>RCIC01000013.1:4600000-5800000 GCA_018883505.1 Ceratosolen fusciceps | reverse complement strand
TAAAAAAAATGAAAGGTATAAGGTTCGCACCTGCGTGACGCCAGTCTCCAGACTCCCGTTCTGCTTGACTCCACGATCGATAAGACCCCCCATGACGACCTCGGCACTGCAGCCTAGGAGCCGCTGCCGGCAAATGGCTATTGCCCGGACGAATCCGTCCGATGGCGTGACGAAGCGGTGCTCCATGAAGATCGTCTTCTCATCCCAATAGATTATCTGGGGAAAGGGAGGCACGGGTGATAGTTGTTAGCTCAATGGTGCATTGGAATTATTCGTTTGTGGTAATTGCTGCCTTAACCCCATCCCCATCCCCATCCCGACCCCCCATCCCCATCTCCATCCACATCCACACCCTTAATTAAGACGGAGAATCATTGTTTCTTGGAAGGATAAAGTTACACGAGAGCGCGCCTATATTTATTCCTCTCCCCGCTGCTCCCACCCAGACCAGCTTCTTACGGGTGTCATTATTGATTAATCGTTTCGCCATTGCTATGCTTAATAACAACAGTATACATTCTATCTCGACATTGCAAACTCCATTTATTTCAAAATCAATACATTGTACCTTCCCATCTTAATCCAACTAATATTGCAATATCCGACAGAATGTCATGCTGAATCCAAAGCTTTTAAATTCAAAGCCCACTTTGCCTATTTTTTTTTTTTTTTTTATTACTTCGAATCGTTTATTCATGCAGTAGTTATAGCAATTTTTCTAAATAGAAAGCCAGTTCAATTAATCCGATAGTATTTATGAAGTTTAGTGTAGACGACGTGCGGATGATCCATATATAAATCATTTTCTTCAATGGGCGAGCAATTTATAGTCGTAATTCAAGTATTCTCAGCTACAGCGATGTCTTCGGTTACGAAGCTCGTTTGTTAACGTTAATTGAAAATAATTTTTTCCCACCGAACGTCAAAAGATAATGGCCCTTGCGAATTATAATAATTATAATAATAAATAATGCGTATCGGGTCAAGCAGTGATATTGTAGTGATATTACAATCGCTTAATACGATTAATAAGCAAATATTCTTATTGACATTTATCAATGGAACGTAATTAATTCCTAAATGATTTATCGAATACGACTTGCTTGCAATGCGCGCTCCTTAACATGATGTTAGATCTCGGGGTAGAGTAGAGTCGGGAGGGAGAAGAAATAACTGTAATTTACGCAACCCTCTTTCATACGCTTTGAATGGAATATTTCCTTTAAAGCCTCTTTTGAATTAATATGCGAAAGTATTTGTCGTACAATTTAAGATTCTCTCTATAAGTGTAATTTTAAAATTGATAGTGCATGAAGAAATCGAGAAACTAATTTGAAGCCTGTCTAAAATCTTATGCATAATTGGCTTTTTTGACATGCTGGGGAGACGCGCACAAAGGACAAGCGCGCAATCATCAAATTACACAACATCTTTTAATGTAAAAGTTATAAAAAATTATTTATTACGTACGTATGTGTAATAATGGGCGGGCAGACAGGCGGGCAGGGAGTCAGGTGGGTGGGTGGGTGGGTAGGCAGGCAGGCAGACAGGCAGGGAGTTAAAAATAAAAAGGACAAAATAAAATGTAAAGGATCTGGGATTCGCGGACGGTTTAGGCTTTTGAAATGATATTGTTTTACGCAAAGCGTCAGATTGAGAAAATTAAAAAGAAAAGGATTAGCAGCCGCTAAAGAACGCGTAAAGGTCTTCTCGGCGAAGCTTTTCAATGTCTCGTTAAACAAAACTCAAAGCGTCAAATATAAGTAGTAGAAAAGTAAAGAAAAGAAAAGCAAAGAAACGAAAAGAAAAACAAAGAGTCAGACGAGTTGGAGAAGGAAGCTGTACTCACCTTAGAGGTGATCTTAAAAACAGAGAGGGGCTTGAGGAACCTCCTGTAGCGAATGGTCGAGGCGCCTTGAACAACCCCAGTGCCCTGCAGGCAAATCTCCCGATAAAGGTTTGTGCGCTCGTAAAAGTCAGCTCGTGCAAAGTCGAGTTCGCGCAAGTATCGCGCGTTGTTCATGTGGTAGAGCAGCCAGTCGATGTCCGTTGTCGTGCACAGACCTGCGGTCACAAGTACAAGGGTAATACATGAAATTTCGGGCTCATTAGCCAATGGGCGTATTCGGTGGTACTCGATGATTCTGGTTGATCGATTACATTTGCCTCATTCGTTGGGGTCAGAGGGGGCGGAGGGGGGGGGTCTTCACGTTTAAAAGCAACCTATGATTATTATTGGTATATTGCTTCAAACGACGTTATTCTAGTCAAACAAATGCATAAAGGGGGAAGGAATTCTCGGATCCTGTGTCATTCCGTTATTAGCTCGTAATATTTGAATTACTCAGATATTTATAAATAATGCATATCCGATAGAATGTAATATTAACTGCAATACAAATTAGTAATACCAGCATTCGTAACAAAATATACTTTAATAAGAGAGCTGTTTATTTATTCAATAGGGTGTAATTTATGTATATAATCAACGAATACGTCTAAAATTATAAGCTTTAAACAAGAACAATGTCAATGTAAAGTCACATTTATTTCATATATTATAGAAATATACAGAAATACTTATGTAAATAAATTAGTGTTTAAAATAAAAATATATATTTGTATAGTTATGAATCGTCGTGACTGGATATTGCGCAAACGTAACGCCTCATGATCTCGGGGGAGAGATTTTCTATAAAACATATTTTATTTAAAAGAATACGCATTTAGAAATTAAAAAAATCAATACATTATGCTTTAGACTAAAATCATCAATACATCGATTTTTATTTATTACCAATTTCCTTACAAAAAGTATATTGTAATTTTAAATTTATGTAAATTTATAACTTTGAGTTAAATAATTCATCAAGAAACATACAGAAAGATTCCTTTTATGTCAACTTAAAGTGCACAAGAAGAAAAACAAATAATCACTTAATTAATTACTTTGTTTATAGAATAGCTCTGCATTTGCTATTTATGAGTAGCACGTGATACTACATAATAAATAATAACAATTCCACGTATTTATTTACTTCAATTAATATAATTTTTTATTTTACTTTTAATAATAAATTCTCTGTCTACATTAATTATTCTTATAAACCGGCACTAAATTCAGATTTTAACATTAGCATAATTATTTTTTGTAATCAACATTAATATATAAAACACGTAGACTTTTATCATTAGTGTGCACGACACTTTTCAATTTAATCCAATAGTACTATTAAAGTCTAATCAGATTAAAGCTTTTATCTTATAAGAATATTTTACTGTATTCTCAAAGTTGATTACTATAACGAAATATTTAACTCACAATGTATTTTAATGGCTTATGCTAATTTATAGCAAATTATGGCGCAATGAATGTGTCAAAAGTCTGTAAAGACTTGATCGAATGTTTATTGAAAAGAACAAAATAAAATAAATGTAAAGTCATTTTGATAATCGTTTTAAAAAATAAGTTTTAATCGACCAACAATGAGTTTTTAATGAGCTATTTATTTTAATACATCTTGTTGTTGCGGAAGCTGTTGTTGCCGCTGTAAAACTATTTCTAGTTAATTTTACCTTTATTTTAGAATGAAGTGACAAGGGAAAAAATCGAAAAATATAATTTTGTTATTCCAAGTAAAGTTAAATTTACTTGACTCATAAAGTCAACTCTAAATTTGAAGACAATTTATTTCCTTTGTTAATGAAGATTCGGAACAGACTTAATTGTCATTACTAATGCAAATAATCTACTCGTGTCATTGAAAGGCTGGCAGGTATAAATATAAAAAATAAATGGTAAATTTTTATCTAAAATTCAATGTAATTAAAATGATGTTAATTAAGATGGCGATGGATGATTAGTCATTGCAATATCGATTACGATGATAATAATTTCCAGGGTAATTCGAGCGTAATTCGAGAAGACGCTTTGAGCTTTCGTAAATATTAAAAAGCCCTGGATTGGAAAAACATTAGAATCTTTAGTTACGAATGTCATGAGAATCCGAGTACGAATCCGATTAAGAATGGAAACGGTGACGTTGCTTGAAACTAGAATGGGATCAAGCTCATAAAGCCAACGCATTTCAGATACGATGATGGTGTATTGGTATTCGAATGCCTTAGTCAGTAGGAGTAGCCAATTAACGTAGCTCCAGAACGGCAAGTAGTTGGCCATGACAAAGGTCGATGCAATGTACTCGCGAACGGCTCCGGTGCTTGTGGGAAAAAAAAAGAAAAAAAGAAAAAAAAGAAAAAAAAGTCCGAGCTCGTTCGTATTTAGTTCGTGAGCGAAAATCAATGAGCTGCGTCAGTCAAGATAACCAGCTGTTAGGAGTACGAGTGGCGTATGTCAAGGTCACCAGTCGAGTCCCCGACTCTTGCACGGATTCCCGGATACTTCGAATACGTGGAGCTCGGGGTAGCTCGTGACTACGTCACCGGCATACGGAAATACCGAAGGGGCGGAGACCCGCGATCTATCGCGTCAACGAGGCGCCTTAACTCTACGCCTGTGATTAATGGTCGCTCTACGCGAAACGGACCTTAAATAACTATATAAACCACCTATGTTACGAATACACTGGCCCACTACTCACGGGCATGACTATTCTGGCCTCTTGTATTAAAAAGCGACTCGGATGATTCGGCAACGCGTGCGCCATACTTCTTAAGCAATCAGGTAGGATAAGATCCGCGAATAAGATCGCGATGAGAGATGATGATCTCTCGAATTCACAATAATTTTGCTGGTAATTCATTACAATTGCCAATATACGCAATGAATATTAAATCAGGCGAGCCGTTATTTTTTAAAGAATAAATTGACATACCAACATACAATGTCGAGCTTATTTATTACATCTTTTAAAACTAGTTTATCTAATTTTATTTAAACAAAGTGCACTCGTAATATATTTAGAGTAACGAACAAATTGAACAACATTAATGTAAAAAATCCTCAGGCGTTCGAATTTTAATGAAATATTAATTTTCGAATATTATCAATTTACATGAAAAATAACAAAATATTTTTAAAATGAATAACAAATAAATGTTTAAAATGTTTCTTGAAAATGAGAGAGAGAGAGAGAGAGAGAGAGAGAGAGAGAGAGCGATAACAGATAGAACACTGATTTGAAGTTATGTAAAATTAGCGACTCGAGTGAAATAAATAAAGAATTTTATGAATTGTCGGGACGAGAAACGATGCGAGGACTCTGTGAATAATGAAATGTGGCGCTGTACGTAGTACGTAGTCTGTAAATTTGACATTGTTGAAAATGGGTGAATTGCACGCGTGAACGAGGCCACCGTTCAAACTAAATTTTTTATTTCCAGAGCTTTGATCATTTGATTCTTGTTTC
Organism: Ceratosolen fusciceps; assembly: GCA_018883505.1. Classification (NCBI taxonomy): domain Eukaryota; kingdom Metazoa; phylum Arthropoda; class Insecta; order Hymenoptera; family Agaonidae; genus Ceratosolen; species Ceratosolen fusciceps. Next base: position 5,794,631 of record RCIC01000013.1, on the reverse strand, counting down.
TCTATCACGTGGCCCGAAGGGCAAAGTTTGAAAATAAAATATTGAAAAGCTTGGGAAGAGGCAAAGAAAAGTCGAGAATCACGCGTCGGTATTTGTATAATTATTATTGTTATTGACAACGGCATTATTGACACTTGATTAATAAGAATTCTTCGTTGGATTTATGAATCTCGGAATGAAGAAACTCGAGTGGGATTGTAAATCGACGAACTTTGCGAAACCGGCAACGCAATGAAAAATTAATTCAAATCAACGCACGTTTATTTAATAAGTTCGCGTTTCAATTGATCTTGATTGAGCTTCATTAATTAAATGTACAAAGTAGAAGAGTAATACTGGCTCAATGCACTCAGGTGTAAATGAAAAGCCATCGATGTATAAATAAAATTTTACCGTTACTCAAACGATTACGCAATCGAATTAAAGTTATTATTTGCTCTGTATGTGTTGCATCAGCGCGTCGAGATTAACAATAAATCCTACGATCAATTACAAACGGGCTTAATGAATGCTAATGGGAGGGCAATTGGAGATTAATGGATTGGTCAGCATCGAAAATTGAGGCCCCAGAGGCTGAATCCTGACCAACCTGACTCTTCGTTTTCTTGGCTTCGGCTGCTCTCGTGCACGCGTCTGACATAATGAGCCATGAAGTGGGGGTTGGGGTTGGGGGGTGGAGCTTCGCTTCGCGTGGTTACGCGAATTGATGGGAGCACCGAGCAAGTATCAAGGAAAGCTCTAAGGCGACTGGAGATGGGTCAGGAGAAGGAAAATAGGCGTGACCGGGAGCTCGACAAGACTCACCGTATACAGTCGTCTCCTCGAGTATGTGGACGCGCTTCCGACAGAAGCGTGCCAGGAAGACGGTTATGAACATGCGCAAAAAGTAGTGAACCTCGAAGAGGGCGTGAAGGAGCACCAAGGCCCCGAGGACCCCGACCAGTACCCAGCACGTGATCATGATCCTTCCTTATATCGAATGCTTGATCTTGTCTTTAGTCTTTGACTTTGATTACACTGATTACAGCTCCCCTTTGGCCAATCTATAAAAAAATCGGGATCTTTCTTAGGAAAATTCTTATGTTTTGATCTTGGGGTTCGTTGAGTCGCGTGAGCTTCGACGATGCGCCCAAGTTTTGCGAGGGAGGTAAGAACTCTGATTGACGTTTCTTTGATTTTCTTCTACCTCTAGAAATCCCTTCAACGCTAATTTTATAAATATATATATATATATCTCCTTTCTTCAATTGCTTTCGGCTCTGTAGGCGCAGCTAAAAGTACCGAGTCCGTAGATCATGAATGGAGGGTCGCCTTCGATAATATTTATCGAGGTGCTTGTCGCTTCTATTTACCGTAGACGAGCAGAACGGCGAGCAGTTTTTAAAAATTATAGGCATTTCGCATACTGTGGCTAAGCCCAGTCGATTAATTAATCACATTATTTCCAATGAAATTTTAATTAAATGATCATTCGCATAGGCCACGCGTATACGTCTTAAGTATTTGTAAATCATCTATTCCATAATTCAGTCGAATCCACGACTCCTTCTATTCCGTAGTAATAAAGAAAAATTTAGAAATTTCACAATACGTCCTCATTAGCTATGCATCTGCACGTCTATGATGAAAACTTAACTTTATTTATTATCGTGCATTCTTATTAATTCGTATTAACTCATCTTCCCTCTTTCTTTTTAATAACAAACCTCATAAATCGTGGGAATTACATTTAAAGTATACAGCATTTACATTCCCTTGGAAACGACATTTCTTCACGACGATTTTTATTATTACTACTACTACTATTAATATTATTATTTTTATTATTTTTGTTGTTATTCATTGAAAGCCCAAATTTTAATCTTAAAAAAATAAAAAAACAAAAAAAATTGCGGTACCTCACTTCAGCTTCTTCAATTTTCTTCAAGTTCTTCAATTAATATATATTTCTTATTATTTATTTGTATATGTTTTTTCCGCGACGATTTGTTAAAAAAAAAAAGCGCTTTATTTCAGAATGCACAAAAGCATATAGGTTTCTTTTTCATTTCAGTGAATCACCGTTACATTTAAGTAGAATCGAAACTTTTTCTAACAAAGCTCCCTTTATTTACAATGGACTATTTTGTTCGTTCATAATGATCCAATCGCTCGCTTTAATGTTAACGCGTAAAATACAAAATTTCTCAACGGTGCAGAATACCGATAAGCAGAAAAATTAATTCATTTAACAATCAACAATATAAATAAATAAATAAATAAATAAAACAGAATAACGAATAAGCTAGTGAGGGATTTGTATATTTTACTTGTGGAAAAACCAAAGTTTCTTAAAAGCTCGAGGGGTTTACTTACAATGCTCCTTGTAAATGTTCCCTCCTCGTCGATGGTCCGATTAATTTGAAAATAACAAGTACCGCGAAACCTATCCTTTATACTCGATGTTGTCGGCATCTGAACTTTCGAAAGCCAAGCAAAGTCAAAGACGCGACTGCCCCTCTTCATCCGCGACATCGTCATTCTCTTAGGTCAAAGATTGCGAAAATTCGTCAGCATCGCAGGCCCTCGAGCAGCCGTGCCACTTTTCCTCAGCTTCTCAGGTAAAGCTCAGATTCTACTCCGGATGGCGTTAAGCGGGTCGTCGAACTCACGTCAATGGCTCACTTTACTCTCGGACAACATACCCTCCTTACAAGCTCACCCACTCCCTCACAAGCTCGTCTGCGCTTTTCCGAGATTGGAGGATACTATTAGCGACGACCCCTTCCACTATCCCGACCATATCTATTTCCCTCTTTTCACCGTATTTGCATATACATTTCCCAGAGGCTTCAGATACTAACAAAATGTTCTAAAATTGTCTGTAATGTAATGCGCTTACAATGCCCTTATGCATGCTTTACCCCCGTTACAATGCCTTGTATTATACAGTTACATTATTTTAAATATTTTATACATTATTTGCATTCCTTTTACAATAATCGAATATTTTAGAATAAATACTTCCAGCTATTTAATATATACATTAATTTTATAATATTCTTAAGCATTCATAATTAATATATTATTTACTTTCTTACGCATTATGTTTGAAAACGTATCTGTTCAAGATGTTCTGACAATAGACAATGTTGTGCGACTGAGTAAAGCCCGTAAATCAGCCGAAGTCTTAAAATATTTCAACACCAGATTTTCAAAGATAAAAATTAAGATTTACATTTTCATCTGTACTCTTAGTTTATAATTATATAAAATTATACCTACATTAACAGGCTAAAAATATAAATATATATATATTTTATTTAAATGCAATTTATTCAATTTATTACACTCTATTCATATAAGGCAATAACATAATGACATCATTTTTAACATGATTTGTACAAACTTATAAAGATCGATGTGTTTGATGGGCATTTAAAAATTGTTAATAATGTACTTCATTTTATTCTTATTTTATTTCTTAGAATGTCATTAAATTTACTTAAATGTTTTTTAATTATTAAACTCTTGGCCATAAAAAATACAATAAAAAGGCGACATTATTACTCTTAATTGAAAATTATTGATTTTATGAATTATATTATAAAAAAAATTTTTAATCTCACGTTTTAGTCCAGTATTAAGAAAATATCAGAAGAAGGCTGATTTTTAATCTTATAAAATTAGTAAATGTATTAATCGATATTAATCGATTTAATCGATATTAATCGATATTAATTAATCAATTAATAAACGTTAAGTTAAAGAAGAGAGAGAGAGAGAGAGAGAGAATGATAAATTGGCTCGCGTTAAAATAAAATAAAAAAAAAAAAACTTAAAATACACTATCTTTATTGTTGAGGATACACTTGTGTATGTATATATATATATATATTATGTGGCTTACTTACAGCAACTTATTGATTCACATAAAGTCACTATCAGAGTATTATTACCCATTTAGCTTTTAATGCATTTAGTTATTATATGAAAGTATAAATCAACACGTTGTCAGACGGTATGACACATTGATAGTGATGTTAATTCCACGAGCAGCACCAGATTAAGCCCGCGATAGTACATAAATAAACAGCTTTTGCACTACCTTAATCGAAAGTATTTAGGATAAAAATAAATATGAATGTTATCTAGTTTCCCTGGCTTCGTTTACAACTGAGCGCGATTTCACAACGACAAAACGGAAAATCGCTTCCGATTCATATCTCGCCTCTGCACGACATACGAGGACAGAAGTAGAGATAAAAAGTTTCGAAGCTCGGCTTTTTAAATAGTCCGTGGAATGGGGGGAGGAGAGGGAGGGGGAGGTCCGGTTGTACTGTCCGAGGCGAGCGCGCGCGCGCGCGCGTGTCGGTGTCGCGCTTTTCAAAAATCCACTGACTCCCGAGTGCGTTGGCAAAGTCCCCGGCACTGGCCACATGCACCGTCACACACCGACGTCGGTGCATGTGGCAGAGTCAGAGTCTACGTAAAAATGGAAAAGAGTGCACACCGTGTAATACCGGTTTTTGTCTTACCGGCTATCGACGTCGGCGGCCATCTAATGGTGCGCAATTCGCGCAATTCGCGCATTTGGCTAAAGTAGACGCGAGCGTGGCCACGGATTCCTATTCGCGACGTTTTTCCGCGTTAGAATCGCGGGCCGATTCTACGTGGCTGCGTAACCTCGTGAGAAATGGCTCCGGGAGTCCTGGCTGTCGCTGAAGCGCTATCGCAGGAAGTCGCAATAAACGAAGGAAAGGTGCGCAGCATCAACCCCCGGTTAGTTGGTCACTAGGTAAGATAAATCGAGCCACTTGGCTAAAGTCGCGTTACGTAATTGCGGCCAACCCGCAACGACAAATGACAATACCTGCACTGATAAATTAAACTGCCGCTCGGGCTATTCGTTAAAGGCTCTCGCCTTAAACTTTTCTCTCGCGCCTTATATTTATTTTTTTTTTATTTTTTTTTTTTTTTTTTTTTATTTTTAACCACTTTTCAAATCCATCGTTGCTCTCTTAATATAATTCACTGCCATTATCCCATTTACTAATTTACTATGCTTAATTATACTTATTTATTTTTTTATTAATGGGATATTCAAGATTTCATTAATGCAAATTCTTAATTTTAAAACATACTAAAACTGTCCAAAAAGTTATGTACAATTTATGTAGTTTCAGGGCATTTAGATTTTTATATACTACAAGTTTTTACTTTTTTTTTTTTTTTTTATATTCGGTACATTAATTACTCAATATTCTTCTGCTTATAAATATATATATCAACGCTTTTAATCCTATTTATTAATACAACGAATTCTCATTTAATGCTCCTGTCCAATTCCACGAATCGAATTATAAGCCTAAATTCTACAATATTCCATTATTTAATATTCTTTATGCCTTAAGATTATTTTATTTATAATCCATTCAATCTAACGTGATTTATACCAAAGAATAATAACAACAACAATAACAATAATAATATATATTTGAGTGTGCATAACATTGAATAAATACACGAATTCAAGGCATTGTTCTGGAAACATTTTATATTATTAACGCAAATATTCTTTAATTGCTTTTTTGTCCTATTCATTAAGAATGCCAAAGTAATTTATTATGAAATATTAAAGAAAGAGAGGGAGAGAGAGAGAGAGAGAGAGAGAGCGAGAGCGAGTGAAGGGGGGAGGGGAAGAACGTTTAAATAATTCATAAAACGGATTATAATAATATGTTCTTGTTTATATTATTGACAATGAAAAAAAGTACTTACTATGCGCTCAGTTATTAAACTGGCAGAGAAATATTTCGTAAAATGTTGAAGTTAATAAAAAAAATGGCTAACGCAGTAATGTAATAAGATAGTGTAGCGTGCTAATGAAATACTTGGTAGACATTGGGTCAGTGAACTAGTAAAAATGATATTTATATAATTTTGAATTTAGCAAATGATGCCCACTTAATATCGTTACTCGTCCTCTGTTCGCACTTATTACAGTAATATTAGTAATATGCCTGCATGTGCAGTGCGTGCGTATGAGCTTACTCGTACACTCGCATGCGTAGGCAGAGGTTGTAATAATTATGTAAATAAATTACAATATTTGACGTAAGACAGTGGGGTAAGTAAGAAAAACAAAATCTTTTTCTAATTCGGAACCTTAAGAAGAGACTCGCAAAAGGAGAATTTTTTGCCATTGTACGTAATTATTATGTATTCTATTATTACAGCATTGTTGACGTACAATGTTGACGTAGTCCTTCGTCGGAACGGTAATAGTAAAAGAAACAAAACAAAAACAAAAAACAAAAAAAAACAAAAAAAAGAAGTAGAAGAAGAAGTTGAAGAAGAGGGGATAAACGCGGAGATGGGAATTTTAAATAATCTAAAGAGTAGCATCGAACGAGGGGAATAAAACGGGAGAAACTCTCTCCCGACAGTCCGAATACAAAGTTAATGGATTTACTAAATATGTGAAAAGAGTTGTAATAAGAATTTCCAAAGTTTATGGAGCTTGGCGTCTTTGTTGCGGTATAAAGAGTAAAATAAAAAAAAAAGGCGAAGCGAGGAGGCGAGAATTACGTGGGATAGAAGGAAACGGCCATAGAGTATGAGTCGAACTCACCAACGTCCCTCTACCCCGCTCGGCGTCCGCGGGCTCATCTTATCCTGGCGCCGAGGGGCTGGCCGGAGTGGCGACTCCTCTCTACCTCCCTCCCTCCCTCCCGCCCCCCAAGCCCCTGCCTCAACCACTGGCCCTGGCCCTGCCGCTGGAGTCAATCGGCACTGGTGGCAAATCGATCCGCGAGACTCGGTCGAGGTTGTACAGCCAGGTATCCTGAGCAGTGTGCGAGGGGATCGAGCGGCGTGTCCCGGGGGAGTCCTTGGCTCGCCCCCTCGAAGACCGAGCACGGTTCCACTGAGGCGTGTTGGAGGGCGGAGCTGGTGCAAAGAAAGCCAGCCAGAGAGTACGGTTTATAATTCGCCGGACCCGCCGCGACACGACTCTGAGCCTCCTTTTCTCTCTCTCTTGGCTGTACGACTGCGACGTCTCGCCGCAAACAGCAGCGCGACAACAACGGCGACGATGCGCGCGCCCCGATGATGCACGAAGACGCAAGCGCAAAAGGACGTCGGGGCTTCCCCCGTAGCGAAGGGAGGGTTCCTCGACGCCGGTCGCGCGGGTGCGAAAGCTGCCGGCGGGGGCGGAGGAGGGGGGACTCGGGCCCTCGGGGCTGCCGGCGGCCCTCCTCCCGAGGACCTCATCGCACCCCGTCACGTCATAGGAAATCGTTATTTCGCCATCAGCACCCGGGGCTGAGCTTACTCTCGGCCCCGTCCATCAGCGATACATTTATTCGGCCCACTCCCTCCTACCTTACTTCTTGTCAATATCAATTGCCGCTTACCCGATACCTTCCGTCTCTTCGCACCGCGGCCTCTTCATCCCCCGATGTCGTAATACAACGGGCATTAACACCCATGGAAATTCTACTAACAAGCCTCTATCCTACCCAAGCCCCCCCCCGCCCGATGCTCTCTCTCTCTCTCTCTCTCTCTCTCTCTCTCTCTCCCTCTGCCACTAAATTGTAGTACATATCATTACAGCGCCGACGAACGTCCCGTAATTAACCAAACAATCGATCTCAATACCTTTTAATTAAGTTAATCGCATTTTATTGAATTGCATATTAATGTAATTGCATAAAGCTCGGGGAAATAGATTTTTTTCCCCTCATATGATATCCGCTTCTTGGCACTGCTAATTAGATGCTTCTTACAAAGTCTTTACCCGGAATACTTTTTTCTCTGACATTCTTTTCAAATTAATACTAATAATACTAATAATACTAATAATAATAATAATAGCCGCGCATTTCCAGTCTTATTTTAGCGCAATAATAAAATCTACGCAATTTATTTTTCATCTTATAAAACTTCTGCTAACACAAGCATCTTAACCCTATACAGATAACTATATTTATATATAATACAAAACATCAATTTCCTACAGGCGTTATTTGCTTTTATTATTAAATTTTATATGTATTATCATGTATTTGAATATTTATTCATATTCTACAAGTCTCAGCATTACGAAAGCGACTGTATTTACTAAAATATTATTAAAGACGATTGTTTTTTGTGGCTTATTAAATAAATAATACATCCAAATTAATCATATAGGTTATTTCGTATCATTATATCAATCGTAAAAAGAATTTACATTCTAATATATTCATTGATTTCTTTACAATGTATGCTTTCGATTGTATTTCCATTAAAAACTTATGCGATCATATAGTTTTATTTATTTCAAGACAACATATTGAACTAATTACAGGATTTTTATTAAAAATTAAATGGTAACATTTAAGATAAATTTTAATGGAAAAAATATATTATTTTTAATTTTTCGATTGCCAATTCATACAATCTAAAAACATCTATAATTAATAAATTAAGCCATAAAAATTATAAATAAATAAATAAAACGAGAACAATTTTAATTGTATTTTCTACATAACAAAAAGTAGCAAATCTTAGTTGTTCACAAAATGTTTTGACATTGTTAGTGAGTACTTACGACTTATCTAACTAACAGCAGAATTTTATATTTATATAAAATATTTTTCCTAGAATATATATGCTATTCCACTTATAAAAATTTTCACCTTCTCGCAGACAAAGTTCAATAATTCGACCTTTATAATAATTCATAAAAGAAAATTGTAATTTTGGTATTCTAAAATTATATGTCAGATCTCGTGTCGAATTCGTAAAATTTTCCATGAAATGCGAAGAAAACGACGAGTCGCTCTCTATTAATAGAAAATTTATAACTTCATTTCAATGTAAAGATATCGAGTACATTTTTTTTTTTACTTCACTGTTGCCATTTATGTGATTGTTGCACTACCGATGCCATTACTATGTAATGTTTAAAGGTTTAGCTTTCTAAATAATTGGCTTACTCAATAATTTCCGAATAATTGAGTGCTAAACGTGATAAACGGATAATTGGATTCACATTTCTGCCATTGTGAAATGAAATTTTCTTTAAATTTATGAAAAAATGTTAATACTTTATTAATTACAGAACGGAACGGAAAGTAATACGAATTTCAAATAGATTTTCAAGCTTGGCTTATTATAAATCAAGAAATAACGATAAGTTTAGTTTTATTTAGTTTTTTATAAATTTAGTTTATGCCTAATTATAAAATTATCAAAAGGATTATTATGCGAGAGTATTTGTGAAAATAGTTCGAAATAAAGTTGAGCGCATTACAAAGCGGTTTCCTTTTTCTTCTTCGTGGCCCGACAATTGATTTGAAATAACATGTTTTTCCAATGCATGGGCATGGATCGATATTTCGTAGCGGTGCATACGTTCGAACCTACGAAATGCCATGAAAATTCTATGGTCTACGTAATTATTAAAGAGCCGGCATTGAAAGTAGAGATGAGATGAACTGGATCGTCCAATGAATTTTTGACGTTGGATTTTTAAAAAAAGTTGCAACATCCGAATCGAATTTATTGTATTTTAGAATTAGTGAGTACTGTTTGCATCGGTTGGGCGAAAGCTGCGCAGCCTCTAATTAACGTATTCTTAATATATTTGAGTTTCTCGATTAATCACGAGAAATCTTGACGCGCGAGACATAATGTAATTGCTTGCATTGTCTCACAATTGTTTGTGCCTCCCTCTCCCCCATCCATCCCTCCCTCCCGGCCATCTATCTCACTGCGAAGGAATAAGTCTGAAAGCACATTGCCGAACGGGTAGACGAATGACGTAAGATTTGTCGTTATAAGAGGGGAGGCTGAGCTGTTTACTATAATATTGCGGATATTACTTAATCGGGTCATGCGTCGGGCCGACTTTATCTTGGATAAAGGACCACCGACTGCGAACAGGCAAGTAATGCAGTAATGAAAATAGGAAGCTTTCGATCCAGAAACTCTATCCTATACTTTCCTGTAAAAACGGTACGATATCTCGGAGACAAGCTTAACTCACTGCGTGGGATCGAGTTTTTCTTTTTCCCTAAGAGCATTAGATAGAGCTAACAATACTCCTCATGAGAGGCTCCCACGCGCATACGAACCAATTCCTTCCAATTATATCCAATTCTGAAACCTTTCTCTATTACATACTGAATAACAATCGCTTTGCTTTTCACCGGTAATTGAATTTTCTTCCTTCGTGCGACTCGTTTAATGTTTTATTTTTCATATTATTTTTATAAATTCACTGTACCTAAGATTTTATTATTTCCGAGCACGTAGCTATTTTAATACATGACAGAACGTTCCATAATTATTAAAAATAAACGTAAAATAACGTAATCAATATTGTATAAAATATGTAAAAATTTATTGTAAACAGTATTATTTTTATAAAATAAAACTTCATTCACCGGCCTCTGTATTTTTACATAATTTGCAATTAAGTAGCATTTTATAATATAATATTATGCTCTAACACATCAAATACATTTGTATTTAATAATCAGATTTATTATAAATCTGAATTTATTTTATTTACGCTTTTTATATCAAAATAACTATATTCTTATAAACAATGTTTAAAGTTTTTTTATATAATATATAGTTTCTATTTTTTTTATTTTTTTATTTTTTTTGGTAAGAAAATACCAATAATTTCTTTTATAATTAATAAGTGTTCAAGAATGTCCAAATTAAATGTCAGATTCATTTATAAAAATAATAACAAGAATAAATTATTCTGTACTTGAATCTTCTTCAAAGTCTTTAGTATCTTTGTATTTTCTGCTGAGCTCTTCTAGTTTCTCTTTCGTATTATTAGATTCGTCATTCGAATCATTAACAAATTCTTGACCATCTTGGTATTTCGCATTGAGCTCATCTAGTTTCCTTTTTATATAAGAAATGTCCTTTTTAACATATGGTTCATCGTCATCAGAATCATTTGAAAATTCTTCAGTATCTTCAGTATCTTCAAATTCAATGTTTAGCTCTTGTAGCCTATCTTGTATACAAAGAGTCTCTTTCGTAAGGTAAGGTTTATCATCTGGGTTATATTTAGTTATTGGTACATCAAATGGCAGCAAAAATACTGATATATCTTGAGAATTAGATTCTTTTATTGGAAAACTTGTTTGATTAATCTGCATATGAAATACAAAAATAATTTTAGTTAAAAATTATTATTAAATTAAATTCTTGACACTATAAAAAAATATTTTCTATCATTTACCATTACTTCTTTTTATTTGTGCTTTAACTTACAATTTTTAATAATACTTTTTAAACTTACTATAGTATCTGGAGTAAATAATATGCCTGCTTCATAAGTTTGTATTTCTAGAAATTTATTTATCAATATCATCTTTCCCCAGCCATTTTGAGAGAGATTACAACTAGTTAATAAAAACCATGCTATTTGAGATTCATCGGGTGAAATTCTAGTATAAAAATTTGTATAATTTATGGCTTGCGTTCTACATTTTTCTTCTGATTTCCATTGGCTATTAATTAAATAAAAAATAAATGAAGCAGTTATATATTTTATTATAAATAATTTGAAATATAGACATTAAGAAGTTCCTTAGTATGTATTAATATTTTAAATATTTTTCTCATTGAAACTGAAAATTATTTAAACGTATTTTAAAAAATAATTTCATATTCTGTACTTACTATAAATAATTATTTGTCCACGGTTGATTTAAATATGTATTTTCAGAATAAAAGATTTGTAAATTAGTCCTATCAGCAATACTTTCATTAACATTCCTTTGTGATGGATAAATAATTTTAATGTCTGGTAAATTAATACTATCTTTTGTTTTTTCTTTAGAAAATGCCTGGACAATATTTGATTCTAGCCAGCATTTATAATCATTTTCAAGACTTCCAATACAAGCGGAAGCTGCAACTATTGGCCAACTTTCTGAATTGGATGGCATACTGACATGGCTTGTCAATATTTTATCCATTTTTTTAAGGCCCCATTTATTACAAGTTTGAGTATCAAAGACTCCTGGAATAGATGCAATAAAAGATACGTTTACAGCAGAAAAGTCTGCTATTTGAATTAAGGCTATCCATCCAAATACCTCAGGTTGCTTGTATTCATTTAAATAATCAATGAAATCTGATTTAAAATTTGTAATCGATTCACCATCATTTGGATTTGCATTATCTTGAAGAAGTGGTAATAAAGGTGATACCCAAAGTCTGATACAATATAAATTAATGACTTAAAATCTATTTAAAAATAAAAACTTAGATAATAAATACATAATATATATGCATAATAAATATAAATAAGTTACCCTAATGTATGGTTTGACCAATGATTATTCCTGAAATTAGCACCGGAGATGATTATTCTTATTTTATTATCTTTATACTTAAGAATTGATATATTTGAATTGTGAACATTGAGTTGATTAGAAAAGGGAATAAAATCGATATCAAATGGAAAATCTAATTCGCAGAAGGAATCAAGACAGTCATCGTAAATTATTGTCATCCTTGGATCTTGAGCAGCAAGCATGTACTCAGTAACAATCCATGACAGTTCCATAGAGCCACATAAATGTAAGCTTTCGACTATCTCTCCTATAGTGTAATCTATGATTTCATGAAATTTTACCGAATATATCTGATCGTGTGTACTCTCTACCCCACTGGTCATTGTTAAAAAATAATGATATGGAGAAGATGCAGCATATTTAGAAATAAAGGAACCATGATCCTGAGCTACAATTTTTTCTTCACGCAAGGCTTCAGCAATATAAATGCTAACATCCCTCATATCTGCCCTATATTCTGAAGTTAATAAATTTGCATAAAGTTCCATCCACGTAGATATTTTCATATTTAGCGTATCTCTGTCGGGCTTATCGTTATTAATTTCGGAGTAGTCAGGTCTAGTTATTCTTATATCAAGACCAGCCATTTCTTAATTCGTGTATAATTTTCGGTATCATAAAGATATATCTTTGTTATAAAAATAATACAGCGATTACGTGGATCACAGAAGCATAATTGATGTAAAAATTAAAAATATCTAACACTTTTGTTAGCCTTTCGATTTTTTCATTCCCGGATGATTTTTAATACATTTTTACGTACCATGTTGTCGCTACATTTGCGCATGCGCGGCAACGTAACCGGTGTTCGCAAATACCCGAAAAATAAGAACGAACGTAATGAATTTTTCGTTTAAAAATTATCAGATTGTTTTTATAAAATTACTTTGTTTTCTATGAATGTCCTATTACTCGAGCCATTAACTTTTAACTGAATAAGTGATTTTATTCAGCATAAAATGTACTTTACGATGTTTTTTTGCGCCATTTAAGTATATTATTCATAAGGGCTATTCCTAAAAATTAACTAAATATAATACTAAATATAATAAACCAAATAAATAATCTGTTATCATTATAATTTATTATACCAAATAATAATATATTATATATAATTTTTAATGCATTCGATATTTTAAAAAGCCAATAGAACTCGACAAAACTTGACAACTTTTTGGTGGATTATTTTAGTGGATAAATTTTCGCGACCGCTTTTTCATTACTGAATTTTCAACCTAATGAATACAATATTACATGTACATGTATATTTCGCCGACTGAATTCTGACTGAAAATCACATCACCATGCTGCGATTATAACTCTTTGAATTCTTTACAATGATAAAAAAAACCTTAATTTAAACCTTAATTTTTTCTTTGATAACAATGTCGTGTCAGATATAATTTTTTATGTAAATGTAAAGGTAAATGAAACTTTTTATTCAATATTTTTAATATTTTTTAGCTTTTTTCTATAATTTATGTATCAAATTATAATGTTAATTATGAAATAACAAAGTTCTTGAAAATTAATTGAAGAATACTGAACAAATATACTGATAACTCAAAGAAATCCTTGTACAATGAAATCCCTTCATGTAAACATCTCAAATTGCTTCTTTAATCATACTCCATAGTAATTTTAAATCTATTCTACTAATATTTTTGTTAGACATTAAGGATAGTGAGAAATATATTTTATCCAGTATAATTGACTATAAATTGGAGTACATGTTGATAAGTGAGAGTAAAATAGTAGAAACGAATTAATAAATATCGTTGTCCTGTACGTATCTATTTTTTTAAGAAATAAGTTACGCACATTTATATAATCACGACATTAACAACAATAAAACTGTACATTTCTTAGTCGCACAACAGTTACGATAACAAAATATTTATTTAAAAGGATGTTGCAGTATTAATTTTTAGAATAATACACTGTTCCCTTCATTACGAAAAATGTAATAGCAGCAAGACTACCGAATTTTATAAAACATATTCGGCACTCTCTCTAGTTATTATTATATCAATGCATTGTTTTAACAAATTTCGTTTTATAACGTAGTTACAAGTGATGAATAATTGATAAGTATAACAGCTGACATCAAATCTCGAAAAGTTATGATATCATTTGAATAAATTATTAAGATCTAGAAATCAGAATTTTTTCCCTTTGTATACTATGATTAATTTGATTGGTCTAGAACGGAAAGTCCATAAATTCCTTAATTTTGTAATAAATTTACAAAAAGTTATACTTCCTTTCCATTAAATCAGCTTCTACTGGTCCAGTCGAACCATATCTAAAAAAAAAAAAAACGGATCATACAATATTTCTTATTAGAGAACATCTCATTTTATATTATAACTTTATTAATCTAAAATAATCTTAAACTGATAATAACTAGTTTTAAATAAAATCTCAAATTATAAAAACTAATAAATCAGATTGACTGGTATACCACTTATTTTACAATAATTATACTAGTTTAATAAAATAAAAAGCACAATTCTCCTTACGTATATTTAATTGGTTGTATCTTGCTGTTTTCAATTTCATGTAATACAGGTGTGAAGATCCTCCAGGCCTCCTTCAGCTCATCCGTACGAACAAAATTCTTCTGTGAGCCGTAGAACACATCCAAGATAAGTCTGGGATAAGGGTCAGGAATATCTACGCCCTATAATCCCCAAATTTAAATTTAAAATAAAAATCGCTTTGTAATACGCTTAAAAGCTTCTTCTTTTTCTTTTCATAGCGGATAAGTATTTTTGTACAAACTCACGTTAAATTCTCTTTTGTAATCAAAATTAATATTAATGTCATTGAGCGTGGTGGAAACCCCAGGGCTCTTGGACATAATTTTCATTTGAATTCCTGGATTCCTTTCTATCTTAATAACTATTTCGTTCCTTAGTAATTGGTTTTCGAAGATGTTGAGAGTGACGTTTTTGTACTGAACCCTGACTTCGGTTATATTCTTGCCCAAACCTGAATAAATAATTTAATTTCAGTATCGAATGTAGCAAATAGTCAACTATTTCAATTGCTTTTTTTTTTAAACGGTCCTCAAGTCTATAAATGTATTAGCTAACAAGAAATAAAGGGATATCACAGCGAAGGCTAAGAAATATTTTCTAAAAATTTCAAACCCTAAATCGATGCGCAACATCATGAAGCATGTTTCCTGTGAATCCCGTACCTTTGCCAGCGCGAATGATGAAAGGTACACCAGACCAGCGACTATTTTTAACCTTCAAAACGGTGAGGGAGAAGGTCGACGTTTTAGAGTCTTTAGGCACAGTCGGATCATCCAAGTAACCAATTCGTTCTCGGGCATCCTGCGACTTTGGATTGCCGACGTATTGTCCTAGAACGACATCTTTCAATACTATTGGCTCTACAGTCTTTAAGAACTGCACCTTAGCATCCCTGCGAATTCATTGGCCATTTATTACTATTATTATTATTATTATTATTATTATTATTATTATTATTATTGATTTATTGTGTCGTCACTTAAAAGTATACGTAAGCTAATAATAAATATAAACTTCTTGAGTGCGTCGTATTCGATTTAAGTAATAGTTGGCTTGTATACGCACCTAACATCATTCGAATTAACAGATTTGGGCCTCTCTATAGCTATAAGTGCTGCGATCTGCAATAAGTGATTCTGCACGACATCCCTGATTATGCCGTATTTGTCAAAGTAGGCTCCTCTGCCCTCGACGCCAAAGTTCTCTTTGAAGTCGACCTCGACCGAGGCAATGTATTTCCGGTTCCAGGTCGGCTCGAGGATCTTATTGGCGAACCTCAGGGCGAGAAGGTTCTGGTTCATTTCTATTCCGAGGAAATGGTCCATACGGTAGATCTGTTCCTCAGTGAAAAGAGAACTCAGATGGTTTGAGAGAACCTGTGAACTTTCCGAGTCCTTGCCAAAGGGCTTCTCCACGACTATTCTCGTGACACCTCTAAAAACAAAGAGAAGGTGTGAGCACGGGTTTCATGATTACGAGAAGACGGAGAAATTCGCGTGGCAAGACAATTACTTTTTCGACATGCATGCTCGTTTAATTTGCGAGGCCGCTGAAGCGAAAACGGAGGGTGGTATGGCCATGTAGAAAATTCGAGTGCCCGTCTCCTTGTTCTCCCAGCTCTCAATCTGCTGATTGATATTGTTGTAGTCGTTGTCTGCATTCTTCGAGCCTTGAATGTAATAATTTATGCTCCAGAACTTATCGTAGAGGGCTTGGTCCTTGGGCTCGATAGTTACGAACGGTGCGACATTTTCTCTGAGCTGCTTAACGCTGAATTCCGTCGGCGAGAAACCTAAAATCTTCAGCTTCGGGGGCAGTAACCCGTGCTGGTACAAGTACCAAAGCGCCGGATAGATTCCGCGTTTCGACAAGTCACCCTGCAACCATTAAACCACATTAATTTCTCCGCAATTCTTTATTTTGATGTTTTACAATCGCTTTTCAATGTAATCAAAAGTTGAAATTCCTCCTCTATATCTCACTATCGCCGAATATCCATGTTTATCATATAATATACATATAAAAAAAATTATCTTTCTTAAAACATAATTAAATCTTATTTATCCTCAAATAAGAATCAATTCATATTGACGTTATATTATCTTTCACTATGAATTTTTATTCTATTCTCATAACCAGACTATTTACTTAAAACTAATTCACTCGTTAAATATTACTCCTTCAATTACAATAAAAAAAAAAAAACTACATTGATGAGTTGTATGCAATATATTTTAAGCTATTTATAATCTAAGTTGATTCTAAGCTAGATTTAAATTAATATAAACGCATTATAACTTTATGGACGAAATATAACGTAAATTTTATAAATTTATTAAACGATTCTCAAAGTTTTTCAAACGTATTAGTAAGCATTTTCTTTAAATTTGAAATAACTTAAACTAATATTCTGGAAAATACGTATTAGTACAAAATTAAGAAAGTAATCGAAACAGTAGTAACGTTAATAAAATAAGTACACGTGGATATTATACAACAGCATCAACAATCATAACTACATCTATTTGCGAAGCTTGTCTTAAAAACATTGTAACTGTTTTAGATTTATTACATGGCGATAAAACTCCGAGACAATATTGTATAGATAAATTGTGCAATCTATTATAAGTAAAAAGTTCTTAAATTTATTTCTTTACATAATGGAAAAATGTATAAAAATATGTAAATATACAAATATGTCAATTATATTCTTAATGATATTTACCAATTCTGTTTATTACAATTATAACATCGATTGTGTTGATTATTATTATTATTATTGTTGTCGTTGTTATTGTTATTATAGTTGTTATTGTTGTTGTTATTGTTATTGTTATTATCATTATTATTGTTGTTGTTGTTATTATCATTATTATTATTATTATTATTTTATGCAAAATTATTGTTTAGAGATAAGAACGTGTACAAGTTTTTAATTGCAAAGTTTAATTTGAACTTCAATTAATATACAAAAGAGTGCGATTATAATTTAAGAATCCAGCTTGGATATTGTTCGCATTTATATTTGCAAATTATATTTTCAATTAAAATACTGCTTAAAATATCTATTTGATATCTATTTTGTTTAAAATTATTTCATATTTGGCCATTGTTATTAAAATGATCACCGAATCATTGTTATTAAAAATATATAATGATTATATTATAGTTTATTATTTGGAATTTGTATTTAAAGCTATTTTTTAAAACGAAATTACTTCTGTGATTTTAATTACTTTGAAATTTTACAAAAAATAATGATTTGTATAAAAAAAGTCCGTCTAATCTGATCCTGATTTTATAGATTACATGGCCGATAAACATAGTGAATTTAAAAATTTATTAAATGCGCATCTAATTCAACAGAATATTTATCTTGATATCTGATAAAACTTATATGATTGATTCAATTCTATTTAATGAAAATTTATTTCCTTGTCAAATGAGTATCTATTATTAATTGACAGTCTTTTCAAAATAAATACATAACTTATCAGACTGTACACATAAATAGATCATGGCAAAGATACATTATCTTGAAATTATGCATACATCATGTCTTTAATAATAGTTACGGTCTACTACTTTTCACTAAGTAATAAATCAAATTAATTTTATGAAATTTTTTTTTAGTAATTTAATGCTTCATTTGTAAAAGTGGACAGCGTGAGAGAGTTGGAATATTTTTAATCGCTCTCACATATTTATTTTCATATTTTCTAAAATGCACACATAAAATAATACACGTACAGTTTATGTAAAAAGCTTATTTAATATCAAGCTCGATTGAATTGCATCTTCATAAACGAAAGCCTTATACTGGGCTTCCTGTATAAATTTTAATCTTAGTAGCGCAAACCAATTATGCCGAAAGAATATTTACCGAAGCTCCTAGAAGAGTAAAAGTATATGGAGTTGAGCTTTTCTCGATTGAATCCTTCCGCTCTTCGGCAGAACTCATTTGAGCAAAGATTACTGCAAGATAAATTTAATACATTTTACTAAGACATTCAATCGTTTTTATTTATTGCACCTAGAATATGTTTTGTGCGCTCTCAAACTTTCTTATTTTCATTTGATTAATTAACGGTCTTAACATCAAAGCTAATAGTAATCGCTCGGGTACATTCGGTGCACCAATAATTTTTATTCCCTTTAAAAGTGTCGTTAAATTAAAAATTCTTTAAATTCAAAGCAAATTTTCTTCTTTTTTTTTTTATGAATAGACCGGATATACTTTATCTAGGAAATAAGTAAAGCAAATAAAATACGCAAGAGGAATTTATGTTTAAATTTATGTGTTCTATTATTTATTTGTGATCCTTTAAGTATAGAGAATTTTTGAAATTCGTACAGAGAAATTTTCTTTACCTAGTATTGAGCAGGATAAAATTAGTAACGCCCTCATCTTGTTGCCTAAAAAAAAACTTTGTTCTCAAATGTATTTACAATAACTGAAAAAACACGTTGTCAGCCTGCATTTATATCAAACGGGGATAAATACTTTTTTTAACGGATAAAAGCATAATCTTACTTGATAACATGAATTCCCATTCATCCATCAATCGTAAACTTTATCAGTAAAAGAAATTATTTAATTAATGAAACGTATTATTTTAATTGATAACGTGTAATCAGACATTTAGGCTGAATGTGTGCCATAGGATAAAATTATTTATTGTATTATTATGTATTGAACTTTTCTTCATTGTTTACCCTCAATAATAATTTCTGTACTGCATAAGCGTATGAATATTTACCAACATAATATAGTTTTTTTTTTTTTTTTTTTTTTTTTTATTCATTGTACAATTTTTCTTAATACTCAAAGACAATTCAAATGAATGAAAATTAATAAAAATATAATAAAAGTCTTGTTTTCTTTTCTAAAAAATATGATAAACTGTAGAATTAATTTTATTCACTGTAAAATTCACCTAATCCACGTTACTAACTATTTATATTGTAAATCCATATTATGTTTTAATAATTATTAGTAAAAATTACAGAAATTAATAATGAAAAGAAATAGCGGTGATATCTGTATAATTTAAATTATTTTCAAAAATATATAGACTATATTCATGTTCATACGACCATTATGTTTTGCAAAGCTTAGATTGAATTAGATTGAATTAGATTGAAGAAATCGATCATTTCGAGTATTGCACGTAAATACCAATCTAGATCTTCTATTCTCACTATCATTATAAATAAACGATTATTTTTAAATATTTATATAAAAACAATTATAAATTTGATAAGGACTTCGATATAAAACACCAGTGTTGTATCAATATTTTGAGGCATATATCAATTGATATTTTTAATATTTAAAATTAGCATTTTTTATCGAAAATTAAAGAAAAATATTTTGAATTTTTAATGCTTTATTGAAGCATTGAAGGATAAAAGATTTTGAAAATTTATTGCTTCCTTTGAAACTATCGATAACTTTAATACTGTTGACTGCCTTTTATGTATTATTTCAATAATAAATTTTGTTTACACTGCAAAATCAATATTTTTAATGCACTTTTATTATCGATTATTATTCATTGTCACGATTTATTAGCAATATTATCCCTCACTTGTAGATTGGCTTTATATAATCTGCACCGCTCGTATTACATGTAAAGATTAAAATTTGTATGTAATTGATTCTATATTAATGCCATTATATAAATCAGCTAAATATTGTTACTAATATTTTTAATTTGCTTTTTTTTTGTTTTGTTTTTTTTTTGTATTATATTTATATACTTAACTCGCTTAATGTGTTATTGTAGCCAGTGATTTTATGTACAAGAAAGGAAAACAAAATTTTTACATAAAAATCAATATTACATTTTAATATAGTAAAGCTGAGAAATAAAGAAAATAAAATTCGCTTGACTTTGTAAAAACTTATTGTACATGTGAGTACGAAGGCATGTCTACTAAGTAATTAAAGGTTAATCGTTTAAAGCTCGTTCAACAATATACAGAATATCATAACGAATTCCACGCATAATTAAGGATTACAAAGATGACATGACAATTTTGAACACGTGCACTACTTTTGTCGCAAGTGCCTCTGTTTTCAAGAGCATAAAATCATCATCTAAAGTAAAAATATTGACGGCTGACAATCTCTTGAAATCAGAAAACTTTTGAAAATTAAGAACAGCCTTTAAAACAAATAGTCGATGAATTTATTGATATACATCATCCAATCGACACCTGCTCATCGGTAGAAAATTAAAGTTTCTACAATGGCCCATGCACTTTAATATAAGAAAAAGGAATTAATAAATAACTGATTTCCAGTACTTATACTCGAGACTAATAATTCTAATGTATTCTTTTTTTAATTGCTTCTCTCGAAATTTTAAACACGGGATATTTTTTGTACTAATAATAACAAAAATAACAATTTGAAAACCAAACGTTTTAACATTTCGTATAAATTATATGTATTACAAGACATTATCCAAATACTAAAAACTAACTTATTCATTATAGTAAATATTTTTAAAGGAAGAAAACTTAATTATATAAAAAATTTATTGGTCAAATTTAAAACAGGTATTATAATAATATTTACACATATCAGAAACTGTGTTGCAAGGTGTGTAGTATTTTAACCTTTGTTTATAAGATCATACAAAATTCTTATAATATCGAAAATCACTAGTGTTACTAGATAACGTTTGAAATTAAATAAATTAAATTTTGTTTATTTTTTACTCTTGAAGCTTAAAATATTACTCTATTTAAAAAAAAAAAAATTTTTAGAAAATAATCTAATTATCCAAAAGACTCAAGATTCATTATTTTTTTAAATATATGTTTAAAAAGTAATCAAAATATGTACAGATTGGATTTTTTTATAATACAGAATAGTAAAACAATGTACAAAAATTCAGTTGTTAATTCGACAAATTTGTTCAAATTTAAGTTATGTTTATTCAGGAAAATGTTTAGAAAAAAGAGCCTAATATTTTTATGTTTGCGAGTGTACATTTACACATACACTCACTACAATGTTTCCAAATTTTTTTTATTATGATGAATTGTGCACGTGTTATTACAAAATACTATATTTTTATCAAATATCCTAAGAAGTGAATTCGCTCATTTAGGATGAGAAAATTTCAAATTAAAAACTTTCGTTATAAATAATACTAATAATTATTAACGAAATAATTTAGCTATGTAGATCTGTGAAAAACAGAAACAAAATATGTTGCGTTATAATTACCAGTGGCGTAAGCGATGTCTTAGTTTAAAATTCTATATATCACGAATAATATGTTATTTCAACTACGAACTTTGAAGATAGTCATTCATAGTGAACTTACATTCCTTCACTCACGTATTTATTAAATTCTCATCTTCGTAAATCTCTTATCTTTCGGACTATACTATAAGCACGAGCAATTAGCTAAAAGTATCAAAACTTCTATGAGACTTCTTAGCGAACGTCTAAAAATGAAATAATAGCAGACAAATAAAAATTATAAATAGAAAGTTGAAACCTATTCGATAAGATATTACTTTTGAAATATAATCTGTAAGAAATTTGTTTGATTTCACTGTGTAGGTTTTTTTTTATACGTTACAGCTATATAGGTTTCAACTATTAATTTATGCCAGCGCAATAACAATAATGTTTTCTGACTATATATCAAAATTATAAAGAAGCTGAAACCTATTCGATAAGATATATTAGATTTGATATATAATCCATGTTTGATTTGTTTGATTTGATCTGTAGATTGAAGCCTCGCATTAATTATCATAAAATAGAGTTCGACCATTAATTTATATCTTTGCAATAATTACGTTTCCTAACTATTTCGCTTACTCTCAAGTCCGTTAGACGATACCTTACGTAAACACGATCTGTTCTGTAACATAATTAAGACGTACATAAATATCATTTGATTTAAAAAAACAAAAGTATTCGTATATGCAGATTAGTAAATTCTATCCTTCGCGAATTTCCATTTTTTGTCAAACTAATGTAAATATAAAATCTCTGCTTCATTGTACTTTAACACTTAAATGTACTTTTAATATTAAAAAGAAATACATATTTTTAAACAAATTGATTTGCTTTATAACACGATCCCGTGTACCATCATAAAGTACAGATAAATTAAATAGTACAATAGTATAAATATGTGCATTAACAACTTTTGAAGTAAAGTATTCATCCTCTCGTGATTGATAAATATAATTTATTGGAATTAATAAAAAAAAAAAAAAAAAAAAAAAAACATAAAATACTGCCAAAGATTGAGTATATATGTATATACAGAAAAGTATACTAAAATATATTTCTAAAGTAAATAACACTTTTGAAGATTAAAAAAAGTTCGTAGACGCATTGTGAAAATCCTTCATTTAATACATTTAAATAAGATTTTAAAAATTTTACTTGCATGGATTCATGGAATATAATAATTTGTATAATTCTATGAAAAAGAGTAATCAAGTCAAGTTAATATATATATATATATATATTAATCTACGCTCAAGCTATCTTACTCTTAATCCTACTCGCTCTCTCTATCCAATTTCCAATAAACTGTTTTGTGAAAAATTTGCGACTCATCTGAATTTGCATGTGCATTTAGATACTTATACGCCTATAATAATTTTAACATTTCCTAAGACCATTCCCAATAACCAGCCAAATAAAAAATAATTACACATTATCTTAAATAAACATATATAGAATATATTATAAAATATAAATATTCTGTGTAGTTACGTTACTTACTAGGTAAATTATATTTGCTAAGCCGACTGAGATTTTGCAGACGTAGTGAAATAAATTTGCGCTTTTAAAATTAACCTCAACAATTATAGAATCGAAAGAAACGAAATACAAATCATAAAAAATGCAAAGTAAGAGTTATATTAAATTAAACATTAATAACATTTTCAATTTCTACGCATGTAAAGCTTGTGTGAGCTTAAAGAGATACTGTATATAATTTATAGTCTTAAGTGAAAAAAACAGAAGTGAAATCGCAAATTATGGAATCTTTAAGTCATATACGCAATTTCTTTCAAAGAATTATATATTTCATTACAAATTAAATATTAAATAAATACAGTTTGTCTAAAGTGTGTATTTAAATTATTCTCATAGATTAAATAATAATCCCCGTAAACAAATGAAAAATAGATTACTTAATAAGTATTTAAATTTTGAGAACTCAAACAAATGTATTATAGTTACAAAGTTTTGTTTAAGGCAATTGAGATGTAAAATTAAAATCAACAATCAATGCAACAATATATATATATATATTTATTTATTTATTTATTTAGTCAATTAGAAGATTACGGAAAGCGATAATAAAAGCTTAAGACAAAAACGTCGAATAACATTTACTCGAGACTTCATGAAGACAGTTAAAAAAGAATAATTCGAAATTGTCGAATAGATGATCACGTGACCGTAAGGAATCAGTATTTTATGAAAAAGTAAAAAGACGGACTACAAAATTCGATGAAAAGAGAGAGAGAGAGAGAGAGAGAGAGAGAGAGAGAGAGAGAGAGAGAGATAGGAAAGCTCTAGAAAAATATTTAAAATCTGTACATGTCGGAGAAAGATTAGAAGTTTTCTTTTTCAAAGCAAATAACTGTAAATAAATTTGTGAGTATAAAATATCAAGAAGATTTCGTCTTATAAAATTGTCAAGACTTTAATATTTGTCGTGAGCTCGATTTATTTATTCAAGCTTATCATATGGAATACATATTTGTTAATACAAATAGAATGAGCGTAAATTTAATTTTAAAAAATAAATACAGAAATTCTACATTTATTGAAAAGATAAGATGAAATACTGTTTGATATAATAAAGAGAATATGACTTAAAGTAGCGCTTATCCTATTTCAAAATCTCTATAATATTGCTATTTGTTTGTATACATGTAAAAATAATTCACAACAAGTTCAGAAAATAGTTAATATATTTGATATTATACAATTTACTTCGAGGGCATGAAATAAATTGTGCATTCACAACATTAAATATCGCCTCGCAGTAAAAAGGAAAAAAAAACGGAATGATACTACCCTCTAATATGGACATATATATCTTAAATGTTGTTAATTTTTATAAAATTAATATTTTCAGGTAAGCAATTAAAACATTAATTTTTTTCCTCAATCGAGCTCTTCGTGGTCCAAATATTTACATACCAAGAACTTGCGTTCTTTCATTATGATTTTGTAAATAATTTAACATGAAATTACAATATTCGGTATCTCAAAGATTTAATGAATGCATTATTTCTATTAGAAAAAATAAGAAAAAAAGTATTTGTTACTCTAGAAATTGTGAATGAACATCGAGGTTAACAATAAAACAACGGAATTATTTTTAAAAATTTAATAATGCAGAATACTTGATATTACAGTAAATATTCCTTTAGGTTAATTATTAAGAATTTTCTTTTTAAGGCAATGTTTAATACAACTATCATTATGAAATCCACAGATCCAGACCATTCGCAATACTTATTTATTAATATCGTCGAACAATGAAGTCGCCGGTAAGAATCAAGTTATTTTCTTTTTGCAATAGGTATTAAAGTATAAAAACGTTTTTTTTTATCAATGAAATGCCACGCTTTTAATTTATACTGCCTCGGATTTTTTAATACATACAAATTTTAGAATTTACTAATAATAATAATATATATATAATTCCTTTATTTGAACGATATAACGAACAAATGTAAATGTTCACATATTTCCGACGCGTGTTGTTTGCTATATTCAACATTTGACAAAACATAAAATAATTAAAAAATTATCTACAAAGGCCTCCTGTTATCCATTAAAATAATTATATGTAATTGACTATATGCGTGTGCATACGTGAATATGTAAAAAAATGCTCATAATATTAATACGAAAGCGAGGATTAATTGTTAAAAATGATTTTCATTTGTGCATTTAACACAGTATTAAAAAAAAGGTTAATTAATGCTTATTAAATATGCCATTCTGGCAGTTTCAATTTTTCGTAGATTCTTATATTAAAATAAACGTTGCATTAAAAATTAATATAAAATCAATAAAATCTTTGACTGAATTATGTTCATGCAAGGGAATTTTTAGTCTCGGCAATGTTATTTTTAACGTTACACATTTCGATAACATAAAGTAATCAATTCCTTAAAATTTATATTCTAATTTCAAAATGTCACTTTATAATAAACATGGTATTAAAGATAAATAACATCGAACGCAACTTTACCATAACAATTGATTTTTATTTATATGTTAAGCGTAGATTAAATAGTATATTTAAGCAGGTGAACATTAAATTATTACTAGATTTAAAATAAATAAAAGTAAATTTTACATACTTTGAAATATTATTTTGATTTACTCTAATAAGCTTCATGTAAATAATAAATAAATCCCAGAATATTATTAAAACTTACTGCGAAATTTTCTATTTAAAATATAAAAATTAAACATTACAGCTTATACTCATTGAACTCACTACTTTATATGAAAAAAAAATGTATAAAATTATTTATTGAATTTTATTAGTCATGAACTAATTAACTTGTACATACTTTCGAGACAATTCAGTACGTAAATACATATAAAAGTAAATTTTATTAACATTTATGACAACTGAAAACGATGATAAACTATCTACAGAGGCCCCGCGTTATTCCGTTTAAAACAAAGTGCATATACATATAAATGCATATGAAAACTTACGTTAAATGAAATTTCATTCGTTAAGAACCATCTTAATTAATATATTTCTTACAATATAAAAAAAAAACGGTTGAGAAATGTCTACTCCAAATGCAGTGATGGAAGTATGAGCTTTTCGTGCGTTATTATCTTACAATGAACGTGTCATTGAATAAAAATAACACAAAATAAATAAAAGATCTTACAGAAATATTTGCGTAATGAAAAAGTTGATTACTATCTTTTCTAATATCACCATTACTTTTAGTCAATAGTCATAAAATATTTCATGTGCATATATTATGAAATTTAATTCATATTGATTTACATATTAATTTACGTTGAATATAATATAAAAAAAAAGTTAGATATTTATAATTCGCTTATATCCGAAACGAGATTTTCATGCTCTGATTAATGACACGTATTAAAATACGTATATACGTTGACAAAAAAAAAAAATTAAAGAAATTTAATTTTTATAATACGTTATTTGAGAATACCAAGTATTAGTTAAGCTACTTAAATTAAAAATTAACTTTAGTTTACTATTCTATTAAAATCTTAATTGTGCTTATTCTTATTAATAAATAACAAACCAATGCTGATTTATATTGAATAAATCTATATGTTCCATTTATGAATATAGATTATTTTTCCTAATTAGCTTGTACAACAGAATCCATAAATGAATCTTCAAGCATTATTTATATTTATCTAAAAGTTTTAAATTAAATTTATAAAATTTTATAAGACAACTACCGGTGATTGAATCCATTAATTTCATATTTTAAAAAAATATGTAATTATCTATCGAATTTTATTAGTCATGAAGTAATCAACTTTAACATATTTTTCAGACAACTCAGTACGTAAATAGATATACGTGTAATACACAAACTAGTGCATAATTGATTAACAGAGATAAGCATTGGAGTAAAAGTAATACACAACAAATGGTCCTCCACCAAGGTATTTAACGAATAATAATAATATTAATAATTATAATAGTTATAATAATAATAGTAATAATTGCAATAATATTGTTATAAAAAATACATGTCAAATATAAGCATAAAATAAAGTGAACAGAGCTGAATTTTAAAATTAAAAGAACGAGACGTGAATAAATTATTTTTAAATGTAATTACTGAACGAATTGATTTTAGAAGGAATGAGTATGATGTATACACATGTAAAAGAAATCTTATTAGAAATTTCGAAGACTAATTAACATCAATAAAAATATATATGAAACGCCCAAGATTTTATATTCTTTTTACGTTACAGTTTGTTCAATTTGCGTTATTATCCTCTGCTTGAATCACGAACTTTTTTGAAATTTAGAAAAATCATATTCACCGCTCGTTTAATGTACGCCATCCTTGTTCAACGCTTCGAATAAGATTAACAATGTATTTTGCAAAATCACTCAGTGACATTTATTGCATGATATGAAAAGTCTTGAAGATCTTATAATTTTGAGAAATCCAACTTTCATATTAAATAATGATTTTTCAAAGCATTTTCTTATGCCCAATACATGACAAGGTTTCCAAATAAATAAGATCTCACAAGATTCTGTGAATGTGAAGTGTCAAAAAGTTATTTTGATATTACTAAAATAGATACTTATATATTTATGTATGTATGTATGTATGTATATATAATTTATTTTCATAAAAATATTATAGTTAGACGGTAATGAAATGTTTCTCAAAATTTCAAAATAATTTATTTCACTTAAGTAACTATGTGACTTTCCAATTCCATAATATTAAATTCAGACATTCAGTGATAAAATAGCCAGTGAAATGCTTTATTTATAATTTCTTTAAGCTTAAAATACTGTGGAAGGCTTTATTAAGTCGCATTCGCGTTATCCATATTAATTTATTTTTATTATTTTTTTTATTTATTTTTTTTTTGTTATTTCTATCTATCTATTTTTTTTTTTTTTATAAATGTTTACACAATACACAATATGGCTGCTACATAACTTCCACGACTTGTGATGTATCCTTGCACTTTGTACAGCGTATATAATACCCAATCAAAAAATAATTATATATAATTTTATATGGATGATACGTAAGTTATAAAGTATCGATACAAGATTAAATGAGAATTTTGATCGTAGAATTTATATAGCCTACGTGATACCTATCATATTAATACATTTAATTGAAAATTCTAAAAAGATACTAAAACAAAAAACAAAAAACAAAAAAAAAATCCGCATTAAATTACATATAATTGCTTTTTTGCAATAAGTCTTAAAACTTAAAAGTCTATAACTAATCTGCGCTTCGCACAATATAGTGTATACGTCGATTTATACTTTCGGCTTGATGTGCAGACCTAACGATTATTTAGCGTTCATTTTTCAGATTAAGTTTAATCGTCAAATTCGACAAAACAAGAAAAATTAAACCATTATCTTATAAATCTTAAGATTTCGTAGTCGTTAAAATCTTTAATAACATTTTTCACATGACATTCAAACAACATTTCCATACATTGTTATTAATTAATAGAAATAATTGGATAAAAAACTGAGAGATTAAAACACGTATTATATAAAATCAATTTAGTGTAAAATTTAAAAAATTAAAAATTTAAAAGAAAAAACGAATTACAATTTAATGAATTTTGTTATCAACTAATAAAAACACTTAGTAAATATATAAAATTTGTAATTACATGTAAAATATTGTTGGGAAAATGTCTATGTTGTTGAGATAATATCGACCTCAACATTGCATGCAGACAAAATGCAAGAGCAATTTGAATATTATTCCGTTATTAAGTTGATAACAAATGACTCAGCCGAATCCAGAATAATGACTTTGAAAAATCGCTCAAATTTTTCTAAGAATTAAGAACATGAAACATAAAACATAGTGTGCATAACTCTCTCACGTACATATGAAAAATCATAAGTCCACTAAAAACACACGTGTAAAATAAAAGGATAACATTGACGATTAAAAAAAAAAAAAAAAAAAAAAAAAAAATCTAAGCAATCAGATATAGAAATACAGAGCTAGTTGACATTGCTATCTAACAGCGCAGATGCAGCTGAATACAATGGAAAAATAATATATGTATGCATCCTGGCCTCAGAGGGGTCTTATGATTTTATTCATAATGTTTCATATCTGCCACTATTATATTTCTTTCTCTTAATACTCTCCGATCATACCGCAACGCATACGTCTATCCTTCCTCATTTTACTTTTACTTACATAACTAGCCTTTTTAAAATTCTACTAAATATCTAAATAAAAAATCTAGATTTTTTTATGTCTATGAAAATGTATTCATGTCTGCGCCTGAGTTTAAAATTTTGAACTCGGCCTCGTGTCGATGTATGTGCGGTGTGCTCGTATGTTTGTTGTGGGCCTGTGGGCCTGTGTGCCGGTGCTTGTGTCCATCCGTCCTCCTATCATCCGTCCTCATCACTTTCAATCGTCCCTTACTATATTATTATTACTATTATTATTGTTATTGTTGTTATTCTTAGTATTCCTTATTGTTAATATTTTCTTCTTAAGTAGAGCCATTGATAATTCCTCTTCGCAAAAGTGAAAAGGCCGCGTTCGTCGTAATATTTTTAAGATCCCACCTCTTCGGGTCGAGCCAACGGAGCCTTCGATTTTTCAGTTGTGACCGTTGTGGTGGTCACTTCTAAATTTGCTAAATCCGCAACGCTAATCTGAAATGCAATGAAACATAGGATATTAATTTTTATATATTTACTGACAATGTCGAAATTATTTTTTTTCGCAAAGCCGAATATGGTGTTATGAACAGAAAACACGTTACAGAAAATTAGAATTATTATTATCAAGTCACAGAGTGTACGACATTCATTCCGCCGTGTGTTACACGAGGTCCACGAAATTCCCATAACTACGTATCAAAGAATATACATGTAACATGCAATAAGGGTGAAAAAATCAAAAAAAAAAAAAAAAAAAAAAAAAAAAAAAAACCATGTCCATGGAAAGCTCGGAACTTCTCACCTTATCCACGCGGGTGAGCAGCAAGGAACAGCCAATACAAGCATGTTTATTTATCTTGGAATTAATTGTATTGATAAAGGCAATTAAAGGAAATTATTTTATACATACAAGTGTCCGCAGAGATTATTTCTCTATTTGAACTCGGTTAATGACAAAAAAAAAAAAAAAAAAAAAAAAAAATTATAGGAATTTAAGAAATAATAAAAATGTTACAGATAACTTGAGATATTATTCGTTTGTTAGCGCTAGCAATAATATTAAAAGCACCGAAAATGTGTTGGATCTTATAAAATAATGAAAAAAGAATATAAAATAAAGGAAGGAGAAGAAATCCCAAAAGCCTTCAGAAGAGACTATAATTCAATTTATTTTTGCTCTTTTGCAATTTCTGACCTCGACGTTCGGGGGTAACGTGATGGTGGCGTGTGTTGTTGTTGTTTCGGTGCCACTGCGAATCTCTCTGTCTACTGTGGTGCCTATAACGTGAGGATAAAATAGAAAAATTGCAGGCAATCAAAACTATAATAAGGTTTGAAGGTACGGTGAATATTGCAAGTGACTACAGTACGTGACAATCGTTAATCCCCATTAAAAAAAATTTCATTGGGGTTATTGCTGATTGTCAGAAGAGGTCATTCTATTCAATTCGTTCAATTTCTTGCAAAACAATCCTCTTTCGTAATCCAATACGATTAAGATATTTTCGATAATAGAGACTTTTTTAAAGCATCACATGCAAACTATAAAATGTGCACGATGGTCGATTCGACTTATTTTAACTTTTTAAATTGACAAAACTTTCAACTTGAAGCAAATAAAAAGAATATCATCATACTATTGTCATATTTTAAATATATTATATACATGTGATTGATTCGATAAATAGTTAAATAATATTCTTTTGCGATAGAATTTCAATAGTGTTATTTTAAAAAAAAAACACGTACGAACACAAAAGCTGAAACATTTATGAAAAATAGTATTTGGCTCATATTAGCGACGTGTCGCTGACATATACAATGTATAAACACATTATTTTCAAATATATTTCATAATGTCTCCGAATTCGTTCATAACTACTTGATGCAAACGGTGTCAAAACAATTTTTACGGTTTTACAACGAAATCTTAATGGTCAATCCAATAAGCTCATAAGTAATTACCTAGTACGGAATTTAATACATTAATGTTAATTCAAAAAAGCTATTTGACTTTTCCGATTTCCTTACGATTCGTCGTAATATAATTTAGAAAATAATTTGCTCCATACATTTATATGTTTGTACGAACTATTTTATTTTATTCATTCAATAATTAATGAAAGAAGAAAAAATTGGTAATGCAAAAATTATGTGGCAATGCACGCAAATTCTACATTTTTCTGTAAAAGTGACTCGGAATCTGATATAAAATTTACCAAACAAACTATTAATAAGTGTTAAGAATGTAAGGGAGACGTGAAAATGGTAATGAATCGTGCAAATATTTAATGATGAACGCGTACGCGTTGATACGTAGATAAGTTTTATTCGCCAAAAAGAAGCGATTATGTGTTGTATTGTGGAATATTACGAAAGTAACGAAAACGTAAACTATTAAAATGACTATTAATTATTATTGCGGAAGGTAACAATTTAAATTATGATTAAATTATGATTTTCAAGGATTTTTCTAGAATCCGGAAAGAGTAAATGTGAATAGAATCCAAAATAATTACGATAAAATTCATTGGGTGAAATCTAAAACTCGGGAATTTCCGTCTTTATGAATCCCCCACATTTAAGAGCTACACTACCTACATTGTAACATTGCTTTTAATTTGTTACGTAATAATTATTCAAAGTTCAGTCGTTAACATTACCGTACAATATTATGAAATATGTCGCGATGTTTGGTCTACGTCTACGTCGATTCTCTTTAAATTTTAGCGTAGAGCTAGATTGGCATGTACAAGAGGGGTCGGCTAACCGTTAAAAATGTTATTTGTATATTTATATAGATTGAGTTTCGAGTTAATCGTCATGGCAGTCGTCAGCTGACAGGATTTTTCGACTCCGGATTTTGATAACCCCGTTGAGATTCCGTTGAGCTGGGGACGTGAGGACGACGCTGCCGACAGGCGTATATTAATTATTTATAGCGCTTCCCGCTTCTATCGAACATTACATCTGCCGCGTTGCCACAGAATTCAAGCAAGAGTTTAGTGGGCGATGGTGCCCGTAGTCATGGAACGGTGGGGCGGGGAGGGATGAGACGGGGGGTCGAACTCACTGTTGACTTGCTCGGAGGCGTTTTGCTGCAAGTTTTGCGTGTCGAGGTCGCCGTTGGTGGTGATGCCGTTGGTCGAGGCCTGCTGGGATATGACCGTCGTCGTCTTCACGACCACCGACTGGTTCTGCGTCGAGATCTCAGAGGTGCGCGAGGTCACCTCCATCTTGAGACCCGCGAGCCGATTGTGGAGGTCCTCGGAGGACGTGGCGTTTCTGAAAAGCGAACTGTTACTGCACCAGTCGCACGGCCAGTGGTCGGGAACAGAGGAAAAACAAAAGAAAAACAGCCATTAGCGATTGTCGTTTTTTTTTACCTGCCCGCTTTTAATAATTATTTACTCATTATTTTTACTACAACAGCCTTTCGATGCATTTTTCATTAACGACATAAAATCTGCAGAATATGCTAGGCTTAGATTTATTTATTTTTTTTTTTTCT
This sequence comes from Ceratosolen fusciceps, assembly GCA_018883505.1. Classification (NCBI taxonomy): domain Eukaryota; kingdom Metazoa; phylum Arthropoda; class Insecta; order Hymenoptera; family Agaonidae; genus Ceratosolen; species Ceratosolen fusciceps. The sequence goes on along the minus strand of RCIC01000013.1, from coordinate 5,761,264 downwards.
TTCTAACAAAATGCAACTCAAATTAAATCAGACTGCCGCTAACCCTTTCGTGTCCGCATCATCATTCAATAGATTGCGACCTTTTGCAGATAATGAAGGTAGGGAAGCAAGTGTCCACCACCTACCACCCCCTTCCCCACGATAAAAGAGCGACACGAAAGCGTTAGCTGCCCTGTAGAAAGTAAGGTAGGGAAGCTCGAGGTGGTGCTCCCGACTTACAGCAGGTGATCCTTGACGCTGTCAATGGTGATGTCTCCGACGGAGCTGAGGTCCTGGCGGTCGTCGTCTCCGTTAACGTCCGTCGTGCTCACGGTCGGCTTCAGCGAGGGTTCCTTGGGCGAATCCTCGCCGCCGTTTGCTAAAATACACGTCACCAGCCAGGGGATTTAGAAAGTTTTAGGTACATGAAAGGCTCCCTGCTTAAGTAACGTTCGTCCATGGGTTCATCGTGTCTTTACACTCTCTCCCTCTCTCTTACCGAACGTAGCGATACTCGGTCTTTGTCTGCAATTGCTCATCACCGGGACGAAACGTGCAAGCGGAGCTAACGCGTGCCAAGCGGTTTGAAAAACTGACAATGCCGACGGAGTGAAAAACACAGAAAAGCGCTTAGCGGTGCTTGTGGCTTATTTCTGCTTTATTTTTAAATAAATTGACGCTCGAGTGTTGCATTGATCTGGTTATCGAAGACACAAGTTCCCTTGGAATTGTTGAGATACCTCAATGTACAACACCGCTAGCTTTCAAAATATTTAATAAACCGAATACTTTTTAGCCGTAATAAACATTTACTCCCCCCTCCCCCTACCACCCAATTAATATACACGTCAAGGAATTTTATAATATTTTATAATCCACGCACTGTTATCTCATGAATGTTAAATGTAACTAATTAGGCAAATAAAATAAAAATCATCTATCCGTACGCAATATTCTCTGAAAATAAAAGTCATTGGGAAATCAAGTGTTCAAGCGCAGTTCAATTTGAAATTTAAAACATTTCAGGATATATTTGCATTATTACATTAATAACCGATGAGATGAGTTCGGACAAGACAAGACACACGCCGTGGATTATTAAATATTTAATCAAGAGCACGATCAGTCGATAACGAAGTTTGCCAGATTCGAGCTAATTAAATATTAATACGGAATGTCTGTGAAATTAGCCTTGGCGAGGTGATGGATAAAAATAATTCGAACGTAAGGTTACTTATGGCGTGCAGTAATAACAAGAAGCGAACAGAAAAATGACGCGCCACATGAGGGATCATGGTTATGTGGACAGACACATAATCGGGACAATCTCTTATGGATCGAGTTGACTCACTGGATCCTACGATGCCGTTCTCGGTGACGATTTTCGGCACTTGCTGATGCTGCTGCTGCTGCTTAGTGCTCTCCTTCTCCGCGTCAACGGTCTCCTCCGTCTCGGGGTCCTTATCCGGCTTCTCCTCGGACTGAGCGGTCGCCGCTGTGCTCGCAGGTTTCTCCGGCGCCGTCGGCTCCGCGGGAATAGTCCGGGCGTTCGGTGGCAGGTTCAGGGCGCAGTGAGCCTTCGTCGCCTTGGACGCTGAGAGGGAGATGCGCTGCAACTCCGACGAGGAGTGCAGGTATAAGGCCTCGCCGCCTTTCGTGAATGTCAGCGAGGATATGCCACTGCAAAGCGTGCCCAGGGAGTTAATTAAAACAATGGGACTTTCGAGTGTCGAAGTAGAAGGAAATGAAAAAAGGAATGTAAGGGGCGACGTACTTGATGTCCTCTCTTTTGATCGTCGCCGCGTTGAGCTGTCGCCTGAGCTCGGGTATGCCGAGGACGAGGCACTCGCCAAGGTTGGTAAGGCAGAGCAGGCAGGTTTCCTCGTGCTGGCCCGAGGGCTCGACCGGGCAGGTGAACTTGGCGAAGCCGGTCTTCCTTACGCGCGAGCCTTCGTGGGCCGTGAGCTTGTACTTGCAGAAGGGCTTGAGCGAGGGCAGGTTGAAGATCTTAAACTGCTCCTCGCTGGCGATGAGGACGCGGTGGGCGGTGGCCATGTCCGGCCCTGGACAGAGGCCGCGCTCGGCCTCGAATGGTTCCGGCAAGGGGACGCTCGAGCCGTCGAGGATCGTGATGGCGATCACCGGAGCGCGATGCTTCAGCTGTATCTCCTTACCCAGAGTGCAGTTCACGTCCTCCTCGTTACGGCGCACGCCCGCGGGGATCGCAAGCGTGAACACGTATACCGTGCCGTTGTTTGTACCGGCCCACAGCGTCGGCGTTGTGTTTTGCACTGGGGGAAGGGAAGGGGCCACGACAGGATTAGCGCTCGTAAATGCTTTCTTTAGTCTTTCACCAGGACATTATTTATGTCGTCCTTAATAAAATTTGACTTACTGCTAATGATATAACTTCTGGCGAAATATAGACACCTGACCATCGAACCCAGGGCATCGTCGACCGGTCTAGCTTCGACTTGTCGCTCAACAGGTTTTACGTCCACGGGTGCATCGCCACCTGGAGACGATGCTAAGCTTGGACTGCAAGCGTAGCGTAAGAACCATGTACATATTACATATGCGCCCGTACGTGTGTGTAATTATTATTAGTTCAAGATAATGCGAGACTTACATCTCCTTCTTTTTCGTTTCTGGTGCTGTGTTACGGGGAGGACTGCCTGCCGTCGTTGCTCTTCGCTGAGATCTTCCCTTTCTTAATCGTCTAAACGACTCTCTCAGGGACTTCTTGAAGGATTTTCGTCTGGAAATGGGCGTATCGCCGGCACCGGAGAGATCTGTCACCCAAAGCAAAGACACTTAAAGATGATTCACCTCTTCGTCGAAGAAGAAGAAGAAGAAAGAAGAAGAAGAAGAAGCGAGAAGAAGAAGAAGAAAGCAAGCAGTTGAAGTTCGGGGAAATTTACCATTCGGGTTGAGCGTGCACTTGACGCTGACGGCTTTGATCCGCACGTAGTCGAAGACGGCGAGTCCATGTGCTGTGCCTGCGGCCAGAAGTCCCCACTCGCTGTGCATCGCCAGAGCGGTGACCGCCGCGGGTGGATACAGCTGGAGAAGACATTGGGGCTGGAAGCCAACGGCAAAGGAAATACTGGCGGTGCGGGCGGGCAGGTGGTCGTGGCCTTTCCAGACGAAGCCGTCCCGGTCATTCACCACGTTCATTTTCACGGCCTTGATCTCCCGGTTCGTCGGCTCGCTCGAGATCTTTGCTGTTATTACGTGACCGGCTGTGCCCGCTATCACGAGGCTCGATGACAGTGGACACAGCAGCACCTTCTTCACGGCCAGTCGGGGGTCGTCCGAGTAAGGATCGAAGGTGCCGACCTGTCATGGTGAAACGAATAACGAATTAGTTGGCCACTCGCGTACTACGTAAAAATAATGGGGAGCAGCAATATAGGGGGAGGGAGAGTTTATTTAGAAGTCAGGAGTAACCTTTCGGAAGGGCGGCCACTCGTCCTCCTCGTCCTCGGGCGGTTGCTCGAGCACGTCGAGATGCTCGCCGGTGAAGAGTATAGAAGAGTTGTACTTGTAGAGAGGTGTGAGGGCGACATCGGAGGCGTTCCAGAATCGCACGGTGCCGTCTTCGTGACCGGTCAAAAGGAGTTCCCGTACCTTCGGTTTCTCAACGTCGGCGACAGGCCTGCGATCGAGTAGCACGCCCCCGTCAATGGGCCACGTCTTCTCGGAGTAGAGGTGCTCGGTCTGGGCCTTGCCCGCCGACTCGATCGCCTCCCAGAGCTCCTCGGGGACGTTAGGTACGTGTTGCGAGCACGTCACCTGCAACGGGCCCCCCGCGCATCCATATGAGTCTCAGCATATGTTAAGGCGAATGGAGAAGCCAAAGAAGCCGACGCAACCGACTTTGCTGAACCCAAGGTGATAATATTATACTCACGGCGCTTGCGTGGAGGGACACGAGGTAGGGGAGGGCCATCATCTTCCAGTCAGGATCCGTCAGATCTATTGCTATGAGTTCCTCCTCGGCGAGGACGATCAGAGCCTCCGGTGACTCAGTCGCCTTCGACTTGTCTTCCTTGTCTTCATCCTCTTCCGCGGGCTGCTGCTTCTTTTTCGGCAGAATTGTGAAGAAGTCGATAACCTTTGAGGTGAAGTCGAATACTACGTGCTTCTTGTTCTTCCCCTCCCGCTTTACGGTTATTGTATGGCGGTCGCTGTGGACCGAGCGCTGCATGCCTCCGGAGAAGAGTATCAGCTCATCTTCCCTAAAAGTTTTCAAATTTTATTGATACTTAAGTACACTTGCGCTTTGTTACGCGGCTTTTCGTTTTTTTTTTTTTGTGGCAAAAACTTTTCTTAAGAACGACAATTCTTGAATTAAGAATATTGAAATACTCACTTCCGCACCACTTCCACTAAACCGTGATTATAATTTATCCTTAAAAATTAAACTCATCGACGCTCAAAGTCATTATACAAGTCAAAGTTGTTATTTGTACGCCGCGATGGAAGAGTAATTTTAATTTCTTTTACTCGGCACAGCTACGCTCTTTGATTGGCACAATTAGACTAGATTATCTAATTAAACGCATCCTGTCTTTACGATAAGAAACGGCGTCTTAAAATTTTTTTCGAACCGACACGTTTAAATAAATCAATCTCGTTTTGTAGAAGCTTGAGAAAATATCTGTCTCCTTGATAGACTCGAGAATCTACCATACCGACGATGCGCTCGCGTAAATTTACACACGAGAGAAAAAAAAACTTAGGTAATTTAAAGCTTAGAGGGTAAAAATAATAGGTATAATAGGTATAATGGATATAATAGGCATCTATTGACTGCGCTGAGTATTGACAAATATGATGGATGTGCCGTCGTCGGAGGGCGGCATCGGCCTACGGATGACACGGGGCCGGTAAAGCAGTGCGAGGTAGTTCAAGATCTTACTCGTCGGTGGGATGTACGACTATCTTGGTGATGGCCTTGCAGGGGAATGGTCCATAGGGCGTCGTCGGGGTCGGTGGCTCTTCGTTCCCAGAGCTGGCGAATGCGTATGAGCCGTCGTTGTGGGAGAAGACGAAGCGCGTGTCCGAGACCCAGTGCACCGACTCCAACTGCTGCGTGGAGACGAACGTCTGCGCACGCGAAAACAAACCCATCAGCTGCCGAGTGAAGGATCGTAGGACGTGATTGCACGCACAACCCGCGTGAAGGACATACACACGTTCGCCAAAACCATCAAAGACACGAACAAACAAACAAACGATAGGTCAGAAATACAAACTTGGGACTGCTCGGGCATGGCGGCGGGAGGGTAGAAGGGGACGCATGATCGGCATGGAAGGTCATGAGAATGAGAAGACAGTCAAGCAGACAGGCAGACAGGCAGACAGACGGACCGGCAGGTAAATATAATATTGTTGAGTGCGTGTGAATGAGTCCTTGTGTTGCGTGTTCCCGAACAGAAGCCCGAAGATTGAGAGGGAGAGGGAGGAAGAGAGAGAGAGAGAGAGAGAGAGGCAGAGAGTTTTACAGTTAGTTTGTCATTTGAAATTATATTTAAATCGTATATTCTCCCCGTACAACATTCTTTTCCGCATAGATAAGTCCGAGTCCTTCGCTCAATCGAAAATATTCCCTCTATCCATATTGTGTCCCTCAACCCAAGAAAAAATGTTTTAAATCTTTTACAATAAGTCGTAAGCATAAAAATGTTTTTGACTAAACTATCTACGTTTATATACATAAACTAAGAGGTTAAAGAATTAGAACTTGATACACGCTTTACTTTTAAATTTAATTTTTCATTAAATTCATTAGAAATGTGAGAATTATTATTTTATATAAAGAAAAAATTTTTTTTGATCAGATTACTGATGCGGAAAAAAAATACGAAACATTTTTTTGAGAAGATGATCAGTCTATGTATGTCTTGTGTACCGGTATCAATAACAAATAGCTAGTTTTAAGAAAAATATAATAACATTGGCATTTGTTAGATTTTCAAAAGTAAATGTAAATAATGAAGTAAATGTAGTTTATAATGAAAGTAGAAGGAGAAACGGCTGTTGCAAGCGTCAGGGTTTGTTTGAAACTTATTGTGTAATAATAAATTGAAAGCGAATGAATTTGTAGTTCACACGAGAGAGAGAGAGAGAGAGAGAGAGAGAGAGAGAGAGAGAGAGAGAGAAATGGAATGAGGAGAGGTCGTTGTAAATTCCCCGTGGCTTATCGCAATAAAGAGCCGAGTTACGTCTATGGTCATTGTAAGCATGAAAAAGCAATGGTAACAACGAACGCATCTTTCCCTCCGGCACGCGAGTCGTTATTTTTTTTATATTATGAAAGAGCCCCTTGTTTGTGCATTCATGTCATGGAATTAGAAAAATGAAGTAAAGTAGAGTAGGAGGTGAAAATGGCGTAAAAGTAAAGTAAATAGTAGGAGGTTCACCTGTTGGGCACCTGGCGTAGCCTTGTTCCAGAGGACCATGAGCCCGCGATTGTAGCCAATCAGAATATTATCCGGGTGTCCTGGCTGCTCGGCGATGGCCTCCACCGGTCCAGGATTTACCTTGAAGTCCTTGGGCACGCTGAAAGACATTTATTCAACATTTTTACACAATCTATCGAGACTTTTTCTCTCTGAAATCTACTTTTCGTGCATCTCGCGATTCGTTTTATCATAATTTTATGATTTTAAACGGACTTTTTATTTTTTTTTAACGACTGAATAAAAATAATTCGTTTATAATAGCAATTCGTTTCACCGGGAGCGTCGTACTTTTCGCATTATTGAGCTGGAAATAGATAATATTGAAATAATACGAGTAAGAAGAGGGAGAAGACGTAACGTACTTTTGCATGACGACATCCTGATAAATTATAGTGTCGGACATGGTGAAGGTCTTGAGATTCAGGAGGTAGATGTTGCCGCCCTCGGTGCCGAGAAGGAGATGGTCCCCGTTAGATTCTAGGCACATCGCCGAGATCTTTTTCAATTTACCTTCCAGCGACAGTGATTTGGTCTCGATGACCGAATTCTCATTGATTTCCCAAAGATGCAGGGAATTGTCATCGCAGAGTGAAACCACGCGACCCTAGAAATTGTTTCAAATGAATAATCGAACGTCTCTCTCTCTCTCTCTCTCTCTCTCTCTCTCTCGCTTTCGCTCTTACACACGTACGCGCGCATTTTAATGTACTCGTTAACGTTTATGCATTAACCAAGGCGGTAATTATCCCTCGCTCGATGTAATACTTAGGCGCGCGTACGTAAATAAGTTGAAGCTAATTTTTTTATAACTGGATTACCCGTTTAGCGAACAATCAATTACCCTTTACGTAATTAGCACTGAATTTACAAACTCGTCTGCTATTATCCACGCGCTTCTATTGGCCTTCGATTCTAAATCTGGCGTGAATAATTTATTTACAGCTACAGAAGCCTGGCCTGCCTGGTTTGGCCTGTCCAGCTCCAACTACCATTATCCGTTGATAGTATTGGTATTCGTATTACAAAATGCACCCGCTCCGTCATTACCAACATTATTATTCATCAATATTTCATAAGGCTTAACTAAGGCTTTTCTAGCTCTGCTCGGGAGAAAGAAAATCGATAAACTTATTGCATTATCACTTTTCACGTAAAGGCTCACTTTTCATGTAGAGAATGTTGCACGTACTCGGAAGCGCGGATTTTATTGACCTTGAACGGGGGCGGGGAGTAAAATAATAAATAAGGGACCACTTGATAAAGGTAGAATTCTCTAAAACCGAAATAATGTCATTGGAGTATTAGGGAGTTTTCTCTCCCGTAATCAATGGGTAATTGAGGGCCGGTATCAATTGCGAAGGACCGGAACAGGTGGATTGGTGAAGGGAGGGAAGGAAGAGGAGGAAGGGAAAGCGTCTCGTCGCATAAATTTAAGGAGGAAGAGAATTATCCGTTGCGTCAGACACGGATGTGTTTGTCGGAGTGGATGTATGTTAACGTAATGAGACCTAATGAAAGTTAAAATACACACGATGCAGTTGAGTAAGTATGGGCAACCCCCCTCCCGCGATGTAATGTTCCACCGGGACAGTCTCGCGACAGTCCGTCTTTCCCTGAAGTTTCAGTCACAGCAGCGACCTCATTCATAATACGTGCATTAACGGGAGTGAGGGGGTGAGGGGGGGTCTGTGGGGTGAGCCTTAGTGGGTTCGTTTTACGTCGAATCCACGGACTCGGCTGATCTTTGATCGAGCGGTCGATCGGGTACGCGAGGTAAGCGGCCAACCCCAATAACCCTTTCTCTCGTTTAAGGTCTACGAAAGAGCCTCGAAATGAGGCGCGAAGGCCAAACAAAGAGTTAAAGAGTTAAGAGCGAAGTCTTATTTCAAAATATTTATACAGCGAATGGGTGCCGGACGGGGTGGGGCAGCGAGAGGAGGGGGGTACGTTGCGGGAGGAAGAGGGAAGGCGCTGTCGGGACTTCACAGAGGGACGCGCATCGTCATCGAAATGCAGTTATGCGATTAGAGTGATCCAATTTCGCCCCGCTCGCGCTCCGTGGGGTGGTGCGAGGGAGGAAAAGAGGTCCGCGAGCGCGGGTGCGGCTAAGCGGTTTAACGAGGATTAAGGAACAACGCTTGAGCCGACCCGCCTCCACCGCCTCCACCGCCTCCACCGCCCGACACTATAATTACGGGAAATCGAGTTAGCGCAACGTATCCTCACGACAATTAGCCCTGCGCGTCTTGTAAGCGCGGCGTTCGCTGTTGCATCGTCGACCCCCCTCCCCACCCTCCCACTCCCTGGACCACCGGTCTCGTTATCACTATCATCATTGTTATTATTCGGTTCGGCATTTACTTTCGTGCGTAGGAGTAATTTGACGAAATAATTGGCTCGAGATTCAACTGGGCTTTTCATGCGCGACCAACGGATACGGGGACTATTGGAAAGCACGGAGCCATTGTTTCCCACTTAATTACGGATCATTATTCTCTCCCACCCCTCTCTCCCTCTCTCTTACCCCTTTGAAGATGCTATATGATGTTTTGCTCTGATTTTTCTTCGCTTCGCTTCGTTATACCTGGCGCGGAGATACTGGAAAATTGCATCGGAAGGAGAGCACGTGTGTCTCGAGGTGATTGTCGCCGATGCGAAGCACGCGATCACCACGTGAAATAAATTCCGAAAATACGCGCGTTATTGTTATCTGCTTAACAAAAGTTTTTCTTATTACTACATGGAAGAAGAAAATAAATACGCGCCTCGCGTGCACAACATTAAATCAATTCCGTTTCCTTCTTTCTTTTTAAAGCTTATTTTTTTAGTTTAGCGAGCTGGCGCAACTTCTCTGTCCCGCTCTTGTCTGCGTGTCATACTCTCCTCCTACGGTTTCTCCGACGTTCATTCAAATCTTATTATTATTATAAACTCCTCGAGAGCTGATTACAACACATTAAATATTGTTAAAAGGGTTACGCGCATATACGTCTCTTATGTACAGATTATTGAGTAAACATGTACACAGAGACACACTGCCGCCGCTTTATATTATTCATTATCGGGATAAGATAAAAAGTTTCAGGTTTTCAGTCGCTCTTGTAAAAATACGAACCGATTCCGCTTCTGAGAATGACGAAGCCAATGAAATCGCGTCGTCGCCGTTTATGACGCAAGTTTCTTATTGTTTAAAAGAAAAAGAAAAAAACAAAAAAAAAAAAAAACGAAAAGAATAAAGAAACAACTAAAAGTATAACAAAAATATCGAATAAGACATTATTTTAAATTTGAAATGCCATGTCATTTCATTCAATTACGGCTTAAAGTTGTAAATTTTTAATATGACATGCGGAAGTGTTTTAAAATAATTAATAGTAATGACTGAGAGAGGGTAAGGGGATAGAGGGGCAGGGGGGAGAGAAGTACAAACAACTAACAGATTTTTTTTTTTTTTTTACTTTTTTGGCAATTGACGGGGGAAAAAAGGCACATGAATTATGATGCAGTGTCAGGTGAATTGAGTCTTGAAGGCTCGATTCGATAAATAATACGCAGAAGCGTTGAATTATTTACGCGAAAAAAGCAAGTAGAAGGACGATATGTAATAGCCACGCGACCGTGGAAGCACTTTGCGGTAATTCGCAATATCTAATTAGACAGGTTTTCTCTAAAGTTAAACCAAATGGTCATGAATTGTTATTACGCAGAGGGAAAATTTTAAACCAGTTACCTTTAACTTATTTAACCTTACAATCCACCCGTCTTATTCTTAGGAGGACAGCGAAAGTTGGCTCGGATCGCGTCAGCTTGGAGGGGGGAGGGTAGCATGGGAATTTCGTGTAATAATTCGCGTAGTAGAATAAAGAAAAGGTGGCCAACGAATGCAACGATCGTTCGAGTCAGACTTTCTCCGAGCTCTTGTGGATGGGGTAGGGGTCGCAAGCGAGCCGCCGCCGCCGGCCTATCGAGTGTCAAAGCTGACAATTAATGCTACTGGGTCAAGGTCGACGGACTCTTTTCGGGACCCGCGACGACTCGGCGTTCCTCGAATCCCCGTATACACAATTCTAACCCATAAAGCATTGTGTTTTTTTTGCTCTCGCGGCGTCGGTGGCGGTCGCGGCGGCGGTGGAGTAGGAGGAGGAGGAGGAGGAGGAGGCACGTGTCCGTGCAACGCACCGTTAACTCCGTCCGTCTCGTTAATAAGAGCCGGCCGGCCCCGCAGTGTGAATTACACGAGTTGCTGGCAAATTACACGTTGACGCGCATTACCGAATGCAATGCATTATAATGGAAATATTTTCATCACTCGGCTGAGTCGCACGCACCACCCGTACCGTACCTCTTTCGTTTTACATTCATACGTGCACGCGGTAATGAGCAGGGAGGGAACACGTAATGCGCCTACTGACAAATAATCTATATCCGTGCCCCCCCCTCCCCCCGGATGCGCTCTCGCGCGCTCCTTTCCAATCAATTACTCAATATTACTCGAATTCGCTGCTTTTCGTCGTTATTCATCGAGAATTTGAATACATGTTGGAATTTATGGAATAACGCTCATGTACCGAGTGAGCGATGCTTTCATTTTTCTTTCCCAACGAGCGAAAGAAAATTTAATTGCCGAGGTACGTGTGCGTTTGAATGTTTCCTTCCCCGACCCTCCCCGCCCGCCCGTGCCGATCCGACCCGACCCGACCCGACGATCAATAGCACGTCAATTAGAAAGCGCCTCGTTTTCTTTACACGGGCGGACCGGACGCTAATGATGATCCGTGTCCCCCACCCCCACAAGGATATCGGATATTCAGCCCTCTTCTGGAAGCGCGAGTACCGAAAGTCAGATAAAAGTGCAATTACTTACCTCATTGGGCAAGGCGATGATCTTCGTCACGGCGATTTCGCCGCTTTCACTCGCATGCTGCCCATAAAACTCCACGCCTGGCCTTCCGAAACTGTTGTCACGAGCATACGTCGTTTCTAGGGTCAAGGACAATATCGGCAGACCCAGTCGCAGAATGAGAGGGGGCGGGGAGGGGTGGGCAGAGCGGAGCTCGCCCCTCGTTCCGCGACTGGCCCAATTTTGCAAATTAATGCCAGCGCTCCCCGAAAGCGCTTGCACGACAAATGCTAAGTAAACAACAAGGTGGGTAGGTGAGAGGGGATGAGAGGAAGATTTAAAGTCGACACAGGACGATGCACTTTTTCCTTTTCCCATTTTATACATGTTTATATACGCGTGTAAGTGCACGCGCGCGCGCTTGCGAGATAGTGACGCAAGCCTCCTCTCTATTATGCATTATTATTATGTAAAGCAACAAAAACGATAACAAAAGCGCCGACAAAGATTTTTCTTTTCTCTTTTTTCTTTCATTTGGCCGGCGAATGGCCGTACAATATTAAAAACCACTGATTTATGAAGTCGATGCGCCACCACCAACGCACCTTCTGCACTTACGAAATCTCTCTTCGCCGTCAATTAACTATTCGCGTGAATTAGGCGCGATTTCAAGTTTAATTATCAATATTTGACATTGAAAATGCATTTAGCGTTCAATGGCATTCGGACTGGAATAAGTAAGGCGGCAGTGCTTTTTCCAGTAAATTATTGACACGACAGTTCCTTTAACAATATGATAACCTTTTGCATAAGATTAAATTATTTTTAAACGGCGTTGAAAGAAAACATACGATTAAAATTAGACTATAATTAATTTTGGAAATATTGTCAGTGCCATTTCATTGGATCGTTGTTATTACTGTTATTCTACTAAATCCAATGCTCGAGTAAACGAACTGCATTAGCGAAATCATAACAGGTTTTTGCAGTAAAAGCATGAAGATTTAATCATCGCAAGCATATGTTATGCGAATACGTGGTAGATATTTAGCACGAACGGAGAATAATGAATAAGACTTGAATATCCGAATACAGATCTTTTGTTTTGATAGATATTCATAGAAAGTTTTTTTCCCCTCCCCCTTCCCGATCTCGAGCGTATACATTCATACTCTTTCAATTATATTTCATTATAAAGTTTCGTGATTGTCCATGTAATGATATAAAAGTTTCGCTTACAAAACCGATGCTAAGTATACAATTTATTGTTTACGAATGGCAAAACCGAAACAATTTCGACAATGTCATTACTTTTAATTCCTTGAGATTGCTATCCGGTTGAACAAATAACTTTTATAATTTCCTAATCATTATTTATTCAGGTTAGCATGTTTATTTTTTCTTTATAAATTTAAGTCCTCATTTATAGTAATTATAAAATAATCACGAGCCTAGTAGTGCTTTATCAACAATCTCGAATATTTTAAATTTCATGTACGCGTATTATTATACGTTTTCAATTATTATGCGTAAAGAGCATTACGTGTTCGTTTGTTGAAAAGCATAATACAAAGAATTAAATTATGCTGATAGTAAAAGAAGAAAATTAAAATGTGACTGAATATATTCCTTTGGCTTTGGCTACATTATTAAATCCCGTACTTGGCAATTTTTTCAAATCTTATACTAACGGTACAAAATCGATAAACGTAAAATATTTTTAATTGAAAAAGAACAAAACCTATTGCCTCCAGTATTCAATGCAGAATATTTTAATTAAACTATAAATGAATCTCATATGCTGCCCGAACCATCAATAACTAATGCTAACGTGAATAGTAAGAAGAAGAAAAAAAAAAAAATATATATATATATATATATATATGTCTTATATAGACTTATAAAGACGCGAATGAAACCGAGCTGTTGAATGAACTAACATTTGTATAAGATTAAATATTTGCCTCCGTATGATTTTGCTGTTGAAAAAACGGACAGACAAATGTATGAAAATATTTGCAAAAATACTAGGAAAAGCTGTTTGAACGTTATCTGCAGGTTTCGTAATTCATAAAAGGATCTACAATGTGTCTACTGTTTAAAAACAAGCCTAACTAACCGTAATAATTAAGAGATGCTCAATTCAATATTTTAATCTACAATTAACTGCTGTATTTATAATTCCCCGAAATGACAATAGTACTGTTACATAAAGTATCAAAGCGTAAATAAAATGTATATTTCCGCGAAGTTATTATTGTTCCTTATTAAACTTAGATATACAATTAAGTGGTGCAAGATATATGAAATAGGTGGATGCGCAAGGAAGACGGTGGGGCGAGGAGGTGAGGGGGTAGGGAGGGAGGGTGGCTGAATGTATGCCAGAGTTAAGTATAGTTAAATGCTCGGAAAATATATAAAGTCGTAACAGGATTATAAGTTTAAGGAAGCGTCGGGCACAAGTTTATGTAAATCTGGCGATAATATGCAGCAAATTAAAGAATCGCGGTGAGGGATAAAAAGAAAAGGCGTGAGCGTCGGGCCGGGGAAGCGGGTGGTGTAGGGGGATGTGGGTCGGAGGGGTGCGGGTGGGGTAGGGGGGGGGGGTGAATGAAGAAAAAGACAGGCAGCCAAGAGGAAATACAGTTACCCCTCGTCGGGATAGAAAAATATTACAGCTGCACGAGAGGGCCGGGGCTAAGGGGTGGGAGGGAGGAGAAGTGGGAGTAGCAGTAGACCGACCGAGAAAAAGGGAGCAAGCAAAGACTATGAGCTTTTGACGTCACTCAAAAGAAGAGGAAGAGGAAGAGGAAGAGGAAGAGGAAGAAGAAGAGGAATAAGAAGTGGTAGAAGAAGAAGAAGTGGTAGAAGAAGAAGAAGTGGAAGGAGAAATGGAAGAAGTGGAAGAAGTGAAGAAGAAGAAGAAGAAGAAGAAGAAGAAGAAGAATATAAGAGAATGAACGAAAGAAAAGGATACACTTTGATGGCTCCGGATGCCGTGCCGATGATCATGAGCCGCAAACTCGGGTCCCAAGCGATGGCCGTCGGTTTGTTTGGGAAACCATGCTGAACCGTCTGGAAAAAGCAAGAGAAATAAAAACGTCATTACGTAGCTTGAGCACGTGCGCCTCGTGTATGCGTTTAGTGCACGTATATTACAATACATATGGGGATCGATTTTATACTTATTGCTGCATCGCTACTTCTCTAAGCTCTGCGAGCAAATACAAGAGCTCAATTAAATATAAATTGCCATAAATAATCATAGAGCGGATCAACAATTTGTATATTTGTCGAAACGCATTTCGCTGGCGGAGTTTTATCGAGAAACTTTCTTCATCCTGTAATTATAAATAAGACCGTTTTCATAAATATGCAAGTTCGTAAGTGACAATGTGTTATTGTAATTTGAGTATAACAATTACGAATGAGCGATTGGATCGCCTGCTCAGCAAATTGGCTATTTACATAAATATGCTTTAATTTATAAGCTCTGGAATTCGAAATTTTGCCACCGAAATACACGCCTCCAAATAATTTAATAATTCTTATTATAAAACGTATTTTCTCCTTCATCTCCTCTTCAGCCCTGGGGTTCAATTATTACGAATATTCGGTAAAGTCCGTTTGGACTATAAAAATACTTGTCCTCACGACAAGTGGCTCCACGAGCCACTCTTCTTATAGCTTCCTCGGCTTTCTTGTCCCTGTACCGTAATTCTTCATCATTTTTATATGCGCATACAGTTTTGGTATAATAATGCAAATTCGGGGCTGGCCACTGGGGACTTTGGACTGGGAAAAAAAGACAAAAAAAAAAAAAAATAAAGCGCACGACTCGTTCTCTTCCACCGTCTCTTCTTAAAGCTTCCCAATAAATTATACGATTCCCTGTATTGCCGACCGAGTGTCAACAAAGTTGTTCAAAACTGTCGTTTAAAGCTGTTTCTTTAGGAGCGTTAATACGCCGCAAATGGACATGAGGCGGCGGCGTCCATCCATTAATCGAGTATTTTCGATAAAATTAATTTTAACAATCCTCGTCGAGAGTTCGTAGCAACTCGGTATTAGTTCCGAGTGGCTCGTATCTCTCCTCCTACTCTCGAGCGGCCCTCGATCACTTACTTATACCGGGATCGGCAAATTTGGAGGTCGAAGGCTCGTTTAGTCAGCGCCGTGTGCGTGCGTGCGTGCGTGCGTGCGTGCGTGCGTGGGTGGGCGGGTCGGTGAGCCGATGAGTCAGTCCGGGAGTAGTCCCGGGATCTTGCCGGTGTAGTACCGGTGTAGTACCGGTATAGTACTATTGTCGCGTAAGCTCATTACTTATCCCAGCCACGGCGTCGCCTCGTTAAATTAATCAAATCCTAGGATTCGTCCTCAGCTTATAATACGATTATAAGGGCATAAGACCGTCAGGGATCGGTTACATAAGCAATTATAAACAATATCGTGCACTTTATCTGCTTCAATGGTATTCCGCGCGTAATTAAAGCCTATTATACAAGCACGAAAACATACTTTCTAAAAGGATTTTCTCCTCATTCCTCGGCCAAAGAGCCTCGGCGAGGAGCTTTATTAAGATTTTCATGCCACAGGTCGGTGGGCAAGGCGGCGCGAGGGGAACAACTATCGATCTCCCGGGTCTAATAAATCAACAAGTTGCTTAATTAATTAATTCCAATTGGCTAAGGTTAAATGGCCGTAGTATAGTTGGGGCTAAAACTGGATTCGCTCCGTCGAGTCGTTACAACTTTTGGGCATAATTAATCCCTCTCTATCAGCTCATCGCGTGATTAAATGGTGTTGTTGGCTGTGATTTAAGACAAAGGAATCGAGGAGACCAGAAATCTTGACCAGAAAATCTTAATTTACAAATTAATTTAGCGACTCATCGCCTACACACAAAATTCCCCGCATCCCTTATGATACCACTCTGCTGCAATACCATTAAATTCCCAATTAGAGAGATACACGTCCGAGATAGTTCGAGTGTTCGATATATCGATTACAATAACACCGGCCATTAGTTATAAACAAAATATTTATAAAATCTTACTAAAGTCCACTCGGAGCAAAATTTTTTTTGCCCCTCAAGTCCTACACTCGTCAATTATTACAAAATCTACGTACCGACAAGCATTTTCATTTCTAATACAATGAAATTTATAAGAGAGGAAGGGGGCTCGCTCAGTCCCCATCACAGGATTACACGTACGTTCATCTTGCCCGTACTTTCCTATTGTTTTATGGCAATAGCGCGTAATTTCACAATACGAATGTGCTATAATACAGCGTCTATCTCTAGAATATTACCCATAATACGTTATTTTTACTGCTGAATAAAGTAGGATATACACTCGAAATGTGTTTCCTTATTTATGATTTAGATTTGAAATTCGAGTATTATTCATACTAAATAAATTGATCGTCGTGCGTATAACCGTAGGACTGACTCGTAACCGTCGGCTTTTCAAGACTATCCTTAGTATTCGAAGAAATTTGATCTCTCTCCGCTCGATTATTTTTTTTTTCTTTTTTTTTTTTTTTAATGTGAATAATATTGTTGCGTAATAAAGGAAAAGATATTAATAACTTTCTCGCGTGTATAAATTGGAAATGAATTACAAACCTTGTTACGGGACATAGATTTTTTTTTGTTAGAAGGCGCTGGGATTGAATTAATTGGAAATTATGAATTCTCACGGCCGGGATTTTGATAAAAATGAAATGCCTCTCGACGCGAAAAGCAGAAATTGTCCTCCCACACAACTTATCCTCTTACAAATGCGTGCAATTTTGCGGTTATTAATTAAATAGAGAAATTAAAGGAGGGTTGTTGGGTGGGAGCGGAGGCTGATGGATGGGGGGGGGGAGAGAATCGTGAGGACGATGAGTACGCGAGCGCGAACCGCACCCGCGATTTACCGTTAGGTTCCTGTCTCGCCCCTCCCTCGCTCGCCTCCTTTCGATTTCCCGTCCCACTCCCCTTACCGCCGCGGCCACGTATATTGGAATTAGTATCGCGTTGCGCTACGTGAGCTATTATTACATGAGTCACTCCGCCGAGATTGCGTGGAGAAAAGAAAAGGTTGCTGAGTGGGGGAGGGGGGGGGAGGGGAGGGGGAGATGCCTGCGACCGCTCCTGCTGGCCAGGGTCCTGCTTTTTTCCTCCTTTTTTTCATGCGAATGCGGGAATTTAAGGAGGCCCGCGCTCTTATACCCCCCCAACCCGCCCCAACTGCCCCACTCGCACATTCGTAGAAAAATGCTTCATAAAAAGTACTCGGAAATTCAAGGTAGGAATTACCGTGGCCACTATGAGCGCTACGAACGCGGCAAATTATAATATTTCCGCGCCCATTACTGCTGCATCGTCAGGTCGAGAGTGCCGCTGCCGAGAAGCCTAGCCCTCCCCCCCCTCTCTGGAGCCACCACTTGCTTCTGATCCGCCACAACCCCCGACCGGCACTCGGCTCTCTCACTCTCCCTCCCCTTCCGCAACACGACCACTGGAATCCTCGACGGAATCACTTTTACGATGGACTCACGACCGGGAAATGGATCTCCATCGAGGTGGCGCGGGGGCAAGCGAGGTTCGATTTTCCTCTGGTCAACGTCTATGCCGAGCAAGTCATCGGCTTTAATAAGCGTTACGACGCCTCGATACACTCTAAAGAGTTTTCTCAAAAGCCTTCGAGAGCCTAGCATCCCCGCTTTCCCCACTCTCAATATATATATATACACTTAATACAATCGCCATTGCTGCTGAGACAATGATGGGCGCTTTTAAGGATTAAAGCGATTATTGATTTGTTGGCCGTCCGAGCCGAGTTTACATTCGCTCATTAAAAGTCCTGATCTTGGAATAGTCAAATCCCCGAGACTATTCCTCGTTTCGTCCGATAATCAACTTTACACATAACCATTTCCACACTTGATTTATTTGCCCCTCTTCGCTCTTTATTTTTTCTTTATTGACATTAAATGCGGATGTGGACCGGCCACTTTCCTTCGAGCTTCACGTGAATTATGACTACGGGTATCCGATGCTGTCTGTCAAGTTTCCCAGAAAATGTATTATTCGTCTCCGTTAAGCTAACGAATCCACGGCTACCGACTGCTCCTTTCCCATTTATTTATCTGATCTAGCCTTTATTGCTGTACTTCGATCACATCGCGACAAGGGGGGGGGATATAACCCGGGAGAGTGAGAGAGCGAGCAAGAGAGCGAGCAAGAGAGCGAGTAAGAGTGAGAGAGAGAGAGAGAGAGAGAGCACGCACAGATCCTTAAATTACACGTTTTGTTGAAATTGTAAGATCGGGGGCTGAAATATCATTCTTGTTAAAATAATTGACATTTACATTGAATTACTTGTATTACAAAAAGAGAATTAAATAACGCGTGCCAGATTTCATCCTTTGCAAAAAAAACTTTTACAGTAAAATTCTTAAAAGCACTTATCTCAGCTGCTATTCCATTCAGTCTTACAAACAAATGATACTGATAAAAATTATCTAATTATTTAGCTCGTTCGTTTCATCCGACAATAGTATTCAGCAAATTAGTACAAGAAGTCACAAGAAGTCATAGATAATTTATCTAATGTAACTTGGTAAATGAAACCAGATGATAAATGTTATTCCTTGTCGATATAAAATACCAATCAGATAAATTCTCGGCTTCATTAGGATACTTTATTCGTATTGCCACTCTAGACATTCAAATGAAATACCTCTTCTACATAAGTTAACATACTAAATAATTCACATTAATACAAATACCATAAAACTATTTTATGTTTTTTTATTTTTTTTTTTTTTAAATTATATCTCATTAGAATGTTCAGCTGCTTATTTAATAAGATTATCCGCGTAGAGAATTTATGCTCTAATGTTGCCATTAAAAAGTTATCCAAGCTCGGTGTAAGCGTTTTAAATAAAATTAATTTCTCAGATAAAAACTTGTATAAAGAAGGTACAGTTAAGTTAAAGCTAAGCCTTTGAAAGTGTAGAAGTAGTTGTTTCCCTTAAAAAGGTAAATTATAATTGTTTTGAGGAATAAAGAGATTTCTATGGAAATTCCTAACTTGCCGCCCAGTACTTTCTACGCACAGTGATATAAATTATTTGTGATTGCCTCACTTTCAATTTGGTATTGGAAATATTAAGGAAGAATATTCTCACATTGATGCAGACAGGTGTATGTGTGTACTCTGTTTGGCTCACAAAACTAAAACATCTGCCATGCTAGTTGAAAGAAAATCGCATCTTTATTCCGCCGGAATAACGTTATTATAATTAGTCGGGAAAAGCCTTATTTATTTTCTAATCTATTGTGTATGCGAGTATTTTTCGAACGGGCGTCTTTTACTTACGATTGTATTTTCCATTTCAACGTATAAATCGTGACTGTAATCTGAGCTTAAAATCGGAAACATAAGAAGTAGCCTCCTTTATATGCCGTTAATAAAACTATGGATTAAGAGATTAAGTAAGTAAGAGGCACAGCAGTCACGTTGTTTATTACATATGCGCGCGCGCGCGCGTGTACGTATAGTCCAACGAGATGTTGTAATAAATGGATAATCTGATAGGTTCGGAGAAGCCTTGATTTAAAATTTCAGTTTAGCTTTTGAATAAGAAGCTAAAAGGATGAAGAGAAGGTTGGTATTATGGAAAAACCAAGAATCCGGGGAGAGTGAAGAGTGGAATTTTAATGCATAGAAATGGCTGATTAAGAGTGAAAAGTCTCTTCGGAGTTGATAAATCGATATTTAAGGGGCAGAACAAAGATGCAGAAATACGTCATTTTAAAATCCAATCCTATAGGAGAATAATAAAGGAAACCTGTTTCGAAGCCAGTGATAGCGAATTAATAAACGCGTGTCCTCCCAGAAGCCCATGATGCGCCTCTTCTTCGTCCGTGTGGCGAAGGAGGGGATGATCTAGTCGTGATTTTCTCTAAGATCGAGACTTGATTTCGATACCGAGGAGTCATGGCCTGTCAAGGGACAGAAGTACGAACGAAAGCCATGTGCCACGGTAAAAAGCATCGAAGGGCCGATGTGAGTGAGTGAGAGAGAGAGAGAGGGGGGGGGGACAACAACCGAGGGCAGCGGACACGATAGATTCTCACTTTGAAACCAGAGTGCCGAGCATTTTCGGCTTGGATTCCCTGCTCCGTTTTTTTTTCCTCGCTCAGGTAGACGACAGCCAAGCATCAGGTGCTCGGTCGCCCCGTCCCTCAAATTCCCCTCGGCCGCCCTGTAACCAAACCCCCCTCCGTCGCACCCGAAGCCTAACCTTGCCGGGAGCTTTTGCGAAGCCGAGTGGGCCGCCCGTGAAAATGGGCACAGATCTGCCTGTATCGGACTGCGACAGTGGGAGGATACCGTTGGCGGGCGCAGACGGCCCGTTCACGCGTTCCAGGATGGCCAAGCATTGCTTAATTTTTATATTCAGAGGCATCGGCACCGTAATGGCTTTCGGTCGATTATCGTGCGACATCCGTACGGTGGAAGCGATCGGAATCCTCTGGACACGATGACTTTCACCTCGAGCAATCAATTAATCGGGTACAAAGTTTTCAACAGTGACAGGACTGCGTTTCAAACGTCGAATGTCGTCAGCGACAACGATAATCTCCGTCTTAAAGAACTCACGAAGACTTGGACTAATCACCGATCTCTACGATTTCCTAACGAAATACTTGGCGTCGTAAGAGTGACTGAGTGAGTGAGAGAGAGAGAGAGAGAGAGAGAGAGAGAGAGAGGGAGAGTGAGAGAAAGAGAGAGAAAGAGAAGGAGGAGAAATTTCGTGTGGAAATGCGGAGAAATAGTCGATGACCTTCAAGGCTAAATCTAAATAAACAGCTCGAAAGCAGAGGGTAATTACGGTAAAATTAAAATTGACTCGGCAGACAAAAGAGCGGCGGAGGCCCTCGGGCATCGCAGCATCCTTGAGCATCTACTGTGCTGCGCCAGTGGAGAACCTTTTTATTCCACTGGAGGTTTAAAAACGCTCGACTCGGGCCGTGAAAAAAGGGTTCGCCGCGGCAAGAGAAAAGGCAAAGGCAGGCGTTGTTCTCGTGGGGCAACGTAGTGGGAGTCAGAGTGTAGCGTACGAGGAGCGGGATGGGTGAGCGGGATGAGTAAGCGGGATGGGGGGGGGGACACGGTGAGAGAAGCTATAAAGCGTCTTGGTCGGTGGTGTCCATCATGTCCACCGCGTTCTCTTCGCGTCGGTTCACGCTCGACCTCGTCGCCTCTTGCACCGGAGGACTCTCTCATCCGGGCGGATACGAGGGCTTCCGCCCTCGCTCGCTCGTTCGATGCCCCCCCCCGCCCCATATCCTCGCTCGCACGCTTTCTTTCGCGACTCGACATTGTCCATCGAACCCTCGCTTTGTCGCAGAGACCGCGGCAGACGGACTCGGAACAATTGCGAGCCGACATTCCACTCATTAATAAAATCATGTAGCCGCCTCTGCCGCTAAATTATTACGACTTACGATATATAATATATATAATGGCGCCGGCTCTTTTCGGCTACGCGCCACGCTAAAAGCCCGGTAATTTTTATATTAAGAGTGCTAAATTATGCGTTTTGATGGGAGCGCTCAATAACAGGAATTATTCCCGGCCCACCGCCCCTTCACTCCTCGGGCTGCACATCAATGAGCTGGATCCGCGCGTACATGACCCCACAACGACTTACGTATACGCACGACCACGAGAGAGAGAGAGAGAGAGAGAGAGAGAGAGAGAGAGAGAGGCCTTTCCGCACCTCGATCTTTGTATTTCAAACCACCGTCGCCCCCCTCCCCCGTCCCGCGCTCATTGCGGCTTCCTCTTCGTGCGCCCTCGAGCCTCGACATGCATTTCGCGGTGACTTATTTCGATTAATCCGCGGAGCTGAAAATGCATGTACACGCACACGCATCAATATATATATATATATATATATGTGTGTGTGTGCATACAAATATGACCACGTTACATCGTACCTCTTTGGCCAATAACGTCTCCCATTTCGAGCTTTCCATCTTTTATTTATCCTTTATCCCACCGCGGCTCCTATTACTCATTTCACAAACGAGTGCGTGTTCACGATCTTTTTAGATTCTCGTTCCCCCCACCCTTAAGGCCAAAACCACCGCATGCGCAATAAACAGTAGATTCAATTATTTCGTTTTTAATTTGTCCGTACACCGATACAATCCGAATAAAGGAGAATCGCGTGGCTTGGCTCGAATACACCGCTCGACGACGCTATTAAATAGCACGAAAGTCAGTCGGCAGGTAATTAGGCACCGCCAACTCGCTTTATCCTTGCTTCGTTTTCTCTATTTAATCAGACAGACAGGCAGACGAACGAGAACAGAATGATTACATAGTGAGCTGGACCGTGGAAGAATCGGGGATGGGGGAGGGAGGGGAGGATAGGGACAAGCTAACGTTATTTTAAAAGACAACGACAACGACAACAACAAAAGAGTGACTGAGTGATTGAGCGAGAGAGAGAGAGAGAGAGAGAGAGAGAGAAAGTGGAGTGCTTGGAAAATAAAATGCGGTTGCTTTTGTAAAGGGAAAACCTGTAATCCGGCCAATAAATTATTATTGTATTAATAATAATAATAATGATAATAGAATGGACGTCGGGGGAACCGGTCGATCCCCGTCGCGGTCGCGAATAGTCCTCGGACGATGCAGTGAGTATCAACGGTGGCGAGTCGAGTCGAGTCGAGTCGAGTCGAGTCGAGTCGAGTCGAGTTTAGTCGAGTCGAATCGAGATATCTAAGCGCGATTGTGCACTTTCGAGTTACATTCGTAGGCGCGCGGAGTCGAAAAATTCCAGATCGCGCTATTCACGTAGCGGTAGAATCTTGATGAATTGCAGGCCGAGGCTACTTCCGCGTACGGACAAACAATAGACACCCCCGCATCTGCCCGCCGGTAACCCTCCTCCCGCCCCTCCCTCGCGCCGACGCTACGTCCTGTCCGTCCTGTCAAAGTACATTCGTCCGTGCGCGGCTCTCCCACTTGCACTGGCTGGCGGCGCGGCATTCCTGCTGGCTCGGTCCGGGCGACCCGACACGAGTCGCACTTGCGGCAAAGGCTCCTCACCCGCGAACGGAGCTGTTACTCCTGTCGCCGTTACTGCTCACGTCGCTCCTGCTGCCGCGTACCGGCTTTGAAATCAATCCAAGAGCTCGCGCGCCCCTCTCGCTCTAACCACCCTTCCCGTTCGGCTCGAGGAGTTCTAGTTTTTTTTATTTATATCTTGAAACAAAGGTCGCGCTATGCAAGGGGATTATTTTCCGAATCCAGGCTATAATGACAGGACGGGGCCGTTCTAATGGCTGCTGGCAAGGAAAGTAGGACAAAAGACGGCTCCATTCGGTCCACGCGTTCTATCCATAAGAATTTATTAATGCGGAATGCACAGAGCGAGGGAAATTCTCATTTCGGACGAGTTTTAATGCTTCGACCAAGTGATAGACAACGTTCGTACAATTTTTCAGGCAAACGTCGGACAAAGATACGACGCGGCGTGACTGGTACCATAGGAATTTCTCGTTTATGCCGTACAGAATGAGTGGAAAGACGAAGACAGGAAGAATGCTAGTCATTTCTACGCGCTCTAACATTTTTTAATCAATCTCCTACCCCGTACCTCGCTCTCTCTCTCTCTCTCTCTCTCCCTCCCCCCCCCTCTACGCGTTCAGATTTATTGGCTAAAGCGCCGTGTAGTTCTTTTACGGATAATCATTTCACGACACGCATTTCAATTTCAAATTATTCAAGTGCAAACGGTGCTGCTCTCAAGACTCCGAAGCTCATACACTTGCACGTGTCACAAGCCATTACTTTGCTTACTACTACTACTATTATTATTATTATTATTATTATTATTATTATTATTATTATTGTTGTTGTTGTAACGATCACTATCGTATATCTATTATTTATTATTGGCTGCAAGACGTGGCTCAGGAAACCCAACAACGATGCATAAATCTTCGTATTTTTTGACAAATGAACGATGAACGTTACTTTATAAATTCATTATTATATCGCTCGAGTAGAATTCACCGTTAGCTTTTGAATTAGCGGCAGTAAGTTAAGTGCCAGTGAAACGTTCAGAAGCAAGTAAATTACGCGATCGAAGGAGAATAAAAATGAAGGATGAATGGCAAGAGCGAACGATCCTGGCTCCGAATATGTCCTCCCTCCTCCTCTCCCCTCCCCACCCCGCCGCTCGCTCGATAGCTTGATTTCGCCCCCACCCCCCTAAAAGAGAGTAGCGGTGTATACGTTACATGTTACAAAATCCAGTCGATAAGGTGCCCATTAAACACGTCTAGTGCTAAGTTAACGATGCACCGCGGCGAGCAGTAGTACTTTGCATTCGCCGTTCATCACCGGACCGAAAAACATCGTGGCACGGCTGCGAGCTCCAGGAGTACCCGGGACGGAATAATCGAAAGCGAAGCTCTCGGGAGTAAGAAAGGAAGCTTATCGTGGATTACGAATAATAACATTGTACCGAACTCCGGATATATTTCTAGCTCCCGCGCACACCGTGTCTTTGAGTACTAACAAGTCGAGAGCCATAACAAAGGGGCGATAAAAAAATATATATCAATAATAAACAAGGGCACGGGTATCGGGAGTGTGCGTGGCGATGGGGATACCACTATACTGTCGTATGCTCAGTGGGAAGGAAGGGGACAAAAGAGGGAGGGGCGGGGAGGGGTGGGGAGGGGGCGGGCGTGACCGTAACAGAATAATCGAGGATGTCGTTGAATACAGTGCTACGGCGGAAGACTCGGCGAATACGGCTAGCGGCTTTGGTCTCTCCCGCACGGGCGCCTCACCCCTCCCCTGCCCCACCTCATCATCAGCCGACGGTACCGACGCCGTAACCACCGCGCCGGCGTCATCGGCCGGGCGTTGGAAAATAAATTGCGATACGTCATAGATACGTATCCGAGCGGCCGGTCATATAAGATCGGCGTCGCAGGTTACGCCCATGTCTCCGGTCGAGCGAACGGGAGTCGGTCGGTATAAACCTTAGTTGCCCGATCGGCGCAGAGCCGGACTTTATTCATTACGAATCCGGGCGTTAATGCGATTAATTAAGGGTCGACTCGGTCCAGCGCCGAGTTAATTGACTCGAGTCGAGGGCAAAGGGACGTCCGAAGGAGCGTCCGATGACTGGCCCTACTGCATCCCCCCTCTCTCTCTCTCTCGCTTTTATTCTTACTATCGCCGTTATCACTGCCTGTCTCCCTGTCTCCCTGTCTCCTTCCTTCCCGGTCTAATCTACTCTGCCACCCTCCCCCATCCACCCGAGAGAGTCACGGGAACCGACACTGGGGCTCTACCCTGGCCTGCAAGGTAATTTATTCGAAAAGCGGCCCGAATCCTCTGTCCACGATCGCGCATTTTCAATTTTACCGAATGACGAGGAGCCACTTGGCTGACGCTGATGCTGACGCCGACGATGACGCCGACGACGCCGACGACGTCTCCCCCATGCCTAAAAATTGTCAACCAATTAAGACGTCCGCAGCTCGGAAAGAATTCCTCTTATTCTCCACTTATTCGCCGCGACCGATAAATAGCCTCAACCATTTATTATCGAGCCTATTCCAAAGAATCTAATAAGCCCGACCAATTATTAAGATTTCCTTAATAATTTAGCTTAATAATAAATAGTTGAAGCCGCGCGGGACATTAGAGCGAAATTTAGTCGTGGCCTTCTTTTTCCTTAATTCTCGTTAATCGGTCCGAACCGGTTGCCAACTGGTTTCAAACAGGATTGGATTTGTTATCATTGAGCCGAGGAGCAAATTAAGGAAAAGTTTTAAAATGCAAGATATTTAAGTCACCGCTGGCTTTACTTGGCTGCTGAACATCCTCGGCGCTTTTTTCTATTTATACGTTTGCCAAGCGAGGAGGAGTTTGTGTAAGGGGAGCCGCCGCCGCCGCCGCCGCCGCCGCTGCATAGATACATGCTCGTACAAACGAGCGGCGAGGAGGCTATTTATTAACGAGGGAAGAGGGGAAGCGATCCGTTAATACGTAATGGCCGTCGCTGTTCGGAGTGCGGTGGCGAGCAGGAGGAGGAGGAGAAAGGGGGGAGGGTGTCTGCGCGGAGGAGTGAGAATTATCTACGTGGATGCAGAGGAGTAGACTCGGCGTGGTATCGGCGAAGAATCGATTTATTTGGCGAAAGGAGCTTGGGATTCCGATGGCATCGAACTCGGAGGCCGAACCTCCTGCGACGGGCGGAAGCGCAGCAGGAGGATAGGATGAAAGGGAAGGATGTGGAGAAAGATTCACGCACCGTAGTCGGAGACTTGAAGTCGCTTAATATACCAGGCACGAGTGAGGGACGACTTCCGCGCGAGAATGAGAGGGAGGAGGAGAGCGAGCGAGAGCGAGAGAGAGAGAGAGAGAGTGAGAGGGAGGGTGAGAGGGTGAGGGAGATGGGGTCTCGTGGGTGAGACGAAGGAGCTCGTAGGTACGTGGAGGAAAGCGTCGTCGTCGTAGCTGCAAGTGAATATTGTTGGCTACCTGAAGCTCCTTCGATTCGGCGATGTCTAGTCGACTAGACTAGATTATGGATCCGCTAAAAGGATTGAAGAGGCATGTTTTTCGTCGCGCGTCCATTCGTTGCTACAAGTTTCCTTGTCTCGCGGGAGAATGTCCCGAGCCATGGTTACGAAAATTATCGTTTAATTAAAACAAAGTAAGACTGATTAAAAACTCTAGCCGCGCGAGGCAAGAACGACGCTTTGGTCACATATCGATCGACAAAAGCCATCGTCACCGCTTCTTTATTAATTCACTACGGATTTACTTATCCGACTTATCTTTCCCTCCTGTGTATCGACAGGACCACTAAGTGCGCGTGTGCACGGGCGTGCCTCTGCTCATTGTACTGGCTTGCCCTGTGGTAGTTTATGGCACAAGTTTGTGCGCTATCGGTACTCCCAGCAACTATTAACCTGCCATCGGTTAACTCAATACACCAGATTGTAATTCCATAATAATAGTCATTAATGTTGTTGTTGTCGTTGTCGTTGTTGTTGGTGGTGGTGGTGACGGTGATGGTGTTAATTCGCATTGAGGAGCCGGGCAACGAATTCGCGGAGGTAATAATAGAAAGGATAAAAGTAAGAAACGAACGTTAAATTATTATAATAATACGAGGATTATTGCCGATATCCTATATTCGACGAAACAATAAGAAGTATTAAATTCACCGATAATGTATTTCTAGCTGTTTACCATGCCGACGCAGGCGAGAAAAACGAGAAGTGGCCGATAACGATAAAAATTCGTTCGGCCAATGGGTGGAAGGAAGGGACGAGGGAGGGAGAGGGACTGGATATCGGTAATAACGGGGGGACGGTAATAGGCGCGGCGGGAGGGCCTGGAAAATCTAAACGAGGAACTGTAGATTTTCACAATTGTCCGGCTGGGAATGCACAAAGACGTCGTCCCCGTCAGTCGGGCACGCTTACGGTTATTTCATTCTGCCCGGATCGCTTATGTAGGCGGCGGTATAGACGAGAAGGACTCACTCCCTCTATCTCTCTCTCTCTCTCTCGGTCTACATACTCGTAGACTCGACTAGGCACCCCCCTCTCTCCCCCAACCTCCCGAACGGACGACCCGATAAAAACCCATGGACAAGGAGGCCAGAGCAAGATCGAACTTTACGAGTTACAGTTGTTTTTTTTTACAGGTCTCGGCATGACAGGCTGCGGGGGAAGGGAAAAGAGAATAGCCGAGGAGAGTGCTGTAGTAGGAGCTTTTATTACAATCAGCCCTATAGTTTTTAGATTAGAAGAAGAGTTCTTGGTCTCGTTAATTTAGACAATCGGGGGATAATTTATGGAGGGATTTTAAGGATTGAGTTGGTGAGGGCTTAGGGCTACATGTACTTTGTCCCTTCAAGCTCGAATGGCCGATCGTAAGCAATTGCCTGTATATTCTACGTAAGGACGTCGTCGTTCTTCCCCGTTTTAATTAATCCTCGCATAATATTTACACGAACGTATAATAATGAATGCCCTTGGAGTGAATTTTACCTTAAGCATTTATCCGATTGCGTGAATGTCGTAGACGCGTAAACTGGGTCAATGCCCAGCGATTTTGTATTTGCAACGAAAGCTTTTACATTGAAACATAAGCACAAGTACACGCGCCATGCCACCTAAAGGCCTCCAATCCATACATTATAAATGCATATATTTGTAATGCACAGATATTGGCGGGGCGGGGCGGGGCGGGGGGGGATAATGTATTAAGACGAAAGTATTATTATGAGGTAATCGAACGACGGATCGACGATCGGTCGAGTTTTCTTTAAATCACTTGAGCGCCGGGAGCGCGGCTCGAGCAAATTTTGAATTTATATATTACGCGCCCGGCACTCGGCGCCATATATTTACACTCCCGATCGATAAATATTTGTATTTTGCTCGCGATAACACGCCCCCGATAAATAACGCACACCAAGAGCCGAGGCTCAGGTTGGGAAAGCTATCGATCGATAAACTCTTTTCTTTCTCTCTTTCTTTCTTTCTTTCTTTCTTTCTTTCTTTCTTCCTTCCTTCTTCATTGGTATTATTGTTCAGCCAACTTATTTATCCCCCACCCCCACCCCTCGCTCTCCACCTCCTCCGCCGGTTTCATTACATTTTTCGTTATTTTTATATTTCAATAACAGCAGTGACGTTGCCAGTTTAATTTGCAACTTAACCTCCTCTTGAGCATCGCCTTTATCCGACAATTCTCACATTGTTATTATTGGCGCAAACGCTTGATAATCGTAATTGCGAACAAGCGGTGCGGCTTGAAATTTTTTCTCAATCCGCTTGGATGTTGTGTACCAGCTATTCGGAATGCCTTTTTTTGTAGAGGCGAGAAGCGTTAACTTTATTTTTATCGATTCAAAAAAAATTATAAAAAAAAAAAAATAAATAAATAAAATAAATAAATAAACAAAGCATTGAATTATCAAGGTTTCATTTGCTTGCAAGTAGATCTTGGCTTTTTAATATCTTCGTATCGTCTCGTATCGTATTGAATGAAATAATATCGTTAGCTTAATCTTAGTTATTATATTAAGTAAAAATAAGCTATGAAAATGGTCGATCTACTTTCGAAATAAACTTTTCGTAAAGTCATTGCACTTTGAATCGACCCCGTCATCGCAGTTATCAAGCCAATAAAATTCAATTACACTCTTGATCTTATCGAATTTAGCGTCTTTTTTTTTAACGTCTTCCCCGAAAACAAGTACGTACTTTGACTTATCCAATTAGTATAAATTCCATTGATTAAATATCAACGAGTATTGATTCGGAATGACAATATGTCTCCGGACTTCGAACTTGCGCCAGATAACCCTATGTTATTTAAATAAAAAAAAAAAAAAATAAAAAAAATACCACGTTGCATTAAATAAACAATAATTTTATTGTCGACAAAATGTAATGTAACGTACGATTTTGCTGAAGAGGAGTAATTTGCGAGCGCGGGCATCACTGATGTGCCCTGGATTTGTGAATTTTTAATCAATCAACATTTCGCGAGTACTTTGATCAAATACAAAGACTCGACTCTATTTACAAAGAAAATGGCTGACAATTATTGCCACTAACGTTATCGTTACATTCGAACGTAAAGTGTCACTTTAATAGATTAATGATTCCAAAAGCAAATTGATACTAATAAAGTCGCTCTAGAGATTATGTTTTTTCCTTCTTCTTTTTTTTGTTCGTATGACCAAAGGTAAATCGCCGTGTAAAGGCTTTCGAGTTTTAATATCCAGAGGAATAATGAATGAATTCCGCTTGTCCTTTAACTTTTGAAAATTGTATTTCAATCGTATTACGGCCCAGCGATTTTGAGATTTAAACTTGACTGGACTACAGGCTATTATAAATCACAATCAATTGGAATACAAGACTTGGATGCATTTGTGATTATTGTAATTTGTTAAAAGCAGGAGGGAGGAGGGAGTATAAATAATCGAAGTAGAATGTAATATCGTAAGGAAGGAGGAAAGTAAGTAAACAAGGGCTCGCTTTCCGAGGCTCTTAACGTAATTATTATCCAAGAATATACCTGCTGCCGTACTACTTTATTAAGAAACTATAATATTTATTATATTCTTGAGAAGCTTTTATGAATTACACGCGAGTCACATGTGTGTCATTGAAACGATTATTCCGTACTTTACACTTGCAGTAAATCCATAATTCAGTTAATCGATAGAGGCGAGCTGAGGGGCAATTTAATAATCAGCTTACTGGTAAGTTTACTCACTTGGCGGGTAACGATATGCTTAAATATATATGCTTAAATATATAATGGTATATTGTGGTATGTTGGTATATTCGGGAAGGAAGGCGTTTAACAGCTTCCGTCATTGACAGAATTTTAGTGTTCGATCGGACTCCGTGTTCGCCTCAACTTGAAAGAGAAGCACTGCCTCTCTGGGCACGGCCTTTGAGAAAAGGACCCTTCGACTCGGAGGAAGAGAAGGCAGGATTAATAAATATTTTAAAGGGTCGGATGGACTTGTAGCTGCAGAGCATTAAATGCGGAGTAATGGGCCGTTTTGAGGGCAATGCGGGCCTCGTCGTTGCATGCATAAGTAAAAAGTCGGAAGCCCGCAGCTTCCGAGCAGTCGGTCGGTTGCCTCTAATTACATTCGAATACGCGAAACAATTAAGCTCGAGCGCTGCTTAAGTGGGCGCCATAGAGGGATCTATGGTCCTGCGGGGGAAAATAAAAAGAAAGAAAGAAATACGAGAAAAGGTAGCTTAGACGAATGGCTGGTACTATTATTTCAGTTAATTTTAGAGTTTACACGTGCTGCGAGAGAGGGGGGAGAGGGAGAGAGATAGAGAGAGAGAGAGAGAGAGAGAGAGAGAGAGAGAGCCGATTATGTAGGCCGTGTAGAGTCCTCCTCGGTTCGATAATAAGTGCGGCAATGCTCTCGTATTACCTACGTACTTATTATACGTACGTAGTAAGCCCTGTCCGAGCTACGGCTTGGCTTTTCCTGAGCTCGGCAGGCAGCCCCTCGGCCACGGCAGCCTTCCTCCTGAATTCCTTTGTCCCCCCCGCCCCCGAAAGCCCTGGGCGCATCGAAAATCACCTTTTGGCAAGAACCCCGTTCCTCTAAATAAACAAGCCTCGTCTCGTCCGGGACTCCTACCCGGCACAAACAAATCGGACTCGAGGAAAAGCCTGAGATTCCCAGGCGTTCCATCAAAAACAGTTGCGACCCTTAATTTTATACTGCCACTGGTTTTAATTAGGTCTTCGTTGGTGCCACCGCACCCTCACCCTCACCCCTGCCGGACATCATCGACTGGCTTCGAGAGCAGTGACAGTGCAAACGACACTTAGCAGAGAGGTATTAGCGGCGAATCGCAAATTTGAGACGTTACGCACTACTCCCTTCCCTCCCTCAGCCCCTCGAGACGCAATGCACCGGTTGATTTATCACTCGCTCCTCCTGATAAATTTTCATTGGCGAGGTCAACGGCTTCTCCGAAGCTCCAACAACGGCGATTAAGACACGGAAATCGGCAGGTGTCCTTTGAATGGCCAGTAGAAGAAAAGGGGGCGGGGGGGGGCTGCGAAGCGGATCTGGCAGTGCGCTGTACTGCTCTAGATACTTGAACCCTTTGGAGAGATGGGTAGGTGGGTGGGTGGAAGGGGAGGGGGAGTCGAGGCGCGAGCGTCGGCTATATGTTGATCATTATAAATCACGTCTTGGCTCGCGTCCCACAAAGTAGTCAGTCAGGGCTGTTCTGCCCCCTTTAGTCAACGAGCGACCGAGTACTCCGTTCTCCGACTCAACGTCGAAATGCATCGAATGCTGTGCTCGTCGGCGATAAAGGATTTGAAGAAAGGAAAACGGCGCCGCGAGAAGGAGTCGAGTTTTCTTCACCTCCGCTCTGCCCCGCAGCCCCTCGAGACCGTGAGAAAGCCACGTGTCCCTGTGTGCGCGGGTGCGTGTGCGTTCCCCTCGGGAAGCCCACCATCGTCTCTCTCTCTCTCTCTCTCTCTCTCTCTTTTTTTTTTTTTGTTTACGTCTTTACGTCACGAGCCATTATTCTACGGGACGAGAGCGAGTGCGTACGTACGCCCCCTTCTCCATCCTGACAACCGCCCCCTCCCCCCGACCCCCTCGGACCCCATTATGCGCTCGGCAATTATGATGTAAACAGAGTCTTTCTCGCGGACCTACGACCGCGTGCATTATACAACCGAGAGAGTGAGAGAGATTTATTTTTAAGCTCATTTAAATGCTAATACCAGCGCGGTCCCAATACCACGGCATCCATTCTAGACATCCGACACATCCCTAGTCATTTCCTCGCGACTTTTGCCCCTTTAGACCCCCATTACAGCCTCATGTACACGCGTGCGCTTGCATGCGTACATACATACGTACGTGCGTGCGTGCGTGCATGCAGTTGGTCGCTTGTCGGGCCGATGGTTGAACCGACGACACTCTTTATTCATTTTGCACCTAAAGAATTATTCTATCTTCTGCATTATTATCTCTCCAATACGGTTTAACGAGCATTTAACGAGCCCAGCAGAGTTCTAATTAAGGATCCGTCGATGCGGTCGATCGAATGAACGTCGTTTCCATGCACGAAATGTCACATCGGATACGACATCTCCTTTGCACGGGACCACACTTACGCGAACGGATAAATAAATTTTTTTACATAATTTCTGTATTAGTACACGCGAGCGAACTTTACTTCTTTCCTGAGAACGTCATTAAGAAACATTTCATTTCTTGTAGCATTTAATTACCGTGCACTCTTGGTACTTAATTTTATTCTACATATAAATTGAATGGTAGGCGAGGATTCGAATTTTCTGCTTCATAAAGTACTTGCCTTTCTTTAAGGATTAACATTTAAAGGATATTATTTTTTTGTTTTGTTTTGAGAAGGCTTAAATTATTTACGTTTATGAGGAAGCAATAATGCGCATGCATCGTGTGGCTTTCGTTCGTAGCCGTGAGATCGTCGAAAGTCAAAATAAAACAAACAAAACTATTATGCACTCAGAGCTGAATATTATTTTAAAAAGTCACTTTGTAAAACTGCGTAATTCATACTTTAAATCATATTCGTGCAAGGTAATCGCACTTTTTTCAAAAATTGTTTGCACTCTCTTTTCATATTCCATGCCGGGCAAGCAAGTAGGAATCTATAATTATAATGTAGAATTGACGAGAAAAACTAGTGTTTTCGAATCGTCAACACTGCAATCTCCTCCATATTTCGAAGAGACGTTTTTTCATTGGATCGACGTTAACGTTAATGGCCGAACGTCAATAGTTGGGGAAATGGAGTTGGGAGACCCAGTTACTTACTGGGCTTGTATCTTGGTTTATATCTGCTTGGTTCAACGTACTCGAGATCAGAGAAATTTCATAAGCAGACAGCAAAGAGGGACGCGATAAAACGTTATGCAGCATCGTGAACTAAGTACAGACGTTGTTATCACATCCTTTCATTCCAGAGAGTAAGAACAAGTTGGAAGCAATCTTGGACATTCTCGATGCTGTGCTACTGCGAAACGTGCTTTGCAAAATAATAACAACAACCCCAATAACAACAACAACAACAACAACAATAATAATAATAACCCCAATAACACGAGGCGTGCAAGATCTTGAAGTTAGATTCGGCCAGCCAAGTCGTCTACTAGAAGCGCTAAGGCATGCATGCATACATGCTTGCATGCCGAGTCGCATGTCGAGTTTGCGCCAGTCTGCACCAACTGATGATCCTTCTATTACTCTCAATAACCGGAGAATGGAATATTTAGAGCGGAAACGGAACGGCTCGAGAAGAGAGATCAAGTAGACGAAGAGCTTTGATCCGTTGGATCGGAGTTGGGTTAAACTTCTCCAGACTGTCCGATTCGCCGTGCCGAGGATACCAACCCCTAGACACGCTCTAAGCAACAACATCGCAAGCATCGTAAGCTTCATTAAGAATTTTGGGAGAAAAGTTCTTCATCATTGAAGTGCAGAGTACAATCGTTGTACTCGATTACTAGTCGGCGCATCATCTCTACTCGGTGGGCTGACTAACGGGGGGGGGGCGACCTTTTTCAAGAGAACTCCTGGCAGAGCGCACGAAATACGCAGCTTACAAAGCTAAATGCCTCACAAGCTCTTGCATTATTATTGCAAATGCCATAAATCCCTTTAAAATATTGCCAGTATTATTGGCGAGGAGAAGGTAGTGCTTAGCAGCAGAATACTTTCTATTCCTCTGTTCTAAAGAATATTTTTTAAGCGAAGCTCGAGTAATAGGACTCGATTGACGAAAGGGAAGGGACAAAAGAAGGGTGTGTGGGGTGGGGGGAGAACCGGATATTGTCATTCTGAAAGATGAGTTTGCTGCTGAAGTTTTGATATTACGGACAACTGACTGAAACAACTCTATTGAATCAAGTTGGAAAATTAGAGCGGCGAAAGGAAAGATAAGACTTTATTAAGTGACGACGACGACGACGACGACGACGGAGGCGAGTCTCGAGCGACAATTCAGCTCCAAGTGTTTAATAATGATAATGTAGCTAAGGAGGATGCCAACACCCCGTACCTTTACAACCTCATTTACGTTCTAACAAATACGTCGCTAACGGCCGACTTGGTATTACGTGTGCACAGGTGCTTATCTCGCGACTCGATAAACAACGACGGAAGTACAGTATTTTGTAATCCCTGTATTTGGTCCTAAGGCAATGAATGCCTCGATTTACTGCTGCCAGATGCACTCTGCCAAAGGTATTTGCTTATTTCAGCGAGAGCTGTGCGTGTGGCGTGCGCGACAGCGTGACTACGTGCGTGCGTCCGTGCGTGCCTGCCTGCCTGCCTGCGTGAGCGCTCTCTGCCTTAAACGGTTCTTTATCTCCAACGGGAATCTTGATTATTAAACGCCATAAGGCTGTTGCGTAATTTATCCCCGTTTCTAAAATAACTCGCTATAGGAAGATATTAATTATTAAAATCGTTAAGGCTACGAGCGCGGTATCCTTCGGATTGATAACTAAATTTATTCTCCGAAACAAGTACCTCCTCTCTCTTCTCTCTTCTTCTTCTTCTTCTTCTTGTTCTTTTGATTTTTTGTATTCATCACAATATACTTCGCTTCGTGAATGTTAACTCTATGAAAATTGTCGATGATTTTTATCCATCGGTCGTCGGCTCTTCGGTCTCGCATCTCTATTTTATTTTCTTTTTGTGCGCCGTTGATTGCGCTTCCTCATTGCCGGCACTCTCATGGTCATTATAATTTCTTCACCAGATGTTTTTCATTCTTGTGCGAGGGGACGGGAGCGCGGGGGGTGGGGGTTGGGGTGGGGACGGCGTGGGCTAGCTACAAAGGTTAGATCAATGCTCGTTCTTAGCTCGTTCTTAGGGAGCTCGATTAGCCGCAGTGGAAGAAAACTTGTGTTCGAGATAATCCTGTATTAGCTGAGAAAGTCTCTGAAGCCATAAAGAAAATTTCATAATAACGGTTCATTAAGGGAGGGGGCGGTGGGTGTTTACGCGGGTGGACTTAACACGAAGGTGAGGCCACGCCTGGTCAATTACCTGCGCCTCGCCGTAAGGTCAGACAGGCCCTCTGGTTCCCTCTGCCCCGTTCGCGTTCTCACTCTGTTACACACACTCTCTCTCTCTCTCTCTCTCTCTCTCTCTCTCTCTCTCTCTCTCTCTCTCTCTCTCTCTCTCTTTCTCTCCCTCTACACACACACGCGCGCGCGCGCGCGCACGCACGCATACATTGTAAAACTCGGCGAGGGTGCGGGAGAGGGGGCCTAGAGCAGCGAATGGTCAAACGTTTTTACTCACCTTGCGAAAGGCGAACAAATCCTTCTGCAGCTTTTGCCGCTCGGCCGTCGGCTGCTGGCCCTTGCCCCTTATGAACTTCAGCATCTTGGCCCTTCGTATCTCTCTCTCTCTCTTTTTTTTTATTTGAGTTTTCAAGCACCGCCGCTGCGTCTGCCTCCCTCACGTGCGCCTTTAAACCGCGGAGCCACTTTTTTAACTCTCGTTTAATTCGCACTTGTCAACTCTAATAGCACTACTCACTCTTTTATCTTTTTTTATCCCGATTATGTTTCTTTCTCTTCCTTATCCGCGTTATTTTATCCTCCTTCCTGTTATAGCACCTTCGCTGATACTGAAACACACACAAGAAAATCCAACTCGTTAGTACAAGTAATTAAACAATAGTCCCATACTTATATAAATATAAATTATTTTTATTGAAAATTTACGTTGCAGCTTTTCCATCCTCGCTAGTATACATTATTTAATTTGCGAATTTTTATTGGTCAATTTCCGTTCCTTACTCTCTATTGCTCTTATCATTTCATTTATTACGTTAAATTTTCCGCCTGTTATTATATTTTACTTTTAAATAAAGCATAAGCATTTCGACTTTGTCCACGTGATTTAAAATACGAAATGAAATGACAGTTTCTCATATTATGTTTCTCATAGGCTTATTTACTTATCTAACATTATTTACTAAACAGAGGAAAGAAATTTTGGGATTGTAATTTAATTAGTTTGATAATTCATTAAATGATGAATTGCTGACAGTGTCATTACCGTTATTTAGACAAATTCTCGTCAAAATTACATGACCGTTTTCCGAACGTATTCCCAATGGTCTAATTGTTTATTTTACAATCACTTTATCTTTGTCGGAACACTGAAACCCATAACCTTTTATATTTGTTATACTAGCATTTATCATGAGCATGTTAGAAATATATATATATATACAAAGGAAATCATCAAGATCATTAATTTTTATTCAGAATAATGGAGTGAAAGGTTTAAACGATCGATGCGAGTGGATTTAACTTAATTTAGTTGTAAAACAGAATGTCAGAAAAACTTTTGGTATAAGCGGAACTTGAGATAATTCATTTGAAATAATTGGAAGATGAAATTGAAAGGTTAGGGAATCTAGAGAGAATAACGTATACGCATATTAAATGAAAGATAGGAAGGAAGTACGCGCTGCAAACGAGACAAAGATATATAAAGAGAACCAAAGTACGTACTCTGTGTATATTTTGTGTACGTTTGCCTACATCAATGTTTAATATTGCTCAATAGCAATAATACATCTGTTTGTTGTTAAAAATTAATAATAATGATGATGATGATGGTTATTATTATTATTATTATTATTATTATTATTAATATTAATTTTTTTTTTATTGTGATTTGTTATTATTGCAGTTCAGATTCGCAAACAGATGTCAGTGTAAGCAAATTTTTTTATTTCATTATGAAATCAATATTTATACTGGGCAGAATAAAAGATGAAATATTTTCAGATATTATGTAAGACAAAAAAATGTACAATAAACCAAAGTTGTTGAATTATTTGGGAATAAAAAAAAACATTAGAGGTGTTAAGGATTTGAAGTCATATCAGTTAACAAATAGCAACCGCGTTTAAGACAATATTTTTATAAAATGCAATCTTACTTGACATTTATAATAAAGTTCAAGTAAAGCGAAGGTCATCGACGTTACATAAAATAATCAAGGAAATCAAAGGAATTGAAGCCCCGGTAATCGTTAGAAAATAAAAGCTTAAAAAGGCGAATGCAATATTTATAGCTACTTATATGAAATGCGAAATTAACATGAAATTAAAGTAAATTTCACGAATAGCAGAATTCGATTAGCGGAAGCATAGCTTGACATTTTTAGAGTAAACACCGCATCGGGCCGGGAATGCTAGAACAGAAATAAGAAGAAGAATAAAGGATCTCGAGGAATCGCACTTTTCAGGCTCGAACGTATGTATGGATGTGTATAAGTACATGCAACGTGTATATAAAAATAGCCCGTTACATCTGGTGGCGGGAAGCGCAGCTTCGGCACAACCGCCGCATCCAGTGAAAGAATCTCGGAAAACCAAGGATATTCTCCTTCTTACTCTCCCTCTCTCGTTCAACCCTCCCCGCCCCCCGCCCCCCATCAGCCCGATCAGTGGTTTTGCTCTGCACTCGACGCGGCGAGAAAGAGGAAAGGATGCTCGTAAACAATGTTCCAACAGCTCTATAAAAATACCGCAGAGGCCTAGGTAGGTGGATAGATGAGAAAATGAAAGGGAGAAAGAACGAAGAGGCGTAAACTAAACAGAAAATATATCATCAACGAATGCGGATGTACAGGAATATGACACAACTGTATCATCATAACCAAATCCTTGTCTCACGCTTCCCTTTTACATTTTTACATACATTCTATAGAAATTCACCGAGTATTGTTAGAAAAAATAATTACAAAACAAAATTTTTTGAAGCATTGCGCGTACTCTACCGGTCAATTCGACTTAATTTTGCGCCATTGGCATATACGATACGAACTATATTTACTACAAGTTAGTAATACATGATTCGTAACAACTGACAGTCGCGTACGTACATGTACTTGGAAATGAACAGACGTCCGACGTAAAGCGTAAAGACGCAATGAGTGATTGATTAGCAGGGCTTTATCACATATATTATACATTAGACCTTTTGCGAATGGATTAGAAATTTTATAAGAAATAAATGAGGCTAATGTTATTTTACCACATTTTTTAAATAAGTAAGAAAACGCGCACGCGAGCTTTCCTTTGTTTCTCGAAAATATACGTAAATCAATGTGATTCTGTGCAACTTGTGAAAAATGAACTTTATGATACGCGTAATTTTCGGGCGTAAAACTTTATACTTTATTACATAATTGACCAATTTTTAAAGCAATTTGTTAGCGACCCTAGCGTTACATCTGCAAAAAAAAAAGAATTTGTAGGCACAACATAAAATATCGAATTTTTCCATCCCTCTCTCCCCCCCCTCCAAAAAAAATAAGAACAAGAAGAAAAAAAAATGAAAGAAGAAATGGTAGCACTAGCGGGGCTGGCTCTTCTACTTCGAAAATAAAATTCTTAACTGTTTAAAAATATATTTCTCCGGTGCTTTTTTTAAATGCCAATGGAAGAGTTGAGAAGTTTCGTTATCATACGAAGCTCGTCGAACCGCTCGCGATTTAAAAAAAGAAAGAAAGAAAGAGGATATTCTCCACGTTTTTGCGGATCTTGCCCTGGCAGACTTGGAAAACTCGTGGGAGCATAAGTTATGCGTAAAAAAATGGCAACAATTTTTTTTGAAATCAAGGTCTCCGTGCACGGGAATGATCACTTACACAAAATTAAATGTCCGGACGAAGCGTTAACGTTAAA
The DNA here is from genome assembly GCA_018883505.1 of Ceratosolen fusciceps. Lineage (NCBI taxonomy): Eukaryota > Metazoa > Arthropoda > Insecta > Hymenoptera > Agaonidae > Ceratosolen > Ceratosolen fusciceps. Next base: position 5,721,627 of record RCIC01000013.1, on the reverse strand, counting down.
AGATTTATTCTCGCTTATGATACTTTGTGATTTGTTCCGAGTATCATGCAAATACGTATACGTTAGGATATAATTTTTCTTAAATCTTGTCAACTGGCTTGACACGCACAAATAATAATTTATACTCGATCGGTTGCTATTTAGGAAATAAGGTTCTCTGACATAAGGCAGGGAGGGAGGGAGGGTGACGCGAGGCAATAGAGAGGAGAAGAAATCCTTGATAGAGAAATGCGAGAGGAAGCGATAAGTAAGCATGTGAACTATGAATCAAGTGGTCGTCGCATAAATTAACCTCAAAAATAACCTCAAAAACGTCGGGATTTTACCGAAGGAAACACTCGGCGAATGGAGAGGTGAATCCGTGAGAAAGGAAGCTTTCCTGGAGAGGAGCTGCGGCAAATGAAATTTCGAATTTCACCTGGTCTAGTAGGTAGTGAGCGGTGCAGACCCGGCCAGCGGTGCTCGAGACATCGAGCAATGGGTTAGTTAGCGAGGGGCCATACAGTGCAAGAGTGAGAGAGTGAGAGAGAGAGAGAGAGAGAGAGAGAGAGAGAGAGAGAATTGGCCGTGCAAGCAAAACAGAGGCGACAAAGTCCGTGAGAGAGCCGGACTCGGGCCAGATCCAACGCAACACACGCGCACAGACTCGGGGGGTCAGAGTCACAGGCAAACAAACGGGCAGGGGCAGGGGCAAAGAGGGAACGCACTTTCGCGCGATACGTAAGTTAGACTTCTATCTATGTGGCGTTGGGCGTGAGGGTGAGGACGAGAGATGTACGCTGGGCGGGTAGGCAGGGAGGCAGGGAGGGAAGTGGTCGTTCGCGCGCGCGGCCTCTCTTCTTACAGACACACGCGCACACGTTGTTGTTGCGGCGGTGCGGGGGGAGGGGGGCCAGGTACACAGGGACGCAGGCATATATCGACAAAGAGTACAGGTACAAGAGGAGGATGCATTCCCAGACTTACGGACGAACGCTCTCTCGCTCGCTCTCTCGTTTAGGGATCAGGCTTCCCTTGTTGGGTTGCTTGGCTGCTGGGGAGGCGAGAGAAAGGGCCGCGGAAGAAGAAGGAAGAGAAGGAGGAGGAGGAGGAGGAGGAGGAGGGAGCGAGTCACCCGGGGCCACGGCTCTCAAAAAGCAAAACATAAAAAAAAGGAGCTACTTGACTCACACTAGCTCGGTCGCAGTTCGTAGCACTAGCGGCGCTGCTCGTGGCTCATGTTTGGGGAGGACGAGGAGGGGGGAGGGTGGGCGCGCGCCACCGGCAACGCCTCGAGGCAGCGCCGGTCCTCGCCGTCCCTTGCCTCGCGAACCCTGGACACGGGTCGTCAGCAACGGCGGCAGCAGCAGCAGCAGCAGCAGCAGCAGCAGCAGCAGCACCACCAACAACAACAGCAGCAGCAGCAGCAGCAGCAGTAGCAGCAGGACCACCACGACCACTACCACCACCACTACCACCACCACCACCACCACCACTACTACTACTAGTATTATTACTACTACTACTATTAGAGTAGCACGAGCAACAGCGGCGAAATCGGAAACGGTTCCTGGAGCTCCTCCGGGCCCGTCTTGAGCCTCGGGGCAGCGGTGGCGCTAACACGATCGGTGAACCCGCGACCACCACCAGCAGCACCAGCACCACTAGCACGAGAGCACGAGCACGACGACGACGACGACGACGACGACGAGCAGTGAGAGAGAGAGAGAGATAGAGAGATAGATAGATAGATAGATAGAGATAGAAAGAGAGAGTCGGTCGATCCGATTAGCGGGAATCCGCTCACCTCGCGGCTGCACTAGGCCGACTGCCGGACTCTGCCGCCTCCTCTACTAGATCCTACTCGAGCTCTGGCCCCTTGGCCCCGAGTGAACGCCGACACCGCCACCACCGCCGTCAGTTACGTGAGTTGGGCGCGAGGGGCGCACTCGCGCACCGCGCGGCGTACGGGTTCCTTCCTTTCCTTCGGTTGCCAACCGAGCGGACCGAGACTCGCTGCTTCCTTGTTCAGGTCACGCACACGCGCACGCACACGCACACGCACACGCGCACGCGACCACCGTCCCAGGACCGGGCACCTCGCAATCACCGTACCCCTCCCCCGCTCTCATTCGAGCTTTTGCTTTCCTAAGGAAACCATCTTCCTATCCTACTCGCCCTCCCTTTCGTCACACAAACCCATACGCAAACGATCCTTCGAAGCTTCTACACTGGAATGTTAAAATGCTAAAACCTAAACCTCCAATCTTCCAGTCTAATTTTTACGTTTTTTCGTTTCTTTTTAGGCGGGTGCAGGCGCGCAATCCCCTCCGCCCCGTCGATAAAGCAGTCCGTGTGGCCGTCAGTATAAAAAAAAAAACGCATAAAAATTCCGCGCTCTTTTACCTGTTGTTATCTCGCACTCCGACTTTACGTACCAAATTATCTTAAGAAATTTATAAAAACTAATATGCGCGCGTCGATATCGGCAGGTAATTCAAAATCTCTCTGATTCAGCAGCCAAGCAAACGTATTGTATCGGATTAACTGGAACATTTAGCAGGCGTTAGCGCAACCCCAATAACCCGACTCGCTCTTCTGCTTCTCTCTCAGTCCCTACATACCATTTCCATGGGAGAATTTATGGGATTTAGTTCAAAATGCATTTTGCCACCAGGAAAGGAGATAAAAGGCTGTACCAGGAAATATTATGTGTATTTACATTTTAATGCAACAGAATATTTTATTTTCTTTAACAGGTACAAATATTCACTCATGCAATGCACAGCATCTAAAAAAAATCAACTCATTCTTCTCTTGGAAACGCACATTTCAAATACAGTCATGAAAATAACGTTTTTGCACTTTTTATAAATTATTCCTCATCGTCGTAGTCAAATTCAAAGCTCAGTTTTTTCCTTTGACTGAAAAAATGTTTCTGTTCTGTATACATATTGAACAAATATTAGATGATTTCTTTCTATGATATGTAATCTTTTGTTGATAGTAGTTGTTGCTGACCCACTCATGCCCATTGAAAAGTATTCAACAGCAAATGCGTAGTAAAAAAATTTAGTAAAAATATTATAAAGCTCATTATAAGTTAAAATACTTTTCAATTGTAATACTTTAAACTTGCTACCATAACTTTCGTAATAAAACATTGATGATTGATGTGAATGATGGGCACAACTAGGTACAAGGGAAGTATACTTACACGTCCATGTTTAAGTACGTTGCAACAAATACTCGCAGGATTTTGTTGAGATTTTCCACCGTGGACATGCTTACAGCATTTCTATTATCCCCAGCTGTATGCCATACATCTGGAAACGGATGTGGAATCAAATGAAGAACTGGAACATCTGTAACAGAAAATTATTATCAGTTGGTTAACCTTAGAATTGTATTATTTCATTTGGTATACTTTTAATATACGCATACTTTTATTTATAAATGGAGTATGATCATCTTCGACTCCAGAAAATATTGTATAATTCTGAAAATATCTATGTCGTGGATTATCGTAAAGATAATTTTCAAATAGCAAATCATTAGCTAATTGTTGTTCTGCATTAACTAGAATGTAATACCATTTAACAGTATCTAGGGAGTAACTGTAAAATATTGGTTGCGGTGTGCCAATTAAGTCCAAAAGTACAAATAAATCCTAAAAATTAGAATTGTTGTATTGTTAAAATTATGTGTTTACAAAATTTTCAATATAGTGTCTGCCTTACAATTTGATCCAAGCCAGAAAGTCTTTCATTTTCGAAATTATATTTCTTTTTATGCCACTTAGATGCTAAATGTCTAGCTCCGTATAAAGAATCCTTAGGACCCCATTTTAAAAATGCTTCCTCGCCATCAAAAAATAACAGCATTAAGCTCAAATCATTCTGTTAAACGATAATTTATTATAAATACATTATTTTATAAAAGGCCATAATCAGTTGGAGCGGTAAAAATGATTACCATGACTTTATATCAATCTACAACTTATTGAGACAAATAATCAATTTTTTCAAAAAGTTTTTTTTTTATGAAGAAAAGACATTAGTTTTTACTGATAAAAAGTCAATTAGCATTAAAGTTTTTAAAATTGTTTAATTGACAAAATTTTTAATTACTTCACAAAAGTGAACTTGCCATTACTAGCAAATGCGAATTTCAAGTTTTAATTCACTTGAGGCAGACATTTAAAATTGCATTTTAATTCCAAGCAAATGTCAATAGATTTATACTATTTACTTTCTTATTTAAAATGACCTTGATATTTATAATAAAAAAGAAAAAAAAGAAAAAGAACAACGGAAAATTGTTTACTATGGTTTACTTACATCTTTTATTAAATTTAATTGATTTTGCATAACCTTGGCCAAATTGATAAGCTGCATGCAAGGTACTGCACTATCAATAGCGCCAATAAATTCATAATCTTTCTCGTATTTTGAATCATAATGACAGGCCAATGTCAGAAATCTTCTAGCGTTGGGATTCCATCTGGCAATGATGTTTTCAAACTTGAGTCTGCCAAACAATGGCGTTGAGTCTTCAAAAACATCAGACTCAATATCCCAATTAAGGTCTTGCAGAGTCGATTTAATGTACTGAATAAATAAATCTTATTATGCCGTTATCTGTAATACATTTGATTGAATTAGAATGAAAAATGGTGAAACCGTACCTGCTTAACTTTACTATGGCCTGGTGTTCCAACAACTCTGGCAATACATATATTCTCTAATACATTCTCCATGTGATGAAAGTCTATTAAATCTGCTAATATATTTATTTGACTTCTACTCAATTGACCTGGTTTGTGCATCAACTAAAAGCGCAATAAATATTACATTTAATTCTTAAACTTAATGTTTCAAACGTATTTGCAAACATTTTTAATAAGTACGTTAAAACGTGAAAATGAGCGTCTTGCACGTATACGTAAAAAATATATATTTCTTAAGAAGTTGAAGTTTAGGGCATCGTGCGTGCGTGCGTGCGTGCGTGCGTGCGTGTGCGTGTAGATGGCTGTATATATTGATATTTACTAAACGCGCGCACTCTTTCGCGAGACAATTAATTCATGGATACAAACAGAAGGATAAATGATTAAAAAAAAAAAAAAAAAAAAAAATTATCAATTCATTTATAAAGAGTAATTACAATCGACGTATAAAATAATAATAATGCTCTAGTAATAATTAACGTGTAAACTTTAAAGGCAATATATGTTGTCGTGAAGCTACGTTTGTACTCGGTAGTCTCGGAATTCCTTATCGACACAGGATTTAAACGTCCTTTTTTTCATATAATTTGATAAATATAATGAATTTTCTACTATAAAGCACGTCGGTGCGCGAGATTATAGATATAATCAACACGTGCGCACTTTCGTTGATAAATGGTGTCGGCATTAATTAAGAAAAAGTCTTTAAAAGTCAATTGTAAATTTAATTGCTTGGTTCAATGAAATGTAATTATCAAGTTGTTATAATTCATGCATTTGCCTACCAAACTATATTATCAGGAATAATATTATTGTCGTTTACATTATTATTAATACTAATATTGATATTCATCATAATCTTACGTACGTAGTCAATTAAATAAGCGTAGAAAATTTTTTTATAGAGCCATAAGCAAAGCAATGAAATCTATCTATAAAAGGAATTAAAAGTGATTTCCAAATGAATATTAACGCGAATGGCAATGAATTTTATTTGGATATGAATTGCCATTGGCTGGAAATTGTTTACAAATAATATCCTTTTAATACGCGTAGAATACATTGGCATTAGCATGCCGTTATAAATAAGCATTCCTAATAAAATATAATACATTCGAAATAACAATGAGCCGCATAATAGGCAAATGTTTTATAATTATTGTGAAGTTGTGCCAGCGGGTAAACGTAATATTTATTGAAGAATTATGTCGAGTCGTGAAATCATGATAATGAAACCTAGTAGCAAGGCAATAATATCAACAAAAATATCCGTGCTCAAGTGAACGTGAATGCTCATAATATTTTGGAAACCGAGTATAATGGAATGGCGATTGCGTAAAGAAACCGCTTTTGCATACAGAATTTACGTAAATTAAAGAAAGGTAAATTCAAGCAATTGGTTACATAATAAGTCGAAGTGTGTGCGTGCGGGCACGGGCGCGCGCCTGTGTGTGCCTGTGTGTGTGAGAGAGAGGGAGAGAGAGAGAGAGAGAGAGAGAGAAGAAAATTATCGGTAAATTAAAAATAAATATTGAAAACGTTAACGGATATCCCTTTGTGTGAAGTAGACTCTCGCGAATGAAAAGCAAAAGTAATTATCGCGAAGGCTTAAAAATTAGTTATTCGTAGGGGCAGGCGGTCGAGTGAGGATAATTAATTAACGGTGGCGTCAATCGAAAAATTTGCAAGGATTAAGGAGGGGACAGTGAATGGGGAAAGCGAGGTGTAGTTCAAAGTGGAAATCCTTTGGTGTCAAAGCAGAGGAATCGTCGAACGCCAGGAGCAAAAAGTCCGAGGCGCTGTTTACTTTGTACGGAGTTGCTCGCTCGGCTTTCAGGACTTTGATTGCGCCGATTGCCGACTCGCGATTCGGGTTATTGGTGTTGGTGAAGGGCCGCGCGGCAAGGGGATGGAGATGGATAGAGAGATAGATGGATAGAAAGAGAGAGAGAGAGAGAGAGAGAGAGAGAGAGAGAGAGAGAGAGAGAGAGAGAGAGAGAGAGAGAGAGAGGGAGAGGGAGAGAGAGACGAGCGGATAAACTTACCTTGGCCTTCTTTATGGGCACGAAGCGCTGGTCGCTCTGGGCGGAGGTCTGGTAGAGGCTCGCGAGGATCGGCAAGAGGAGGATCGTCGCGGTCCTCCGCATGTTAGGGATCATCGCCATGAGTGCGCCTCCTAACACTAGCCGACAATGTGAAAGGCTTGGGAGCCAGTGTCGGAAGAACGCCAGTCGCCGACTACGGCCACCGAGTACCACCCGCCGATGAGGAGCGGCAACAGGAGGAGTAGGAGAGCCAGGAGGGCCAGGAGGAGGAGGAGGAGGAGGAGGAGAAGCTCTTCCTCGCGTTACGAGCTACAGCCAACCGCGCTTACGAGACCATTATTTCGCTCTTATCGGACCCCCCACGAATCCGGAGCTGATACCCTCTAGCTACACCGATGCTGCTGCCCATACCCGGACTCCTCGGGGCCGCGTTCGCCGTCTACGCATTTGACGCGAGACGTGTAGCGGTTCTGATCTCGGTTGAGGTTAGGTATTTGCGCGAAAGGATCGAACGAGACTCCAATGAGCGAGAGCCGGACACTGATACTGAGCTCTGCGCTAGACACGAGCGGCGGTGACCGGGGTGGGGGACGGGGAGAGGGATTCACTGATAATTCAAAATCTTTATGCCTGTCAGCGCTCTGGCCCTCCTCCTCCTCCTCCTCCTCCAGCTCCTGCTCCTGCTCAGCCGCCACCGCCGCCCACTCCCCGACACTACCCTGCACGCCCAGCAACGTACTCGTCGATTTCGGACCCTCAAGACAGGACTTGACTTTCATGTACTCGCTCATACGTCGTTGAGCTTCGTTATCATCCCATATTGATGTCTTTTATCTACTGTTCAGCAGCAGCACTCGATGCAACAATCTATTTCTCCTTTCCCCTATAAGTATTTATTCCGTGTACTATTGTAGCCAAAAACATTTGCAGAGCTTCGATCGAGGTTTCGCTTGCATTTGAAATGTTTCATTGTTTCATCGATGAATTATCAGTGCGCCAAATTTTAGTAAGTAATCACGGAAAATTCGACATTGAAGATTTATTTATGATAAATACTTTCACGTTCTTGTTGAGTTCAGATTGAGTTCCTTCGACGCTTTTTACTCTACATTATTCACTCTATATTTTGACGAAATACATACTCACGAGGACCGAGAGACCGTTCATTGCTTGCTTATTTTTTTTTTTTTAAAGGGTAATTATTCTTTATTATACGATTTAACAATTTAACAAAACGACAGAATTCACCCGCTAAGTTAATTAAATCTTTTATAATTAAATTAACCATTTATTATCATCTTATATAAGAAATAAGAAATGTGTTTTGTTTAATTTCATAAAATCTATATATATATATATATATATTGATGACTTTATGTTAAGCTATAGTATAAAAGGAAAATATAATTGAAACATTTCTTTTTTGATACTACAGTCTTAAGAAATTTATTCACTTTATAAAATAGGGCATAAATTTCGTTTGATTAAAAATTTTTTTTTTTTTTTTTTTTTTTTTTTTTTGTTAGATTTATCAAAGGAAATAAATTACAAGTTAAAATTATAGCTAAACAACTGATACTGTTTGTCATTAATTTGTAATTAACTGCTGTTGTTTTGTTATGTTAAAGATATGCCGAGATATCGTTAATATTAAATGTAAATAGATTGACAATTAGTCATGTATACTTATTGGCATATTAATGTATTTTAAACATTATATAAATATTTATCGGAAAGAGATTTAACCGACTTGCTACCAATTGAACAATAGTTACAGTTTTTTCATTCCCTACGGCTAATTACTTTATTCAAACATACCAAAGTATTTTTAGAATTTTAACGATAAACAATCGTTATTTGTAGAATTTTTATGCTAAATACTAAATGAAATTTTAATAACTGCCTCCTAATATCTTTGTCTTATACGAATTACAAATTTTTTTTTTTTTTTTTTTTTTTTTTTTTTAATATTTATTTTGCACTTTAGTCGATTCTCGTAATTGATAAATCACGATTTTTCCCTTCTTATTTTTTCTCAGCTGTAACGAAATCGTTATAAAATTACCTCATACGAACTTGAACTATTTACGCTCCAATTACGTATTGATATTTAACAGTAAACACCGAACTTTAAAAAATAAAAATTATATTAACGATAGAACTGTTTAAAAATTTCGAAATATTTCGATTTAAACAGATTAAGCAATATTAATTTAATTCTTCTTATTGCTCGGATAATTCTTCCTTTTTCTTATTTTTACTTTAAAAAAAAAAAAAAATGATATTCTCGTCAACAAAAAATAACAAATATTTGCTTAGATGTTTTATTTAATCGGTTTTTAATTCAAATGATTCGTATGTTCGTTAAAAATAAAACGCCGTTGAATTTTCTTCTTTTTTTTTGTATTGGTATTATCCTAAAGAAATAAAAAAATTGCCATTTCTCGGCATTGTTTTTCGTTAAACATTTAATATATATATTTTCAGTCACTAAAAAACTTGTTTGTAAATAATTTTTTACATAACTTAATTTTATTTGCATTTTATTTTCTTTGTACTTGTAAACACTTAATGAAATAATAAATTAAATTCAGTAACGGGCAATATATAAAGTTTCGTTAAAAATTATAATTTCTCATAAGCATTTAAATAAGATCCACAATTTCAGAAGGCAATTGTAAAGTGATAATATACCGTTTGATACTTCTTTTAAATATTTAATTCTTACGTGATTTTTGTATTATTATAACAGTAGCAACTATTTTGTCTTATGTATAATGCAGACGCGTAGAGTATACGGTAAATAGTTGAGTTTTTGTAGTAATTTTGTGCAGTCATGAAGAATGTTCATAATAAATAATCTATAGAGAGTAATTCAAAATCTTATTATACGAAAAATTGATCAACTTGATCAAAATTGAATAAACTTACAATTGTTGTAGAGCTGGAATAAAAACTGATGGTTGGTTACAAGTGTAACGAAGCACAAGTTCATAAATTTCAATTCTTAAAACTAAATTATCATTACTTTTAATTGTACCGGCCTATATTAATAAGGAATTTACTTTATTAATGTGAAATTAAACTGAGAATGGACCATTCGATGCTCTCAGCTATTGTCTTCCCAATTAATTTCTTTTGCAAGTCAAAGTTGTACCGGAACAAAGACTCAGTTTTACTTTACTTTGAAATTATTACGTATTAATATTTATATTTGTATTTTATATATTATATATTTATACTTATCGTACTGAAGGTATCATACATCGTTTTATACATTCTTTTTAAATTTTACTATTAGACGAAACGTCATTTATGTTTATTTAACGCAATTAAAATTTATTTTCGTAGATAATTTTTTAAAATTATTTACTCGATTTCACTATAATTTTATTTATAAATACATTAGTTTAACTCTGATAAAATGTCTCTCAAAATATTTATAAATACGGGAAAATTTGTTTAAAAAAAAAATACGAACCTGCATGAAGTAAATTAATTAAAAAATCAATTTATTAAAATGCAAAGGACAAGTAATATTACTAGTTCTCGCCAAAAAGGTAAAGATTTAATTTTTATAAATAATTTAATAGAGTGTGGTCGAGGCATTATCTAAAATTACTCAAATTATTATTTAAGAATAAAAATTCGAATTCTCTCGAAAGAAAAAGCGCTTCTCGATATTAAATGAGCCATTCGTTTTAATATCGATAAGAGACATGTCATATAGTAGAGCAATATGTTTTAACATGCATCCGTAACAAATACCTAATTCAATTGTTTTATTAATTAATTTCTCAATCATATTTGATTAGATAGTCCTATAACTCTTAATCTACATTACCTCAATATTTATCTAAATATTCTTGTTGTGCGACTTATTTCAATAATAAATTTCAAATTTTATAATAATAATAATAATAATAATAATAATAATAATAAGAATAATAATAATAATAATAATAAGAATAATAATAAGAAGAATAATAATAATAAAATAACTTTTACACAATACTTGCGATTTAATTTTAATGCTATTCATTCAAAATTGAATAGTTTTACGAACCGACTTGAATTGATTAACTAATAAGTCCGAATGAATACCTAAAGCTTTTTATAATATTTTATTGCCATGTAAGCAATTATTAAGAATTCTATTTAATTGAACGTTTCACATACTCTTTATAATGGTTTTATAAATATTTCCTTTATACTATAGTTCTTTATTATAATTTGGTTGATAACTAAAATTGAGAAATAAAATTACATTTTAATTCTCATTAAACTTTTTAAGATAAATTTTAATTGCAAAAAAATAAAAAACACTTTCAATTATTATTTTATTCTAGATTTAACGTTTATTAAAATAATATGACTAGATTCTTATATTATGATGAAACTCTAAATCTCCGTATTAGAAATTAATAAATGTCAACTGTTTTAGTGCCGATTTTAACAAGTAAAAGACGGAAATAAATCATAATTATTAAACGTTAATTTAAATCACTTTTGTAGTACGTACATAGAAGACAAATACAAATTGTAAATTTACTCTATTATTATCACCTATTTCATTAAAATAATTTTTTTTTGGGTTTTTTCATCTATAGAATTCGTAATAATGTTTAAAATTTTATTTATTATTTATTAAATCAAATTTATATAATAATTCAGAAACGAATGTATTCAGTAAATAATTATGGATTAATAATTATAATTAAACACAAAGTTTATAATATTTTGTAAAAGTATCAAATAATTTTCAATTAGTTTAATTTAAAAAAATTTTTATTAATTTGAAAATATATTTGATTTTACAATTGTTTTATTTTATTATAAACTTTCGTATTTGTCAAATAATTATCATATATCTTCTGGTAGCTATAGCTTAGTTTATGCTTTTTATTCTTTCATTAATGTATTTAGTCAATCAGTTTTGCATTGTATTATTCAAAAGTATTTTAAATCTAATTTACAAATAGTAGTAAATTTTCTGTTAAAGTAGTGGCCGATTATCTTTATAAGCTTATAATTTTCAGATAATGAAATTCATTCTAAAGAATTAACATACTATTGGCTTAGTCATTAGTTGTGTAAATAACATAATTTTTAAGCAAATCATTTTCAGTATTTTGATTTTGAATACATTTACATCTAATTACATCATTTGTAAAAAAATCAAGTAACTGATATTCTGAGCACAAGTTCGGATCTTAAAATTTTAAATATTGAATATGTACAATGTGATAACTTATTTCTAATTTGTTTAGTGATATTTTAATGTTTACATGTTATATTTTATGGATTATTTGGATTGTTTGTTAAGAATGAATCATAATGATTGGAAAAACGAAATCTTGGATTATAGTAAGAATATTTTTTAAATTATGTATTAATTAAAAGTAGGCTTTAAAATACTTGACCAAATAGTGTATTCGTATATGTATTTATTAAAAAAAATTTCAACCGATTAGATTTTGAAATTCACAAAAATATGATCGTGTGATCAAAAGCGCAATTTATTTTGTATTGTAATGATACAAAATAATTAAACTACGTAATTAAATACAATAATTTTTTTATATATAAGATAAGGTATCAAATATTGACAACAAATTTAATTTTAAACTTTTCACGAATATATATTGCTCGAGGATAATTGCATTATAAACGGAATAGAAGTTATCACTAAGTCTAGATCCTTTTTTGTTATCAAAACATCTTTAAGATTTTGCAATAAGTTTGCAAAATCATAAACTGGCGGAGAAAAAAATATATATTTAATGAAACATGCGGTAACGTCGTCAACATTTCTCATTTTTAAAAACCATACGGAATTTTATTTATTATAAAAAAACTACGTGTAAACGATAATACGAAACAGAACATTGGACACAGCGAAAAAATAATTTTGAAACGATTTTATTTTATAGAAAGACAATATTAATCATTATTCATGGTTGATAATACGACGAAACCACAAACATGTTTCTTTCCTATTTATAATTGTTATTTGTTAACATAAATTAATAATTAAAGAGCACGTTTTTGTTGCACACCTTTATTCGAGTAGCGATCAACAGACGCTCGGTTTCATTTTACTTTTACCCATTAAAGTATAAAAAAAAACTATGTTCTTTGTTCTTAATCTTAAAAAATTAATAATATACGTACGTATATATATATATATATATATACGCTGAATTTTAGAAATGTTTCCAGGAACGAGACGGATATTCGTTTACGATGAACTTGATCATATCTTTCATTGCATTGCATTTTTTACATGTACATATGCGTGCATAATATCCATAAATATTCTAAATTATATTATTTCCGCACAATATAATGCTTTTCGCTTTATCATATGATAAGATAGAATTTGAGGTATTACATATTTTGAAAATAATATAGAATATTCCCTTTATAGCATTATAGGTGGCGTGTGTCGTAATGTTACATAAGTTAAGTACAAAAAATGTTATTTGACATTACATTGAGTAAGTATAATAAAAAAGATGCAGTTGAATACTTGTTTGTTATTGAGAATTATAATCGGACTATTCTAGATTTGCTCCATCCGCAACTTACACTAGCACACATTTGATTTCCGAATCTCTATAAGAGGACTAAATTCATACAGCAGTCAACGATCCTCCGCGTATATTCATATCAGAATTTTCATAAACTTAAGTCTCATTCTTTCCTTCTTCTAAATCATACGTATCTCATATTATAAGAAAGAAAAAAGGTGAAAAAAGGAATACATTAATAATTAATAATACATCCATGCACACCCACACGCACACACGCACACTCACACACATGTATGTATGCATGCACGTGTGCACGTGTGCACGTAGGTATGTAGGTATGTATATACGATATGCATATATTACAGAGTCGATGTAGTAGTGGATCGGAGAGAGAATATAAATTTTACGGGTGTCTTGTAGACTGCCGCCATGCATTCGGTAGTCGTAATAATGAGCCGACACGGAATCGATATTCAATATACATCTTACGAACTCTTTTTTATTTATCTCGCCTAATGATATTTAGAAAGGAGCTACGAGAACGAATACTCGTGGAATTCACTTGACTGTTCGTCGGCTATAGAGGGCTGGGGCTGGGGGTGGGGATAGGGATGGGGGTGGGGGTGGAGCGCGAGAGCATACCGATATTGTAATTAATAATATCAGAGCGAAGGATAGTGATATCGAAATAATCGATACAGTCAACCGCATCGGTCATATCGATTTATTGCAATACCACCTGCACATACAGACACGGTCAGACGGGGGCACGCATGCACGCATGCACGCGGGCACAATAATAATAATAAGCACATATAGTATCGGTATAATCGATATAATCGACGAGAAATCGGCAAATTCAAATAAAACAAATGTATGTAGAACAGTTTAAAAAACAAAAAAAAAAAAAAAAAAAAAAAAAAATAAACGATTAGCGTACATTTTTTGGTCCTCGCGTGGTCAGGATCCATGCGAATCGTTATCGAGGCTCGATGCACTTGTTTTCTCTTTAATTAATGCATTGTCGGCATCGCGGTCCCGGCGAGGGGGGAGCGGAGGGACCGCGAGAGCAGCAGACGGCCAATGGCGGCAGTTGTTCTCGTCATCTCCCCCCCTGGTTCACCAGCCGAGGAGGCTTCGGTCCTTCCGCTGCGTTCCTATCTCGCTGGGCCTCCGTTTTGTCGGCTTCACTCAATAGTTGTACGGCCCGTATCCTTGGGAGCCGTGATAGTAGGGTCCGGGGTATGCGGCCGGTGCCGGGTAACCGGCGTACGCGTACTGGTGCTTTTGCGGGTACACTGTGGAATCGAAAGTCCGCCATTTAGTACATCGCCAATGGGTTTTCCTAAGCTACGAGGTTATTCGGGTTATTCGGGTTATTGGGGTTACTGGGGTTATTTGGGTTATTGGGGTTACTGGGGTTATTTGGGTTATCGGGGATGGAGAGGGGGCGCCTATTACCCTAAATATCGCGGGTCATCTCCAACGATGCATTACGTCACTTTGGCTGTAATTAATATTTTCCTTCGAGTTTCTTTCTATTTTCCTTTTTTTTTTTTACTTTTTTATTCTTCGTGCTCCGTTTCCTTCTTCCGCGAAATTCCTTTCATCGTCTCTTATTACTTTCGTCCTGCTTGTACGTAAATAGTTTTTCAATGAAACGATTGCACGAAAGGGGAACGAGGGCCGCTTTTCCGAAAAAGGCCATTAAAACGCTCGCGTTAATTTAATTTTAATAATAACGATGTAATAGCCGAGTTTCAGCCTCCGTTGACGCGAATATCATTTCTTACCGAGTATAATGCATCGCCAGAGAGACAAGTAAGTCTTCTTGGTCGCTTGATTCAATCGTTAAGAAATACAGACGCATTAAGAAATCGACGACGCACCCACACGACAAGTTAATTTCCATTCTCGCGCGCGCTCCCTCTCGTCTCTCTCTCTCTCTCCCCATTTGCATCAAGCAACTCAAGCAACTTTGTGGTTTTAGTCGTAGCGGACTGTTTACATTTAAAAGGGTCTATACCAAAAGGAAATCTACGCAAGCGGATTATAAAAAAATTATTAAATCCTTATACGTGACATTGCTCAATTGGAATGCGTATCGAAGGGGCATCGGTTATACTTAAATAGTATAATTAATATTTACGACGATGTAAATAAATGAGAAGGAGCCTGCAGTTAGTTTCGCTTATGCACGCGTTAATATTTATCTTGAGCTCGTACCTTGCCAAGGAAAACAATTAAAACAAATTATCATCCACGTATGAATTGCTTTATTGAATTTATAAAAATATAAATGACCGATTACGAAAATGTTAAAATTCATTGCTACGAACGGGGGAGCTTAACGGCTATTAAACATATCGGCTATACTTGCGACTCGAAAGCTTATTTATCTGCGACAAAGGCTTCATTAACAAGGCGGCGCATTCAAAGCGTAATTTAACAATCGCGAATAATTATCTCTTCGTTAAACGGAATATATCTACTTTTAATACTATACGTCTGTATTTCTAACTTTATTCCTATGTATTATAGAATGCAAAACCTTTCTTAATGTTCTCTACGTATACGTATACGTACAAATCAATGTGTGTCTGTCTGTCTGTACCTGTGCGTGAGTCCGGAAAACTTTATGCAACCAAATTGTTATTGTTGCTATTACTTTCTAACAAAATTCGTAGCTGTAACGTTCTTTTTAAAAATTACCTTTAATTCGTTTATTTCAAGATATTTAGCTGAAAGGCTCAAAACGAGGTCAAAAATGTGAATTTCTTACGAGACTTAAAGGATTTGTAAAAACTCTTGCTAAACTAAAAAAGTATTATTCTAATATATGTTGGAAAATTTTTCATTTCAAGATAATTCTATATAATTATACTACATTGCTTTGCCTTGTCTTTCTTTTTTTTTTGTTTTGTCATTTTTTCTAAGAATTTAAATGGATTAAAATTTATATTTTTTCATACGTCGCTTAGCTTCACTTATAATTATCTTTAGTTAATAACATTTTAGAAACTGTTTTGCACACTATATAAACAAATTAGCTCACATATATGGCATGCGCGCGCGTGTATGTGGTGTGTGTCGTTGTTGTCGTTGTCGTTCATGAGGATTCTACAGAATGATTTAATTTTTACAAATTGTGAATTATTAATGTAAAAAGTCTAAAAACACTTGATTACTTTGTGTATTATCAAGAAGACTGTACGTAGCTTGGTAGAAAAAAAATAATGAGTTATTTACCATGAATGAATTATTAAATTATCAAAAATCTACATTATCCCGAATGAAGAACATGTACTCAGACTGTTAGTCGATTTAAGTAGACATTATTTACGGCGACCGTTGCTATATGTACAAAGTTCGTTTTTTTTTTTTTTTTTTTTTTTTTTTTTATGTTTTTCGTTTGAGGCGAACGGTTCTTTCAACTACGAAAATCCAAAGCAATTTAAAGCAGTAGCGATTCGACTGTTGGATTAATTTGATAAAACTTCGTGCTCGATTGTAGCGAGTTGGCAATAACGTGACGACTGTCCGTTTTCCCAGCGAATAATTGGCAATTTCCTAAAAATCCATAAACGTTGTCGGGAGGAAAGAAAGATAGAGAGAGACAGAGAGAGAGAGAGAGAGAGAGAGAGAGAGAGAAACGAAGAAGAAGAAGAAGAAAAATATTGTAATTTCATCGACTATTTAGTCATTTCTTTCTTCAGTTAATTAATTTCTCCTGCAGCGGTTTAGTTGCATTTAGTGCTCGTTACGTTTAGGGTCCATTTCTTATTTTGAATTACGGAGTTAATTAAACGTCAATAATAATTATTTGTATACGAATTGACAATATAGAAACTATATTCCAGGCAGTTGGTCAGGTCGATATATATATATATATGTATATATGCAAAAGAGAAAAAAAACAATAGAGAGTAATTGAAAGGAACGTTATCGGTGAAAAGTATTTAATGAGTTTGTAAAAGAGACGTTAAATGGCAGAATGACTCTATGAGGTACATTAAATATACTTCACAGCTACGGATTTGTTGGGGAAATGTAATGGTGGGGAGCATAGGAGCTCGTCGTCCATGTGTTGAGTTCGAAAAGAGATCGCGTTACAGTTAGATTGACAGATTGATAGAATAGAAAGAAAAAAAAAAGAAGGTATCGCGATACCCGCCGAGAGCGACCGACACCCGAGTTCAATGGTATACCCAGCCTCGAGCGACCAAATAACTTGTAGCAAGTGACGCGTTCCAGAACCAGCTGATTAGGAACAAGGACGCGGAGCGCAGAGGCTCGAGCCAACGGAGGAATCTGACTCCTCCGTCCATCCTGGTGCGTAATGACGGTGAGCAGCTCCGCCCGACGAAATTTAGGCAAGTGTGCCAGCTCTGCGAGTGTCTCGTTGCGTGGGGTCTCGGGACCTCGGAATCCGATAGGGATCGTCCCGGACAAGGCTTGTGCCGGTTTCCGTTTCCGATCTCTCTCTCTCTCTCTCTCTCTCTACCTGCAGGTGTTCGGTCACATTCAACGCATCCTTACTTAGAGACTCGGTGGAGCTGGCTCCCGTCGACCAGCTGTTCGTTTCCTACGTACATTTTCAGCGGATTAACCTCCCCTCCGCGCGCTTCGTCGGAATTCCTCCGCGCCGTGGCTAATTAGTCTCTCGCCTTAACTGTTCTCTGCGCTTGTGCGAGACTCGACTATCGCGGCATATCGCGTGCAAAATTCACGTAGCCAGCTGAGATTAAAATTCAACCACCGCCCCCCCCACCTCCGACCCTCCCCACCCATAGATCAGATTGAAATCTTATACAACGGTCAATATAACCCATTGGACGTTGAAAGAATCGTTGTTAATCCGTTGCGGCGCTCCTCTCCTCCTCTCCTAACAATGTTTTTGCAATTACCAGTCAATAAATACGAGCGTTGTATAATATTATTATTCGCTTAACAGCTCTCGGTTAATTTCTTATTTAATATCCATACAAACAGATCGTACAGATTAATAATACTTTATTATATTATCTTCGACGTGAGCACGCGCGCCACTCTCTCTCTCTCTCTCTCTCTCTCTCTCTCTCTCACACACACACACACTCTCTCTGACTCTCTCGCTCACTCAAACTCTTCTTCACAGCCCTATATTTGAGAAAGGATTCTATGGCAAAAAGTCGCTCGTCCAGCGGGATGAATGAGGGCTTCGATTGTCCATTTAATATAATGGCTTATATCGTAGGAATGGAAGGCAAGCCAGCTTTCAACGACTCTTTGCATTTATTAAATAAAATAACGGAACGTTTGAGCTTTCGTTTCCGGCATGTGAATTACAAAAGAGCCATTTGAGCCGCGTTGAAAAAAAATCACGTGAAAATTCACGTTCCCAATCGTAACGTACGTATTACTTTTATTTCTTAAAATTTAAATGCAAATTAACCGAGGGAAAGTTTCTCTTTTAGCAGCTCTCCTCCACGTGCTCACGCTCACCTACGTGCAAATATGTGCGATTCTTAATCGAATGATTTATTATTTACGACGCTTTATTAATTTCCCGATTCGTTATATTGATAATAGTCAAATGATTTTTTTTTATATAAATTTTCAATGTAGAGCCTCTGCCAAGTGGCCTCTCTCCTTATATACATCGACGATAATTTATTGAAATTCATACGAAAGAAATTACAACTTATGTAAATACATTAGAAATTTCTGTAAGGATGTTTGGTTCGAACGGATCGAAAGTATCGTAACGCCATTGATGTTCTCTATACTAAATAATCTCATGAAATCGTGGCTAAATGTCGTTGAGCTTCTGTTTACCAAGTATGCGGATAAAATTATCCAAAAGTTAAACGATTAAATGGGTTAATTTGTGAGCTTTCGGACTTTCGCTTCGGATCTAAAGATCTAATGACCGAGGGCACGCGCATTTCTTCATATTTTTGTATTCAAATTCAAGATAGGTGAATCCGGGGGTAGGGAAGGAGGCGGGGTGGGGGCTTTCTCAAAATCCTTTCTCAAATACCAAGTGTCAGGATAACGAAGCGAATCAAGACTCTCGATTAGTGAAAAGAACGAGTATGATGAGACGAGGTCGAGGAGGTCTATTTGTTAGTAAAAGCCGGGCTAAGATAATATATTTAGGGGGAATGATTGCGCCCGCCAATGGGAGATGGAGCTTAACGAGCAATGGAGTCGGACCGTATTTAAGGAGGGAATCTTTCAACATTTTACAAACAATCGCGCCGTTAGGTTAATAGTGAGCGCGATTGCCGAAAAGCTCGTCACCTCCTCGTGGCTGAAGGGCGCGACTATACCAGCCGCGACAGCTCCGCCCTCCCGGTCATCGGGCGCTCACTCCAGCCAGGAAGGAGGAGGAGGAGGAGGAGGAGGAGGAGGAGGAGGAGGAGGATCTGTCGCGGCTCGGCTATGACGATGGGGGTTATTGGGGTTATTGGGGTTATTGGGGAGGGGGGAGGGGGGCGGTTAACATTGGGGCTCGTTTAAAAGAGGAGTAGTTATTATTATACCAGGCATAAGATACTGCATGTTCATGGCCTCCTCGCGCATTCTCTCGCCCCTTAAGCAAATCGCCGCCGCGCTAAATAGTATAGCGCTGACCAGGGACCAACCGACGCCGACCCAAGCCACCACGTACGACCAGTCGTACGAGATTAGTGAGTTGTCCTTGAGGACCTTCGGGACCATTGCGTGCAGAAGAGGATGTGTGGGTAGTAGGGCAACCCCGAAGATAGACAACAGAGAAACCAAAAAAAAAAAAAAAAGAAAAAAGAAATAGAAACACAAATTGTTAGAGCGGTCGAGCCGGGAAGGGGGCTTTTCGGTTATTTCCCAGGCTTTGGGGGGGTCTGGGGAGCGGTAAATCAGTTCTCAGCGATCCAGGAGCATTCATTGACCTGGCATTATGTATTGGACGTTTTGGGCCTGCTCGTGGGCCCGCTCCTTCCGTAGGCAGCTCGCGGCTATGAGGAAGAGGGTCATCGCGCCCAGGCATGTCGCCACGCCCAGCCAGGCCAAATAGAACGACCAGTCGTACCATTGGGCCGCGTTGTCGCGCAGCACCTGCATCGTTCTCGCTATCATCCACGTTCTCTCTCTCTCTCCCTCTCTCCCACTTCTCATTTTTATTATTTTTATTACTACTATTGTTGTTATTATTTATTTTTATCTCCGTATTGTAGTCGTCTTTGTTCACATTGGTCTTGCAGCTCAGCTAGTGCACTCAGTTAGTCCAGGATGCTCTTATGACATTCTCCGACATTCCGCGGACTGTTTTTCTCAGTTCCGAGTCACTGTTCTTAACTCAAAGCAGCGAAAGTTTCCCCGAGAACACGACTCAAGGTAATTCGAATATACCGAAACGATAACATCCGTTTCCATACTTTAGCCAGGTAAGCCGAGTCCTATATTAATTAATACCAAGCGCCCCCCACCCGCCCCCTCGCGCATCCTCTAATTATTCAATTTCACGAGTCATTTTTGCTTATGAATTCGTGCACTGATTATCTACTCGGTTGCGTCAGCTGCATATGACATCTTGAGAATACGTTAGACCCTTCCGACAGCATTGGCCGATCGAACAGTGACTTTGATCTGCGAGCTACATTCCTTGGCGGACAACTTTTATTTATCTCTCCTTTACGAATTCTAGTATAAAAAGAGATGTAGTAATGATATTAATAATAATGATAATAATGCTGCCTCAATGGTACAGATAGCGTTCCTCGGAATTCCAGAGAGTGTCACTTTATCGAATAGAAATAACTGGGAATAAATTTAATTGAGATAAAATCGGCTTCCTGTCCTTTCTCCTTGGATTGACTGGCTCTGCTTTTTGATTATTAGGCTTTTGATTGACACTTTGAACGCTGCATTTTTAAATTCATTTCCAGTTGAAATCGTTAGATCCTTAGAGGGCAATACGAGAGATCGAATTAAAAAATGCAGTATAAAGTCTTCCTGGAAAAATTAAGTCGACATTTCGTATTCTCATCGGGGTCAAAGATTCGTTCAATATTTATGACTTTAATAAGCCGGTAATAGGCCAACATAGGCCAGAATAGGCTAGAATAGGCGAGCATAGGCCAGAATAGGCCAGCGTAGGCCAAAGAGTTAAGGGAACAGACCTTCGAGTAATCGCACGTCTGTAACAAATGCAAATAAACGTATGGAATTGTCGTGGCTGTCGACAACGTTGTGGCAATATTGAACAATCCTTCGCACTTTGAATATGAATCGGCGGCTATGAAGCGGCGGCTCTCGTAGAAGCTGACGATATCCTCGTGGTTTCGACACAGATTCGAAGTCGGCGAGAGTCAATGTGAGCCGACGTAATCTGCGCTCGCCGATACTACTGCACATGTATGCTTTCAGAGAAAGAGAAGGACAATCGTCAGGTTCTAGAGTGCGTCACCGATTCCTGACCGGGGAGAAATTTTTTCTGCCGCGGCCGCGGCCGCGGCCTACACGCACGTGACCAATCGTCGCCATTATTCACAATCGGCTTCGTCGGACTTACATTGCTCCATTGCTGGTAATATTCCTCGCCAACGATTTTCTCCTTCTCGTAGTACTCGACACCGTGCCACAGTCCCATTCCTCCGGCGCTTAACAGACCTGCAAAAATATTACCCGCTTTAATCGATCCTCATTCTCCTCCTTCTCCTCCTCATCCTCCACCACCTCCTCCTCCTCCTTATTATTATTATTCTTCTTCTTATTATTATTATCGCCATTATTATTATTATTATTATTATTGCCATTATCTTATAGTTATCATCAATAATACTTTAGCGTGGGGAAAGGGGGTGGGGGCGGCGCTCGATCGATCAAGACTAAATCCACCATTCCTCTTTTAGCGTCTTTAATGATATTCCCGTTCCAATTCCCGTTCACGTTCACGTTCACGTTCATGTTCCCCAAAAGAAGCCGAATTTCTTTTTATGGATTTCCATTATATAAATGATAAAACGAATTCATATTCTTATTCTTATTCTGTCAATCAATCATTACTTCAACTGATTATCTATTTGGCTATATTAACATATATTAACATCCACACGAGAGAAATTTCAATAAAAATCCATTACAAGTATCGATATACTTTTACTCGATATTCTTATTAATTGAAATCCACAATACTTTCTATTAGCTGATTTTATTATTCTTAACTTGATACACTTTTACGCTCTATTTTCTATTTATTCCTTGACATATATTTGCATCAATAATAACTCATTAGAAATATAATTACTTTCAACATCATTTTTATAATTGTCTAAGCTCTATCTTGTACGTGTGCGTTACATAGTAAAATTTCATAAAATTTCCACCTCAATTGCCGAATGTATCACAACAGATTTTACTAAATATCAATTTATGATTTTTCTATACACTCCTGATGTAAAACTTCATTATACAAATAGAGCAAGTGAATAATTAATATCAGAAAAAGAATTGCATGCCTCCATTTGATCTTGTACCTTGAAATACATTAACGTTTAAAAATAAAAGAGCTGATGCCAATTATGTTTTTATTGGTGTAATAGACTATTTTAATCAATTTTATTAAAAGTCATAAAACTTATTGTCTGTATTGTCTAACGAAAAAATGAAAGTAATAATAAGCACATATTTATTATTTAAATGTAAATTTGAAGGCGATAGAATGATCTCTCTCTCTCTCTCTCTCTCTCTACATAATAATGCAAACATTTTTTATGGTAAATAATCAATACAAAAGTAGTTTGTACGTTAACGGTGAGAATTATTTCGTAATAGAAACATTTTACATATTCTTTTGGAGCTGATAACTATGATTTTTCACTTTAATATAATTAATGAAGTTAAACAATTAATAAAAAAGCTTGTATAATATAAAAGCTAGTTTGAAATTTCATAAATTAAAAAAAGAAAAATTAAAAAACTTGTTTACAATAGTAATAGGTTTTACGTGATATTAAAAAAATAAGGGGGGGGGGCGAGATAAAGAAAGAAAGGAGATGAAAAAATCTATTCCTTTGAATAAACGTTCCAAAGTATTTCCTAGGTATTATTAAAAATTTCTTTTACGACAAGGCCCAGTTAACTGTAATCACGAATCTGATTCTTGATTCATACACAAGGTAATAATTTTAACAAAAGAATGCGATTTAATCATTTTAGTGCCAGTCGCTTGATGCGCGCTTACTTATAAAATACGCCGGCAGCCGTACAAATACCGTAAAATAAATTATAAAATGGAATGATTTTTTACTTGATTCGTCTTTTTCTTTATTTCTCTCTCTTTTTTTCCCCTCTCTAGCTGACATTCCAATGATCTTGTGTAAAATTCAAGAAGGAAAAGTTCCTAATAAACCCCCCCTCCGACCCTCCGCCTTGTTTATTATCTTCTTGCGCCATTTATTATTGATGATAATGATTAAAAAATGTAAAAGAAATGTGTTATCGAGTATGAGAGCATCCGGGTGCGACGAGGCCTGTAAATTTTAGCAGCCCGCGGCTGTGAAAGGGAAAGATCGATTGTAAAGGATCTAGAATTCGACAGGTTAAGTGGCCCCGAGCCGTATAATAAATAATGTAATAATTGTAAAATGAAAGCAAGGCGGCATAAATTTCTCTCGCAATTTCTGTCGGGGAAAGGTCGCGACGATCAGACGTTCGTTAATATAATTACAATAACAATAACAATATCAATAACAATAATAATAATAATAATAATAAGAAGAAGAAGAATAAGAATAATGTCTTAGCGCCGTCAGGCCGATATTGGTCGGTCAGTATTGTTCCTTATGTTCAGCCGACGATGAGTTGGTATACTCACAGGCGAGCAGCATGAGAATGGCGGTCGCGGTGATGTTGCCGGGTGACCTTTTCCAGCAGCCGACGACACCCGTCCAGAATGCCGTGAAGATCGCCAAGAAGCCGACCATAAAGAGGGCGATCACCGATCGTCCCATATCTGAAGCGAATCATAATTAACCTGGTTAATAAGGTGAGAGGCAGCTCAGGAGATTTTGTTTGGACAGTTGCTTTCGCTTCTCGGTGAATTGCGCGGTGGGGGTAAGGTGGGGTGGGGGTCGGCAAGGTAGGGATGCTTAGTTACCGTCCTCGTCATTCCTACGGTTGCTCGCTCGCTTCTTTTCTTGCCTAGATCTGCCGGCTTTTGCCTACCCACGGACATACACCACTATCCCCATTCTCGTTAGGAAAAGAAAACTGTTTATTAGCTGTTGTAAACTATAAAATTAGCAATGCACCGGTTAATTTTACTCCCGGCGGAGGCTTCCTTACAGCTTGATTTATTTATTGGGAGAGTAGAGGTCCGATCGGCCGATTAAAAACACCTTGACAGCTATAAATAGTTATAAATAGCTAATTGAGGGAAGAGCAAATCAAATTCTCGAGGATAAATATCGCCCGAAGAACTTTTATTATAATCGCCATGGTTTTTACAGTGTAAAGTCGCCACGCACAATTGAGCAGTGGCCATTGGGCAATATAAACTTTCTATGTTGGTTTTCTGTAAAATTTCATCTTTACGAAAGTAACCTCTCCTTTAAATGAGTTATTATCCTCAAAAAGAGAAATTAAAGGACGGAAAAAAAAAGAAGAAAACAATTAAAAAACTTTACTTTCAGCCATAAAGCAGCGGAAGAAGTAGGAACGTATTGATTTCATCGAGTGAGCGCATGAGTCAGTCGATCGGTTATTCCTCGTTTTTCCAGCGTCGCCTGGCCGCACCAGCAGCCGCGTTATTAAAAATAATTAATGAAAATACATTGGAAAGTATTTTGTTGATTATAAGATAAATGTAAGATGACATCGATGGACTCGGATCGACGGATCATGTATTATTATATATTAAAGAAGAGGCGCGTTGCCAGAAGATTTACAAGCAGTACTGATAAGCTGATCCTAACGAATGTGGGGGGGGGGAGCTAAATCAAAAGGAAATTTGTCATTTCCTGATCCGAGTGCGAGTGAAAGCCGGCGGACTTTCAGGAAACCACCATCGTCGATCGTCGATCGGCCTCGGCTCGGTTGCAGCAGCATTCATCCCCGAGTCATTAGCGGCGATCGCTCGGCTCATAAATGAAAACATTCTATTCCATTGCATTGCCAATAGAACGTCTGCTCTAATAGAACAAAGTGCCGTTCTCGCGTATTGGGGACTGTCCATAAAAAATCCATCTTGGCTGTCGTTAGTAAAATTCATGTCGAGGTAACATCGGCTTCGCCCCACCCATTCAAGTGGAAGGGCTGGGTCGGTTACAGTGCCACCGTCTTGCTTGACTCAATGTACGTTTAAAAGAAACGAAGAAAGACGATGGGAAACGAAGGAAAACGAAGGAAAACGAAGGAAAACGAAGGCAAACGAAGAGAAACGAAGGAAAAGGAAGGAAAACGAAGGAAAAGGAAGTAAAAGGAAGGAAAAGAACGAAACCCGTTCTTGGAGATAAGAGCGAGCGAAAGGAAGTTGGGGGACGAGAGCCCTTGCCGCTGGTTGGCTCCGCTCTTTTTATTATCCTGATGTTCTTGACAGGATGAGGAAGCATCGGAGAAGCACCTGAAGAAACGATCCGCCGAGACTTTAGTCGCTTAGCTATTACTTGCTATAGTGAAACGGAGAGGAGACGGACGTACACCTCTTTCTTGATGCTATCGTACCGTCCAGAGCTGTCGTATCTCGGTCTCAGATCAATGTAGTCTCTCCCCCCCCCTACCCCCATCCCTCGCCGTCACCACCACCACCACCACCACCACCACCTCCACCTCCATCACCTCCTTCTGCTCCTCCTGCTCCTCCTGCTCCTCCAAAAGACACATCATCGTAGACTCGACACCCGAGCTCTATTGCTTTCCCTCTGTAAATCCGAGCCGAGGATGTCTCCGCTTCCGTCGAATACTATTCACACGACTATTGATTATATAACGAATGTCGGCGGGGCTGCATTGCGAGCACGAGGAGGATAATGTCGGGATAGCGTTTATCAGAGCTCTTGTGGCTTAGAGAAAGAAGCTCCTCGGCAGCACGCGCGCTGCCTAATAATCCTGACACCTTATCCCAGATCGCGCGGGACTTTTCGTTCCGAACCTTTTCGTTTGCAGTCGAACGAAAAATAAAGATAAATAAAAGAAAAGATCCGCCGCGTACATTAAGGAGCGGATAGCTCGGTGTCGGTGTCGGTGTCGGTGTCGGTGTGGGTGTGGGTGTGGGTGTGGGTGTGGGTGTCGGACCTCATTCCCCTCGCTATTAGCTGCGCGACTCCTGGTGCGTCTTTGTACACCAGCTGATCGCCTCGAGGCGACCAAGAATTTTTTTCTAAACATTTACGATGTCTATGCATATTTATAGTCACCGCGGTTATTATTGCTAGGCCTGTAATTTCCTAGCAACAATCGCGATTCTGGTAGCCTTTTGCGTATAATCTGCAAGCCATTCTTTTATTTTATTTGCCTAGTCGGACAATGCCGCCGCTTTTATTAATAAGGCCGTCAAGAGCCATTCCGTAATTCTACAGTAATTACAATTCATTATACCGTATCCGGAGAAATGAACATTATTATTGCCTACTGCGGGTAAATATCGGCTACGCGTCTTCTTGCCTCCGATAAAAATAAATCCACTAAACAGGACCGACGGACTTTTCGAGGCAAAAGAATAAAAATAACGCACGGCTCAGTGCATCCAATTGAATAACAAAAAAAGAAATTGTCCCTTTATTATTATAGATCACGAGAATTAGGAAGGCTGCGATTTATAATTGAAAACGAGTTAGATGTGACACGTTCGATTTGAACTGTGGACAAAGAAAAATGAGCCCCCGAGATTCGAGGATTCAATAACTTGTGTAAACAGGAAGAGAAAGGAAGGGGGGTGGGAGGAAGGAAGAGGAAGCGCGGAGACAAGGAAGTTATTAATAATAGAGAATACGTCGGCGCTGTTCAATGTTTCTCGGCGGGGTGTATGCTTACGAAGCCGAGCCATCGCATCCTCCGAGAATCCTCTCGTCTGGTTCTCCTCGTCCGGGATGAAGTAGTCAATGTTCATGCAGTGCGTCTCCACCGGGCTCAGGTAAGTCACCACTGTAACACAAATCAAGCAGCTCTTTTAGTGTTTTATTCTGTCCTTCATTCCTTTAATTTCTCTCCTTCCCCCACCCTCCCCAATAACTCTCTTTGCTCTCTCTCTCTCTCTCTCTCTCTCTCTCTCTCTCTCTGCGTGTGCGTGTATAGGATGGAGAGATACTCGATCGGCAAAGGCTGCAAGCGCGTCAAGCCGTCGGTAGTTATTGCTAATTGTAGCATGTGATTGTAAACGAAATCGGGAAAGTCTTTGAGGATCAGAAAGCGACAGTAGTGTAGCCGGAAAATTTATTTTCCATTAGTTAAGTTGGCTAAGTCGGTCGCCTTCTTCTGCGTGCCAAATTAAGCTTCGCCGTGCAGATTTTTAACGAAGTCTCCTCAAAAACTAGACCCGACCACACCAAACTCTTCCTCCTACCTTTCCCTCTATTTTTTTTTTGTTTTGTTTTGTTTTGTTTTTTGTTACGGTACAGTGCCCTGTACTCGGTACAAGGGCGCGTTCTCGTTTCGAATAAAAAAAACAAGTGCCGGAAAAATATTCAATTAGCTGAGCTTTTTAACGTAAGGCTGACTTTCGAAGCTTATACGTTGGCGTGAACGTGACAACTTTCTTTAGAAAAGAAGAAGAAGAAAAAAAAAAGGATTTAGGAAAACTCGTAGTGACTAATTTCCTTACTCTTGGACGCTCGGCTCATATTATGTCGTAAGAAGCTGAAAACGTTGAGTCAGACTCCTGGTGCTTTGTATTCAAGTAAGTAAAGCGACAAACAAGCGAGCGAGTCGAGCGTCCACTGATTATCCTTTCAAGAGATTTATTTGTCAGTTAAATGAATTTTAATGGATAAAAAGCCATGCGTGATGGAAATAAAGGCGATCGTCGGTTCATACATGCGGCCAGGAATTCGATCCCGAGCTCGTCAAATCTTTGATAAGAGGCGGACCGGGTTGGGGAATGAGCGCTGCCGCCGCCGCCGCCGAACGGGATCGAGAGAAACGGATAGTCAAAAGATGAAAAGCCGAGCGAAAATTTCAGAAGCGCTGTGAGAGTGAAACCGCTGGGAGAGTCGTTGCAAAATTCGCGACGACGTGCAGAGATAGAGATAGAGATAGAGAGAGAGAGAGAGAGAGAGAGAGAGAGAGAGAGAGAGAGACGCTCCTCTCGGACGCACGCGTGTCATCTAAGGAAAAGTCCGCTGACGGGAGCTGCGGGTGGGCGACGTGTCAGAAAAGGTAGAAAAAAAAAAAAAAAAAAGAAGACGAAGAAGAAGAAGAAGAAAGGCATTAAAAAACAATGAGAGAAGAAGCGGAGGCTCGAGAGTGGGCGACTCGGTGTGACGCAAATGTGACGGCCAAGTCCGGGGAATGGGGACAGAGCCGAGACATTAAAGGTACTCGCGCGGCTTCGCTTTTGGCTTTCCTCTTTCCTTTATCTCTCGTCACTAATTACACACACGTCTTTGATTTCATCGCGGGGAGCTTCTCAAATCGCTTAAGAAATCGCTGATTATTTATAGAGAGAGAGAGAGGCTCGCCTGGCGGGACTCGCTGAGAATCCGATGACCGGGATCGCCTTAACCTCTACGAGCACGTCCACTCGAGATATATAATACCGAATCCATGTAAACATACAGACTTGCACTCCCCCACCCCACCCCCATCAGTCGCCTAATTGACATTTACCCGTAAAGCTGTTTCCTACCTCTGATCGCCAAGTCAAAGTTCAGATACCTCTAATACTTGCAATGAGCTTTTGTCCAGTCTGTTAATAAGTGGGAAGGAAGGAAAATTCGTTAGATTCGGTACCGATGTCGAAGAAAATAGAATCGATTGAAAATAGATCGCTGCGTTGAAGACATAGAGAAAGAAAGAGCGGCGAGGGGAGAGAGAGAGGGGGGGAAGAGGGAAGAAAAACAAGTATCAGGGTAAATTCAATGTCTGGCTGATGTATAATTTGAGCCTCGGAGAGGTAAAAGGATGATATTACGTGAGGCTATTATCGACGGGTCCAAGTCCAATCGGCTCGAGTAAGATCCCCGTCCCTCGGCATCCCGGGTTGCAATTTACAAGGGGAAAAAATGGAGGAGTACCGAATGATCCAGATAAATGGCTGAGCCTAAATAGAGGAGGCGGCGACCCGGTGCGGCTGAACGGGGAGCGGGGGAGGGTGAAGGAACGAACTGGCGGAACGGTGGGCATGATAGCGGGGTAGGGCGGAGGAGGAGAGGGAGGAGGAGGAGGAGGAGGAGGAGAGGTCGCAATAGAGGCAAGCCCCTGAGGTCGCTCCGGGCGATAAAGCAGGACAGATCTCAGAATTATACGTAGATATTCCAAGCATCCTCGGTAAAGACGACCCAGAATGCGGAGAGGACATGCACGTGGCTCACGGGGCCCGGTGCGTCCCCGAGTAGGGAAAATCTTGTAGGCCCGAGACCGAGTCACGGCCGAGATACACAGTTCCTTTCCTTCTCGCGCATCCTTCGAAAACGGTACTTTGCCGCTACCACGATCCGAGTGTCTCGGAAAGGCGCTGCCGATGCCGCTGCCGATGCCGATGCCTATGCTCGGTCCATCCCCCCCCATCCCCCGGCCCCCGCACACCGCCAATCCGCTCTTATTACCTGTCCCACTCCACCTGTTCGATTATCGACGAGCGACGGTTCATCGGACAATCCGCTGGAGCAAGTGGAACGACGACGACGACGACGACGGCGGCGGCGGCGGCGGCTCTTTTATTCCCTCCGCTCCGCGGACCTTCTTTCATTTTTCGATGGACCCCGTGAACCAAACTTACCTCTGTCGCGATCTCGTGTCGCACGTAACCGTTTTGACTTTTTCATTTAAACGACCCCCGCTGTTTCCTTATCAAGAATTCTCAAGTCTCTGAACGCTCCTTTCGTCCTTCCTCCCCACTCCCCCACCACTTCCTTCCATTACCACTGACAATTAAATAAATTACACACTTAATGAGTGCTCGACGAGAATTATCTGTCCATTTAAGTCTTATCTTATATTTAACCGACGCGGCGACGATGACGACGACGACGACGACGACGACGACGTTTACTTACAATTTCTACTGCTACCTGGAGCAAGTGTAATCGCAAATTACGTATAGCTTATTAAAAGCAATGAATTTGCATTTTCATTCGCCACTTCCTCCTTTAAACTATTCTCATTTGGACGACCAATGATCCTTCGAGTGCCTTCGAGTGCCTTCGAGTGACTTCAATACCTATGCCCAACCGTACTTTTATAATTATTAATATTGTTTCTTCTTCTTCTCTTCTTTTTTTTATTTATCGCTTTTTTATTTATAAAAAAAAAAAGAAAAAAAAAGAAAAATCAAACAAGAAATGTTACTTATACAGTTACTTATAGGAATCGTTTTCATTTCTTCATTTATCGATAAGACTTTATTTGCGAAGATTCAATTTGACTATTGAGCGACGCAAAAGCTTATTATACGGAGAAAGCACC
Source organism: Ceratosolen fusciceps (assembly GCA_018883505.1). Classification (NCBI taxonomy): domain Eukaryota; kingdom Metazoa; phylum Arthropoda; class Insecta; order Hymenoptera; family Agaonidae; genus Ceratosolen; species Ceratosolen fusciceps. The sequence continues at coordinate 5,690,755 of RCIC01000013.1, read as the reverse complement.
GCTCGTTTATGTAATTAACGTACGCATTCGGTTAGAAGGAGACATCGTTTAAGTTAAAGCCTTGCAATAAATGAAATTGCAATCGAAGGGAAAGCGATCGCTTATTAACGGCGAATACAAATGAAACCTTAAACTACAGAGCTTTAAACGAAAGAGTTTCTATGCATTTGATGCAAATGATACTTTGATGAATCTAGTTTGTCTGCCGATACAAATTCTCCTAACTCTCCAACTCTTACGAATTTAATACGCACGATACTAAATGTGCCAACAGAGCCTTATTACTGCATACACGTACGCATACATATTAATGAGGAATTGAAGGTTACGAGCACTTAATTAGAAAATATAGAATCAGAATAGCCGGAATCGGAAAGTACGCAGCTTACATATTAATTCCCATTCCCCACTACCTCGCTCTCTCGCTATACGCTAGTCTTAGGTAAAAAGAGTCCTCTTATTTATTTATTTATTTATTTATTTATTTAGTTTTAAAAGGCAGATTTGAAAGAATGTGGTCGCGTGCGCGTAAAAGGTAAGCAGATAAATTAAGCTCGAGATGATTTTTTTATAAAAGATTGAAGTATTATAGTTAACGTGAGGCTAGCCATTCGCTAGGAAGAATTATTACTCTCCTGAATAATTACATAAAATTCTCTACATAAAATACGAAATACTAAAAATTTAATTACGCTGGTAGTCAGCGACACGAATTTAACATTGTACGGCCGTAAATCGGCCATTAATTATTCCATCGGCCGTGCCCGCAGGTTTTTCGTGAGATTTTATTTAAAGAATCAAATAACTGAAATAAACTTAATGATTAATTAATCAATTTATCTTAATGTGTTTTATTATGTTTGGGGAAAAGTTCGGTTATATGCGCGCCGAATAGGAATGTGGGGCTGGCTATAAATTTAATGGCGATGCCAGCCTTCGTTTTTTCGTAAGCTCGCTTTACATATTAAATAAGTCACGCGCTATTAGTATGGTAATATTTCCTTTTCCCATAATCAATAGCTTTCCATTGCCCCGGTAAGATAATAGGCAAAGCTAAGAGGCCAGATATTACATATACAAGTCGCTGGAGTACTTAAAAATTTGCTCGCATTTTAATATAACTATCGTTGGAATGTAATATAATTGAAGAATGTCCTGTGAGGTAATTGTTCTTGTAATTCTTAAGTGTACTTGAGTATACGATGGCTTGTATATATATATATATATATATTTAACGTTTTACGTAAAAGCGTTAGGTTTTCGGGATTTCAGGAAAGGAAATCTCTTATTAAATTATAGTTGGTATTGTTCTAATGATCCTCGATCGGAGATATTGTAAAAATAATAATTGTCAGATCATCTTGATTGGAGTCTTTGGGAAATGCCAGGACGTTAAAGGCTTGCGTGGTAAGATAATAAGGCAAAGGTTAGAGGAAGACTGCCCGTTATCTATGAATAAAATAGCATAACCATACGAGGCTCGAATGAATTATTCAAGCGCGCCTCCTTATAATACGGTTAGGGAGTAGCAGGGGAGGAGTAGGGAGAGGAGCAGCAAAATTTAATGCACGATAGGCGATAGGGCACGGGTACGATGATAATAATCCAGTTGAGTTTATCAACTGTTTGTATATACGGCGAGGTATAAGGTAAGGTCTGGAGGTGCGTATTAATATAGGATAGCATAGGATGGTATTGGACGGGAATGCGAGTTAATTATCGAGAGAGAGGGGGAGAGGAGGAGGTGGGGAGGCGTTGGCTGGCGCTGAGCAGAGGCAGTCAGAGGGCAAAGATAAGAAAGTGGGTCCGATCCTCGCGAGAGTTCGCCAGAGTAAATAATCGACACTCGGCTACCCGGAGGAACCGAGTAGGCCGAGAGAGTCTCTGGTGGAAAACTGCTGCTTCTAGGCGATCGGACGGTCGCGCATGCGCGTGGTCACCGACTGCTCCTTTACACGAAACTAGAAAAGAAAGGCTCCGCGTCGCCGTCGGACTGTACAGTTATGCCGCTGGGAGTCAACGCTCCCGAGGAGCCTCGCACTCGCACTCGCACTCGCACTCGCACTCGCACTCGCACTCGTACTATGGATCGCGCTGCCTACTTTAGGCGAAACTTGATTCTCACTCGAGTCGCCGGTAATAATCTTCCATTAATAAGCGAAGAAATCGAAGGGCCTTGTGCATCGACGAGTCACGCGAGTCGCGTAAACTGAATTATCTCGCCCGGATTGACGTTACCGGGCAGTCGTGCTCGCGGGGAAGGGGCGGGCGGAACGGGAGGATCTTCGCTTACAATGTCCATTCGGCTGCGATCGGTAAAAAGCGATAGGGACTCGCTCTTAATAAACAGCCGGATGAAATGTCACTTAATCGGCTGAGAGAGGCGATAAGAGGCCGGTGGACCCTGGGAGGTGAAAATACTCGCCGTCGACGAGCCGTCGACGAGCCGCCGTCCGCTTGTCCCGTTCATAGAGCCGGGAATCGCTCGTTTTACCGTTGGCTTTGTTCGCACACCGCCGTCGAGCACGTATATACACGGACGAGCGCGCGCATTTATTTTTATTTTTTTTCTTTTCCTCTTCTTTTTATTTTATTTTATTTTTTTTATTATTTTTTTTTTTTCATGCCCGAGCCTTATCCGTTTTGGAATTCCGCTGGGCCGCTTCCGGCACGGCCATCGACACTTCCGCCCGGTTCTCGCGATCTTTTCGAAAATTCGCGGGCTTCTTAGCACTTGAGTCCCCCAATGCCACCCTATATCGGCCGGGTAATCTCGATCGCGTCGCCGGTGAGAAGCTAATAAGGACCGGATTAGACCTCGTCTAATATCAAGAGCCGTGGATGGCAGAACGATTTCCCAGCAGCCATTATCGCGGCATCGATGTATATTATACCGAGGGAGCTCCGTATAATGGATATATTATAGAGCGCCTCGACGTCTTCCGCAAGAACGAGGCTGCTGCAGTCTAAAGTGGCCAGAAGGCGTTACGATTCGGGATATCCGTGCGGTGCCGACTCGCCCCCACTGACACGATCAGAGGAATTTCGTGCACCTACTTGGGCCGGAGCGCATCACCTTTCCCACGAGGAATCCGAAACTTCCGGAGTCGCTCGTCATCCATCTCAAATGTGAATCTTCCACGCGCTCTTCCCCCCCCCCTCTCCCGATCCGACTTTATCACAATGCAGCCTCAGCTGCTCGAGTCGCCCCAGGATGGCTCGAGTGACGCTCTTATTGTTTCTTTCTTGCGGAGGCCGCCCTCGCCTCGCCCTCCTCTTACCGCTCGATAACTCATTCTACCCCACCCCATCGCGACATTATCATTTTTTTTCTTTCTCTTTATCTCCATTCTCGAGCTCTTTATCGTCTATGCCGATTAACGAGATTCACTCCAACCTCCAAGAGCGATCTCTCTCCCCCGCCCCTTCGTTTTTTTTCTCCCCCTTTCCTCTCCTAACGGCATTGACAAAGTTCTTACGGAAAATGAAAGTTCCGATGAATGCTTATTGTAAGATACTTTCAACTTTTCGCTACCTATTTACTTACATAACAATTTACTTTTATTACGAAACATAATGTATAATAATAACGTTTCATCGTAAATCCCCTCACCATACTTTATTCCCAATAAAAAATTGTTTTTAATTATCTTTTATCCCAATTTCTCCGTCCCCGAATACACTCCTAATAGGATTTAATCGCATTATTAATAATACAAGAGGCTTTTTAAGCCACGGAGAAGAAAATTATTCTAATAGAGAAATCGGTAGTTGCCTACGATGAAGAATACGACCAAGGAGATAATAATAAATGTCTTAAGCTTCACGTGCATAGCATTTACCAAACGAACCGACGATTAGCGGTTTGCCGGGAAGACTATAGCTTCCGTTACGCTTAAATATTATTATATTTAAGCAATTTATCCTTTTATAATAGGAAAATATTAATAATAATAATAATAATAATAATAATAATTTCGAAACAGCAGGCTCGCGAGGAATCTTTGTTATAATCTGCCGACAGATATTAAATGCCCCGTCGATATGCCTTTTTCTATCGCGTTAATTGCAGTTTAATAGAGAACGCGATATAAATGTACGTAAGAGTTAATGTTTATAGGTTTACTGGCAGTGCGAGTCGCTGAATGGCTTATTGAATTCCTTTAGCAACGCGAAGGAAGCGCCGAGAACGAATTTCGAGGAAGCGCCGTTAACATTTAGTAGGACTCGAAGACATTAGTAAGCGGCTCGTTCTCCCTTCCTTAAAAAGGAAATTGAAAAAAAAATTTCGCCTAAATAGGCGCTCCGAGAGCATAAGATACGTTTCATCATTATGTATTTACGTAAGGCTCGGGTCTGTACGTATCTGGGCCTTGAAACGCATGATGATATGAACATTTCTCTCAAGCTCCCCTCCGTCGGCGATCCGCTCCAGGTTGCATATCCGTGGAGCTCGAGCGTGACACGCCGACTGCGAAGCCTCCAAAGCGGAAATTTCTTTAGCGAGATTTCGCTCGCGCCCGCTCAATTTCTCTATGCTAATTAAATATTGTTCGGCTCGGCTTAATTCTCCTCGAGACTACCAATGTCTGTCAGTCACTACTGGCTTCCGTAAATAACTCCATACTCCCCGACGCACATAATCGAGACATACCGGCTCGATACTGTTACATTTAAGATACATACAGACAGACAGACAGACAGACAGAGACAGAGAGAGAGAGAGAGAGAGAGAGAGACGAGAGACGAGACAGAGCTAAACCCACCTACGCAATTACATCTTCTCTATAAGCTCACGCAATATGAAATTATGCGAGTCATGATGTACGAAATTATAGGCTTTGTACAAGCTTCGCTTCGTAGCGAACATCGGTTCGCATCAGCCAACAACACTTTTTATGCTTTAAAATTTCGCCGTTTAAATGATTCGGTCGATTCGTCGCAATCCTCCTTACCGACCTGTCGAATAAAATAACATTTGCCCGCACACGGGTCAGGTAAGTAATTGGCCGGGGTAGCGAGGGTGGGAGGGAGGGAGGGAGGTGGGCGTGCAGGTCTCTCTCTCTCTCTCTCTCTCTCTCTCTAGCTTTTCACGATCAAGAAAACTCCCGCGTACGCTTTTAATTTGCTCGATGGTCTATAAAGGAAGGCTTCCGTGGAAAGGCAGCATTAACGACGCTTCATTGAACAGCTTCAGAATAGCACATGAGAATACTCCTTTTGCATGGGACTTTTTTTTAGCCTTCGTGTTCCGAGAACGCGAGCCACTCAATTTTCATGACATTTTCATCGCTTCGCATCAGAATTTACTTACGAACCAACTCCATTATACAACGGCTTAAAAATTTATAATTTCCATCCTCGGCTTCCATTTTCGTAATACCTCCACTGTCCATCCTTGGTTATTATTTATTGCCCCGGCGACGCAATTCTTTACGCATGCGGCCTGCTTGCTTTACGAAAATATTAAAATATTTTGCCGGTCGCCGGTGCTCTTGTGAAACTTTATATTTTCACAATTCAAGCTCACTTCAATCATACCTCTCCGATAAAAATATATGCGTATATATATACATTACCTTTCAACTCTCACTCCAGCTCGAGTCGTTTCGAGTCGCGTGTAAACTGTATCTACTCTACCAATCTACTGCCAATACAACAAAGCTCCGAACTCACAAATTATCTTTTTATTTTATTAATTTTATCTGGATGTTTCGTTTTCTTTACGTACATATTCGGTGTCGTTAAAAGTTTTCCTTCGTTTCCCAACCTTACGTAAACTCGGACATAAAAGAAAATCAGCTTTCGCAACGCTCTCAAACAATAACAATGAAAATCAATAATAATAATTATGCATCTTTATAGTCTTCGAAGTGACAAATATTACATCGATGCCCTACCAAATATGAAAAAATTAATGCTCGCTTACAAGAATGACGTGTTTCTGAATCTAAATATTCTCTCTCTCTCTCTCTCTCTCTCTCTCTCTAATATTTCAATACATTGCTATCGATAATGATCAATGGTTAACTAAACCTGCGAAAAAATATACTACATCGTAGATTTCAAGATAACCGAAGCTAAATAACCTGCTAAACGTACGAAATTCTGATTGGAAAGGCTCAAAATAGCGAATTCGTGTTAGTACACAGCGAACAAGTAGCACATTCTAAAATGTCCGTTTAAAAGCACTTTTCACAATAGTAATGTTAATTTACTATTAGAGACGTGATTTGTGTTCATTGATACGTTCCATACCGCCACTCGTACCAACGTTTATCAAAAATAAACGTTTCTTTATAACATTAATAAATTAAAGCGACTAGTCTATTTGCATTCGAAAGCCAGAATTATTAAACGCTTATTGATTTTACGATTTCTAAAAGAAAAAAAAAAGAAAAAAAAAATTCATAACTTACGCACGATTGTAAAAGTGTAAAGACTACGTAAGTTTGCATTGTAGAAGAAAAGCGAGAAATTAATCGAAATTAATAAATCCTCAGCTCAATCCTCCCTGATGGAGTCTAATGCTTTTCCTTATAATTATGCGAATGATAGGCTTCTTCGCCTGCAAATTACAATGAGGCGCATGAAAGTAATTCCCAGGTGAAGGACTTTCAAAAAAATCAGGTAAACTCCCCATTCGGAAGAAGAGAATAATTGGGCATTGTTAAAAAAAAAAGAAAAAGGAAAAATAGCATGGCTATGGTAACCCGGTCAGGGGGCTATACTCGGGGGTAAATTAATTCAATTGCCCGCGACTCGAAAGGCGTCAACTTTTCAAGTGCGATCCGTCCCCCCCCCCCCCCTACCCGTCGCTGCACCACTCGCCGTTGCACTCGTCGCTTATAAATCGGAACTTTCACTGGCGCAGCTTCGGGAGAAAAGAAAAATTCAAAGGAAGCATGCACGCGCCTCGCATTCGTTAGCCGTGTGTCGTCGTTCGTTGGGCGCGACACAATTTCGCGAAAGCCGGCGATTGTTATCGCTTCATTTGCAGCGGAGCTCATTTTGCTTTCGTTTGCTTCCAGTGAAAGCATTTAAATTCGTATTGTTCGCGCATCGGGTAATTTACGAGGCGCGGATCGCTTTTCAAAGCTTTTAGCGCAATTGGGACGTTTTTAAGCGAGGCCTCGCGCCAACCCGTACGACTGGAGGCCCCCTCCCCCCCTCTCTCTCTCTCTTTCACCACCCCACCCCATACCCCTCGTCATTCGGTCGGGTCGTAATGACCGGTGCTCCGCCGGTGAAATGCAATCGAAAGCGCTCTTCGATGCAAATTACGAACTGCGCAGTCGCGAGCTAATGCGAAAAACAAAGGAAATGGGGGGTGGGGAGGGGAGGAAGGGCCTAATAGTAATTATTGTTGAATTGTTATTCAAAAATAAAAGAACAGGTGGCTGTCACAAAGACTTTATAAGAATTAATTGAGTGACGGGTACCCACGCGATCTTTCGTTACAAGGAGATCCCGTATATTTTCGGCTCGATCTAAATAAAATAATCCGAAGATAAAAATGGAAAGGTAACTGGATAGTTAAATGCTGTGTTCCGGCATTCGAATGCGATATATAAATTCCCCGTAGAAAGTCTCGTGTCTGTGCGTCCATAGGCGTTTCTACGTGTGTTCACACAGAGAGAGAGAGAGAGAGAGAGAGAGAGAGAGAGAGAGAGAGAGAGACCTATATATATATATATATATATACACATATGTGTGAATATATATATAGATTCGGATGGGGGCCTAAGACGGCGTGATGTGGGGTAGGGGATAGGGGGGGGGCGTCGACTCCCATGGCACAAAGGCCCCTCATCGCTCACTGGTGAGAGGCGAGTGCATCCAGCATTTATGAATTTTTCCTCATCGACGGCGAGCCCATAGTTCGAGATTAAAATCGTGGAATCGCTCAGCGGCTTCCAACCACCAGTGTCAAAAACATTTTCAACAACCGATTCTCGTTTCTTCCCTATCCGAGCTTTATACACTTTCTTTCTACCAAATCAACACTCTACGCATACTTTTAATCCAAGAGTCAGATTTTTATTATTTATGCCAATCCCCCGCTACACTTTTTCTACGCATCGCAGCTTTTCACTTTTATAACGAGCTAACGTTATTAAGCCACTTTATTAGCTTTTACATGTACTTGTGTTTTCTCTCTTCATTTTATGTTATTTTTTTATTTTTTCTTATTTTTTTTTTTTTATCTACAAGCACCGATTGATTTCTACGAGTAGTTTTAATTGAAAAGAAACTCACATTTTAATTTACCTCCATTCGTTCGACTAAATTAAAGTCTTATTTATTGTATTATTTAGTTACACGCGTATGCGTATATCAATAATATTAATTCATTACAATGATTTTTCATAATTATAAAAATTGAGATATTAATGATGATTTCGATGTGCTATCGCAAACTATTAGTAAATGTTATGTTATACTTTACTCTTAGAATAAAGACGAGCATTATGTAGTACATCCTTACTGCTTAATTGAAAAGAATTTTTAATTTAAACGAATAACAAGTACTTGGGATAAGCTGTATTTTATCATTTCCATTACATTTCCATTACATTTCCATTACGTATGCGAACGTTTGACAAGAAACCTTTCATAAATTAGCAAAATTATTAATTCTATTAATAATCATTATTTTGTAACTTTATTATACATTACCATTATTCCAACTAGAAATTGTAGGTAAAAGTAAAGTGAAATTATAAAAACTTACGTTCAATTTTGACTATTAGTTTGAGAGAATTTTATTTTAAAGCAAATTAGGTTTTTAGCTTGTAAACCTAACATTAAAAATGAACTCATTTGACTCTAGTAATATAGAAAGCAGTTTTTTTTTTATTTTTTTTTTTTTTGTTTTAACAATAGTTTTGCATTAAATGATTTTATTAATATTTTACACCGATTGGCACAACTACAGATTGGACGTGTCGGTGTCATTAAAAACACGGACGAATGAGTGACCGAGAGAAATTGAAAGAAAAAACAAATGTCTTATCTCAAAGTATTTGCATTCGTTCGAGCAGAAATGAATTCGCATAATTGCGCTATTTTCATTTTGCTTAATATACGTCTGCTAGAGGGAGAAGGAAGACCTTTCTTTGTTGCGAGCTAAAACGTAATGCCAGAAAACGTCACGCAAACTCTAAAAGAAGTAACATTAGCCGAGTGCATTCAAGGTTGCACGCACATCTCGCAAATGTCCATAGGTGTAATGAAGATAGGCGCGCGCGCTAAATCACGGCTATTATTCATATACTATGTCGGTGCTGCTACGTAATTTATCCTCTCTCTCTCTCTCTCTCTCCCCCTCTCTCGCGCTGTATTTCGCAGGCATGCATACACAGACACCGCGTGAACGCTGTACGCGAGGTGAAGAGCGCGAGCAATAATGGAAGGATGAGGATGAGGATGAGGACGAGGATGAGGACGAGGATGAGGACGAGGAGGAGGTGGGCAGCGCACAAACGATTGTCCCGCACGTGTCCCAGGTACGTAGTTCCCTCGGCTTGTCCCTCTCCGTCTAGCAGAACGATAGGTTTATGAAATTTTTCACGGAGCCTCGGTTACCTCAAAGAGTCCGGAGGCTTACGCACTCCGACTATTTATCACGAACGTGCACACCTCCCGAGCGACTGAGACACGCTCGTGCGGAATGTATCATCGCTTATTAGAGCCCGATCGCTCGCGTCGAAGAAAAGGCGGCATCAACGGCAGGAGCAGCAGTAGGACGTTTGGCAAATTAACGCACGCTAGATCATTTCCAGTGCGTAAATGGGACGGCGGAGCGTTTACGTACAAATAAGGCACGAGATTTATTGTGTTTAGCCATTATCCTCGAAGCCGCCCACTATTAATTATGCTCACGCAATGGAAATTATTTCATTAGGAGCTTATCCGTATGCTAATTCATTTACTCCATTGGGAGTGTACTCGTTTTCAATACAAGGTACGGTACGCCTTGTATTCTTAACTCGAGTTCAGAAGATGCACGAGGCAGAGGATGCGGCACGCTATTACGCTTATATAAGATTAATTTAAAAAAAAAATGTCACAATAAGCAGGCGGATGTCGATTTTAGATATCGATCTCGATTCAATTGTAAATGGAAGAGAAGGTAATTTACCTGTATGTGGCCGATCCTTTGGATAACATATCCTGAAGAGTCCTTGCGTTCTCGTGTAATAATAATACTTTGTATTCATCTGCTCAATTATATGACTTTGATCGGGCTGCTTCAGTGCGAATTGCTGCAATAGAAAATACGGGGCATTAGATGTTTTATGAAGGAGGCAGAACTGAAATCGGCCCTCGGCAGGGCTACCGCGGAGATAAACATAAAAAAAAAAAAAAAAAGAGCAGAGGGAAGAAAAAACAGCAACAACTGTACGGGAAAATGCGCTCCGACAAGCTTTCCAGCTTTCGTTTTAAGGTCGATAAGGTAAATTGAAAAATGGCAAAAACAGATCATCGTAATCGTAATCGTAATCGTAATCGTAATCGTAATCGTAATCGTAATGGTAATTGTAATTGTGATCGTAGCGTTATTTGAGGATGAGGTGCTTTAAAGTGGAACGTCCGGACTTTTGAACGGATCAATGGCCAAGGTTTTTTTTTTATAAAGACGTCCCCGTTGTCGATCTTAAAAGCCCTAATCTAATTAGACTATTGTCCGTGCGGCTCGCGTCTAATGCATCCACCATTTTCTATGGATAAATGGTATATACGCTCCGTATACACCGCTACGAGTCCAATACATTGGTTAAAGGAAGTGTCGTCCGAGTGATGTTATTGAATGGCTGTCGGTTGGGAAGCAACGACCGAACATGGCATTACAAAACGAAACGGGCGTCTCAAGGATTAATTTAAATACGAGGCTTGTTTTTTTCGAGACAATAAGATCTCTTATTGATTGAAATTCCGCGCAACATCCCATGGCTTCTCCGTTTCAGTTTTCTTATATTTACCTTACCGGTAATAAGAATGAACTCTGTCACGTAAGCGATGCCGACCACGATGCTCCTCACTAATGAAACGAGCATTTTCTTACTTCGGCATCGCCTCGCATGCACAGCACGCGGCCATCTTACCTTCTTCTTCATATTTTTCTTTCTAAAGCAGATTCCTCGTGAATACGCGGTACGTATATTTTTTCGCTGTTTTTTCAGACTCCCGAGCCATCTTCGTCAATGTATTAATTTACGGCTCCCCAAGAGGGAAATAAATACCGATATGTAATACGAGAATATAATAAAGAGGGCGAGCCTCTACGTATTCATACAAACTTTCTAAAAAAACAAAAAAAAAACAACAAATTTAATGACATATTATAATTATAGTTGTAACAATAATAAGTAATAACTACATAGCTGTAACTAACTAACTAACGCGTAGGATATAAAACATTTAATTCCGTAAAATAGCAGCACCAAGTGTAAGAATAGAAAGTTTAAAGGATCCGCGAGACTAAGATTTTCGATCATTCGATATATATATATATTGAAGAGGTTAACAAAGACATTCACGGTTGGTCCAGACGCTAAAGGTAATGGCGTATTAAATGTAAAATTATACATTTCCCTTTGTGTATTCGATTGATGCCTCGAAATAGAATGTAACAAGGCTACAATCGTCAAAAGAGAAAAAACAAGAAGAAGAAGAAGAAGAAGAAGAAGAAAATGAAGTAAAACGGAGGGAAAAAAACGATCGATAAAATCCATTCTAGAGCAACAGAAAGTATCCCGAGCGATTTGCGAAATCAATTGGAGCCAACAGTTACGAAGCGAACCGGCCGACTCCTCCGTTCTTCCTATCATTTCCACGGTTTTTCTTCCACGCTTAACTCCCCGCCCTCGCTACCCCTCGCCCCCACCTTACACGCCGTTACGTCGCTCTTCTCCCGTTCTTCTCCCCGTAACTACGATAAAACTGCAGCGCTAAAATCTAATTTCCGTCTACGTTCTAACGCGGATCCTAACGTAGTCTTTAGCCGCTGCTAGCTAACCGAGAGACGAGAACGATGCCCAATGACAGGCAAGGGACGGGGCGGGGCTGCCTATCAACCCTTTCCACTAATTATGCTCTTTGGCTCGATAGCGAGATTGATTTTGCTGCCGAAGTTTTGTGTCAGTAGTTGCGCGCCATATAAATTTGCGCTTGCTTACGTGTTCGTAATATTGTCCGCTGTGAAAATTGTATCGAGGACCACGTAGAGGAAGAGGCTTATAAAAAAAAATCTCCGTTTTCGCTTGAATTATAAAAGCATTTTAATACTAAATAACGCTAAATTATTTTGACATCCGTTTGACTTAATTCGTTGAAATTAATGTCAGTTCGAGTGGATATTTTTAACGGACCCCGTTAAATAAAAATGAGAACTTTCGAATGAAGCTGTTAAGTTTTATATCGCGCGTTATAAGCACTGGCAAACTGTCTTGTTAAAGGCTCGATCATTATTTTCTTATATAGTAGGAGATTATCTGAATTCGTAGCTAAAGTTTTATAAGCTACTGTATTCGACGCGGAAATCCTATCCGTTTTCTCTTTATGCGAGAGTACGTACAAGAATATGATTGAATAACATTTTTGTAATTAAATAAAAAAAAAATAAATAAAAAAAATTGTATAGTTAGAGGGTGGGAGCGGGAGAAATTAAGGTAAATGAGAGGTAACAGGGACGAGGTGTGCTCGTGTTACGTGATCAGCTTAAAAAGTAATTACTTAAAAAAAAATATATATATATATAGAGAGAGAGGGGGGGGAGCTCGATAGAGATTGAGATTAGGTTCGAGGGGAAGGGGTGCATAGAGCCATGGTGAGGAGTTCTCGTCACAGAGAGCTCGGCCGAGCTTTAAATCAAAATCAATCGAAATTGCATAGTCCGGTTGTATCGAGTAGGCACCCCGAATATAAAAAGAGTTGATGATCGGGATGGGGTTATTGGGATTATTGGGCTTCGATGGTTATAATTGCGGCACGGCTGCTCGGCTCCACAAGGGAGAGAAGTGATTGAATTAACGCGCTGCCGGCCGTCGTGGAAAATTTTTCCTCCCACCGCTCGGTACACGCTTTCTGCCCTAGAAAACTCTCGGCGGGACTTTCCTCCCTTTTTTCCCCGCACAATCAGCCGGAATAACCGCATCGATCGCTGACGAAAATCGCGAGAAAGTTTTAAACTCGTTCGCTCGAGACACCGCCGACTCGTCGTATCCCCTCCGCCCCCTTTACCCGGCCGGTCCCACCTCCATCGGCCTTTTTTTTCACTCCATCTGCGTTTATTACGAAGCGGTCGCCGCTTCAAATACGAGGATCTTGTTTTTTTTTAATTTGCCTCCCCGAGAGAAAATTATAGGACGGCTCGCGGTCGCGGTATTCCCGATCGACCTACAAATTATCGGATCATCGCGCATCTCTCTCTTTTCATTGTCAGGCCAACTCTGACTTTGACACAAATGACTTTCTACTCGCGGGATCCCCCCGCCCCCCCTTCATACGGTGCTCCCTCCCTTTGTCCTTGATTTTCAATCCCCTCCTCCCCCGTCCCCCGTCCCTTGGATTCATTGAATCCAAGGCCATTCGTGTCCGTCGCTCCTGTGCTTTTCCGATAATCAAAACTTATTACGATCCATTAAATATGCTCGGACTCGAGAGATCCGCTGCAGAGTTTAATTAGAATTTCGAAATCTAGTCAAAACGAAAGTTTTTCACAATGCGCTCCGAGCGAGCGGGCCCGACGAAATCGCTAATTGAATAGAGCAATATTTATAAAGGCAATTGGAGTTTTGAAGAGCCCGGGATTACTTACTTATCGCTCGGCATGTGCGGAAAAATCTGGGCAACCGATGCCCAATTGCCCGTAGATAATTTTAGCCTTTTAAGCAAATTCGCGTCTAAGAGTCGACTTTTCTCTACGGGAGCAAAACTCTTACTTGCGAAATCGCTATCTTTTTTATGCCTTTTAAACAAAATATTTTGCCTCGCTTTCGAAGGCAAAAGCCGAGGAGCGCTTTAATCGATCCGCGCTCGGCTCCGAAAGTACTTCCTCCCCACCCCCACCCCCACCCCAACACCCGTACCACGCCTCGCGAACATAGTAACGCAGCTGGGAATTTTTATTTTCAATAAAAAGCGAAGCATGATTCAAGGGAAAAAGAATCTGCTCCGACAGCATTAACGAGTGAATTGGAAAAATTCATGGGAAGTTGGACGGGGGCCAGTTATTGGGGAGGGACGGGGCACGGAAGCGTTTACTCACGAGTCCGAAAAGGGAACGGAATCTCCAGAGAAGAGGCTCGAATATTTAATTCCATATACGGGGTACTTGTAATCGGATACCAGCAAAGCCTCTATGGCAATTTCCAAATTGTCCGCTCGCTCGAGCCCGCCGTTTGATTTAGAAGGGACAAAGACGGCAGGAGGGGACGTATAGAGGGTCCGAGGGAGAAAATTAATTGGCAATCGAGCCCCTTGTGGACAGATATCATCCGGATATGGATTGCTTTAAAGACATTTACGATGTCTTGCAGCCGTGAACGAATCGTATTTGCTTGGATGATTATTGGGGGTAAGCTTGACGCAAAGCTAGCTTATCGGTATAAGCATAGCAGCGTTAGTGTGAGTAGAGAGGCCTTGTATTTGTACAGCTGATTAGGATTTCGTAGGACATTAACCTCAAAATTCAGCTGAAACGTAATGAAGCTGCGAGGGGGTTCGTTAAGGGCTTCCACTCCCGTAATCTTAATTGCATCTTGCGCTCTCATCAATGGAGAACGTATTTTCTCATCTGAGCACGGAAGAGCAGAAGCAGATTCGTTTGCCTTGGGAGCGCGTTAGTTTATACGAGAGAGAGAGAGAGAGAGAGAGAGAGAGAGAGAGAGAGGAGTGCTCGGTACATTGTGTCAGATCGTAGAGGATTATTTTTCTAAAGAAGGATAAAGTAGGAAAGGTCACCGGCAGCCCAGCGAAATTATTCGGAGGAAAAAGTATAGGAGGACGATCACCTCGAGGAGGCTGGCGACCCGCGACGGATAAAACGACGTGGAGCCTTGGGGGCCCAGCCGTGGTCGACCTCCCGGATGCGCGTGGCACCGGCTGCGCCTCCGCGTCTAAATATAGCGGGCCTCGGAGGTGCGAGCGAAGAGCCGATTCCAGGAGAGTCGTAGCTCGTCTAGGTCGTTCTCGAGGTCGCCCTGGCCTCTCTCTCTCTCTCTCTAAGTCGTAGAACGCATTCCCGTAAGGGCGGAGGAGGGCCCGGCGAGGAAAAACGAAGGTGCGCATGGGGAGAGGATGAGTTCCGGTTGGCGGGACGCTGCCGATTTATTTACGCTTCGGCGGTAGCCCGAGTTATTTTAATGTTCCTTAATGCGCCTCGTAGAGGCGGGGCACGTCGTTCCTTTTCACAAAAAAATCGCGCCCGCCTTATCGAGCGAATTATTATTACGTGCGGGAGTGTGACGGCATTCGGTGGCCCACATTTCCTCGTTGGGGCTTTATTTATAGAGCCGACGTCGCCGCCCCCTCCATCCCGCATTGTTCCCCTACACCGCCTGCATCGTCGCCTGCATCGTCGCCTCTATGGATTTTGACAAGTTTTTTCTTTTAATAAGCGCGCCGTTAAACCGGGGCCACTGACTCCTTCCTTCGATTTCTTAAGCCCCTGGCTTTATTACGATCCTTACGCGCTCTTTACGGCTTTTCCGTAACGATAAGTAAAAGCCGCGGCGGCATTCGCGACTGAAACTCAGTTTGTGTGTGTGTGTGTGTGTGTGTATGTGAGTGAGTGAGAGAGAGAGAGAGAGAGTCGCTCGGCTTGCTACTATTTCCTGCTCCGTAATTTTAAATCTCCGTAAATATAGAGCGCCTTTGAAGAATTAATTCCGATACCCTGGCCGTTCCTCGGCATACTCTCGTTAGACTATCGAGTATTATTGATCCAAGACTCTTTAGTTCAAAGCAACGCGCTCCGCATGTCCGCATGTGCAGTCCTTATTAATTTTCGAGGTGCCGGTCTCACCTTGACATTACCGGACAGAAAAATTCCCGCACCGACAGGTGCGATCGCGCGAAAGCTTCTTGCGCTTGTTTCTACGCCTACATTACGCATGCGCTCGACACGTCCATTCTATTTAGAAAGTCCGGATGAGTATTCGCTCGCTTGGCTATTGGCCCAGGAAATCGAATGACAACAACAACAACAACAACGACGACGACGACGACGACGACGACGACGACAGTAGCAACAGCAACGATAATAATAATGATGAACTCCCAATGACCTTCGCTCTCAGAGAGAATTCTAAGCTCCGTTCTTCTATGAACCGGATCCGCCATCCTTCTGCCCCTCTTCCCTCGAGAGGATGCCTCGCGATGCCTTATCATCGCTGCCCAACAAGACCGCGCACTCTCAAAGGCTCCCGACACAACCAATGAATCGATTCACGGGGAGCCGAGCGTCTAATTCCGAGAGCATTTTTCTCGATTTTTTTTATTTCGGCCTAACGGAAAGAGGGTACTACGGGCAACCGGGAGGAAGGTAAACGATTTATAGACGCAGATAGGATAGATCCGCTGCTGGGTATGCGTAAAATGTAACGGGATATACCCGAGCCCTCGTCCCTCTCCCGCTCGAGAAGTTTCTTTTTCTCGCTTCGGACGGATTATAACGAACGAGTCGACGACCGGAGCGTTACGAAATGCACGGCAGCCGAGACGAGTCCAAGCACCGGCTGCTCTCGAGAATTGTTTCCCCCACGGAATATCCTCCCTCCCTGGTGGCACGAAGGGCCCTCCGCACCCTTCCAGATACTCGACGTCCCGGCCCCACTTCTTATCAGCGGGAAACTCATAACGCCAATTTATCGTCTTCTTTAAGCGGAAACGTCCTCGAGGACGCTCCCGGGGAACTATGACTCGAGCGCGGACTACGGCCGAGGCAGGCCTTCGTCGAATGCACTTGGGCTTCTCGGATGGTAAAAAATTTGTTAAACGAGCCGAGTGAATTCAGTGTCCCCGGTGAATTAAAACGAACAATTACTTATAACAAGATGCCGAGGAATTCCATTTAAAGCCATCATCATCATCCTTTCATCAAAATTACTACGAAAGCTCACACAGTATTCTTAACAAGCCCTTCATCCTGCTAATTAAGCTTTTATTTCTTAGCCTTAAACCGAAATTCGCGAGAACTTCACATTATTATTAACGGTATGTCGATACTGCCGCGGAGGATGAATGAAATTTAAATGAAATTGGCCGTAATTGCCGATTCGGATCCGGATCGATCGCATTTTCTCATTTTCTCGCCTTCGTCAGATTTCTAGACAAAACGCCGCGACAAACTCGTAATTGTAAATTTTACCCAATCGCTTAATTAATTATAACGGCCTTTTCTTACTGTCCTCTTCAGCGACTAAGGATAAAGGACATTTCAGTTATTGAGTCCTCTCGATAATATTATCACTAGTCGCACACATTTAATAACAAGTGAGCATAGGATGAATAACTTTTCAATGTAAATATTTAATGATGATTTTTAGAGACTTACTACACGTGTCGAATGAATATTTTTGTTTTTAATTCAAAACACGAGGAAATGGCTGCGCGTTTCCTCGATTTACTCAATAAAATAAAATAAAATAATTGCATGGTTATACAAATATTTCATGACTCGGGTCATCGGCTTCATAATCAAAAGCGGCGTATTTATTTTCAATTTTCATTCCACGCGTTACCTTTCAGTTCCGACCCATAATAAACAAATGCGGTACTTAATACTCGAAATACTTTTAATATTTGCCCATATACAATTACTTGCAAATAGAAGCAAAGAGAAAGACAATTTGTAAAAGGGTATAAAACTAACGTTGCACCAAATAAATAACTGATCTGATTAAACTTTATTAAATAGAGTATGAATGTTGCTCTCGTGAGTATCATTAAGTAAAAACCGATGAATATGTTTTTCCTCGAGAAAGCTTAATAATAATTAAGATGATTAAGAACGAGGAGTTGAAATTGAAAAGAAAGTTTAGCTGTTGAACTGCCAATAACAATAATAATAATAATAAGAAGAAGAAGAAGAAGAGAGAGGAGGAGGAGGAGGAGGAGGAGGAGGAGGAATAAAAAGAAGAATAAAAAGAATATGAATAGGAATGATGTGGTGTTGTGACGGAGACTGTCAGTCGGTGACCGAGAGATTCGTGTTGGCGTTGGTGCGAGCGGGCGACACGGGAAGGCAGAAAGGTACTCTCAATTCTAAAAAGAAGACTTGAAAAGAAGCGGGGAAATGGTAAAAATGTTCGCGCGGCAGCGGCGCTTTCGAGCCGCGTACGCGCTTCGCATAGTTTGCGGGGGCCAATCCCTCCCATGCGTCCTATCCTAGCCTTGTTTCCCAATGTCGAGTCGCCGTAGAGCGAGCCGTTGGCTGGCATCTCTCACGGGGCCGGAGCGCTCTATTAATTGACAATGGGAGGAAAATCGGCGCGAAGTGAATTCCAATGGCTACGGCATTGCTTTCCCCTCGTGGCCGAGAGCAAAAACTCGGCATTAGACGCGCTCGCGACAATGTGAAAGCGACCTGCGCAGCACCGACTGCGCTCTCTCTCTCTCTCTCTCTCTGCCTCTCCCTCCCTCCCTCCCTCCCTCCCTCTCTCTCTCTCGCTCTCTGTCTCTCGCCGCCTCCCTCACCTATCTGTCCCAGCCCCTTCGTTTTTCCCTACTTATGTCTTTTTATCCCTAGCGCAGAAGAGAGCGCAGAATCATGGGCAGGAATTCCAGCGGAGAGTTGTGCGCACCACCGCCTGCCTTCCCACACAGCCGCCGCCTGTCGCGCAGTCGATCGCTTTTCATTTTTATTTTCGCATTGCGACATCTCCGACGCACGTGTACTCTAAGCGATTCAGCATATGCTTGCCGATGCCACGACCGCCGCCTCACCGTCTCACATACGCGCTTCTCTCTTCCTCCATAGTGCTGCCCATTCCCTCCCACCCACCCACCCCCCACTCTCTTTTATAATAAGCGTCAACTGATTAGCTAGCTTTCGATCGGCTACCGCGACAATTCTGACGGGGAGAGGGGCGAGAAGGGAGGGGGGGGCGGACTCCTCCTATGACAAAGATTCGCTAATCCTCTCAGTCGTTTGGATACCGAATATTATTAAAGCATGTGGGAAGCATGTCTTGAGCAAGCTGACTCTATCCCCCAATAAGCCTCTTCCCTCCGCATAGGCAGTCGAATTTTAGATCGAATATCTTCTTTAAATCTCCTCATCGCGCAAGCAACGAGTTCCTTCCTCTCTCTCTCTCTCTCTCTCTCTCTCTCTCTCTGCTCTGCTCTTTAATTCATTGTCGTGTCATTTTTGAGAAAAGCAAAAAAACAAAAAAAATCCCCTCTTCTTGTTTCACGGACGCAACACCTGATACGGAAGAGGATCTCGGGTGTCCCACCAAATAATTCGACAAAGACAATCAAGCTGAAGTATCGAAGAAGGATATACGCGAGGCGAGATCCCGGCGCAATTTCATTCGAGCCAACTGCTCTCAAGGACGTTACATCGTTCGTTCGTCTTTCATTGTGTTGGTTGTGGACATAATTAGTAAATTATGAGAAAGGGGCAAAAGACTCTCGATGATCGAGATTTTCGCGAGTATACGGAGTCTCGGAAAGTGCGAATAATAAAGAACTCCCGGTATCCTCGACAGAAATTAAAATCATTTAGAATCGTTCTCGTCGGCCTTGTTATTATAATTAGATGGATGAATAGATGAATGGGCGGGTGAAAGCGAGGGGAAGCAAAAACAAAAAAACAAAAAAATAAAAGAATCCAGCCAATTAAACGTGCGAATTTAGAATCCGTTTAAGCAATCCATATTTTTCACCTTAGCATCTGCTCTCCTTGTACGTCGGGAGTCAACCCCCTCACTCTTCCCTCCCGCCTCGCGCGGCCACTTTCACCTTTCCCGCATAGAGCAAACATTGTACATTCGCACAGATTCTTTATCTAAGCCTCTTAAGCGCTTAAGGGCTGGCTTATCTCGCGTATGTATATAGATGCCTTAAAAATCTAAGAGCCGGAGCTAAAAATAGCCCGGCAATGTATCCCGTAACGTGAACGTGTAGCGTCGTGGTGTGAGTGACTGCCGGGGCGATAATGTTGTGCATTCTTTGAAAGGAGATAAGCCGTAGAAAATGGAGTTCTTGAGCGTATGAATTAGTTTAGTGTGTCATGTGTATAACGATAACACAAATTATTTGTGATTCGCAGGGTAAACCAAACCTTGGTTTATTAAAGGCTAATAATAAGGCCGCCGGACGAGCTGAACCGAGGGTATATTAAAAACGCTATCTCCCATATGTTTGAGGACGCTCCTTCCTCCTACCTAACTCGCCGCTCTCTTTGCAGAGATGCATAATATTAATAAAGGAAGCTGGTGCTGCTGGGCGCGTTCGTTCCTTTACAACTTTGCCTGGAGATCCGAAGTCTCGTGGAAATTAACTTTATACCCTCACGCGCTACGTACGATGCATTCGTCTTATACATGCGCACGCGTGCAATGCAGTGTTTACGGCTTCGCAAGGATAACAGACAGGCTTATCCTGCGCAATCATTTGCCAACAAATTTTTCAAAATACAAATGCCTCTGGCCGAGCACCAAGCGATCGAAGCCAAAAGAAACTTGTGCCCTGAGGCTAAATTACTTACTGCATGGCAAAGCGTAGCGAAATTTAAATACACCGCTTTTAGGAGTTTTCAAATTTACTTGAAATCGACACGATTTCAACTTTGTACTCGTTTTAAACTAGGCTCCCGAGAATAATATTTAATACGCCTCTTAAGAGGGACTTAAAAGTTATAAGCCTTTTATAGAAGGAAATTATTTATATTGGAGAAGCTCCGATGCAACGTAAGGGAAACATTTAAATCTATATATAAATATACATATATTTATTTTTATATTTTACTTTCTGCTCGTGGCAAATGCGGAATTGAATTAAATGGAACGGTAAGTAGATTTTCTCTAATACAGCATTCGGCAAACACAAATGTCTCGATGATACCAGTCTATAAACTAAAAACTCAACGTACGAAGTTAATCTCTATGTTATAAAGAGGATATTATACAAGGATATTAAACAATTGAGCGAAATGTCAAGTATTCAATTTAACCATCAATGATAACAAACAAAAAAAGAAAAAGAAAAGAAAAAATAGTTAAGAGAGACTAATTGATTAAGCCTGAAGGCTGATTTCGAGAGGTTATTGGGGAGATGGAGAAGATAGCCGAAGATGTGGAAGTCGGAGATGTCGAAGAGGCGTAAGTAATGGTAAGTCGCGTGAATAAAAATGCCGTCGTTAAAATACATGCAATTGTATGAGATAGCGAATAGCGTAAGAGGATGAGGATAGATTGGGAGGAAGGGCTGGCCGAGTAAGAAAGGGCGTCGTCATCGGGCTTTCGAATTCGATAATCTAATTGAAAAACATGTCAGGCATAGGCCTCGGCGGGAGATTTTCATTTCGCGGCTCATTTCACTCGGAATGCCATAAAAGTCCCTGCTGCTTTGCTTGGCGCACGTCTGCGGCCTAGTTACCGACAATGGCGCCTATTGCACTTGCAGTACCCTCGGCCCCGGACGAGCTGCAGGACCAAAAAGCCTCGCTACTCACGACCCTCGACACGTTTTCCCCGATAATTTTCCGACATTCCGCCCGCTCGAGACTCACCAAGGCCTTTAACGACTCGCCTCGGCTTGCACGGAACCCTACCTAACCTCACCCCCTCGCCCACTCGGCCGCCTCCCACACAAAACACCAACGATGACGACGATGACGATGACGACGACGACGACGACGACGACGACGACGACTTTTCCGATTCATTGGATGGAAGAATTGCCTGCCGACCATTGAAAATTAGGTCGCATCGAGCCACCCAGTCATATCTTGTTATTGTTTTCTGTACGATAATGAAGAGAAAGCTGATTTACTTGCCATGCCGCCGCGGTAGCGCCTTTAAAGCATCATTTTCCCCAGTTTCTTTTTCAACTTTCAATCTCGTTATTTCCCTCGCGCCGCATTCTGAATATAAAACTAGTTCGATAAAAAGCCTCAATTTCCGACGGTTTACCTGCAATTTTACATTACTCGCGGATCCCCATTCGTTTATTAGCCGTTTATTCCTAAGCCACGTATACATTAGCATTAGCATTACTCCTATTTACTAATGTTTCCATCCAACACCGTCGTGCATTACCATTAAAACGTCCGAAACGCAACATATTTGATTTTTTATTTAAATAATTTTCGAATTATTAACAGTCCAATGTAATTGCTTTGCCCGATACTCCAGCTCAAATGAATGTTTAGGCTACTTACGGCGACTAACATCTAGTATTAGCTATTTCATTTTACTAAATATTTATCGCTTAAGAAATATTCTTAAGCAGCGGTAAACATTGATTAACATTTTCATCTAACTTGGAAACATTCGTATTCCCGCACAAACTCTCAAAGCGACACCACCTCGATCGAGTCATTATTATTAATATTATTGTTATTATTATATAAGTCGGAGGAAAATAAAGTTACAACAACAACAACGACAACAACAACAACAACAACAACAACAACAACAACAACAACAATAATAATAAGACAAAAACGACGGATATAAAGATGAAATTTTTGTTAAATATACCGAAAACCGTAATTATGCTTTGATTGGTGAAAAATGATAATAATAAAGAGCGTAGGGAAATTAATCTTTCAATGAAATTGTCCCGTGAAAAATATGGCAACTCCGGCAATTTTTCTTCTTCCAATTAATGATAAGATAATTAAAATAGATTATATTCAAGT
Source organism: Ceratosolen fusciceps (assembly GCA_018883505.1). Taxonomy (NCBI): domain Eukaryota; kingdom Metazoa; phylum Arthropoda; class Insecta; order Hymenoptera; family Agaonidae; genus Ceratosolen; species Ceratosolen fusciceps. The sequence goes on along the minus strand of RCIC01000013.1, from coordinate 5,667,879 downwards.
TGTTTTCAGCAGTAGCTTTAGTACTCTTTTGAGCTCTGAGCAAGTAAAAGTAAAGCCACTTATTTCCGTTTTAAAGCCATTGTAATTAGTCAAAAGTAAGCAAGCAAATTATTCCGACTTATTATGATAGTTTTATCTCTCGTAAATCTGAATGATTTAAATAACGGAGTGACAATTTTTCTGAAATTGCCGAGCTTCTGGACCTTTGAAACCTTCTATTTTGAAGCCTTTTTAGAGAAACGAAAAGAATGCGAAGGTAGGGACGACGTTGTATTACGCCTCGAAGAAGAAAGGATTAATTGTATATGTGTGTCATTTTGCGCAAGCGATTCGGCGATTCATTCTTTCTTAACAGCGATTCGAGAAAGGCCTGTTACGAGCATATCGCTAATAAGCTTTCGATTTCTGGCGGTCGTCCACCGTCCGGGTACGATAAGAAGGAAAAAAGACAAAATTTGTGTCAGCAGAAACGAAGTCTTGGCACGCCCGTCTATTACACGTATTAGTATAATTTTACTGTGAAGCAAGGCTCGCAGTACGAGCAACAGCAGCGTTCGTTTCATTATTGTTAAGAATATTGACTGTGCATTTCATCGGCTTCGAATTACACAGGAGCCAAAACAATTTTCAGCAGCCGTACAATCATCGAAATGTCTCTCTAAAAATTATCGAATTACGACGTTTAGTAATATTATTTTTAAGGGTTAAAAGTGTATGTGTACGGCTGTGTCCTGTCTCAATGCTGTATTAACAAATGGAGGAATAAGTGTGCGAGCCCGAGATACTCTAATCACGAAGTGAGCGCATTGTTTAATAATCCGTGGCCGTTTGCGGCATTCGAAAGCTCCCGCGCTGCCTCCGCCACATATTCGCCTTATTTTTTGCGGAAGGAGAGAATGCGACAGCGACTGAATCCGCGCGCGCGCGCGTCTGTGTGCGGGTCGCGTGCGCGCGCCACCGCCGTCGCCGCCGAAACCTGCGTACCTAAGTGGCTCGGCCGCGCGAGCTGGACCGCGATTAAAAGTATTTGTTTTTAATCTCCCCCCCCCACTCTCTCTCTCTCTCTCACTCACCCCCCGTCTCCCTCTAGGCCGCGCCGCTCCGTCGCGTCTGTCGCTGAAAAATAGCATTGGTTGTCGGCGATCGATCAGGAGACTGCGCCACTAAACTATAAGCATCCACCGGAAAGGTATCGAAAGCTAATGGCTGCCGATCAAGATGAAAACATCTTAATTAATAACAGCGAGTACGAAATGACAATGACTATCTTGTGTGTAACGTATAGAATTGAATTTTTAAGATTGAAGGACTCTGTGTGAAGGTGCCAACTGCCAAGTTGCTTTATCAAGCGACTGGAGAATGAAAAATTCGCGATACCGATGTACGTAATAGACCCATCCAAAAGACGTTTCTTTGCAGAATACAGTTAGGGACATTAAATTCCGTGTCTATAATAAAGAGTCGTAAAGGCAACGAATGTGTAATTAGTAAGAGTTTGACTTATTTGTATAAATACTTAAGTTTACGTTCTCTAAGGAACTTTATATACACGTAGAATAAAATGTTCCTTTGCGGATAATTTTCTTTTTATGTGAATTAAAATAAAAAACAGTAAAAAATTACACAACTTGAGGTAACTTTCTACATTAAAACGGGTTTTCTGCGCGGCTTTACGTTAGAAGGTTAAGATACAACTAGCGATGGAAAAATTTTAATCGTTGTTACATTTCTATTTTTACTCCACATCTGATCGTGCTTTCGTGCTGCACAATTTTGTAATAAAACTAAATAACAATGTTACTTGCTGAAATTCAAATTCTGGAAATGAATTAAATGAAAGTGTTCGTATTTTATATACTTGCTTAGAGTTGCCTGAATAAATGGCAAAAGGAAAAACTCGAAAGTCCTTTCTTTAGAGTAAATAAGTTATAATATGTAATAATAATAATAATAATAATAATAATAATAATAATAATAATAATAATAATAATTGTGGTTGTCGCTGTTGTTGTTATTGTTATCGATGATATTATTATATAAGAGAGGAAAAGCTTCGGTTAGGTTAGGCGTTGAATTAACAATTTTTATTATTTCCCTGCTGCGAATGTAGCTGTCGGCTGAATACGTATTTGTCAATAATGTGAAAAAGTATAAAAAGAAGGTGAGTAAGGTGGGAGAAATGCAGGGTCCAAGTTTTATATAAGTTCTGTATTGAGGTAAAGAAAGAAAATCGGAATACTTAATATTTTAGTTGGGCGAGTATTGGCAAGTGAGGCATTTGAGCGATAAAATCGTCGGGTGCGAAATGGAGAGAATTGGCTCCGTGTGTCCGCGTGTGCGTGTTTAGAGGTACGATGGGGGTCCGTGGCCGTTCTTCTAGCCTAATCTTCTTTAATGTCGATAAGACGATAAAAGCGATGAAAATAATCGTGAAAGGTAGAGTTTGAAATAAGCATGGGCTGTGCGCACGTCGGGGAATCGTACTTTTATGACCGAAGGAGCAAATGGAATTGTAAAAAATCGTTAAATAACACGTCGGGCGGGGAGAAGTCATCCTCGGCCCGTAATAATATTCTCGCGAGTCTGTGACAACGGGAAGATGTTGAGCGAGGAGAGATTGGGTGGCAGCGGGGATGGGGAGTGGAGTGGAATGGAGTGGAGTGGAGGAAAGGTCGAGCAGGGAAAGGGAGGCTGTTGCTGCTGCTGCTATTGCTACTGCTGCTGCTGCTGCTGCTGCTGCTGCTGCTGCTGCTACTGCTGCTACTTCTGATGCCGCTGTCGCTGCCGCTGCCGCTGCCGCTACTGATGACTGACTGCTGGCGACGCTCGGCCTTGGTTAGAGGCAATTATTGAAAAAAGTCCTCGGCTCGCATCCGGAGAAAAAGAGCCAAGACTAACTCTTCTTAGTTAACGTTGAGCAAGGACTTGCAAAAGCCCGATACTCTAACCTCAAAGGTGTCCGCTCGTGCGTATTTGTCGCCGCAAAGAACGACGAGGGACAAGAGGGATGGTGGGCGGGAGAGCGAGAGAGAGAGAGAGAGAGAGAGAGAGAGAGATGTGTGTGCGTGTGTGTGGACACGTGCCGGAGATTTGGTCGATCGGCGGATCGACCAAACGACCGATCACCGGCATTCCAGGGCGCACCCAGTTTATAGCGCCTCGTCGGGCCTCGACACCGGTTGCCGTTTATGAGCTCTCTTCGGATAGGCCGTGGCGTTGCAGCAAAGACGGCGCGGTACACAGTGGCGTGGGATGGGAGGGGTGGGACGGGCCGTGGAGGTTTAGGGGGCATGACAGGGGAGGGGAGGGGAGGGGACGACAGGGAAGTCAGAGACACGGACTGTTTGTTGCAGAGGTGCGTATGTGTGTCGGAGGAAAGGAAGGGCTTGGCTAGTAGACGCACGAGGATTGTTGGAAGGGCGGAGTTGGAAAATACCGAGCGCCGGCGAGCTCGGCGGGAGCTTTTCCACACATTTTCTATACGTCGGACATGGTAACGAAGGGAGGGGGAAGAGAGGGGAGCAAGGCCCCGCGAGGTATCGAGTGGCGCGGCGCTCCAAGGAGGAGGCTTCGGCCTAATAATCGTAGAGAAAAATTCCTGCACGCTTCTTTCTCGTTCTCATTATGTGACTCGTTCACGTCGCTCACCCCGGGACCTTTTGCTTTATTTTCAGTTCGGCTCCGTAATAATATTTTCTTCAATATCTACGGAGAGTCGAAGAAAGTGACAATTTTGGATAATACGTGTCTCCACAAAAATTCCATGTGTATCTTTTTTATCTCCCCCGCTGATACGGCGCTTTCCTATGACGCCGCCTCGTTCTATTCTAAATGTTGACAGATATGCCTTTATTGTAAATTGACATGGGGCTGTTGTGTATTTTTGGAAGTCAAGCCACGACGATGGCGTTCCACTCTCTGGTTAATACGAACGAGGTGTCGTTGTCATTTTCTTCGACCGTTTATTTTCAGGCTTCACTTCGACGAGGCGCTCGTTTCCCCCTCCCACTCCGCCGCCCTCATTAAAGATAATCAAGATTTTATAAACAAACGATAAGGAATAAGCTTGAGCTTTCCTGGCTTTAGTCGACAACATTTGAGATTCCGTAAACCTTATGAAAGCAGTAAAATAAATGCCTGTAAATTGTTTACGAAATAAGACGAGAATTAACAATGGCGAGCAATGCTCTACGATAAATATTGTTGACAGTTCAATAGAGAAGTTTTGTTCATTCAAAGCATCGTGTCGCCTTTGGATTCTTCAATTTTCCCTTTTCCGTTCCCTTTCCCTTTTCCTTCTTTTATCTGTTCTTTCCTATGCGCACAAAGCATGTAAATACGAAAATAAGGTCATTTCAACTGGACCGCAAGAGCTCCAAGCTGAGATTTTTCTCCGTCGAACGATTTATTAATTTCTCGCTACCTTAACGCCATCTCTTAACGATTCAATTATCCTACTAGTTTTAATCGCTTTTCGCTTAGCGCTGATTGATAGATAAATCAATTTCAAAATAATCTTGCGGGCTTAAATGAGCACGGATCCAAGTTTAATACAATTACACAACCTAATATCAATCTGCAGCGCACAAGCTCACCGAGAGAGAGAGAGAGAGAGAGAGAGAGAGACCCTCGCACTATTACTATTATTATTGTTATTATTATTATTATTATTATTATTATTATTATTATTATTATTATTATTACTATTTGAAATTTAACATAGTTTTAATATTATTAAAAGCGAGTCAAACGCTAATCTCCATTTATGAGACATCAAATTATAATTAGGCTTGATTATTTTTTCCATTCGTAATTCTGATTATGAAGTTATGAACCTTCCTGGGAAACTTAGGCTCGCTTACGAATTTCTTCTGCTCTAGCCTGTATCCGTCCAGTTGTTAAACGAGTTAAGAGTCGAAGGAATAATAATCTTAATTTTTAACCAGTTTTCAAACTCTGGGGCATTTCTTCTTTCATAGTTGCTACGGAATATACGACTTTCTATATTGAGATCGGATCGAATCGAAAGGTTCGGCGACTGAAAGCCAAGATCTGTAATCGTAATTCGTTAGGTAGTGACTTGGAGCTGCCATATAATGGCATTGGTGACTCATATTTTATTCCCCTGGAAAATGACTCACGTCGCAAAGCTTAGACATCAACAATGATTGCTTCCGCAGGACGCCACAAGTGTCCATGTGCGTTTAACGACATTGAACGGGGTCTTATCAACGCGGGGATGGGGGGGGGGCGAGCGAGCGTAGGCCCTGTCGACGAGGCAAATCCTCGTTAAATGTCACTCGGCGGCCGCTCGAGAGGTGTGCGAGCACCGGGTCACACAGAGGGGCCGAAGGAGGGAGGGGGTACGAGAGCCGACTTTCGTAACGACAGCTGTATTTCACGAGGGTGAGCCGTCGGACGTTAACCCGACGTACGACGATGACGATGACGTTGCCAGCGCAAGGCGGGAAAGCGAGCAGGGACTACTTACTCTTCGAGGCCTCCAACCGACGTGCAACTTCCGCTGCGGAAAATGCTAATTGCGCTTTAAGAAAGACCGCCGCCCTTTCTTACGCGCTTTTCCACTGTAATCGTCGCTGCCCCGCTCTCCTTACGTTATTGTTTTCTAACGAACAAAGGAGACGTGCTACCGAGCAGGCCGTCTCATCCCCTCCGACCCTCCATTACACCGACCGGTCGAGACTACCTTCGGATTCCGCAGGAGAGTCGTTTTGTCTGCTTCTACGTCTCCGCCCTCCCACCCCCTCATACTCCTTCGCTACGCGGAGCTCAACATGGAAGCGACTACTGCCAAATGGACGAAAATGACTCGGATCGGCATTGAAATTCGAAATTCGAGGGTTGTTGACTGACCCGAACTATAGCTTTATACTGCCCTTCCCCGCCCCCTCCCCCACCCCAACTCGCACTCTCTGCCGCCGTCTCTAGGATTCGCTTCGCGTGTCATTACGACTCTCTTAAAAGAAAAGAAAATAAAAGAAAAGAAAAGAAAAGAAATGGAAAGAAAAGAAAAGAAAAAATTCCAAGGCCTGTGACAAAACTACCTGTCAATTCTTCTGTCTCGGCAGCTTTGGCCGAGCGACTCGGACGAGAAATCCGAGCCGTAGTCGTTACGCAAAGAAGAGCCACGCGACCTGGCTTAACGAGCGTTAACCGTGTTTCCCAAAGAGCAAGCGGAAAATGAATCTTCCTCCTGCTCGGAACCTGGCGGCGAGTCCTGAATTCATTAGCCGGTGTCCGGGAGGCGCAATTTCACGCTCCAACGCACGGCCCAAGTGATAGGGACAGCATAGCTTAACAGAGCTAGTCAGTCCGCTCTAGGCATGACGGGACGAGTTTGTCGATCCGGCATTCGGGTGTTCGGGTGTTCGGCCATTCGGCCACTCGGGCGTCGAGGAAAGAGGGCGGAAATGACGGGTAGGGGGGACGGGCAGGGGGAGGGCAGCGGGGTGAAAGGAGGCCAAGCGCAAAAATGCTTTGCGCAATGGTGACGAGGAGGAGGAGGATGAGGAGGAGGAGGAGGAGGAGGAGGAGGAGGACGCCACGTGAAAATTCGTACCTCCCCACGGCACGACGAGCCTCCGTAATACCATCGACACATTTTTTTTTTTTTCATTCTCCTCTCGTACGAAGCTTCAACAGTTCCTCCGCTGATTTGTTTACACTCGCCTCGGTTATGGCTCCATCCACCCCACCCCTCTATCATTCCTACTCGGATTGCTCCTTCAGAGTAATTGTTGATCGTCTTGTTTCAAGCTTCAATGGCATACCTTATTAAATCATAGCCGTTGATAATGCACGGATATTGATTAACAGTGTATAGAACAATTTATTATTTTTACTTCACTTTCGCTGGAGCAGAAAGGTATTTAAGAAATCGAAAAATTAAGTCTCTCCTGTTAAGAAGCCATTCGTCGAATCGTAGGTGTAAATTTTAATGGAAACACGCAGCTCATGTCAAAGTTTTCCGAGTATCCGTTCAATCTTTTCACTTTCCTCTTATTCACAGTATTCACGTAAACAGCTTTATTTTCCGATAATTTTATACGGTCGCGTACTCCTATAATTGGAGAAATTAATTATTGATTTAATAAAATGATATAACTCAATTTTTTTTGCATTATTTATTCTCGCGACTGACTAATCTAATTATTAATTTGCATAATAATCTTATAACTATTATTTATCTTCTCTAAATCTTGCCTTTTAAACCTATTCCTCGCTAATTTAATTTCTCAAGAAAAAAATGTTGTTAAATCATCGCCAAATACATACACATACATACAAATTGTGAAGAATTCTTACTGATACGGAAAATAAAATAAAAAAATAAAATAATAATATGTCGCATTACAATTTCAAAACATCAAGTTTAAAATGGAAAATAAGAAAAAATGGAATAACAATTTAACATGGCATTAAAGCAGGAAGAATAAGAGTAAAAGCCAAATATGCTCTTATGATGTATAATTTGATTCACTTTAGACTAAATTACGTATAGTTATTATGTTCGTTTCGTAATTTTTTGTCGTCAACAAATTATTTTTGCTTGCCTACGTCATCGTATTTTATTGCAATATTGCAATAAAAACCATAATTTTTCTTAATAATAATAAGAAAGAACAAAAAAAAAACAATAATAAAGTAGAGGAAAAATAAGAAAAAAAGGAAAGGCAGAGCCGGTTTAAAATTGAATTGAAGATAAATTATCATACACGTACAGCGGAATGTAAATTAAGCATTTTTTAATAATGTTCATCCCGACGACAATTCACGATTTGTTTTTACTTCTTGGTCGGCGTGTACATAAATCAAGGCATCTGCACATTGTAGGAAATTTCGCAGATTATTCATTACTGCCGATAGAATTTTTAAAAAGGAGTTCAATAGTAACGAGTTTTTCATATATGAGCAAACGAGTAAGTCTACGTGCTTTTTTCCTCTATGCTCTCAAACGAGTTTCCACCATTTGAAATTTAAATAACTTGATTGTAAAACGCTTTCTGCCTCAATCAACTCGAAGATGTTGTGTGCGTGAATTGTCCACGAGGAATCTCATTTGTTAATATATGTGCTATTGCATCGCTATAAACTCTGCAAATAGGTGATACTTAACATTTACATTCAAAAGCAGTTACGAAAAACATGACGATGTGGGATTAATGCATGTGATGCTGAAATCGCTTGTATTATTAATAATAAGAGCCCTGTCATTCTAAAGCCTAGAGCTAAAAGCTTTAATTCCTAGGAGCTTTGGCGTAATGAAAAAAAAGAAGCTATTTAATCGGGTCCCATTATGCTTTTAGTATTTTCAATACAACGTACTTGTGATTGACTGTAATTTATGTATCATAATGGTCAATTCGTCCGGAGGGAAGAAAATTGAAAATTGTTGGGGGGAGGGAGGGGAGGGAAGTGTCATGTTCGGTTAATGCTTTCCTGAAACTTCGTCTCCATTGCCTCGGCTTTCCGGAATTTTTCTTATAAAGCATAGTCTTGGCGAGCAATTTAACCGTTACGAGTGGAATAACAAGTCAGGAACTGGTCAAATGTGGAGTATGTGACCGGTCAGTTACTCGTTGCAATCCTGCAATCCTAAGAGTTTTGACGTAGGCTGCAAAACGTGATCCTGCTCGATTAAACGGTATATCTTACTGCCCGTGTCGCAAAACTAACGATCCCCGCTAAATTAATCACTAATTAAGATCCTCGTCCGCTCATTAAATGCATTTAAAGTGCCGTTCCCATAAATAAAACTGCCACCCTTACCTCGCTTTTCTCAACCCCCCCTCCCTCCCTCGCGCCCTTCAACTCGTTCATTTTGCCCAATTGTGGAGAGCGTTGCACTCTTACGAAATGTTTACAAAAACACGAGAATCCACGCACATACTTTCTTTAATTGTCATTATTATTAATATTTACGGCTTGATATTAATCCTATCGTCGACAGTTTTTTTTTTCTTCAGAAAAATACCAAGTGCCGGAGTATGACGTTATCAATATTATGACAATCCCTAATGAAACGGCTGTCTTTTTAAATTTCGAATGTACGAGTGCGCGCGTGAGCTGCGAGCCCGTGTGAGTATACACGTATATATGTATGAACTAACTATAGTGTAATCCCTACGAAAGGCTTTTACGTCATGTCATCATTCATCCAATGTTTATAATAAATTATTTTCTAGGTCGTATAATGACACACTTTATACCTTCTGCATAAAGAGAATAGATATTGATCTAATTAATGGCGTTTTAAGAGATATTAACGGATCTACAGTGATGGCGCTTAAACAAACATTTAACCTATAATGTAAGCGGCAGGCTACTAAAACAGTATCGACATTATTAACAATAAATTTTATTTCAGATTATAAAGCTTATAAAGAACTGAGTGGTTATTACGTGAAACTTTAACAGCCATTTAATTGGAATAAGAGAGGCGCTCTCTCTCTCTCTCTCTCTCTTTCTTGTGCGCGCACGCGCACACACCGTTTACGCTCTTAAGAAAAGGAACAAATTTTAAATATAACTTAACACTCGATTTTTCACATTTCTGACACTGATGATTTTCGTTGATATGAATAATATTAGGACGATATATTGAGTGAGTGGGGTTATCTAGAGGCCGCGATGAACAAAAGAAGGAACGGATTCTAATAGAATTGATTGTCGATCTTGGTTATTGAAAGAGCCGAAACAAATGAGGAATTGCACAGGTACGCGAGGATCAAAGGGGAGGGTGTGAGGATGAAAATATCGTTTGAGCAAGAGCAAGAGCAGCAGTAGGAGCAACAGCAACGGCGTCGGCATTCCTTGAGCGTCAGAGGCTAATCAGGAGGGAGATTCAAGGATAATAGGTGGTGGTATGGAGGTAACGGCCGAGGACGAGGAGCAGGAGCAGGAGCAGGAGCAGGAGCAGGAGAATATGGAAAAGAGAATGAAGAGGAAGAGGAAGAGGAAGAGAAAAAGGCAATGGGGGAAAGAGTCCCCGGTTATAGCGGCTATGAAACTTAGGTAGCCAAGAAATCGCAAGAGGAGAGTCGTGGGGGGGAAAAATGGGCGAAGGACAGAACGAGAATGAGGAGGAGTAGGACGAGGGGGGGAGGAGGAGGAGATGGGCTCCGGTCGCCCTCGGAAGGGGACTCCTCGGCGTTCAGCTGCGGCGAAGGCCCTAGAGGGTCCGGTATGAAGTTGGCCACCGTCAACGGAACCCCACTCTACCATAACTTCGTAGGACTCGTTTGAATAATAACGTTCCCGGCGGGGGGAGGAAAATTCCAGGAGGGCAGAGAATTATCGAAGGGACGCTCACCTGAATCTGCGCCCGCTTGACCTCCGTGTACAGCCAATTGTCGGTGGAGAAGGCGATGGCCAGGAGGGCCATGGCAATAATGCCGGTTATGGTTGCCAAGGAGAGGGTGACCGCGGAACAGGGCATCGTGCTCTTCGTTCTTGATCACTTGTATTTATAACTTAAAAAAAATTCTCTGGCACCACTGTCTCTCTCTCTCTCTCTCTCTCTCTTTCTCTATGTCGTTTTCTCTCGGTGAGGGGGAGGGACGAATCTCACGTGGAAGAGATCGCGAGTTGCTTCAGCCCTAGCATATTAGGCGGCGCGCGGATGGGTAACTCTGCTCGACACGGTCCTGACGATCGGTACGAGGAGGCGCGCGACTCTGGACTGGCAGTAAGCTCCGAACGGCCACGGCTTAACGGGCTCCCGTTCTTCCATTCTCGACCCCCCGCCCCTTCTACTACCTAGCCCCTCCGACGCTCGAACAGCCTGTCGGGGACGCGGCCAGGGAGTTTCGCGGTGAAGGTGGTGGTGGTGGTGGTGGTGGCGGTGGCGGCAGCGGCAGCGACGGTTGCGGCGGCTACGACCACAACCACGATCACGACCACGACGATGACGTCGCATGGAGAAGGAAGAGGAGAAAGAGGAGTAAGAAGTCGACGTGTATTTCTCGGAGAGAAAGGAACGGGGCGATAGTATGGAAGACCAAGAGAGAGCGAGAGAGTGCGAGAGTACGAGTAGGGGAGGGGCGAGATAGTCTCAGGCCCAAGGCCCAAGGAATACGTGTGCGTGCGTGTTCGTGATGCCGCTCGGAGAGTGGGGAAACTGGTATGTCGGATCGAGAGCCTCGTCAAGGGGGGAAAGAACGGTCGACTTGGGCACAGGTATATTACCTGCCTTCGTATTCTATGGTGCTCAACTCTCTCTCTCTCTCTCTCTCTCTCTCTCTCTCCCTCCCTCCCTCTCTCTCTCTCCAGTTCCTTGAGGTCGAGCCCCGAGAACTATCCCGAGACGCCTTGCTTGGAAGCCCCGACGAGGTTCGTTCGCCCAGACTTCGAGAGGGAAATGTACACGAGGCGCTCCCTTCACAAGTGAGACTCGCCTCTTTTTCCCTCCTTCGCCTCCTTCTCATCTTCCTTGCTCGATGTCTGCTTTTCCTCTGATACTTAACACCCAAATTTACAAGTATTCCTCACCTCCGATTCGATGTACCGATAGCGATATGCACCGAAAGGGACGGCACGGCAAGGAGTAAGGGGCAACGGGGGAGTGGGGAGGGGGAGGGTGGAGGAGGAAGGCAATTGTATGGGATATGCGTTAGCCTGGAATGCAATCCCTACAAAGGTTATAGAATTTTCGACTGGCCTAGTCGATTATTTACAAGCACGTATGTCTCTTTCTCTTTCCCGTCTCTTCGTTCGCCGCGCGTTGCCGCGAGCGAGAACGAGACAGGAGATACGCGGGTCTATGAACAATTTATTTCGACTATGCGCGCGAATGTTTATATAATTTATGCGAGAAACGTACGGGCATTCGTTCACTTAGCCCCTGCAGTATGTAACCCGGAACGTATGCACGCACGTACGCACGGACGCACGCACTCACGCACGCACACGGGTAGTTGAACGGTGCACACGGCGCCGAGTGTTCCTGCTACAGAGCCTTATTACTATACGTAGAAACGAGTATAGAATTATTTGAATATTTGGAACGATCGTTTGGGCTCGCGGGTACTCGGTAAATTAAATACCTCGAGCGAGGGACTTTGTCGATAAATCTGACCTAGAAATTTTTCGGAGATTTGTATTTGGGAGCTTAGGCGACAGTGTGAGATGACGAGCTCCTTCCATATGGAGGCTAAAGAATTAAAAGAGAATGGAAACATGTCCTTTCTCTTTCTTTAATCTCTGTCATTCGTATTTATTGCTATTTATTTACTTGGAGCGGCACGTGCTTGTAGTAATAATTCGTAGCGCAGTGGCGACGACTCGGTGAAACCTAGATTTTGCGCGTAAACCTCGATAAAGGAAGGAAAAATGGTCTCGCGGGTAGAAAACGAAAATTATATTACGGAATTTTATAAAAAGAACTTCTATGCGGTGCAGTAGTGACAACCTGCCGGCTTCCGACATTACGTTATCCATTATTCGCTCGTAATAATAAAGGTTTTATATATGAAAGGAAGAAGCGGACCTCGGCAATCGTCCAGAACCATGGACCATAATACAGACAATTTTATCTACACGCTATCGACAAGTCGCCACGTAACCTCACCTCACCTCACCTCATCTCATTAATACACACTTGTTCGGCTCTCTCGTCCGTCTATTTATCCCCGATCCCATTCCGGGGATCCCGGAAATTTATTCGAAACGTGCCGAGAGGAAAAGCTCAAGTTCGCGTGAAAGACTCGTCGTCATTCGTGATTTCATCTTCGAGAAAAGCGTAGTTGGCCATCGGCATTACGTAATATATACTCCTTTTATCTAAGGTACGTGGTATGCGTTGCGGATCCCTGCTTAGGTTTTCTGCCTTCCTGGGCTCTGTAATGGTTCGAGGAGGTTATTGGGGTTATTGGGGTAAATCGCGCTATACCGATCGAGAGCTTTGCGAGGACTTTATGATGGACGGTGACGGATATCGACTTATTAATAATACTTTCTAGATAAGACGAGCGAGTTCAAGTATATAAGCGAGCCGTTAACGATGCTTCGGGATCCCTCGAAGTCGCGAGTCAGAGTGTTCCGGGAAAGTGGGAAAAAACGTCTCTCGATTCCGTTATTCCATCAACTCACGCACTCGACGTTCCGAAAATATAATATACCGGCGGAGGGGGAGCCCCCCCCCACTCTCTCGATCTCTATTTTGAAACAATAGACTATTATGGATACGAGCCAGCAGCACCAACAGCTAATCTAAGCCTCCCCCGGCGCCCACCCCACCCCCCGCCCAATATGCATTTAAATAATAAGACCCATTGGTCCTTTTAGGTTTATTTGTAGCAAAAGCTTTGATCTACCGGGCTTTGTAAATCGATAATCTCTGTTTATCCTTGGCCGCCGTGTGGGATTGGGCGAGGGATGGGCGGAGAGTCTGGGAAAACTGGGAGCTCACGGGCCGATCAGGTTGTTATTCGGGAAAAAGGCCGGCGTAGGGAGCACCTGCTGGGACGAGACTCGCACAGGTAGCGCCACCTGACGATCCTTCTCTGGCTACGCGACGGCATCTCCGACGGCGGCTGCGACCGCTTTCGGGCCCCCTCACCTTCTCCTCGACTGTCTTCCTTCCGCCCCTCGCTCCTAGTGAGTTACGCTCCTTCCACCGCTCGTTCCGTCTCCGCCTCGTCATCCGACGTCCTCCCCCACCCCACCCCACCTCCTCCCAGCCCCTCCTCGGCGCCCCCGACCCCGTCACTCGACCGCCCGCCAACCCCGCGTCCCCTCCGCCCGTGACCGCTGCCCCCTGCCGCCGCATCGCCGCTTACACGGAAGAGCGTGGAGGGGCAAGGGGCAAGGGGCAAGACCGGCACCGCGTGTCCACGCGAGGGGCCGTTCATTCTTAGGAGCAGTGGCTCTGGAACGCCGCCGGTCTCGATCGCCCCGGCCGCTCCTGCTGACCTTTCGCCACGGCTCCGGTCTCATTATCCATTTGACGAGGAGGGCGCCGATAGCCCTTTTCGCGATCCTGGATCTTTTACGAAAATCGGCCGTGACCTTGAGGTGAGCGACGGCGGCTCTCTCGGAGTTAGACGTACGTACCCGTCCGCATGTGCTTAGCCCATTAGCCATGAATAATTTACCGTGTGGCATTAATTATTCCTCTTGGCCATTTTCATCACACCTTCTAACGGACACTTCCTCCTAACTTTAATGCACAAGCGCGCCGAGCTGTCCTACATATGCTCTGCTTACAGTTATGAAAATCGCATTATTATCGCTTAGCGAACGCACGTTCTTAATGCATCTGCGCCTACTAGACCACGGAGGGCTCAATTATTATCCTCCGACCACGACGACGACCACGACGACGACCACGACGACGACCACGACGACGACCCCGACCCCACCACCATTTTACCTGGCTCCCTCCCCCTCTCTGTCTCTCTCGCACTGTCCGCCTCGGCCATTCGTTTATTTACCGATGTACGAATTAATTTTTTTTTATTAATTTTATTATTATTATTATTATTATTCATTTCTATCTAGATTGAATGACGCGTTCTAATGAAGCGAGAATGACTTTCTTATCCTCGTCATTAGTCATTAAGACCAAATTTCAATTCATTTAAACGAATGACCTTTGAATTCCTAAAAACTTACCCTTCCTTCAACGTTTTGAACAATTTTCCCGAGTCGACGATCCGAAAATTCATAAAATTTATGAAGAAACGTAACGTACTTCTCGCTCTGCTACGTTTCTGCTTTAGTATATACATCAGTACCACAAAGTAATTATCTTCTTGTCGTACAGATATATGTATAACTTTACGTTGTAGTAGTGAAAGCATATTTCCATTACGATCTCGTAAAATGTCAAAACAATGATACGACATACAAATTATGGATATAATATGCTCGTATCGTACATTATTAGCCTTTATTTTTCGCTTATTTAAAGCTTCCTCGTGGGTTTTCGGATCTCTAACCGAAACATAAATCTCATTATAAACTAATTCGCTGGCATTTTATTAATATTATTAAGAAAAAAAGGTTTTCTTAATTACTATTCGTTTAAATATCATGCAAGACAGCTGAATAAAAATTATTCTAAAATTTTACATAATTATTCCGAAGCATTTTAGGTAAATAAATTTCATAATCAATATAAAATTTATTGTATTATTGAACAGTATAAAACTTTATACAACGTTGAGTAACGGTTGTACCCACTACAACTAAATAAATATTTTGGTAAATGTGCACGTACATCAACGTTACATTCATTACTTGGATTATTATTATTATTATTATTATTATTATTAACATTTTAAACACCTAAATTGTTTATTTAAAATTTCCTAACGTGTATTTCCGATTATGCTCTCGCAATGCACCAGAAGCATAATTACGTTTTTTTCAATGCAGTACAGATTTTACAGAGATAAAAATAATTGTCTGGGATTTTTTAAATATTATAGTTTTAGCGAATCTTACGAAATGAGGAATATATTCGCGATTATTTTTCATCTAATAAGACCTTTATCAATATAAGTTTTGATCGTCAAACCATAACCATTATTATTACGTAGTGGTATAAATCACTCAATAAATGGTCGTAAGTTCATAAAAGGTTAATAAATAAATGTGTGAAATAGCTCTCGTAAAGCTTTTTCATCGTCTAATTAACAATATCCTATATGTAATGCTTTTCAAAATTAATAGGTTATATTATCATTATACAGCCGTGAGTACATATAATACACATGATGCAGGTATATATATTATGATGCGTGTAATTTAGTCTAAATATTGTATAGATATTTTAAAGTTCTAAGTATTCTTTCTATGTTTACGTAAGAGGGGAATATGTCCGTAAGGAGGTTGCCTAATCCTTATTCGAGAGATTCCCATGAGCTGTTCCCTCGTGAGCGGAGCGCGCACACTGTTGCACTTTATACAAACTGATAAAATAATAAAATAAAATTTACAGCGAGTTTCGTTATACGAATATTTTTTTATTACACATTACGTACAGAAATATTTGTTTGACAATGAAGTTGATTTTTGTAAAATGGAATGAAATTTGAAAATTTAGTTCCCTTAGCCTATTTATTAATCATATTGATTTTCCATTGCGACGTGTATTCATATGAAACAGGAGATGCAAAGAGTGCTTACTTTCCTTTTTCCTTTTTTCGCTTTAATGAATAAATATCTTTTGAATGCATAAATATCTCGATACGTTTCTCGAAAGCGCACCCGTGTCTCTATGTATGCGTGATATCAATTGACATTAAAGTTCTTGTAAAATTCTGCAGCAGGATTTAAGTCCGTAATAATCACCTTTTTTATCGCGTTACGTGAAACGTGTAAGAAATTGCTCGGTTAATTTGTACAATACTGGTACAGTAAGAGTATTTTTATTTACTAAAAGTCAAAGTAATTCGTATTGGAGAGATTTTCAATCAACAATAATCTACAATATTATTGTCAAAGATTTCAATCGCTACATTAGAGTCGAGTCGTAAGCCTTCGAGCTCCATGTACGCGAGTCTGTGGATTGAGATTCTGCGAAAAATCTATTATACCTTGTTTCCAGTTATATTAATCCCGCGTTGAAAGGGACAAAGTCGAGATTCAGTTAGCGAGTGCCCACGAATAGCGAACAGTTTTTCCTCGTCGTCGCCAGAGAACGAGGTTATTGTAATTATATTATTATTTTCTTTTTTTTTATTAAGAACATTTTTTCGTTAAGTAATGTGCGACATTTCTGTG
This sequence comes from Ceratosolen fusciceps, assembly GCA_018883505.1. Taxonomy (NCBI): domain Eukaryota; kingdom Metazoa; phylum Arthropoda; class Insecta; order Hymenoptera; family Agaonidae; genus Ceratosolen; species Ceratosolen fusciceps. The sequence continues at coordinate 5,651,130 of RCIC01000013.1, read as the reverse complement.
TTTGTTCAGGTCTCGATGCGCCATTGACGCGCTCGGTGTTCGTTATTATCTCGGTATAAAGGAAAGCGTTCCCGTTTCATTGAAAATCGAATTGAAAAATTCATTTCAAAGGTCAACGAATATTATAATTATAATTAAGAGAGGACAATTTCGTTATAAGCCGGAATGTCATTGATTTACCCTTGTAAAATTACAAAACCGATTGTGTCTCAAAAGCGAATGGAGGAGGAGTGCAATTCGTCTTAAATAATGTTAACTACCTGTATTTCTTTGACTGATTTTTAATTTGAGAGAGAGAGAGAGAGAGAGAGAGAGAGAGAGAGAGAAGTATTTTCGTTAATTAGCATTTAAGTATATCATTTAAGGCCCATAATGAGAGCAAAATACATCTTATCTTGAATGTAAATCATTTCGTCTTTGGATTGTTCTACTAATTAATAGCGACGGAACGGGACTAAAATTCGCATTGCCTTGAAAAACATAAAATTTATGCAACATTGAATTTCATTTGCAATTACATTATCAGCCTTATCGCTTATAAGGACATCATTCCGAAAACTTGTCATTGAAATTAAGTATTTTCAGTCAAGGAGTAGTTTTTTACTGAGCTTGTAGGAAATTAGATAGCAAAATATTATTACTATGTAGGGGTAATTCCTTCGTAGCAGTAAAATTTTAATTGCCCGTGAAATTGAAATCTATCTTCCTAATAAAGTTAAATAACACTTAACCCTAATATATTAAACCCGTACTTCTCATCATGATAATAAATTTTTGAAAATAGCAATAAATAAATAGGAAATGAAAAGACTGACAAACAGGAAATGAGCATTAGGCAGATTGCATGTGTTTTGAACGTCGATCACAAGTTTTCTTTACAAATTTTTCTCACTTTGGAGAAAGGATATGATTATTCTTATAAAAAATTGAAAATACCAACGATATTTTATTATATTTAACTAATAAATGAATATATATTAGAAAGTTTTAAGATAAATTAAGGCTGTAAGTTTTATTACTTATTGACAATTTATCTTTAACTTTATCCTAAGACGTACATATATTTCCGAATAGAAATTACACTTGCGATACAACTTTTTTTATTATCCCCGTGCTTCAATAACTTAAGAAAACAAAATTTGCTATAATAGATTTCATTAGGCGAATGTATTCAATGAACTCTCCATTGTCTGTATTAGTTATTATTATTCTAAATTACAGAATTAAATTAAATTAATACCATGTTAATTAAATGTATAGATAAATAAATTTAGAAACATATTAATTTAAAATTACGTAATAAAATATTTAGTTGCGATCAAGATATATTTGAATAAAGTATTGAAGTTCATGTGTAAAGCAGTCAGTATGAAATGATAATTTCATTTTAAAGTAAATTCGAAATTAACAGATGAACTTAAAACAAATGATAATACTAGAAGATAACTTTATACCTTTTAAGGCAATTATTAAATAGTTATTACCATGATTATTATGATCGTTTTATTAAAATGGTTAACTTAATACGCTATTAGTATGGAACGCAATGAAAAGTAGCGACGGAATTATTTTCATTACTGACAAATTAATTTTACCGGACAAAAACTTGATTATTACATATATATACATGTATATATTAATACTCCAACTTATAGCCTATTTTTTGAATTTTATATATTTCATTTTGTAGATGGAGAGCCTAAAATATACATTTATGAAAATAGACAGTACGGATAATGAGGATTATTGTAAACATACGTATAATACACGAAAGATTGTAATTTCCTTTCATTTGCCAATTATCTTTAACTCCGGAAATGAAGCTTCTGGTGTTATGCGTACTCGTCCTTTACCGTTCAAGACTTGTTTTGCTTTCGCGGACTATATATAAACTTATAGACGTAGGCCCATTCGAGTTATTCCCGTAAACAATTACGTATATGTGACAAATCATTTGTATTTTCTGTTTAATAAATAGATTACAGTTAGTCGATAATGGCTATCATTGTTCTGACAAGGATAATCTTTTGTACATAAAAATATTATAAGTACGTTATAAATAATGCTTAGAGAAATTATGATTAACGAAGGGGACGAGCTAGTTAATTAAAAGGAAGAGAAGAAACGTGAAAAGAAAAATTCCGTTCAGGCGATGAGTAAGGATCGTATTGTAAATAAATACGTGTAAATTCATACTCGTTGCGTTTTGTCACACAGATCCACGCAACGACGTTCTCTCACATGCTCAATTTGCAAATGTTAAAAATCAGTGTTGAACTGTCGCGTACAGTATTAAAATACTTTTAAACGTATTTATAGTAAAATGCTAATTAATAAAGCTGTCGAGAAATATTTTAGAATTTAGGCGAGGAAATCGCCTAAAAACAACAAGCACATACACATACATAATATTATTAATAATATCGATAGTCGGTCGGGCGTAATAATAAAGTAAAATTAAATTATATTAAATAAAGTAAGAATTGACATTATATTTAGGTCGGTTAAAATCTATACGAAAGAGGGTGCGTCATGTTGTCATCAGTAAGCGAAAACATCTAGAAATCATTGTAACGTCATTTTGGGTAGAGTGACTGTATCGTGAATAGCGCAGCACGAAAGGAAAATATTAGCCGGATAAAACGATATTGTAAATCACAAAGTGTAAATAAATCATTATTTACATTGCAAATAGTAATACGCGTCTCGGTATTTTCAAATGTAAGCTTTTTTTCTTCTATACTCGTGACGTTTAATAAGTTTTAATTCCTTGCCATAGTTTTAATATCGACATGTACGATCGCGCAATGAAATCGTACAGTATCATACAGCTCTACGTTATTGAAAATGCCTTCGTATTTAAATGATAAATGATAAAAGTAGTATGTAAGGGGAACATTCGAATTTGAGTAAGAAATGGTTCATGGTAAAGGAATAGTTAGTTATACGGATCAGGGCCTCGACGGCTCGACGGCTCGACGACTCGACGGCTCGAATGAAAAACATGCCACGGAACAACAATTGTAATCTCTGACAGGGAAAGCGGGTAATCGATTTTTGCCTCGGAGAGCAGGGAAAAATGTAGGCTTTCTGGCTTTTTACCTGCATGCACTCATTTATAAAATTTGAGGAAGCGAATGCCGTCTATTTCCATAATTCGTATTCGTAAATGCAAGATTAGCATAATACAGGCAAACAGAGCTATAAAATAATAACGGCGTAGCCTTTAAATTCTCGTTACGTAAGGCCTGTAATAATATGTAAGGATTTTTGTATCGAGATCCTTACGCATTCTTCCAATCCTCAAATATTCAATATATCCAAAGGCTTTCCGCGGTTTGCGTCACCGTTAAATCGCTCCCACCAGCCTTACCTTATCTCCTCTTCGTTTCCTAAATCTATTGTTCTTCCTCCAGGGCTGTATTCTTTCTAATGCCGGTATTAGTAGAAGTTTTATTACGCCCAAGGATCCCGTGGGAGTCTAAGGTTATGCATTAGCTTATCGATTTGCGTTGATTCGCGAATTATTCGGAGCCGGCCACTCCGTTCTTTCCATTTATCCTTCATTTTTCCCTTTCGCTTGAGAGCGTCATCCCATACGTCGTGGGGTGACGGCGAAAGAGAAAAAATAAAAGAAAGAAACCCACAAGTGAAGTTAAGGAAGTAAAGAGAGATGGTACGAGTGAGCGGTCGATGAGACAGGCGTTTCACAAGCTTCTCATTCCGCGTCTTTATTCAACGAGAAAGTGCCGAATGATTGATGTGCAAGTAGTTTAAGTGCATTTGTCTGTGCGAGAATCTAGCGGATACTTTCTCATGCGCTCGCCCGATCGATCCTTCACTATCCTCGCAAGGGGATTACCGCGCTTAGCCACACATACACACAGAGAGAGAGAGAGAGAGAGAGAGAGAGAGAGAGAGAGAGAGACGAGTCGCGGGCGTGCGGGGGTCAGAAGGATTCACGTCCGCGATCTTTATTCGCTGGTCGAACGCGGGCAGTCAAGTTCCACAAGATGAGAACAGCCTGGTACGGTAGTGACGAGGGGGGGAGGAGAGAGGGTCGGTACCTGTTGTTTCTCTTGCTCTCCCCCCCTCGCCCTGCCCAACCGCCGTCGCGGTACTCGGCTCTTTAACCGCGAGCGGGATCTAAATTAGCCGAGTCATGACTCGGGGCTTGCGTTATTTAACCGGGACCAGTCCTCGACATGCATTCACCGTCCTTGCATTAATAAGCCAGTGTCAAATTTCAGCAGGCGAGCCGCTGATACGGAAACTGCGCCGAGGGAATTCTCCGAGGCTCGCGATCTCTTCTTCGGACAGAATTGACTGCGAGGTCCGGACGAAGGTTGGAGTCGGGCACGTCGTCGGGCACGTCGTCGGCGCTCGCAAAAAGAAGTAGGCAGGAGCGGAGGAAGAGCAGCGAAAGTTGCGTGATTCTGCATAAATCCTAGCGCTCGGGGAGGGAGCGGGGGGAGAGCAGCGCCACCTAGTGAAAAATCCCGAACGGACGGAGTAAAGGATCCAGGCGGACGGTCGGCAGGATCGGATCACACGAGATCCGAACGTCGGGAGGGGCATTGATTAGGAGCTCTCGGGTGGTGGACGCCGGAGCGTTGGGTTTATTTGCAAGGGCGGGCGGAGGGAGGAATGCGCGACGCCGCGCAAACGCAGTCAGTCCGGCAAAAGCAAATGCGAGCCGCCGAGCGCGGCGATGATTTTTTGTCCTCTCCACGACGCGAAGCCTTGGGAAAAAGAAACGATGAATTCCAAGCGTTCGGCAGGTAGACTAGCCGCGGAGGGAGTTGTGGTGCGGGGGAGGGGCGGTAGGGGGAGGGGAAGTGCTGTCTACGCTATTCTGTCCCTTCCTTCGCCCCCCGCCCCCTCTCAGCCACTGTCTTCGATTTCTTCGCGAGTCTCCCTCTATTCCCGTCCTCATCCTGTCCCCCCATCCCACCGCTCCCCGCTGACCATTGCAGTACCATTTTTCTTCTTTTTCAATATCGAATTACTAGTTGCTCCGCAGCTTGCCCCTCGTGCCGCCGTTCTTTAAAATACTTTGATCATTGCGCTATTTTAATAACAGCTAACGTTTAAACTCCCCACCCCAAGCCCCTCTCCATTCCGACAATGTTATTTTTAATCGACTCCTGCTAACGCGACCTATTTTTTTCCCTCTTTCCTTTTCTTTTTATTGCCGACCTACGTTCGCTTTGTGTATTCCAGGCATTTCGCCGTAATAAGCCTTATTGCACTCGATTCATGATTAAGCAATCAGCGTAACCTCCTTATTATTACTAATACAATAACAATTAATACAATATAATCAATATAATTAATATAATAACAATAAGAACAACGGTAACAACAACAACAATTGTCATTATTATTATTATTATTATTATTATCGGCATATTTGGCCAGCAGCAGCAGCAGCAGCAGCTGAGGAAGCATAATGCGCGCCCTTTCGATAGTGTAAACTATCGTTCAATCCACGCATTCATTTGGTTTGTATATCGGTTAATAAAGCGCTGGCTATCAGCGTCCGAGCGTTCTTATAACGATAAATTCGTCTCGTATTTATGAATTGCCGTCGGCTTTGTAAGCGTCCGGAGCGCTTTAATTCTTAGAAATTTCGAAGCGCGAGGGATATCGCGACATGTGTCGTCACGCGGATTTCGCGGACTTTTAACGTTGCAATGGCGCAACGCGGCTCCGTTATTTGTCGTACTGATTTAATCGAGCCCCGGAGGGCGTCGGTCCTTTTTCAATACGTCGCTTTAAGCAGGTACGCGCTGATTCGGTCGTAAGCATGTGCATGCACATCGATTGGAATGATTCCGTTCCGATTGGATCGAAAGAAATGGCGGTTATCGGGAATGGCCGGGAATCGTTGCGCGGAATAATCATGGCTAAGCTGGCGGAAGGATTCGCAGTGCCGATAATTGGAAGCGAATCGTGAAAAAGTCCGTAGTTGAGGTAGGGAGGGTCGGTCGGTGGGGTGGGTGGTCGGTGGGGGGTGGGTTGGATGAATTTGAAAATTCATGTGCATTGGGAGGGCGAGCTCGAGGCGCTTATAAAAGCCCTTTCTCGCGTTCGCCGTTATGATGAATTGCTCGGGCCTCGAGGAATGACGAAGGAAAGTGTAAAAAGGAGCCGGATAATTTAGGGGAATAAAGCCATCCGGAAAAAGCGTGGCCAATGAGAGTTATCTATTCGAGGCTCGAAATAATGATGAGCAAGGAAGCCGAAGGAGGAATAACAACGCCTGGGAGACTCGCTCACTCCCATTCGTCCCGGCCGAGGATGATTCTGCACGCGCATACAATGTCGAGCGTTGATTTTCCTCGCCCTTCCCATCCTTGCTGCTCCATAGCCCCCACCCACCCATCCTCCTCCTCCTCCTCCTCCTCCTGCTCCCCGATCCCGCCCAACAAGTGCTCTTGAAAAAAGCCGAGAAGAAATCGCATCGTTCATGCCTTCACCCATCGCCGCGCTCTCTGACGTATTCGTCGGCACGGGCGGGCGCAGCTTGAGTTTTCAAAGCTTCAATTTTCAAAAGCCCTTCGAATCTTCCTAATAACCATTGCCAATTATTACTACTTCCTTATTATTCGCCATTAAGGGCGCGAGTGGCACTTTTAATGACAACTCCCCTCTCCGCCGTCTACATTCTTCGCCATTGCACTTATTCATTCCTCCCAACGATTCTTATATTCAAATACGTAATGCGTATGCACACGTATATATATATATATATACAGATATATACATATACCTGTTTCGCAGCCGTAAGCATTGTGATCCTGTGGATGTCGGTGATGTAGTATTTTGGTCTCCCGATCCCTTGAACAATATACGAGATGCGCTAAATGAGCTTATCCAGAAATGAGGGCGCATCGCCTAGATTCGAGGCATGAAATGTAAATGGTACAAAAGCAAGAAAGTGCGTTGCGTAAGCTCAGATCGAGGCTCGAACAGGTGCTTGGGAGAAAAGACTTTACCTTTTTATCGCATTGCAATTCTTATCCAGACAATATTTTGTCTTTGGCAGGCATACGTCTCCTACGAAGCTTTTATCTTCTTTTGTTAAATTTGCAACGATCTTCCCTCGTCGGTTTTTTTTTGTTTTTTTTTTTTTTTTTTTTTTTTTTTTTTTTTTAGACAAATTCAATTTACAATGAAATCCCGACCTTTCATCGATTCATTTACACAAAATTCGCAATTTAATTAAATGCTTTGCAAATGCTTTGGATAAAAAAGGCAGTAATCGTTGGAAAGCTTGTTAGACGTTCTAACGAACCCGACCGATTCATCGTTTGAATATAAAAATGACTTTGTAAGTACGTAAACAAAGACATAAAAAAAAAAAAAAAAAGGAAAAGAAAAAAAGAAAAAAGATGAAGAATAATGAAGAATCTTTATTCATTAGGTTAAGTTGTAAATTTTTATTGCCGTAATTGTAGGTTATAATAAATACGCTGCCCGTTTAACTTAGTCAATTTTATCGGGCAAAGTTTAATAGAAAGTCTACAAATTTATCCTCAGCTTTTAATAATTACTTCGTTAAGGAATCATATTCTTATAAGCATTCGAAATTATTTTTAAAATTCAGGGCATGCCCGGCTCTGAATCGACAATAATACGGGAAGTATTACGAAGGCAGTAGTTATGCATGAATAAAAGGTCTAAATGATATTTCAGTTTTAGAACTCATCATGTTCGAAACCATTGAGTTCAAAATATTACCTTGCGACCCGTTTCCTTTATTAAATATTTCTTAATTTACCTTAATTTTTTAATACCCTTCAGTAAGAATCAGTTGAACAAAAAAAAATGTAGTAATTTTCAAATGTTTCCATACTTATTGCTTTCATCGTCAGCCTTGCGACGACTATTTTAATTGTTGTTATCAATTCCGTGGGAGTAATTACGGTATTTTATACGTCCACGCGTGGAAAATATTGCAGAGGGCGTCTTGAAAAAATAAAGCAAATTGAATTTTTAACACAGCTCCCTGTATGTTTATTGCATGAATCATCTATTGTTACTAAAAAGGCTTTCATTATCCGCAGATAATCTTAGGCGCAGTGCAGTGGATTTGCGCAAGTACGACCGTGGCAATTTTACTCATCAATTGTTATTGACCTTTGTCAATGCAGGTGGGAGGAGCAATTTAAAATTTTTGCAGGAATTTATACTGAAGAGAAATGAAATTTCGCCTCGTCATTGATTGAGTTCATTTAGGGTATTCTGTAATTAAAGTACTGTGAAACCAGTAAATGATTCAAGCCAACAGCAGCGGAACAATGTTTCAAAAGTGTTTCAATGTCCAATTAATTTATAAGAAATAGTTGAGACTTTTTAGGGAGGATAAGGAAGAAAGAACGTGGAGCCTCGCTTTAATATTTTCCCTCAGATTTCGTCTTTCACCTCTGTTCCCGATGAATATAAAACGTTAAGATGGGAAGTCGGGGAACTGTATTCTCGGTTTATGCAAAGTTTTAATAATTTTTCCTCTTCCGCTCCCTCCCTTCGCCGACCTCTCGCGGTTAGCATCGCACGCTCGCGTGAGAATATGTAAAGCCAGAGCCTGGTACATTGTTATACGCGTACGCGCACATCTACATGTAATAGATCACAATGGCGTAGAGCACACACGATTTCCATGTAATTTGACTATTTAGAAATTCAGATAATATATAACTGTTCCACGTTAGAGATAGATTGATCATAAGCAAGATTTATCGATCTGTATCGTCTGCGGGGTTTGGGAATAATAAGCGAGAATACCTAGCGGATCATCGGAATTCTTCATATAAAGTGAATTCTCCGGCAGATTAACCGATAAGGGGCATTGACAGGGCATCCTCGTACTAAGGGACGCTCCTTGATAATGGATCTCGCGATTATATAAACACGCGTTTGTGTCGCCGTGGCGGCAAATGAGAACCACTGGCTCGCCGTAACAAAGCCCCAGCCATCTGCTAGGAGGAATATAGTTTCAAAAGCCAGCCGCATGCATCGAGAGTGAGGTAAAGTGTAATTTCGAATGAAAAGCAGTATGAAAAGGCGCGGAGAAGCGCATTAGGCCTAATTAGGACTGGGTTCCAGAGGGGGGGGGGAAGGAAGGACGGCCGCGCGTAGGAGCCTCGAGCTAAAGATATAATGGTCTTTGGGCCGAGTCATTGATCATTACGTGGACAGTAGTTGGCTTCGGGTACACGAACCCTGACCCGCCGGTCCAGCTCGCGGAAGGACTCGAGTTTGCCAAGCCGGTGAGCACGGGGAGCTACGTAGATCGGTAGCTTTCCGCGGCTTCCTCCGTTGCTCCGTTTCCTTTCCGTTACTCGCGCTCGTATCCGGTGGAAGCCGCAAGCAAGCCGTCGTTGGTTAACGCGCCTTCCACCGGAAAAGCCGATCCTCGGGCCCGGCGCTCGTTCTTCCGTTAATCCGCTCGCGAGATGCGCTCGTCTCCCTCATTTGGTGACGAAAGCCCATCACCGCCTTTGAATATTATGCTCCCGGCCTCTCATCCCCGCTTCATCTCCCTCTCCCTCTCTCACCCCCCCCCACTCTCTCTTTCTCTCTCGCGCGCGCGCATACACGCACCTACAAAATCCGCAATACTCGTCCACCTGGCAATTTCAGGTTGCGCAATCTTCCGTTCTGGAAAGATTACTTCTTTCCAGAATAACAATAACACCTTTGCCCATTCACTGTCTGCCGCGTGGAGGTCGTACACATACCAAACAAGCTCACGTTTTATTTATAAGAATCGCAAATAGCTAAGGATCCTCGACTAATTAAACTAATTTCCCGTCATCCTTATAATATTTCGGATGCTATGAAAGCCACGTGACACAAGCCGTACACAAGACTCGAAGAAATCCTTTATTCGGCAACTATAAATCTGCAAGTTAAGAAATATTGCGATCGGTATTCTTTAGCGCATTTATACGTGCAAATATCCTTAATATTTCCTAGTTATATCTTAAATTCTTAAATTAATGACAGCCAGACTTAAAAAGCTTAGGCTTTATCGTCTTTTAATGCTTTTTTAACTGTCTACTAAATATACATTAATGGCGAACGAACATACTTTGGAGCATATTCTAGTAATACGTAACTGCACTGCCTACGAGGCTTGAAGAAAAAAAAAAAAAAAAAAACATCACAATTTATAAGCCTCTCGAAAAAATCCATTGATTGGCAATTTATTTTATGCAGTTCTGAAGGATCATTAGGGCAGTATTTAAACTTTTCTTTATAAAGAACATTTTTTAAGTAATCGATTATCGTGCAAGTTATGCTTAATTGATATTTTATATGTGTTGTCTCCTAGTATTTGTTCAACTTATTTTTTAATGGCAACATAGAGTTTACGGTGTCGCTTATACTTTAAAGGTTGCGTAAATAATATTGCAACGTTCAAGTGGTAGAGATAGAGATTGAGCGTATGGGAGATTGGCGGAGGAAGTAAATAGAATTATTAAATTTAATCAAGTTTACGCTTCCCATTAAAGTCGCTTGCATTAAAATGTTTTTTAATCCATCGATTCGAATGATTCGACGAGTTTGAGCAATCGGAGAGAAATAATGACACGAGCAGTAGTCGGGCTTTACAAAAAAATTGTAAAATATTGAAACTAAGAATTACTATGTTAGACAATGATTGAGCTGACAGTTTGAGAGTAACAGGCTAAAGCGAGTGTTCGTTTAAAAGAGATGATGTTTAATTGGCAGTGGCCAGTCGACAAAGCGATATTGAATAAATAAGGGGATTGAATTTTCAAAATAATCACAAAGGATAAGTGAGTGCACTGGCTCACCGAGCACTTTCCCTTCTCCTTTGAGCAATATTCGACATAGGACAGCGCTTCGTTCCACATCTGGATTCCCAACAATGAGGAATTGGCCAAGAGGTCAATGCATCCGGTCTCGGGTGGGTACATCCTCCTCGAGGAACTCCGAACCCGAGGAGTGCGGAGTCCGGAGTCCGGAGTCCGGAGCCAACGAGCGAGGAAACGTCAATCAATCAGCCCGTGCCTCAGTATCGAAAGCAAGTTCAATTAGATGTTGCGTCCTTGAAAGCGAGCCTATTTTATCGACGGAATTCGGCAGGTAATCGGCCACGGGACTCCTGTCTCTTCCCAAACACCTTACACGGCAATGGCATTCGTAATCTCCCGTTGCCCCAATGGAAATATTACCGAGTCGTAAGTTAATTTGCTGCGAGCGGAGCTAATCTCGAGCAGTGAATTCCCTCCGCGAGCGAACTGCCTCGGCGATAAGCTTCATGGATATGGCCAGCGATTCCATATGGATTATGCATATTTTCTCTTCTGGAATGATGAGTTTCCTTGATAGCCAATGGCTTTACTTACCAATGTTACGTTTTGCTAGCGTGAACCGGCCACATCTTACCTTCCCATCAAATCTCCCTTTCTATCCTTTAATGCTCAAGTGCTCTTTTATTATTACTATTATTATTGTTGTTGTGATGATTGTTTTTGTTGTTATTTTTATTTATTTTTTTTTTTTCATATTGTTTCTCATATTGCAGGGAGGCGAAGCTTATTAGTTTGGGAGATGTATATCTATAAGCTTTAGCATTTCATACTATCGCGTAGTATTCATTATTCAACGGAAAAACGAGACGACGGAGCTTTTTTATTTCAAAGCCCAGTGATGGTGACGTATGGAAATAAACCTTCGCCACGGTCCTTTCATTTTTACTAATTAAGAGCTTAATGTAAATGTATAATTCAGATTAAATCATAAAGCTCGTTTATTCAATAAAGTAAATTTAAGGTAACATTAACGTTTACAATTCTCTTATTCTTATTAATTACCTTAAACGAGATATAATTAATATACTTTGTCGGTCCTGCTAAACTCGGCCTTAAAGGATTAATTCGTTATGCTTTTATTGCGGTGATGGATTAAAAATTTTAAATGGAGGAGAATAAAAGGTATGCGCTAATCTCGCAGGTTCGTTAAATTTTTCGTACGTTATTGACGGAAAGATTACGTAATCTGGTCAGGGGACTAATGAGTGACGAGCAATCCCAAGGTAGGAGATCGCCATGAAAAGAAAGAACTAATGAAAGTAACCAAGAAAGAAGAAAAAAGAAAACGTAAAAAAAAAACGAATATGAATGGGAAGGCTTATTATGATGCATTGGACAAGAGCTTCGGTTGATATCTCGGTGGCTTGATTGCATTGTGCCCAAGTGACTTTTGCTTCTGTATCCACATGAGCTCCTCGAGTTTCATCTGCTCGGACTCGGACAAATCGTCCAGCTTCCTCGAGCAGTCGATTTTACTGAGCTCGATCCGGGGCTCGTCGTCGAACAGCGACTCCCACCAGCGGTCCTGAGTCTTCTCCAGGTGTAGCTGTAATAAACAGTTTTCGATCAGTTGAGCCTCTTCTGTCTCCGAGTGTCCGCTTTAGACTCGAAATTCAAGCTGTTTGACGGGAGGAGAGGATTTTGAGGATAGGAAGATTCGAGCCATGGATCCCTTGTATTTGGGCACTTTGGCTGGGATCAGCACACCCGACGATACTCCGGCTACTTGGCGAGTAAGTAGCTTCGTATTGACGTGTTTCGGCTATTGTAGACAAATTTTTGCGCTCAATGCTCAAGCCCGGGACACGGGAAGGCTCGATTTGCATTCGTGCGCACCGAGGACTATTTGTGAAAGGCCTCCCCATCACTCCACGAAGAGTTACGGAGACGCGGCTCCGGCACAAAGAGCTAATGCGTGGAAAGGAAAAACAGTGAAAAGAAAGACTCACGCTGAGGTGTTTGCCAGGCTCGAGGCACCAGTAGGACTCGCAGCTCTTGATCTTGAATGAAAGTCGCCCTTTAACGAGGGTTATTTGCTTTTGGTCGTCGTCGGGAGAAAGTACCGCGACGTCGACCTTGTCGCTTTCCACGAGGACGCGCAGCTGCTTCGAGGAACGTACTTCCGAGGGGAGCCGGACCAGGACGTCCAGGTCGAGTATCGACTGGCTCCAACTGTAGCTCTCGCAGGAGCCACCGTTGAAGCTGTCAGAATCCGCGGACTTTGCATTTTTCGGCTCTTCGTCTCTCTGCACGTATTTTTATTTACTAACTAGTACCGATACTTTCATTTTCTACGACTTTTCTATAAATTTATAATGTTTAATCTACATGTCAGGTTGCCCTATCTCGACCCATCTCGCCTTATCTCGATTCAACGGCATTCAATGATTGATATCAAAGATCAATAGAAAACTTATTAAGCGCTAATTTTTTAACTAATATTCAAGAATAATAATAATAATCATACGTCGAGTGGTATATTTCGTTCGATTATTATTCGAAATTAGTCTTTCATCTGACAATTTGGATTAAGCTATGAAAGAACCGACCTAAATCTCAGCTCATTTAGTACTTCAAAAGGTTGATGCTTTAAATTATCTTGATATTCCATCTTAAAATAGAGAGAATATCAAGGAATTATACACTCGATACCAAAATGAATGTCTTCTTTGCATTTGAATATAATAAAAACAAGGGAGAAGAAGGATTTTAAAAATGATGATAATTATACAACATCGATTCGCACTTAATTATCTTTTAACTTAATTTACAAATTTATATTCAAGATGGCCAATAGCACTCAGATAAAGGATGCATATAAATATAGGTTACTGGAATCTACTCGGCCATAATTTATTATTAGACTCTTTCGATATGCTTTGTTGATGCAATTTTAAATTATTGCGTTAGATTAATGCAGTATTTAGTATAAATTTTAATCTCGAGCTCCTCAATTCGTTAAAAAAGAAAAAGGAAAAAAGAAAAAAGGAAAGAGAAAAAGGTAGGTAATATTGATTGAAAACTTTCCAATTTACTTCCATTTAAATATATAGATGGCGTCGTAAGCTTAATAAAAATATTTAATTTCGCAGGAAATATAGATTTTAATTTTAACTGAAAATTAAAAAAAAAAAAAAAACAGTCGGATAAAATGAAACGTTAAACATAAAAACTTGATTTTTGATGCATTATTTATAGTAGTATTTTATTTTAAATTTATTGCTTGATTAAAAAGAATCTGTTTGCGTGTGCGTGTGTATGGCGGGTAAATCAGGAACTAGGAATTTTCTAGACTCAATTAAATAAAGCAAATAGAAAGTTATGTTAAATTCTAATCTATATTTAATCTTTGATAGTAGAGAAATTAAAGTTTGTAATAATTTAAAATAAATTATGAATTATTATGAATTGATAATAGCGTGAAATGAAAATAAACTTTCACTTGCTGGATAATCCGTTAAATCGTAACCGTTCAATTTGCATCTTATGATTTTTCTTTTACGCCGTGTCTAGAGTACCGAGTACCGAGTACCGAGTACCGAGTACAGAATCCCGGTCTCGGATACGTAACCATTCGCAGCTTTCAAATTTCTCGCTCGCTTAATGTAATGTAATGGTATTTTAAAGCTGCCAGAATTTTGTGCGAACGCGTAGCAACGATTTTAGTAAGAAAGATGACTGCATTTGCCCATAAGCCATTCTATTCCAGTATATTTCTTGTTGCTCATACTTTGTTCTTTTAAATCCAACCAATTCTTCCCGATATACCACCTATCATTTTTTTTCCCCTACTCAATTATTGTTACTGATTCGCATAGGTTTCACTTCATATTCGACCCCCTCCACCATTAAACGTAATTATAAAACAAGGTTTAAAAAATGGGTAAGAGTAATCTAGGCTATTAACAAATCATTTAATTAGAAGGTAATTAAATGTTTTGCAATATTCTATGGATTATAGCCGTACCACTATTATCATTATATCTTAAAACTCATAGCGTAAGAGAAAGAAATTAAATGGCTACACTATTCCTTTCAACATCTAATCGTACTTCGTGATCATATTTTTTATAAATTCTTAGCAAAACTTTTCATAAATCATAAATCTTTACAATTTGATATTATAAAATTAATTATGCCGATAATTTATAAATATTCTTTATATTTTTACTTCAATGCATACAAAATGTTTAGCATGAAACGTATATGCTATTCCATTATTCGTACAGTTGATATTATAACTTTGAAGAAGAGTTATAGTTTTTTTTTTTTTTTTTTAATCTTATAATGATTTAAGGAAATCTTCATTCTAGGTTATTCGTGGCACTTAACTAACGAAGATGAAAGTCTCTATTACGATCGAACATTACCTTAAAATGTAATAACGCAAAAAGCTTATAAATGGAAACTAATTAAGTTTACACTCGTTTGAAATGAAAGCTTTCCGCCTCATATAAAAGTCATTTTTTAGATTAAAAATTAAATTTAAAATAAAACAAGGTTATCACATAAGCAGATTCAATAATGTGAAACTTTCGAATCATAAGCGAAGACGAGGGTCTACGATTGACAAAAAATTTCCATAGAATTTACAGTTTAAACGAAGAGCGAGAAGCTTGTTGCGAACGACGATGCTGATCGAGCGATGCTTATTTATAAAAATATAAATACATAATGCAAATAGAAGGGCATTTCCGGGAGCCCCGACGGAACGGCGACGGTGTCGTTATCTTACTTTTTCACAACTATTGCTCGTCCGATCCAATTTGTTATTAACGGCATTGCCAGGACTGGCGATCGACACTTCCTCGACCGTCAGCAGCGGATTTTCCATTTTCCTTGTCGGCTGCATCGCCGCGAGATTTTTCCACTTTCGAAGATAGATAAGAGAGAGATAGAGAGAGAGAACTAATTTTTCTGTAACGCCCTCGAAGAATCCACCCTCACCCTGTAGAGTTTTTTTCTTTCTTCAGAAAAAATTGCGCTGCAACAACGAAAGCCGTATTTGGTTTTGTATACTTGCTCTATTCGAGATTTGACATCTCGATTATAGAAAATTTTATTTTAATCGTCGAGGAAAATGAGGATGCGATTCGCTGTATTTGACTACGCTGCGGTACTTTACTTTGAGGTACTGTTTTGTATTCAATGCTACCATTTAGTCATTTAGTCCTTAATTCATCTTTATTGGCCATAACCTATTTTTTTTTTGTTTACGTAAATAGAATGACTAATAATGGTGGAAGGAATAAAATCTCAGTAAGCTATAAGAATTCAATGAGAATTCAAAAGAACCAATCGATTTTGTATATTTTATTTTCGCTATCGCTTAATTGTAAGGCAATAAAAGATACGGGAATTTTTATGGGACGTTATTTACGTAAAGCTAAGCGAAAAGATTTGCTGAAGAATGTATAATCGTAGTTGAAAATCATATTGTCGTTATCAGAACTTACCGACGATGTAAGAATCCAAAAGAGAGAATCTAGAAAACTCGTTGCGTCCTCGTCCTTGTCGACGTATTGGCCAAAATATATACAAAAAAAATAAATATTAAGGCTTCGAAAGCTTTTGTCTAATGTTCAAAATGTTTGCAATTTAACGGTTTCATACATTCATTCGCGGCCTCGTCAATCTCTCAATGCTGCAGCTGTAGAAGCTAATTTACGTTATTTCACGTGCCTCCCCCTCCCCGCCCCTCCGCCCTAGCCCAATTACCCTTGGCAACAAACTTTTCGATCGAATTTTTAGAAATCTTCGAATGCGACTGAAACATTGCCTTTAGAAAAAAAATCTAATCTTTCCAAATATCATTTCGTCCGACTAAACTGAATTACTGACATTATAAAGAAAACTTTATAATTTCAATAAAAACCTACTAAATATTCTAGATGAAATCCTTAAACGATTTTTAATATATGTGTACAATAGAAAGAAGTTTATATTTTATCGGTAATATGAATTCCGTACAAATATTATACCCAATATTTTATTTTTCATTTAGTATTATTATATTTATTGTATATTAAATTATTCACCTTTATTTATGCTCATGTTTATAATATATTCGAAATTATAATTCAACAATTTAATTAAAGTGCCAGTCATAAGCTATAATCATGTGAAATCTCTGTAAAGATGTTTGGTAAATGAGAAAAATGAAATTGTCCTGATTGTTAAATTTTGAACTAGATTACAGAATATAGATCTAGATCTTTTATTTTCCCTCTATACATGCAATGAGCAGTTTCCTTTTTTTTATATGTGATGAAAAAGAGTTTACAATGATTATTATCACCATAATTAAAGATAAAATTTCGTTGTAAGAATAAATTTATGAGAGAGAGAGAGAGAGAGAGAGAGAGAGAGAACGAGAGTGATGGGGGTGGTGGGGATGGCAAGAAGTGTATACGTATGATTAAATGTGACGCAAGTTCATTTAGATCACAAAGAAAATAATATTTATTAAAATTTATAAAGTAAGAATTAAATCAAATACGTTTACGATACGAAAATTAATTACTCTTACTTATGTTGCTGATTGAATTATCAGATTCTTTATAGAATAGGTCTCTATATGAGCGTATGTGTATGCGTGCGTGTGTGTTTGAATCTGTTTGCATACGAAATTGGTTTAATAACATACGATTTGTACAATAAATAAAATAAACATTTAATGCCTGATTAGAATAATTTTTAATATTTGAATGTATAGGATGTAGGACTGGAGAAAATAAATTATATCAATCATAATGCATATAATGTATAAGTATTTTTTATTAATTCAAGTAACTTCATAATTGTGTTATTTAAAATGCATAAATATATTTAATGAAGATAAAATAGTTTATACATAGCGGTTAAAAAATGAGTATGAATAATAAATATTTATTGTATTCTATAACAGTTTTATAAATCCCTGATTTAGAATATCCTTATACAGGCAACTCTCATTATACATTATTCTTACAGATATATAAATATAGAGTAAATTTGCGACGGATTCGTTACGTGATTAACACAACTAAAATATCAACAACTTTAGTATCATTACATTTCAAATGTTATTAATAATATTGTTATGCTGTTCGTTGGAGTAACAACAACCTGCTCGTTTTAATCATAATCGATATTAACCGAAGCGAATTAAGATTTTAAAATTTATTTCTCTTACAATGAAGCAAATTATAAAGTTTATAAATACAAGCAAATATTCACATATACCTATGCCCATCAGAAATCGCTACTTAACGGGAGCCCGTAATCGCTATCCTTATCTAATTACGATATTTATACAAATTTGAAAAATATTAAAAAATACTTTACTTTATTTATTTAGCACGTGATAAAAATAAAACAATATCACTTGTAGTTACACTATTATCACCACTTAAACTAGAATACTATCGAATAGTAAGGTTTACAGTTTTTTACCTTCTTTTTTTTTTTTATATATACTTTACGGTATTAACAGACCAATAGGGGTAATATGTAATGTTGTATTTGCGTACTTTAAAATCGCTATTAGTTAAATATTTTAAAATGAAATGATGAAATCCGTAATGGTTACATTTGGTTTCGGGGAGACTAAGCAAGGACGGCATTAATATAAATTAACGTAAAATTTATTAAGAATCGTTTTTTTCAATTCTTAATTAGTAAAATTTAATTTCTCGTTTAATTAGAGCGATTGAAATCTTAATAGAACAAGCTTTACGTTTTAGAACGTAAGAGTAGAAATTTGAAAATACGTTTCGTTCGCTATTATTAATTTACCGTGTGGACTCGTCAATGGGATGCTGTGCCCGGAAAACGGCGTATAAGCGAATTATCTTTCTGTTAATGAGCCGAATGTCAATATTGCGACGATGTAAGATAAAATAATGAAGTCGACGCGTTAGAAATTGAGCTATCGAAGCTTAAATTTAAAATGAAAGGTCGACAGCTGAATGACCAAAGCGATAAATCCCCGTCCCCTCCGATCGCTATATTTTCGTTACGTTTATCACGACTGATGATGGGCTTATTTATTTGCAGAATATCTATAGCAGTTGTACGGCGCCATTAATCTAAGAGTAGAAAAGCTTTAGTTTCGACTAGAGCTTTATTACTTTATTGATTTTTTTTGACGCCTCTCATGTGCTCGCATACATTTTTCGCACGTATGTTATTATCAGTCACACGAGTCGCAAAATCAATTATTAGAAATAGATAGCTTTACGCGGCCTCCTTTTAAGGCTTATACGGTGATTAAATATTCGATATACAACTCGCACACAGAAAAATACATATTAATCCGATTCTTCAACCCAAGATTTATAAATAACAATGCCAAGTATTTCGAGATTAAAATATTACATAGGAAATTAGTTGCATTAATTGTAAAGTATAACTATCAACTATCGCGAGGACATTATTAATTCATTACTAGTACAAGTTCATATTCTTCATTATCACTATTCGTGTAAAATATTTCAAAACTATAAAGTTACGATCCATTTTATAATTTTTCTTCTTCACTTTTTACCCATCCTCGCGTTATTTACAAGCATCAATATCGACTAGTTGAGGTTACAGTGCATCATTACCTCTTAGTAACTATTTATTTATGCAACTACGATAACTAATTACACTACATTTGTATAAATCGGGAGATTATCATGCTTTCAAAGCATATCAATATCAAAGTACAGTATAAGTTTATTGCCTTCATTATTCTCTACTTCTCATTCAAGTATACAAATGAAATAGAGTAATTTACAATTTTTTTATATAAAATTCTTTGTTTTCGCAAACGTATTTATTGCATATGAGTGACAAAATTCCTTTGTAATATTTAAGTAACATAAAGTATAAAAAGAATACTAAAATATAGATCATTTAATCACAGATAGTGAAGACGCCTCTTTTCTTTGCTATTTATTTTTATAAAAACGTATGTATAACATTATTATTCCTACTTTTTGAGTAACGACAACAAAATATAATATTTTTCGAGTTGAATGTTCTCGAATAAGCAAAGAAAAAGTCCCCATTGTTTGCATTTTAAAATTTTTAAATACTTTATTTATAAGTTTGGGTGAATTCCTTAATTAATAAAATATACAATATCTTTGAAATTCATCATTATTAAAAAGTATATTCCATTACCTCGAAGGAAGGTAGAGTATATTTGACTGCATGTATCATGAAAATTACCATCTACTAATAACTGAACAAATCCAGATATTTGAATAAAAAGCACGTTCCGCTGTCGAAAACATTATCTATAAACATTCTATTAAACGTGTAAATTTGAAATAAAGCCTTGTGCAATTTTAAAATACCATGTATTTTTACTCAATTTTATTTTATTTAATTATTAATCAGTATTATTGTATAAAATTTCCACTATTATTTCATGTTTCTTGTCATTCGGCTTAATTTCTATTCCGTTAGTACTTGTTTTTCAGTTATCAGTATTATGGTTATGAAGAAAGAGCTATGAATATGATTTAGATACAAAGATGATTAAATCTTCTTTATAAATATGATCTACTTATTTATAATATCACGTTAATGCTTTGTGATTCATAGCCTTTTTTTTTTTATTAAATATTTTGATGTATTGCTTTTTTATTCTTAGTAATTGTTATTTCCATTACTAAGAATAAGCGATTTCTGATAAATTTTTATAATAACTTGTAAGCTACTTTAATTTAAAAATTTCTTAACTAATTGCTTGTATGACTTTCAAATTGATTAATAAGCGTTTGTACTTTCAATAACTATTATATTGATGCGATTATTTTCTTTAAGATTTTATCTCAAATTTAAATACTGAATGTAAAGTGAAATTTCAATAGTGTCACTGATACATAAATTTTATTCTAAGTTTCCAAAATTGATTATCTTTAAATATCATGCCACTAAATCTGATTTTCTTAACGACCTTAATGTCTTATGAGTGATAATATTTTGTTATCAGAATAGTAAGGTTGTTACAAGCATTTGAATCGAAGCTCTTAACAGCGTGCACAAGTATTATGCTTGTTAGTCAATAAAGTAGAAGAATAAGAAGAATAAAAAGTATTGACAGCATTGATTAAAATAAACATTATGTATATAAATAAAATGTCAATGAAGCATTAAGCTAATGTAGAATCCAGGAACTTGAAAGAATTATATGTTTTCCTAATGCTAAGCAACAATGAATATTTATCCGAATATGAAATAAGCTCGTAAAAACCTATAAAATACTTATGAATCTATGCATGACTAGCTTCTTTTAAAAATAGTTATCTTCAACGTATCTGTAATATAATCAATTTCAAATTGTACCTTAGATCTGTAATATTGAATTTTAGCCTATAGAATTAAATCTAGTTTTGACTATTTCATACTTCTTGCATAATTCAATTCCATTGAAGAATCAGTTTTTAAGGTTAAATCGGGCCGTTTTAAGCGGCAGACCAGTGCTCGGATCTCCAGAGCAGCGTGTAAATGTTATGTCTCTGATCCTCCGCCTCCAAGCAGTCGACCGGGAAGTCGGTGTACCTCGATATTAAGCTTCGGTAGCCTCGTCCCACCGTAGTCATGAGCGTTTTCTTCTTGTCCGCCGGTTTCGAGGAGATGATCTGCGCACGAACGCGAATGAAAATGAGGATAAAATAAGAAAAAAAGCATTAAAACCGCGACGAAGTCAAACCCCGGTCACGTCGGTCTAAAGTACCTGCGATACTTTTTCTTCGAATGGCCGGAAGACGGTGATGGGCCTGAGGGAATTGCACTCGGCGACGACGATGCAGCCCCACATGGTCCCGATATACAATTGGTTCATGCAGGTCTCCAAGGCCGTCACTTGGCACTTCTCCGTAGTCAGATTCTCCTCGATCGATATGGACTTGAGACTCTCCGAGCAAGGCACCAGTTTCGACATGTCCAACTTATTGACGATCTGCTTAGTCTCCAGGTCCCACTGGTAGACGATGCATCCCGGGTACGTGTAGCTCAGCACCGAGTTCTCCGCGCTCGTCAGGAACGTCGCGAACAGATTTTTACTCGCCGTTTCACCGCTCACGTGCTCCAGCTCCTGCTCGGCAGTTTCACTTAAGCTTCGGCCGTTAACAAAATACCAATAAAATACCGCTGCAGCTGGGGGGCAGCCTTACCTGTGTATCCAGGAGGTTGATGTCCTTCATCGTGTAGACGGATATGCGGCCGAAGCTGCGGCCGGCCCACAGTTCGAAGGCGCGTCGCTTCCGGGGCATGACGGCCAGCGAGTAAGTTCTCACGTTGTCTGGCGACGAGTCTATCACGTCGATTTTACGGGTCTGCGTGAAGGTGTTGGCGACCAGAAGGATTTTACCACTGAGCAGTGCGACGGCAAAGTGCTTCAGCTGCTCCAGGTAAACGAGGGCAACGACCTGCGATTCCTGCCGAGACGTAAACTCGCGTTTAAACATACTCCTCTCTCTTTCTCTCTCCCCCCCCTCTTTCTATCGGCCAATGCACCTTTCGATTATCGGCCTCGAGGCGTAAGTTACCCACGCAGCCGAAGTTCGTCCCGAGGTAGACGTGCAGCTGCCCGGTATTGTCACCGATCCAAATATACCCGTCCACGCTGCACATGGCATAGGGCACCACCGGGGTGTCGATGCACACGTGCTGCAGCCACCCCTTCTGGGTGCCCAGGAGCATGTCGACCTCGCCGTTGTAATGTCCCAACCAGATCTCGTAGCCCATGACGTTCTCCTCGAGGAGTCGATTTATCATCATCATCGTCGTCACCTGAAAATGGTGGAGGGGCGGGGGGTGATGAGGACCTTCTCTGAATAAAGCCCCTACGTAGCTAGGACTTCCATCCGATCCGCGAGCTAGGGCAGATGCGATTACCTGAGACTTCTCGGGCAGTAAGGTGACATCGATCAAGTGAGTGAACTCCGGCGCGGAGGCGATCGACACGATCTGACTCGCTGTCGGTCTGTCCCTTGGATTCTGCGCCCAGCATATGACCATTAGATCGAGGGCGTAGCACGGGTGCAGTGTCTCCCTGTAGGTGAGCGGCGGCCTGCCGCCCTCGAGGATGCACTCCTTCACGGCCTCGTGGCCCTCGAAAGGCTGCCTCAGGGTAACGAGCTCGTAGATGAACATCCCGAAGGAGAAGGAGTCAACCTTCTCCGTGTACTCCTCCTCCCCGTTGTACTTAATTATCTCGGGGGCCATGAAGCCCTCCGTACCCCCGAAACCCTTGGCTCCCGAGGGGAGCGTCAGTCGGGATATCCCGTAGTCGGCAACCTTGACGTGCACCGGCCTCTCGTGGTAGGTCTCCTGGAAGGGGAGCGGCATCTGCCAGACAAGCACGTTCTCCGATTTCAAATCCCTGAAACGTGCGAGCGCCTCTAATTTAGTTTTTAATAAAGACCTCTCATCTCATTTTCAGCTACATCTTTCAATGCGAAGGCTGCTTGTTTTAAACAGGAAAACAGACGTGCCTGTAGATGACGTGCTGCTGGTGCAGATACTCGACGGCCTTGGCTACCTGCAGTATAATAGCCTGGAGGGTGAAGGGGTCGAGCTTGGCGCCGGATCTCCGGTAGTTCTTGAGAGCGTTATTAAGGGCGCCTTCGGGGGCGAGGTCGAGGACCAGGGCCAGGGGGCTTATGACGATGCCGATGAGGGGCACGATGTTCGAGTGCCTCAACGTTAGGAGTATGTTGAGCTCCTGCCTGGCCGTGCAGTAGGCCTTGCACGCGTACCGAAGGGGGTCTCGGTCCCACTTACTCTGGGCGGCCTTGTAAGCCAGGACCGCGGACTGCTTGGAGTTTGGACCCGGCGGCACCGGCTGCAGCATCTTCATGGCCACGTCGGCGCGTTGGTTCTTACCCGGGAGCTTGCAAGTCCCCTATCGATTATAAACATTTATCATCGCAATTGATCCTCCGCCCTCCCCTTCCCCCTCTCCCCTGCCGCTCGTGCTGCGACTCACACGCTTCAATTCCGTTTACCTTGAAGACGAAGCCGAAAGCACCGCGACCGAGCATTTTCCCTCGCCTGATATCGTCGCTCTTTATCAGGTGCTTCAGCCCCAAGTCCATGAAGATAATGTCCGGGGCGACCTGCGAGAGCGAGATGTCCGAGTGCTTTGGACAGCTTATCGACTTGTTACTGTAAGCTGCGAGAATACACTCCTCCACCATCCAGGAGTAAACGATTCTTTCCTCGGAGGGGCTTAAATATTTCTTTGGGAAGTCCGGGTTACCCTCCAACGACGGCATGCGGCTCGAAGTCGAGCTGTCGTAGCCGACCCCGCTGTCGCCGTCGGACTTGTAGCTATCCTGACTCTGTCGCTCCTTGTTCAAATAGTACCTGCAAGGGGATACAGAATTTACGTGATTCTTCAGTGAAATAAAGCGGCAGTGAATTCCGCGGCGTTGGCGAGGTTGTCGCCGGAGAGACAGGCGTACCGGGGTATATCTTCGGTGGATTGCTCCGAGTCGTTGCACGACTCGTTCTCGTTGTCCCCGTTATCTATCAAGCATCTGGGGCAAGGAATGAGCCTCGTGACCAATAGCTTGCCCTCGGAGGTGTGGACGAATCTCGTGCCGAGAGTCGGATACCAGTCCTCGAGGAGGATGTCTATGTGATCGACGATCAGCGCGAGAAGCTGGGGCATGCTCTCGGGCTGCGGCTCGACGACGATCGCTTGGTAGCCCATCGGCTCGTCGTCCTCGTCCGGCTCCATCGTCACTATCGGCTGCTTTATCACCAGAGTGTCCACCGGGAACCAGATCTCCAGGATCGCTGAAGTATTCAAGTGCACGGAGCACCAGATGCCGTCCTGCTTGAGCTTGAACCTGTGCTGCCTGTGGGTTTTGCGAATTATACTCAGCTCCGTGGGATTAAACAATTTAAAGGGTCAATCGAGCGACGTTAATTCAAACGGGTCGTTCTTTCGAATCGTTTCGTTGAACGAACGAACCAACGAACCAACGAACGGACGGACGGACGAACCTATAGTTGTATGGCGAGTTGCGAAAATTGTAATTGACCTCCTTGATGCGGAGCAGAGTGACGCCGGCGTAGCGGAGTTCGATACCCGTTTGCCAGAGGATCCACTCGCCATGGATTTCCAGCAGGGCCGAGAAGATCTTGTCGTCAACAAAGTCCTTGAAGGGTGTCAGGAAGGACATGACGATTTCGACTATCGTGTCGTCTGCGAGGATACGTGTGATGAGGCGCGACCAGAAGCCACTGCGAGTTCATGAGGCGAATGTAAGCATTTCTCTAATATCCGCGGATAAGAATGCAACGGAGAAGGTACCAGCTTAACGTTATAAAAAGTAAAGTACCTGGGAAAGTAGGACATGAGCAGTAGCCGGCAAATCGAGCAGTCTGGCTGTGCCCTGGAGGTCAGTATGCCGCTCTCCGTACCGCTGTTGACTTTATCGCCGTTGGCCGGCTGGTTACCGAAGGTAACCATCGGTGACATTATCATCTTCGTCCTCATGTGCCAGCTGCGGGCCCTCACCGGAATCCTTATCGTTACGTTGCTCCGCAAAAGGTCCTCCTCCGTAGGCAAGAGGGAGGGTATGAGCAGCGTCCTGTAGTCCCAGGTGAGGGCGACCTCAAATTTATTCAGCAGACTGACGATGTAACTAACCGTGCCCGAGGTAAGAAGCATAATGTCGATAAATTCGTTATTGGGGGATCGATTAAATAGATTCGTTATGGAGGTCGTACCCGTGGGTGTCGGCGGTCGATATTCTCGATGATTTGAAAACGTGCTGTATGTCGTCGAGCTTCATGATCCCGGATCTTGCGAATGGATTTATCTCGCGGATCGTGACCACGTGGGCGAGCATGTCGCAGAGCCACTGGGGATCCAAGAAGTACAAATCCTTCAAGGTCGCGTCGTCGTAATGCAAGATGATGCCGTTCTCGTGTAAGAACAAGGTCGCCTGATGGAGCTCCGCGGGATCTCTGAAGGACCTGTGCATCTTGTGGAGCTCGAGATTGACCGCGGAGTAGTACTGATCGGCTTTAAGCACCGGATCAGCTCCGCACAGCTTCCTTTCCTGGGCTATCGGCAGTCGCAACACAGTTTTTCATACTTAATATAGTCAGTTACGGGAGGAGCAGGACAGAGTGTCGGAGGCGTTACTGCTTTACCCAATTGCACGACGACGTCCTCGAGGGCCAAGTAGCTGGCGGGAACCCTCTGCTCGAGCAGCAGTTCCTTCGAGCCCGGCGACCTCAGGCTGAACACGACGTCGTAAATGAGATTACAGAGCATCTTGATGTTGTGCCGGGTCTTGCAGCTGATCTCTATCGTCTCCATGACCTTGGGCAATCCGCACTTCTCCGCGTCGACGATGTTGATGAACTTGTCGCGTATGTACTGCTGGAGGGCCTCGCTCTCCTCGTAAGCGATATCGTAATGCGTCCCGACAATTATAACGGGGGAGTTGGGCGCGCGGCTCTGGATATTGATGAGCCACTGGAATATTTCGTTGACACCCTGCAACCGAACCGTCGAGCTACGTCATTATACGAGCTTATCCTTCATCCAAGGAAATCCAAGGATCGCCGTGATCCTTCCCCGTCCTACCTTGAAGCCGTCGATTATACGCCAGACGACGAGGTAGAGACTGCGCTTCGACAGAAAGTACTGATGCGTCACGTAGTACTCGCGCTGTCCACCAAAGTCCCAAGTGCGAAAGTACACGGGCCCGTGGGACGAGTGACCGCGTACTTTCTTCTCGTAGAGCCAGTCGCCGATATCGACGCCCACGGTCGATATCGTCGTGCCCCGCGCAGTCTTGGAATTTATGTTCTTGTTGCCCATCCGCTTGGCCCAGTGGTCCGAGGCCTTTTTCTTATTTGGCACCTCGCCTTCCTGTCGCAACTGCTCGAGTAGGCTCGTTTTACCTGTTTCACAGCGCGTTCGCTCGCTACATTACTCATTCTTGGTGGAATTTTTCTACTACCTCCTCCCCGTCCCTCATACCCTTGCCCCATGCCTTATTTAAAATACTGACTGGCGGTGTTTACCTATGCCCTGGATCCCCACGATCATGAGCTTCATCCGGGCGTAGGGTTTCGCGTCTTCGAGTACAGATTTCAAGTAGCCAATGACGTCCATTGTCTTGTACTTCTTAGACTCGATCATGGATTTCAAGGGCTCCTGAAGCTTACACCCTTGAGTGTTGAGATTCCACAGGCGCGACAAGAGGCCCATCTGGGGTGGAAGCTCGGTAATGTCGCTGTTACCGCTGACGTTCAGCACCGACAGATTGTTGAGCTCGTAAATGTTTGGCGGTATCTCCTGTAACGTGGTGGTGGTGGGGGGGGGCGTTATTCGGGTAATTCTTCGTTAACTTATAAAACGGAGATGCGATGTACCTTGAGCTGGTTATTGCTGACGTCGAGCATGATGACGTTCGGGAAGAGTAGGTACAATTTGGAGGTGGAGGAGGAGGAGGTCGTGTGGCTCGATTTCGAGTCCTTGTCGGACTCGTCGTCGGTCACGTAGACCATGTCACCGTCGTCCACCGAGGTAAGCTGGATCCTGGTCAGCTGGTTGTTGGCGAGCACGAGCGTCCGGAGGTTCTCGAGACGCAGGTGACGACGATGCGTGCAAACCGACATGAGGACGACGTCGCGCAGGGAACTCGTTACTTGACGGTTGGTCGGGACCACCGGGGACTGGACTCCCGTCGATGGGCAGTAGCACGCCGTGTTAGCTTGTTCCATTTCGTCTGCCCCGTCCACCTGAGGCCAACACCATTTTCCCAATGTCATTATTCATTGATACTCGGCTCTACATGGAGGACTCATGTCAAGGAGCATAACCTATCTTAACGAACCTGGGGGAGGCTTGGCCAGCAAGATATTTGGTTATTTGACAAATCCAGCTGCTTCAAGCTTGCCGGGTAGGAGGTAATGTGACTCATTG
This sequence comes from Ceratosolen fusciceps, assembly GCA_018883505.1. Classification (NCBI taxonomy): domain Eukaryota; kingdom Metazoa; phylum Arthropoda; class Insecta; order Hymenoptera; family Agaonidae; genus Ceratosolen; species Ceratosolen fusciceps. Next base: position 5,623,344 of record RCIC01000013.1, on the reverse strand, counting down.
ACCTCAAGGAGTTGTAAGCCATATTTAGCCTCAGTAAGCTCACGGCTAAACAAGGCAGGGCTACGGGGATACTGTTAAACAGATTGTGGGCTAGATTTAATGAAGCCAAGGCAGATTTGTTGGCCGTTTGCTCGGCGTCGTCCGAGATCTTCTCCGTTACCTGAAATTCCCATTGAATGTTACCGAGTCAATTACGGCAACAGGCACAATTAAGGATGATGGGCGTACCTGTACGGATTTGGTCCAGGCGAAGGGCCTTTCCATCTCCGTGATCCTCGCGTTGGCCATCTTTGAAAAGTAAGAGTCGAACTCGAGAGACTCGTCCCTCGGCAAAGTTAACTGCGCCGAGAGGTTCCTTATGCTCGGACTGCTCGCGAGAGCGTCCTCCTTGTTGGACTTGCGGCCGGCGTTCTGGAAGACCTGGCTGGGCAGGTCGCGCAGCAGATTGAACGAGGCGTTGAGCTCCTTGAGTTTGGGGGCGCGCCACAGGTTTCCGGGCAGAGACTGGAGCTTGTTGTTGGACACGTCCATGATCTCGAGGGAGGGCATATTGAGAATGAACTCGGGCAGTTGCTCGAGCCGGTTATCCTGTAGATAGACCTCCGCGAGGATCGGGCAGAGCTTGTCCTTGGGGCCCTTCGGCTCAGCGGTCAGGGCCTCGATCTTGTTTTGAGCCATGTTGAGATGCCTGAAGTATAATGTTACACGTGATGATTTACGAGTGATGGGTCAAGAGCTCTGGCGCGCAAGGGATCTCAGCTCACCTGAGACTTTGGAGGTAGAAGATAATGGACGGCACCGTGGTAATGGAGTTTTGAGATATGTCGATCCTCGTGATGGCGTAGAGGACGAGCTCGTTGTTTTTCGCGGTGAGCTTCTTGTTGACGTGGAGGACGGCACTTACGAGCCACTGGGAACGAATCTGCGAGAGCCGGCACTGCTGGTCGTGCCAGTTTATCATTGTCGGGACGCTCGGGAACAAGGTCGAGTAGGTGACGCCCCCGAAGCCCGACAGGGCGGAAAAGTGCGAGGAGGTCTGGCTACCTTCGGTCATGGCCTTCTTGTTGATCTTGTACTCGGCGTCCGGGTAGGCCTTGATCGAGAGGAGCTTCGCGGTGAGGACCTCGTCGCCGTTCCGGGCGGCGATCTTGAGGGCCGAGCAGTCGCTGTCGACCGCGCCGTGCTTCAACAGCATCTCCACGACTTTGGTATCCCGATTTTGGCAAGCCATCGCCAGGACAGTCGTGTTAGCGTTCTCCGAATCGCTCGGCTCCTGGGGATTTCTCACTGGCAGGTTCGTGTTCGCTCCGGCCTGTCCGATCACTTGGCATTAATTAATTACAAGGCTCCGAGCGGCAAAAGTACGTCTTACTTATAAAGAATTACCGCGTCACGCGTGGATGGGCTTCGCTTTAAGAAAAACAACCGCGATAATCCGACTTTATATTGCAGAATTTTTTTTATCCCCCCCCCCTATATATATATATATATATATAGATCGGTTCGATCGAGCAAGTTTTTACGTAATTAACTGGCGACTGAAATTTTAAAATTTCTTCGTCCAATTAGCAGGACATTTTAACGGGTATATATATATTTTTCTTTTTTTCTTCTGGTCCATTAGGAGCACCCGAAGAAAGGCCGAAGCTGCTCGCTCGTCTTATAAATAAACATTAGCTTTATAATTTGAAGAATATTTGAGGGATATTCTGCGAGGAGATAATTAATGTTTGTTATCGGGGAAGGAAAGATAATTATTAAAATTAATTATTATTAATTCACGGATTGAAATGTAAGTAAAAAGGTATGCTTTAATGCTTAGGGGAACGTACTTGTAAGAGCATTCCGATGACGTCCGTGTGCCGGGCTTTGACGGCTGCGTGTAGAGCTGTCTGGGAATTGTTATTGCAATAGAGGTCCAGGTTAAGGGGGGAGATGAGGTTCTCGTCCTTCTTCTCGTTGGACCGACCCATGAAGTTTAGACTGGACATGAGCCGCTGTATGCCACTGGATATCCGCCTCCTGGGTAAGGGCAGAGGCTGCTGCTGCTGCTGCTGTTGGCCTCCGGTACTCGTATCCTCCTCCTTCACCTTCCGCGACTTCACTTTGTAATTCAGTAAGAACTCCACGATCTTTACATTGCCAAGGACACTTGAGATGTAAAGGACGTTCTGGTCGGTCACGTCTTGGGTATTTATGTCGAACGGCATCTCGTATTCGAATTCGCCACTAGGATCTTTGAACCTGTGATACGCGAGGAAGAGCATTTTTAAAGCACTTCGGGATGAATAGATAAATAAGAGTGGGGACAGGGTGAACAGCAACTCACCTCTGATACAAGCCAGCCGGGTAATCGAATCCAAGGAGGAACTCGATGACGGCGTAATGTCCGTTGATGGCGGCCGCGTGCACGGGCAACCATCTCTCGACGGTCAGGGACTGGACCTGCCTGGGAAACTGCCTCAGGAGCATCTCGACGATGTCGAGCTTGCCGTTGTAGCAGGCTATGTAGAGCGGGCAGTACTTGGTGACCGGGTGTATGGTACAGTCGGCCCCGTGGTCCAGCAGGAGCTTTACGACGTCGCGCTGCCCGGTCTCGCAGGCGACGAAGAGGAGGGTGTTGGCCCCACTCGGTGCCATATTAACAATGCCCTCGAGGTCGGGGCTCGTTAGCTCGCCAACGATCGCCCGAGCGACTAAACAATCTCCTTGCATGCACGCGACCCTCAGGGCCGCGTGCGTCTCCAAGCGCACCTTTTCATTTCTGCAATAAACATTAAAACTCCCGTCAATCAATTAGCCACCATCGCTTCTATTGTGGTCTACCATTGATTTTCTTTATCTAATTTCGCTACCCCCCCCCCCCACACACACACACAGACAGACAGACAGACAGACAGAGGCAGACCTCCGCACCCCAATAACCCCGCCAATTGCACCATCCTCTCTGATCTTCTCCAGTTTTTAATTTGTTTTGTTTTAATTATTTATTTATTAATCCTAGCTATATATACTTTTCGTCGACGCTGAGCATTAATTAATCATTAGCAAGTCCAAGCTTATTAAATTATTAGCATTAATAACATCTTGTTTTTAATATTGATTATATGAACGAGTAGGTTTTCTATTCGCGGCGCTAAAGCCATGCAACTGTTGTGGTTGGCAGGAAACTTATGCCGACAGTTTGAGCGTAGATTTTTATTAAAATGTTTACGCGTCCAAGTGGGATCGCGAAATTGTTCGAGGTCTCGAGTTGGCAGCGGCTTAGCTAATAATGTCGATCCATAGACGAGAGCATTCATTTTCATAATAAAAGAGGTAAAATCGCGGTCGACTATAGAAAGAGAAAGAAAAAAATCGATCGGCGCTCTAAGCTATCCGGCAAATCTATAAATAATACGCGTGCTTGCAAGAACGGGAAGGGGAATAAACAGAAAAAGACTTGGGGGTGGCGCTTGATTGGCTCTATGTCATGTAATCGTTAATTACTCGGTAATATTCTGATTAAGTCGATCGATCAATCCTCACGTTGACTTTTCGCCCGTAGAAGGCATTCAGAGCGAGGGAGAGAGAGAGAGAGAGAGAAATAGACTTGCTCGCGAAAGGGCGGGAATGTCTCACCTCTCGGCGGCGGCCTTGAGGATCTCGCAGCATTTGGCGTTGTCGTTCTTTTCGCAGAGGCCGAGAGCGGTGAAGCCGGTGCCATCGGCAACGTTGAGATTCGCATTGTACTCGAGGAGCTTTTCGAGGTTGGTGGCGTGTCCGTGTTCGGCGCAGATATGGAGAGGAACGCGCATTTGGCCCCGGGGTCCGCAGGGCAGGTTCGCGTTAGCTCCCGCCTGGAGCAGGACCTGGAGACACCGGGAGCTCTCGGTTATGGCGGCCGCGTGGAGGGCCGTTCTCCCCCAAGAGTCCTGGCTGTCGATGAACTCGGCGAGCTCACCGCGGAGCAGGTCCTCCAGGAGCTCCGCGTTGTCCCAAAGGGCGGCTTGGTGGAGCAGCCGACCCTGGAAGTCCTCGTCGACCGGTGTGTAGTCCTCCATGGTCGGACGCTTCGGGAGCGCCTCTGAAATTTTTCCGAATCGTCGACTTTTGTCTATTACATGACCTGCCTATTATACTCCTTCACATCAACCCTCGTCGTGATAGCGTCGGCCGAAGGCTCACTCACTTTTCTATGCATTTTAATTCACGTTAAAATATGCCGCTTACTCTTTAAATATATAAAGTCTAGCATTGAGAGAACATTTTTTTAATATTTACAAGCGAGAGTACGACCGTTATTGCAATTAAAATGTCACTTAATTCATATATATTTATGCAATTTTTTCATTTATTTACTTGAGTATCCCGTCACTTACAAGTAATTTAATCTAATAAGAATAACAATCATACCAATCACGATAGTATTAAAAAATCACAACATTTAATAAAAAATTTAATAAAAAATAGCACTACAATTAGTACAGAATCATGGTAAATGAAATCACAAGATCAGTTTATTTATTACTGTAATTGTTAATTATAATAACAATATATAATAATAATAATAATAATAATATTAAAGTACGGCATGATAATTGTCATTTTTTTTATTATCTGGTATTAGATAACAAAGAATAAACTACTTCAACGTGCTAATTGGTCTGTCGAAAGCTTGTATAACATTACCAGTGCTTTAATAGAAAATGGTAATTGAACATTATTTAAGTGATGTAATTCAAGGCACATGTCTTACATAAGATAGAAGACTGTATTATGTTATTGATGGAAATATTACCTGAGACTGTTCTTTCAATGTCATTATGTATGACATTAAGGAAATAACAATTAAGTCATATGAGTTTAAAATGTTTAAATGTATTATTGTTTTTCAAGTCACACAACTACTTGAACATAATATATTAGAAATAAATAATATATTTATATTAAAAAAAAAAAAAACAAGAAAAATAGTTTCATTGAAAAAGTCCAGTCATGAAGAATCATTTTCACAAAAAAAATAAATTTTTCGTTGTTTAAACTACGAATGAATAAATAGATGCTGGTAAACAATTAATTTAGGGATTAAATGGCTTGATAAAGTAATTGCAAAAGTAATTCATATTGGGTGAAAAAAGAAACGAGGGAAGGAAAAAATCAATAAAAATACGTGCTCGTGTAGGTAAATGTTTACTTGAAGGTTGAGGTTAAAGCTCGCGAGCGAGCGATAGAGAGAGAGACAGAGAGAGAGAGAGTGAGAGAGAGAGAGAGAGAGAGCGACAAAGAGCACAAGGGGAATAAGAATTTTTGGAATTTTAGCGGAAGGATCGTGAGTGAGAAGTAAATTGTCGAGTGCGGATCGTCGCCAGGGGAGTAATTCCGTTAAAGTAGGATAGTTGTTATCTACCTATGCAGGCTTAATCACAGCGCAATAGAATAATAATTCCATTGTCGGCGAGGAGCGGTGGGAAAAAAATATTCATCGACGATTGACAGCAGCGAAACGTTCCGCGTTGTTGCCGAGGAGAGGACGACTCGCCCCGACTCCGGTTATCATGTCAAAGATAAAGAAACGTAATTCGCACAACCGCGATCGTCGTCGTCCTCCTCCTCCTCCTCCTCCTACTGCTCTCGACTCGGCAGCTCGTTCACCTCCCTCCGAGGGACCCGCGCGCCTCACTCTGACTTCACCACGCCATTTTCACCCAGCATTTCAGCAACATACACATACACACGCGCGCACCCACACCCACACACCGCCCGTGGCGCACCTACGGTACTCTAATTGCGCCCAGTCGACCACGGGCAGGCGCGCCGACACCTCGCCGCCCATTGGTCCGTATTTTTGCGCGTTATTTAAAGGCTTCGAATGGGATAGGCGAAAGGCTCGTTATTGCGAATCCGTTAGCAGTACTTCGGCCTGCTCCCCTCAACACCCTTTGCCGCATACATGCACGCATTATTAGATTGAATTGCATTCAATCCGCTTATTAAATAATACCGGCTCCCCTTACTCGCTTTATTTATAATTAAAGACCCTCGCGTCATGCGCCATTAATAAAGCTCTCAAGAGATTAAATTAAAAATTATCTCTTATCGGGTATTAATTATAATTAATGTTTTAATAATAAATGAATAATCAACGAATAACAAATGAATAATAATAGTAATAGTAATAATAATAAACATAAGGCTGGCGCGCAGAAGGTTTTCATGTTGAATAAAGCCCGTAGACAGTAAACAATATCTATGAATTCGTTATGAAAAATCGTCGTAAAACAAAGCCACGCGGCTCGTAAAGTTTTGACATAAAGAAGAAAGTCAAAATGAATGAACGTTCGGCCGAATAAGCTTATACCGAGTTCGAAATTGCCAGCTTATACGGATACATTCGTCCCCCGTATTATACGTGATGCCGCATCACGTTATGCATCTGCGGTGCCGAGGAATTTAATTATATTTGATCGTACTTACCTAGTCGAGGCGGCAATGAAGCGTCATTTCGCCTAAAGTAATTAAAATCTATTGCACCGCTGTACGCGTATATTATCACGTGAGATAATTAGAACGCAGGTTCGACACGCAGGTTGTAGGCGGCTACGGCGACTACGGCGGCTACGGCGGCGATAATCAGTCGGAATGGGAACGCGTAACTGTGCGCGAATTGTGCCAGTAAGTGAGTTGTTACCTATCAACCTAGAGAACAGAGCGTATAAGTTGCATTGCGGTCTGTTTCGCGCGTCATTGGGTCCAAAATCAATTATCTCCGGACGGAGCTCATCCTCTGGCTCAGCCCGACTCGCTCTCGGCGCGATTCCCCCGCCCCCTTTCTTACCCTCTTCTCTGCCTCCTCCTCCTCCTCCTCCTCCTCACCCTCACCCTCCCGCTTCAGTAATAGCGTTAAGGATTCTTTTTCTTTAATCTCTTCTTCTCCGCGCTCAGATTTATCCGCCTCTTATTACTACGCTGAATTACCTTACGTAATTTTGAGCACGAAAAGCTACATAATCTCAATTTTTTTTATTCGCTATTGAATCAGCTTATTTCACAGTTCAGTTTATTCAAATCGATATACATTTTCTGTTTCATGCAAAACAGGATTAAACTAGTTTTTCAGAATACACAAGTACTTTACAACAACGAAGCCAATTACTTTCTATAATTGTCGAATTGTATTATCACTGGTAGTTCTTTACCGGCACAGTGGCATTACATTTGTGTAAAAGATGAGAAAAATAATACTTTTCATTTTCAACACTTCATTTAAATTTTATTATACTTCACTTTTATAATTAAATTAAATTAAATTTCATAGCAATTTTTTTACTATTTAATCATAAATAAATACAGATTATTTTAAGGCTCGCCTCGTACGCTCGCACATGTATATTGGCACATTTAAATAAATAATTCTCATATTCTCTTTTCGTGAAGAATGACGTATATTAAGATTACAATCACATTAAGAAGGCCCTGAAGAAGCAGCGAGTGATAATAATGCAACAGGTGATGCTTATTCTTGAGCACTGTGAGCAAAGACTGCAAGAGCCCAGTAGAGAGCGCAGAGACAAGCCGTGCATTGACGTTAAACTTTCTATCTTTAATAATTGGGATATAAAATGTAAAAATTATCCTTCCTTTCCTGCAATTGTGTATCGGATTGCGTTAAGATCCGAGAAGCGCGCAATCGTGGTTAACTACGTTGTACCTTGGTTTCGATATCGAATATCAAAGCAAATGCATTTTTATGTTTCTGATTACGTTGTTAACTTACAAATTCAATAAGTTGTCGTTCATTCTAATAATTAATAATTAATAATAATTGATAATAATGATAATAATAATAATAATAATGATAATAATAATAATAAGCATAATGAATAATTTTCTCTTTCTTAATTGGATTTAAATAAATATAAAATTTTATTTAGTTCTTTGTGATTCCAATTAAACGTCAACTGGTCGAAAGTCACGTAGAAATTTGATTTTTTTTCCTCGTTGATACAAGTGGTTAATCATTATTGTTTTTATGTACAAAATATTAATGCGAAAATATACTAAAATGATTTCTCTAAGCAATCCCCCCCCTCCCGCTTCCCTTTATATTTTAATGAATCTAAAATGCGAATTTATAACACTGATGATTTGTGTGCGTGTGTGTATGTATATATATGTATATAATGAATATCAGACGTACACGTAAAAAAAAAAAAAGAAAAAAGAACTTATTTAAACAAAGTTAAGTTAAGGAAAAGAAAAAAATACCAGCAAATTTTTACGTGATTTCGTTGAATTGCAAAACAAGTAACATTTGCTAGCGATTTCAGCAGCAAAGATAATGTTTATATACAGGTAATGTCGGTATTTTGTACTTTAATGAAACCGATCGTTAATCCGGCTGACTGCCTTCGATAATGAGGGCTCGGGCGAGATTCCTTGCGGCGGCCAATCGGAATACGGGAACCTTATCCTGGAATTTGGGATCGTCGCCGTGGCCTTCTATCGATCGGAGCAATTCGAAGGTGTCCCGCGACGAAAATACAATATCGTTGGTTTCGAGCAGCGGAATCGCGTCGGTTAAAAGTATCGACCAGAAGCTGCACAAACAAACAATCCCTTGTACAATTTTACTTGTACATAAATGGGCGCAAAGATTTCTTTATCAATTACTCACTATTTCGGAGTTAGATTCGAAACGATCAGAGAAATAAGCAATCTCGCCGCTTCCTTGAATTCCCCAATACCGTACATCTGATGAAATTCGCAATACTTCCCTAAAAAAAAAAAGAAAGAAAAAAAGAAATAAATAAATTCATTGGCTATTTCGGATTCGCGTATACGTCTGGTATACCAACCGAGAAACGTAAGCCTCTCGCAGGCGAGCATGCAGGTGCCCAAGTTCTCCAGTAAGTCCCGGCACTGGATCTCCGCGTGCTGGACATAGTGCTTGAGAAATCGATCGGCGATATGAGAGGCGAACATAATATCCTGGCCCTTAAGGGCCCACGCGAGTGCATTGCCTACTCGCCCTTGAGCAATACACTTTATTCCTTGAATTTTGCAAATACTGGATGCTAATGAAAATAATGACAGTCTGTGCGTTAGTCAACTCGAAAGGCAATTTACAAATTTACAAACTAATTAAGGGTACACTTTGATATCTTGCTGAGGCAATTTTCTTAATTAATTTTCTAATCCGATCTATGGGAATAATATTTTATTATAATAAAAGTTGTTCTTCTCACATACCCAGGTGATGCAAATCGTTCTCTTTAGCGACATCTATAATTTTGTTAATTCTCGCTTCACTTCCTAAAGGAATAGTTTGCAAGAGTGCTTCTAATCTTATTAAACCTTGTTCAGGACAACATTCTAAATAACTAGCACCGCACTGCCACAGCGAACGATGGCCCATCAGTGTACTTCCATAATCTAATATTAAAGATTCGTGAAGTAGATCAGTGACACTAAAATAAGAAGGAAAATCTTTTTAAACTGTACGTTATTGTAACGTTTCGAATAATATGTTATCCTAAATGTTATTGATTTTTAATTACGACTTACTTGACCTGGTGTTTGTCCATAATGTTCAATCTACCACAATGATAAAGCAAGTCCGTTAGATGAGAAGCGAACCAGCCATTATCGTTCATATACTGAATTTCTTTTATGATTTGATGCAAGTCACTTTCCATCAAGGCCAAAATAATATTATCTAATATTAATAATGATGATTGCTTAATCGATTGCCATTTAACAGCAATGGTGTTTGCGTGTCGAGCCAATTCCGGTTGCTTACAACACTGAGCAGAGTAAAACAATTTTGCTGCCAGCAACTCGTACCACGCCTCCGTATATTTTGCAAATTCCCATAATTCATCTCCAACGACTAACTACGGTTTAAAAAGTGAGTTTTGCAGAATTAATTTCGACTCGAGATAAATTCTTTTCATCAATGCACAAAATATTCAGAGAGATTGTAATTATTTTTACCACTTATACAAAAATTCTTAACTCAGTTTGCACCATTTATTAACATTGTAAGAATAAGAATAACTGATTTACATATTTTTTTCTTCTAATACTAAATTTATGGAATATTATAAATTTGATCAATTAAATATTAAATAAGATGCTGAAAAATGCCAAGTATTGTTAAAATAATATTTACCTTCATGAGTGACTCTAAATTCTGGTCGACTTCAAAGACTTTGCTATCGATACTTTGAGACAAATTCATCTGCCACTGTTTCCACCTAATAGTAAATTCTTTGACCGGATACCCACCGTATATATTATATACGGGCATATTCCTAAGAGCATTTTCTGCCACTATGAATGCTGAAAGATCAGCTTTACTGTGCAATGTAAGAAGAGCTCTTACAACATCAAGCTTTCCATGCAAAGCACAACCAATTACAGCTTCCCAATAATTAGGATTTTCTATATCTATACCCACTTGTTTTCTAGCTAATATTTTCATAGCCATTATCTCTCTTGATGGAAAATGAAATTTAACCCATTCAAGAAGTTGAGGCAATATGATATCTCCTAAAATTAATTTTATAATATATGAAAATCACACTATTTATTTATATATTTATATAATACCATATTTGCTAAGGGATTTTAAAAATTGCCCCTCTAATAATTTCTAAGTAATCGTGTATTTGTTTTATAAATTTATAACAAACTGAGAAGCTGCTTAAAATCATATAAATCTTACCTGGAATGACATCAACGTAAAGTATTTCGGTTAAATGCCAGACGCATTCAACATTGTAAAAAATAGTTTGGAAGTTTTCATAAAGAGATTTTTCATTGTCCACACATTTTTCTGCGAGATCCTGCAATTCTTCTAAGCAAGCTCTCAAAATAGATCTGTATTGTTTGCTATATTTCAACATTTCAGGTCTCAAATCACTCGAATTGGAATTGGAAGAGCAACTTAATTTTTGAATTGATAAGAAGATACCATTGCTTTCATTTACTAACTTACGGAGAGCTGGGGAAAACAAAATGACTTCTGGTCTAAGAAAATGTACTTTTGCGTCGCAAGGACTGAATTTACTTGGTCGATCTACATAAATTAAATGTTAAAATTATTTATCCAATAAAATTTATACTTACTAATAAATTTGATTATATTAAAAAAATAATTTACCTATGAAATTTGCTTTGAGATTCCTGTATCCAAAAACGGCTACTTTATTAGGTCCAACCCATGATGCAGCTATACCTGATTTTTTACACACATCATCCGGTATTGCCTTTATACAAATACAACAAAATAATAAATTAGATTTCTATATTAAATCATTATTAATTACTTATATTATTATTATTTGTAAAAAATAATCTTAAGACTATTGTGTTTTAATGTGCTACAAACGTAGAATTACTATAAAGATAATAATTCATAAATATTCCCATAGCTGTTGATAATTTAAAAATGATTAATAACTTATTTTAATTTTAATTTAAAGTTATTTTAAATAATTAATAACAACGGCTTGTTTATTATAACCGGCTTGAATGTAGAGGTTAAGCATTGCCAGCACTTGTATACTTACTATCATTTGAGCGTTATTTTGTTCAGACATATTTATATTTTATTCTTTACAGTCATTCGTTTATTATTACTTATATGCTTCGCTTTGACGAAATGAAAGTTTTTAGACATGTATCTCCTTTAGCGGGTTCATGTATTAGAAATTAACACAAAAAGGTTATGTACGTACTATCAATACAAGTGGCAAGTACCGAACCGCGAACCCAAACTTCCGCTATTGCATGCTGTTGCACACAGCCTCAAGCAAACGCTCACCTACACAACTAGCGAGGCCAAGTCGATATATTGAAAAACGCACGAGTTAAGTTTGAGGGAAATGTAGGCACTTTGGACTTGGAATTGGTTTTACTAAATTAATGTTTAAATAAAAAACTACATATAAGTAAATTTACACTTGCAAAATATAATTTTCAATATTTTAAAAAAATATGTTACAATACATATACTTTACATTTCATTTTTAGGAAGTATTTCATTAAATAACAAATACATTATTTTACACAGTGAAGTTATGGAATAAAATTGCCTTAAAGAAATTACAGCCCTTATGCATAGCTAAAAATCTTTTGCATTATTTTATATATATTTACAGTTGGTAGTTTAATAAAAACATGTACCACGTATCAATCGTATCCTTTTTGAAATTATTTTTTTTTTGACTTTTCAGAGCTCAATTTCATTTTTTTCGACTTGTATCTTTGAATATGAGAATGTGGCCTTTTGCTTTTAACTGACTTTTGGAAAAGTTCTGAAAATAAAAGAAGACATCGGTATTTTACTGAAACGTAATTAATATACAACATTGTAATTTAAGAAATTTAATCACACCTTTATCTGGTTCTTGGCCAACTTCATCTCTATAATACTGAGCATCATCATCATCATCTGATTTGTTTGCTTCATATGATTCTTTTGCAATTTTCTGCATGAGAATATCACTTTCTTTTTTCTTTTGTATACCTTTAAGAGATTTTTCTTTAAGCTCTTGCTTCTTAGCCTCTTTTTTATTTTTATTTTCCTCTTGTACTTTTTTTCTTTTTTCTTTTAATTTCTTATTTTGTTCGCGTTTCTTTTGAATAAATAATTTCTCCTCTTCAGTCTTACTAATAAGTTCATGATATAGTACTTCTCCTCCTAAAAGACCATCTTCCACTTTTATTAACTGAAAAGGAAGATTTAAAAAATTTCTTTTTTTATTGTAGGGTTTAATATGTAAGATTAACTAATTAATTCTTTAAAAAATATACATGTCAATAATATGAAGTACATGGAGAAGAGGAAATTCAGGGAAGGGATTCTGTTTTGAATTACCTGCAAAGCAAGTCTTGGCCCTAGTTCATATAATCTAATTGCACTTGTACTCTTTTCATGATTTCCTCTAGAGGAAAGCTTTTGTGGCAATGTTACATGGCTTGCCGGGTCATCCTCACCTTCGCTCTCCGACATTGTTGGTTTCGTCATAAAATCTGCAAAGTCTTCACAACGAGATAAGTTTGGTACTTTTGCTTGCACTAATTTTTTAACACTTTTAGATATACCAACTGGTATAACTTTAATAGCATAATGCCGAAAATCTATTAATTTTGTATCCGGATTATAATTTAGGCAAACACAACGGCGCATATTACTTAAATTTACCTGAAATAATTTTTAACATTTATTTATTTTAAATATACATGTAAGTGCATCAATTTAAAAAGCAAAAACTATTTTGTTACTGTAGCCAAGTTAATTGCAGGAAACATATTTTGAAACATGGAAGTCATTAATTTAAAATGCATTCCTTCGCCACTAAATTTATTCATAACAATTAAGGGCGAATGCTTAAAGGCTTCTTCAAATACAAGCTGTTTTTTGGTAGTAGAAATAACGTCACGAGCTAAGGCAAATTTGTCAATTTTGAAAGTTAATGTTGGACCTCTTGGTATCCTAAAGAAATTTGTATTTAATTTAAATTTTATAAGATGCAGTACCCTAAAAGTTATTATGACTTATTTTAACTACCTGCATATTTTTAGATATAATCCAAGCTCCGTTTGTGAAAAAATAGAAATATGTGTTACATGTAAAATACCAGCAACTGATACGAAATCTTTTATGGTATTTTTCTTACGCTCCTTCAACATGCTCGCAGTGAATGGTTCCATAACCTTTCGAAAATCCTTAGTAAGTTCGGTGATATGATTTCCAGGTAATCCTCGATGAACAACAAAGGAATGAGGAGCTTTAATAAGTTCTTCCTTTTCGCTATTGTTTATTTGTTTATTTCGCTTTACACACCGACCCTGTGATTATAAACGTTTTTATAAAATTGTTTTATTATAATAATTACTATTTATTTAATAATTTACCTTTTTAGAACGACCCATTTTAATTTAAATTTATTTTGTTAAAGCTAATATAATATCTATATTTATTAAATAAATTAATTATCACAATTCTGTACTTATCAAGAAGGTTGTATACTTTTTCAAAAGTAACCTAAAATTACCAAAGTCGCACGTCTGTATCATCGGTGAATGAAAACACGTGTTACAATTTGAATTCGTTCTTAAGCGAATACTGTTTTATCGACTATTCTAGTTAGTAATTTTATGTCAGTAAAATAAACAGAATAGAAGAAACAAGTAAAGGCAGATCCTGAGTAAAATTTAATTTATATTTAAAGATTAAAATATTGTAATATTATAATATACTAATGAAACGAGAAACTTACCCTTTAAATTATATAATCACGTTCTTTCTTACGTTTAAAATTTTAAAGTTAAATATTAACTGCACTGTTGCGAAAAATGATTTATTTAGCTCACTAGAAGCGTTTATTTACAAAAATTAGATAAATAAATTAGAAATATTGATTATGTGTTATTTTTTTTTACAAATTTTAGTTGCGTGTAAGAAACTATTAAAATCTAAAAAACTAAAATACCTAACGAAAATCCATTTAATAATAATTAAAACAAAATTGCCGGAAGAATAAATTAATTAATAACGTTGAACAAAGCTTTTGATAATTTTTAAAATATTTTTAAATGTGTTACTACAAATTATTTCGTACAGTTTCATTTTACAAAAAATTTGTAAGTGACAAAATAATTTAGCTTTTTATTTAATATTTCTATGTTTTCACAATGAATAATAAGCAGTACTTTACAATTGTAAAATTAATGATTTACAAAAAAAAAGTGATTAATTTAACAAACGATCGTGTAATATGCATTATTGATTTTACTTTAATAATTCATCATTATTCTCTTTGATCGTTTTAATTTCATTCTATATTTTTTTATAAGTTATATATTATGTAGTTATATAGTTTAATATGATTTTGTTTCAGTAAAATTCGATAATCGATTATACTATATATCAATAATATCCTTGGGATGACAGTTTTTGTTTGATTTTATTTAATATGTGTTTGATATTTCTCGTCATTTGGAATACATATTATACATAAGAATCATTATTCAGATGTGTTTTCGTATTTTAGTTACAAGACCCTCGACGTGATTCGTATAAATTATTTTCTAAAAAAAGAAATTCAAACGCGTTTTTAAATTAATTATAATGAATTTAATTATATGTATTAATACATACTGATAATATATTTAATTAGATATTTAATAATTTAATAAGCATACATTCGATTATAATAATTGTATTATACTATATTTATTATTTGTATTAAATAAAATATGTTTTATATATGGGTGATAGATATTGTTAATTAAATCAATTTATTTCATTTTGTTAATATTATATTTTATATATTACTTGTAGTGACATTTTTAGGTGCTGAATCCCTAGATAATAGAGCTGCGTTTCATAGGTATTGTGACAGCAATAGTTAAGAAAAAATAAAAACATTTTAAATTTCGCTAAAGAAAATACTTTTTCTGTTTTTATTATTCGAATATTTACTTATACACAATTAGTAAAGTGCAAATTTTAAGTCATAATTTCTTTTAAGCTCTTCCATCAGCTTAAAGAGTCAATTATATTTTTCTTTTGATAGAAGGTCTTTGAGCTTTTAACAATAGGAAACTTTTATTCGTTTTTCCGACGATGCATTGCAGTTATTGAGATCTTCCTTTTGTTCTAGTAACTGTTAATGGTACCGTTTAAATATTCACTTGAATTTTGTAACTGTAGATTAATTCACCACGAAAGGAAAATGAACTTAGTCTGTGTGTAATTGTTTAACAAGTGTTAGTTTTACGTTATTTTCTCCCAATTTTCAAAACAATAACTTTACATAAAAAGTATTTATAAATTTTAACATAAAAGCTAAGCGTTTTAATTCAACCGAAATTTTAAAAATTTTACGGAGATGGGATGAAATAAATTTTGAATATAAATCAAGCAAGACAAAGTTATATATATATATATATATATAATGCTGATATTGAGAGTGGATTTTTATTTTTTAAAACCTAACATTATTAAAATGTCGTTGAAAATTACAAGCTTCAAAAGCGGTTTATTCACAGTTTCCAGTTAAATTTCATATATTTTAAATTATAAATATTTTCGAATTTTATTTTCACTTTCGGTCGATAAAGCAGATTAGTCTATTAATATTGCCTAAAATTTGAGCAATATTTTTAAAACCAGGAAGTATAAACCTTTTTTACAATTTAGTTATTTTAATATTTTATTACAAAAAAAGGAATAAGCTGTAATTTTATTTTTTGATGTTCAAAAATAAATTGAGTTTAAGCATTACGCGAAGGTTCAAAGCGATCCTCAGTGGATCGGTCTTTCAACTTCTTATATTTTTTTTTTTTAATTCTTTTTTTTCCAGGGAAATAACTTTTTCTGCACGATAAAGGAATTTTTTGCTATATTAGCATTTTGAGACATTCGTGGGAAAGTCAGTTTATCAATGATTCTTTAGTATAGGACTTGTTGAACTTGAAAAAATTCTTTTATGGTTTAGTACTAGATTTGAATTTTCAATGATAACATTAAATCAGAACAGGAAAATAGTTTTAAAAATTTGAAATAACTTAAAGAATCATTAGATGAATTTATTTACTAACAGGTTTTTATAATGTTGGTGGTATTTAATTATTATTATTATTATAATTATTATGATTGAAATTAATCGATTTGAATTGTTTGATAAAGGAAAGAGAAAAGAAATAATGAGAGATTGAAAAATAAAAGATGATAATAAGTAGTCATATAAATGATATAATTTGTTAGTAAAGCGAAGTTATTATTAACTTTCTTTTAAAAAATAATGTTTCATGAATGGAATTCTTATAAGGATAATACTAAGGACTCAATGTCTCAATAAGGACATGTCAGGAACAATATATTTATTTTTAGTGGCTATATCGTATATATTTTTCTTGGATATGTTACGTCGCTTTACACGCCTTGTATAAACCGATTGTATTAGCAATCTTTCCTCGCTGAGAAAAAGTTGAAATGCAATTTTACTCTCAATAGCTAGAGGTGGAGCCATTAAAATACAAACAATACCAGATGGAGTTTTAGAATATTAATTTCGTTTAATTAAAATATTGAAAATAATTAATTTGCACCTACCTTTTTGTTGATACACGTATTTTCCTAGTATTTTAATTCTTTTATTTGTTCAGTTTCTTCTTTCCTTCCTTCCTTCCTTCCTTCCTTCCTTATCTCGTGCGGGATGCGCGAAATCGGGACAGGGAGGTACGAGGAAGGAAATAATAAGAAAATAACACACTTTCCACTTTCAGGTTAAAATAGTCGTTTATTGATGAAGTATAACATTATTTAGGCTTTACAGAAATTTCTTACGACTAATAGCTGACTCCGAGGTAAAGTTTTAATATTAATTGAAATTGAAGAGCGTAACGATGCGTGCGAGTGTCGAACGATGGAGTAATTAGGCGACGTTATCCGGTGACATAACACGTATCTTTTGTATTTAATTCTAATAGTGGTATGCTTCTTAATAATAATATTTTGTTGCAATCATAGTAGCCTTATTAAACTTTTAAACAATGTGATTCTACGGTGGTAACTCCAAAAGGGGTCAAGTTTAAATAAACATCATATTTTTGAATGTATAATTAAATAATTTGTTTCTATAATTATTTTTGCAATTCTATAATTATTTTATATTTATATATATATAAATAATTTGTTTCTTGTGGTGAACTTGTGTTTTTGAGGTTTTGGATCGTTAATTTAAGAAATGTGCATCCAATGCACGTAATCTTGGGAATTTTTCGGCGGTGATAATGAGATCTTGTAGCGGACGTCTGCGGGAAATCCCAATTCCGCACAGACATTCGTCTACCGGCACCCAAGAACAATTATAAGTACAATAACAATAACCTCAACATTGTAAATCCCCTGACGAATACCGTTAGGGGATCGACTGACCCAAAAGCCTCGCCCCCACCTCGGACCACTGCGTTGGAGGCAATGATCGCCCCCGAGGTAATGAGCCGACGGATCTGGATCAGTCAGCGATCTGCCCTCAAACTCATCTGAGAGCACAAATAAACAATTAACGCAATCACCAAGAATAGTGTTGTCATTTCTAAACCTAAGGTAACCTCTCCTGACTCCCAAATTGGTGACCCCTACGTGATTCACAAAGGAATCCGCACAAAAAGTAAGCGAGAAGCGAACAGTGAAACGTTTTCTTTTCAAAGCGAAATCAGTGTCGTCGCAGAAAATT
Source organism: Ceratosolen fusciceps (assembly GCA_018883505.1). Classification (NCBI taxonomy): domain Eukaryota; kingdom Metazoa; phylum Arthropoda; class Insecta; order Hymenoptera; family Agaonidae; genus Ceratosolen; species Ceratosolen fusciceps. Next base: position 5,605,108 of record RCIC01000013.1, on the reverse strand, counting down.
CATAGACACTTACTGAATTCCCGCCAACCTCCTACTACAGACCAAAAAAAAAAGGTCCTCGCATGAACACCCGAAGCAGAGCAATGGAGCCAACTCGCCCAACAGAACCCGGTAGCACCGTAACTACCGCAACCATGCTTCGCGTGCCGCCACTATCACCCACAAAAATCGAGTTGTGGTTTCACATGCTGGAGGCCCAGCTTGCCCTCGCCAACATCACAAACGACGACAACAAGTATAACATCCTCCTCGGCAATCTGGATATGAAAGTGGTGGAGCACGTAGAAAATACTATCTACAACCTCCCACCAACCGGGAAATATGCGGCTCTGAAAGCTGCCCTCCTCAAGCACTACGCCAGGACGAACACCAGCCGCGTTGCAGCACTGCTACACGAATAAGAGCTCGGCGACCTCGCGTCCTCGCACCTCTGGTCCCGCCTGCAGAGCACCGCAGGTAACCTGGCCAACCAAGAGCTCCTCATCGAATTGTGGCTGAAAAGGCTACCACCCCAAATATCGGACATCCTAGCGGTGGCAACCGACCAAAAAATGCCCTAACTAGCAGAGGCCGCGGACCGCATTCATGCAAGGATGACCGGAAGAAACTGCACTGCGATCTGCAGGCCAACCGACACTACATTCCCACCCCCAACTGGCGGGAACACAACAATCGCAGGTGCTAGCAACCAGCCACGGCCGAGCGAAACATCCGTCCTTCTAAAAGGGCTCGCAGAGATGCGAGACGACATCATCAGAGCCCTCAGAGAAACACAACACAACCGAAACCAACCCCGCGGGTAACCGCGAACCCATACGCGCAGCCGCGAAACCACGAAAGACATATACTGGTACCACGAAAGATTTGGTGCCAGCGCAACCAAGTGTCCCCCCCCCCATGCAAGTGGTCGGCCGCGGGAAACGGACAGACCCGTTGAGCGAGACGGCTACGCTCAACGGCCCCGCGAGTAGCCGAATATTCGTGAGGGATAAGGGGACGAACGCGCGATTTCTCGTCGACACGGGTGCAGAATTTTGCGTTTTCCCAAAATCGCAAATAACAAACCCTACCCGTGAAAGCGAATATAAACTTTACGCCGCAAACGGGTCTACGATAAAAACTTACGGCGACAAAACACTCGTCCTAAACTTCGGCCTACACCGATCGTTCCCGTGGCGCTTCATCATAGCCGAAGTTAACATCCCTATAATCGGAATGGATTTCCTCGCGCACTACAACCTGCTAGTGGACGCGAGATACCAAAGACTAGTCGACAAGACGACGAAACTCGCGTGTGCAGTGAAACAAGCGCCTGGAAGTGTCACCCCGTCGATAAAAACCATAGTGGGAAACGTGAAATACGAAAAACTACTATTCGATTTTCCCGATCTGACAAGACCTCCAGTGTTTCACCGGTCCCAGGTAAAACACTCCACACAGCACCACATCGAAACCAGATCCGGACCACCTACACACAGCAAGGCGAGAAGACTCACACCCGACCGCCTCAAGATCGCCAAGGACGAAATCGAGCTGATGCTTCAACAAGTAGTAATCCAGCCCTCCAAGAGTCCTTGGTCATCGCTGATCCATCTCGCACCTAAAAGGATGGAAAAACGCGACTTTGCGGCGACTATCGTGCACTGAATGCACGTACAAAACCGGACAGGTATGCGCCCCGTCTCCTTGAAGGTTTCACGCAAAATCTTCAAGGAAAAACAATTTTTTCGAAAATCGACTTGATCCGCGCGTACAATCAAATATCCGTCGCGCCCGAATCAATCGAAAAAACGGCAATAATTACCCCGTTCGGCCTGTTCGAATATTTATTCACACCTTTCAGCGTCCGAAACGCAGGCCAAACATGCCGACGCTTCGTGGACGAAATTACGCGCGGGCTAGACTTCGTCTTCGCGTACATTGACGAATTCTTCGTCTTTTGAAAAGACGAAGAAGAACATATAACACACCTAACAACCTTATTCGAACGCCTAAACAAATACGGGGTAATTATAAACGTCGCGAAATCCGTATTTGGCCAAGAGGAAATCGACTTCCTCGACCACAGTGTCAATTCAAAAGGGATAAAACCCACTCCCGAAAGAACGCAAGCAATTAGCGAATTCCCGAAGCCCTTGACAATTAAACAATTACGAAGGTTTCTCGGAATGATTAATTTCTATAGGCGTTTCATCCCAACCGCAGCGAAGCAAATGGGACCTTTAAACGACACGCTTAAAGGTGCCCAAAGTGGCAACGCCCCGGTCCCGTGGAACGAGGGGGCGAATGGGGCCTTCGATGAAGTGAAGGGGGAACTCATGAAAGCCACGATGCTGGTACACCCTGCACAGGGTGCACCCCTGAGCATCGCCGTCGACGCTTCCGATTACGCAATCGGAGGCGTCTTCCAACAAAAAACAAAAAAACGCTTGGGAACCCTTATCATGTTTTACGAGGGCCCTATCACCCTCGTCCCCCCCCCCAAAAAATACAGCGCCTACGACCGCGAACTCCTCGCGATATACGCGTCAGTAAAACATTTTAGGCACTGGGTCGAGGGCCGCGATTTTATCATATACACTGATCACAAACCCCTAACTTTCGCGTTTGAACAGAACCTAGAAAAATGTTCCCCGCGACAATTCAGATATTTAGATTTTGTAGCGCAGTTTTCAACAAAAATTAGATACATAAAAGGGACGGACAATAATACAGCCAACTGTCTCTCGCGCGTCGATGCAATCTCGCCAGCACTCAACTACGACGTTCTCTGCCGAGAACAAAATACCGATGGCGAGTTGCAAAACATTATAAACCACCCGAACTCGAGTTCCCTCAAAATTAAAAAAATCTCCCCTCCAAACTCAAAACACACAATATACTGTGACGTCGCGAACGGCGCGACCAGACCGTTCGTCCCGAAAACACTACGACGCGCCATATTCGACGTCCTGCACAACATATCGCACCCCGGAATCCGCACAACACAAAAATTAATAATAAGCAAATACGTGTGGCCAAATATTAATAAGGATTGCCGACGATGGGCGCGGCATTGCATCCCTTGTCAAAAATCAAAAGTGACAAGGCACGTAAACAGCCCCATCGGAAATTTCGCAGCAAGCGAAAAATTCGAACACATCCACATCGACATCGTCGGACCCCTACCACCCTCCCAGGGTTTCAGGTACGTCCTTACGTGCGTCGACCGATTTTCGAGATGGCCCGAAGCCACCCCCATCGTCGACATCGAGGCGAAAACCATCGCAAAGGCCCTATTGAAAACCTGGATCTCGCGGTACGGCGTCCCCCTTCGGATCACGACCGACCGAGGTCGACAATTCGAATCGCAACTATTTCGCGAACTGACAACAACAATAGGACGACACACTTACACACCACCTCATACCACACCCTCAAGCAAATGGCATGGTCGAGCGGTTTCACAGACAATTGAAATCGGCCATAAAATGCCACGAGACCGAGAACTGGGTGGATTATCTGCATATAATTCTCCTTGGCATCCGAACGGAAATTAAAGAGGATTTAAAAGCCTCGTCCTCCGAGCTCGTTTTCGGACAAGGACTACGCCTACCCGCGGACTTCTTCATCAAAACCAAACATTCGGATAACATTTCCGATTTCGCGGTAAAATAAAAACGGGCAATGCAGTAGATCCAACCAGTTCCCGCCGCACACCACACCACACGAGGTTCATTCATTTTCAAAAACCTGTACACATCACCACACGTTTTCTTACGCCGCGACGCTGTACAAGGCCCACTACAACCCACGTACGATGGCCCTTTCAAAGTTAAAAGCCGCGGCGACAAAACATTCAAAATCATAATAAATAATAAAGATCAATCGGTCCCGATAGACAGGCTAAAGCCAGCCTTTGTATTATCGAACGAAGAAATCGAGGACCCTTCATACAACGAAAACGCAACAACACCTCATACCCCGACATACGAACCCGAGACACACAGCAGCCTTTCCAATCACGCGCAGGTAGGATAATTAGATTTCCCGATAAACTACAAGCGGGATTTCAATAAACCGACCACCGCATAAATCAAAACACAATACACGTATTGTAAAAACATCGTAAATACCGTTCCCAATATTTTTCTACGTTCACCACTGGCGAGGGGGTAATGTAGCGGACGTCTGCGGGAAATCCCAATTCCGCACAGACATTCGTCTACCGGCACCCAAGAACAATTATAAGTACAATAACAATAACCTCAACATTGTAAATCCCCTGACGAATACCGTTAGGGGATCGACTGACCCAAAAGCCTCGCCCCCACCTCGGACCACTGCGTTGGAGGCAATGATCGCCCCCGAGGTAATGAGCCGACGGATCTGGATCAGTCAGCGATCTGCCCTCAAACTCATCTGAGAGCACAAATAAACAATTAACGCAATCACCAAGAATAGTGTTGTCATTTCTAAACCTAAGGTAACCTCTCCTGACTCCCAAAATCTAATCGAGGTTATTTCTAGACGAGTTTCTTATCTACCGTCTCTTGTCTAGACTAGTACATGAACTGCTACGTCAAACTAGGGTGACGTTACACTCCTACCTTATTAAAAAAGAAATTGTTTGACTCCAGTATCATTTGCTTCAGTTTGTAATCGCTAATATTTTTTTCTTGGTTATTAGCTATGGTACCATTGTTTGGTGACACGAAGACGCGGGACCACGATTCTTACAAATGTATGTCATTTATCCTTGAGACCATGTAGGGGATTTGATTGTAGTTATCTGCCGCGAGAACAGTTATCAAGTTGGTATAACTTGACCTCCACTGGATTAATAATTTCCGCGGGGATTATCATAGTTCTGGTCCCTGCATCAAGTAGTATGTTTTATTCAACAAGTGCTCCCGAGCGGTAAAGAATAAATTCTTTAGAGTTTTCTCCTTTATTTACAATTTTGTGACAGGAATTAATATAATTCCAGAGGGAAAAGTTTTGTTTGTTTGTTTTATTTATAAGTTTTTGCACATGAAATTAAATGACGTGAAGATGTTTTGTTGGGGCTATTGGGGTTCAACGATTCGTTAAAGACTGTCTTGAGGATGAGTTGGAAATGTTTAGTAGAGAATACCGCATAACCACAAGAAACCTTTTCTTTTAAAATGAAAGTACGAATGTCGCATCATTAAGGGTAACTAGATAAACTATTTTACTGATATATATGTTTTATTCCATTTCAGAGTAACCCTCGTATTAGGTGGGATTTTGGTTCAACTTACAATGCTCTGAGCGTTGATCAAAACATATTATTAACCTTTAAGCAGAAAATTTTGTCAAAGGGCTCACATAAATAATAGTCGAATATTATTCGCAGTATTTTAATTTTACATTGTATGGCGTTTGTTTTATAATAGTCGTTTAGCTATATGAGTTAAATGTAATGGTGTTTGTCAGTCCTTGCTGGATGTAGCAATTTATACGCTACATACCGTTTCCGTGAGTCCTGAAAGATACTAATAAAGGATAGGAAGAGGGAAAAAATAAAAGTCGTTGGTTGAGTGTCAAAGATAAAAAGAATTTTCTTTATTTAATTTAAATTGCCCTAATCGCCGCGAGGCTTAAAAAAACCTCCTTCGCCGGGAAGGAGGAAAAAAGCCTTTTGCCGCACGACAATTTACAATTACAAGATCAATAATAATATTATTGAACCGTTTCGCGATACGCGCGCGGGAGAGCTCTCGTGAAGGAATGTACGTACGGTACCTTGTTGCCAGCTGGACTTCCGCCCTACGCCGTGACACCGATGCGTCTCGACACAGTCCACACAGTTCGGACGTCTGGATGGCCGATCGGTGTGTGGGGTGCGGACACCGGGTTGTCTCCAACGTCTTGGAGACCAGACCTGGCCGCAGAGGAACTCACTTTCTCTCTATTTATCTCTGTCCTCTGGATCGACCACCGGGAGTCGTTTCTCGGCTCCCAGGGAAGGTTCCCCCTGGGGTGGATTAGGAGCTTCTTGTCACTCGATCCCTCTGTCACCAGCCTGTGCCACGACACCACGCGAATAATAACAATTATTACTTCGCGAAGCGCTATTCAGTAACTCGAATCGTAACTTTCCGCAAGTCGCACTCTTACCGCCATTCCAACTCTTGTCGATTTTATACAAAAAACTCGAATTCGGCGGAACAAGCGAGAAGAAGCCCAAAATGCTCTGTATTCTCACTCAATCTGTACGACCTCGCGTCTCTAAGTCGATTCTGTTACTTGGAATAGGAAGCGAGCAGGAGTAGGTCGAGTTCAGAGGGTGGAATTAATAATTCAAGTTTTCGCTTTTTAATCCTTTATTGGCAGTTTATGACAATCGTCGTTGCGTCGGACTTTTCAAGACAATAATGGTCGTTGATCCTCCGTACTGCCTTTTAACGCCTCCAGGTCATTAGGTCGTCGCCTATCCGGCCCCATTCTTCGCCTCGGTTGTTGATTTATTTGGTCTTCGTTAAGGAATCGGCGACGGCCACGTGCTGACCATCTTGCGCGGCTTCAGCCTGGATCCGAGCCTCCTTCGCTCGTTTTCCCAGGCTATAGCCCCTGGTGGCTTGGTCAGGCTATAGCTCCTGACGGCGAGCACAGGCTATAGCCCCTGGCGGCTCGGTCGGGCTAAGCCCCTGGCGGTACGGGTGGCACAGGCTACAGCCCCTGGCGGCTCGGGTGGATCGTAGTCCGTTTGTTATTCTTGTAGTCGCGCGCGGTCTTACATTACGCGCGGCGATTTCTCGTAATCTATTCCGCAGATAGAACAAGGGGACATTGTTCTATCACTTCTACACCCTCCGTGGAGGAATCATTTGTTTATAATTATATTTATATTTCGTGGTCTGTAACAGATTCTATACCAAAAAACTCGAATTCGGCGGAACAAGTGAGAAGAAGCCCAAAATGCTCTGTATTCTCACTCGATCTGTACGACCTCGCGTCTCTAAGTCGATTCCTTGCATGCCTCAGCACCCGAAGTCCGCAGCCGGGCCTCTTTACGCCTTTTCTCCAATTGTTTTTCTATATCATTTTTCACGCGCCAACTACAACGGCGGTCAGTCATTTCTACTTTTTTCACGCCACTAATGTTCCCGCGTTAGTTAACGGTTTCCAACACTGGATCTTTAAGAAGGTCACGTTTTTCACCATCTCCATAGGGATTGATGATAAGGCTCATCATACCCTATCATTCTATGAGTAACGACTACAGTAAAGGAAGGAAATAGAATTTTTGAAACATAATTGTTGATCTGGAATCCGAAAACGTAATACTATCTTCAAAATTTTTATTAGTTACATATATATATATATATATACCCTTCTTTCATAATTTTGTTGTTGTTGTTGTTGGTGTTGTTGTTGTTTAATTTAATTATCATAATGTAGAAAACACGGAGATGATTTGAATGAACAATCGGTGTTATCTGGAGTCGTAGATTCAGAAAAACAAAAAAAACCTATAACGTCTATAATTTATTTGGACCCGAATAATTCTTTTCTACTTTTTGATTAATTCGTTTTTTTAAATAAATAAACAAAATCTCCCGTTTGTAAAAATATATTTTTTTTTTTTGTAATACTAAGTTGTTCCAAATGTCTTTAGAAATAGCTTTAATTTTAGATAATACTTCGTCCCAATCCAAATTATCTGCCTTAGGACTATATGCAATATCAAGTATCGGTAATTTATTTGCTATAACACATTTCTTTAGCTTAAGCAAAGTATTTCTCATATTCTTCTTAATATTGGTTAAAGATTTCAGATTAAAGATGTATTACAGGTGGATGAAATTATCATTTATTTTGTATGTATTCAAATTATTCATTTTTAAATTTAATTCATGACCTATATTGATAAGGTCTATCAATAGAATTTGGTATCTTTGTTACGAGTTTTTTTTTTCGTATCGATATAGCAACTTATTGGTTCTTCCCGAAAGTTTTAGGTATCCTTTACTTTTTCTATTTTACATTTTTTGTATTTATAATAGTCTTCGCTAATGTCCTCTATTGTTAATGCTTCGGAAAGAGCTGAGGTACTAATCTCCATCGGTCTACGTTCCTTTTATTTGTTATTTGTCGGCTTAGCATTTCCTTTGAGAGGGAGGGGGGGGGAAGTGTAGAGATCGTTGCTTCTTATATAGACTCAATAAAATTTGATAAGTTTTCGCAAAGCCTCGGGAATAATATTTCCTCGGTATAAAATTCTGTTTCATTATCAGGTAGCCTAAAAGAATTCCAGCTTTCGGTTTAAATTTCACGGACTTTTCGATCGAACGGAATAATGATCATACAGATTTCGTCTTTATTGCTTTTTCCAACAGTTATTCTGATGGAGTCAAGTTTTAAAGAACCTTGATAATTCGTATGTGTTCACCATCACTTCCTTTCTTTTAATCTCATCTCATGGACTGCTAAATCACAGACAGCTGACTTTACTCTTATAATTAGCCTTTATAATATGTGATTCTTATAATGCTTTAGAAATTAATTTTTATAATATCGAATGGTTATTATGCCTTATAATACTGAATTCTTATATTAATTTAGAAGTTAGGTATTCTTATAGTATATGGGATTCTTATAGTAATTTAAAACTAGTTTTTGTAATGCAGAATTTTTATAATACTTTAGAAAATATTCTTATTGTAATTTCTTATTCTTGGTTATTTGTTTTCTCTGACAGAATCGTACGGCGGTTCGGTACTAAAGGGGATCAAACATCGTACCTTGTTTAGTTCTTTAATAAGTAATATTTGTTATAACAATGAGTCTGGTTATTATCTGCATTTCAAGAGTCGTATTTATTCACATCTGAGCGTGATCTCGTGCATAAATTTGTGCCTCACGTGCTGTGATTCATATCGATATCGGTTTACATTTACATGAATAGCTAGTTTATAGTGAGGTGACGTAACGCATAGATAAGGTGTACAGTATTCTTGAGAATGTACAGCGTCATATTAGCTGTACAAAGTTGTTGCTCAAAATTTTTTGTCTTACGTTATTTGATCTCGACAATAAGAATTATCCGTAATAAATTCTACACATAAAATAATGAAATATATACTGATGTCTTGCGGGTTATAAATAATTTTCATATTAATAAAAATTTAATCTCTTCAAAATTAATAACAATACCGCCAATATTTATGCACGTTATGTATATTTTTCATGAAGATATATTGATTTTATTGAAAAAATGAAAAAATTGGTTTTATAAAAAAATAATAACATGTTTGAAACTCGAACCGCGCCCTCTAAACTTTTCTTTTAAAAAGTTAAAAGTTAAAATAAAATAAATAATTTTCAAAATTTTTATTATTATCTAGACATCTCATGATGTATTTCATACGTATTTAATACATACATACATACATATATATATATATATATATATATATTGTTTATAAAAAATATTTAATATCGTTATTATAACAATTTTATACCTTAAAACTTATTTATATTTTTTTAACTTTTGTAACAATGAAAATCTTTATAATAAATTATTTCATAATATTTTACTGAAATTTATGTTGATTCGACGGTAATTTTTTAATTTAATTATAAAAATTGAAGTATGTAAATATCATTCACTTTCATAATAAAATTTAAAATATACTTTTATAAAAGTTAAAAAAGTTATTAGATTTGTAAACGGTTGCATTACAAATTTCCTTTTAACTCAAATACATCATGAAATTATAATTAAATAATTTTATAAAATATTATTGTAATTGTTAATAAGTAACATATTTTGAAATTAAAATTTTAAATATTAGCATTATTATACTTTCACTTTGTCAGACATAGCAATTAAGAATATAACTGAACATATAATTTTTTATGGAAAATTACATTTTGGCTGATTTACAAGAATTCATTTCTATAGATATAAAATTTAGTAATTGGGAGAATTAATTGAAAATATTGCTACAGTATGTACCGAAACGAATAAATCCTTTTGATTTTATTTTCGATCATTATCTCGTTAGGATTTTGTTGATTTATTTTAATTTGGCCAATTATTGTAGAATAAAATTAATGCAACAATGAAAATTACATTTAAATGAAGTAAAATAATAAATAGTTAAAGAAAAAAAAAGAAGAAGAAGAAGAAATTAATAATGGAGCAACGTATTCGTTGGAATGATTGCAAATTGGAAGAGAATTTTCTGACTAATGAAACGGCGCCTAATAATTTTGGAACATGACGGAGCTTTTCAGTTTAACGACAATTAGACACTTCAGGGCTTAATACATAGCCATTGTTTTTACTGTTAGCGCCAGTACTCAACTCTGGCATTTAGTTCGTATTAATTGCTTGCGTGTTTCGTTGTTAAAAAGTAAATTTATATTTGTTAGAAAGTTATTTGCGGATAGGACGAATTCGTTGATAATATTTTTATTTATGTTTTAATTTCGTAGGAATACTTTTATATCATTAATATGAGTAAGTAGTCTTTACGAAAGCAGAGCTTTATTACAAGCGATTATAAGCCGATTTCATAATTGGTATGACCAAGTTAGAAAAAATAAAAATAAAAATAAAAATAAATAAATAAATAAATAAATAAATAAATAAAACATTCATTCAAGTATATGTAGATGTTAATATGAAATTATGTAAATTCTTTGTTTTTATTGTCTCTAAGTCAAACATTATAATATACTTTTCAGTGTTCTGAGATAATTGCCATATGCACAATCAGATTATTTTTAGCATAATGAAAAGCTGGGAAAAATATCTGTCTTACGGACGTTTAGAGGCGTCGAAAGGTAATCCGGCCTCTTTCTATAAGCAGTAGACTGTAGATAATTATGAGCGAAGTCAAGTCGGCTAATTACTATTGCATTTTACTTATTCGCTTGATAAATTTTGATTCACCTTTCAGTAGCCAAGGTGTTTTTCGGCTTTTTGCGAATCAGTTTTCGTCAACCCCATGTGCTTAGACGGGCCGTTGCGGCTTGCCGGGAATTACCGGCGTCAGTTAATGGGAAAATAAAGCCGCCTGGAGCAAACCAATTATACAATCCTTTAGAAAAGCCGACTTTTAAGCTTCGATGTTCTCGGTCTCAATTTCATCATGCGCGCCTTTTGCGTAATCAGAGCTTGAAATGAGCTCTAGAGGGAGGAATTGTTGCTGTCCATTGGAAATAGCTACCCGAAGTGAAGGGTATCAATCAGGTCGAAAAATGGATATTTTTATTTTTAAGAAATAAAGTCCTTCTTTAAAAGTTGCCTAGATCTTTACTGCTGAGCGGCAATCGCTGGCGGACGTCAATAATTTTCCTGTCTTCCCGTAGCTTAAATCGCTCGTCCACCCCCCCCCCGCCGCCGCCAGCACCGTCCTGGCCCCATCTGCCGCGATACAGAATTATCGTGTCCTTTATAGAGCCACTTTAGCGCTTTGTCAATCAGCGCGGCAAACGTGTCGTGGTAGGGCTTTCGCTCGGGCATCGAGAGAAAAGTTTCCGTGGGCTCCGCGCAACTCCCGTATACGGATAACCCTCACATCTTTCTCGGCATACTTACAAACGCACTTCCCCCCCCCCCCACCGCACAGACTTTCGGTCAAAGTTGCTGGCCGAGATAAGTGGCTTTACGGGAACGGATGTTGTTTTCCATCCTCCTCCACCTCGACCTCCACCTCGTAGCCTTAGTTTCACAAGTTTCGCCCGATGCCTCCTTTAATTTACATTTAATTAATTCAATCGCTCGGAATTGAAACTCGAAGACACTTGCTCGGTTTCTCTCCCCTGGCCGGGGCTCCATTTCTCTCCGCTGTCGGTGACATTTTTTTCAGCCTCGAATTCTTCAGCCCTTTCTTTTTGCCGTCATTAACTAAGAGACAACGGCGGTGGCGACGGCGTTTCACTTTATTGAATTTCGCTTTATGCTTTTGGTAATAAATCAACCGCTTTTGCACACAAACGCGTACGTAGAATATTTACCAGGGAAATAACAAGGCTCTATGGCTGAGTTCGATGGCCGAGTGTAGAAACGCGGGCGCTTCAATCAATGCATAAGGTATTTATTAATTTTATATTAGGATTTTCCCTTTTATCTTTACATAACATCGCTTCTTTTTTTTTCTTTTTTTTTTTTTACCCTCGCATGTGAAAGAGGAAGGCTGGCGCGCACGGTAAATGCGCTGCATTTTCAAAGTACTTTTTTAGCAATTCCGACGAGTTGGCCTAAATTATATGGGGATGTTGGGCAATATCGCGGAATAAGATTTGCCCCGGCTTTTTTCGCGCTTTAATTGCTAACATTTCGAGGGTTAGTTTAATGGATAAACTTGTTGTTAGTCTATGAATGCGGTTTACGACAATGGGAATACAAATACACGGGGAGCTTGCAAAAAGTTCATTGTCCGTGGGAGGACGGAAGTGCAGCAGCGTTATCTATCACAAAGTATTAAGCAACGTAATACGGAGCTCAGTCGGAACGCTCAGGTAGAAGTTTATGGTGGCAATTCGCAGTGGGCCAAATCATTATTAGGCAATCGGTTAATTTCTCTTCTTCTTGCTCCGCTTGCATCGAGCATTCAAAAAAAAGTAATTAAAGTTTGCTTTAGCCGGGGCCTTTACCTTGGCTTTTAAAACGAAGAGCATATATATCTCGTGCTCTCCCGGCTCCTCGTACTTAAATATAAATATTACCGTAGCGGTTCAGTTGAAATTTTAACAATACCGAAGCCGCAGTTCCGCATTCGTCTGACGTGCCTCGCTACCTTAAAGTTACGACTCCTATATCTTGGGGTTCGTGCACTCGCCGCGCAAATACTTTTTGACAACGCGGTCCGTACAGGTCCGCATGTATATACACGGGAGAATCGTTCCTAATTGTTTCGATTATTATTTCGCTGTTGTTTAAAAAAAAAAACCAATAATTTCATTACATACCCTGTCCCTGGGAATAAATGCGCCTTCTCGAAATAACGCCATCTAATACGCTTGTCTCCAAGGAAAGTTCCCAGGGTATCCGTCCTCCAAGTTCTAAGAGCCCCAAGAAGTTGATTTCGAAGAAAAATCGTTTTCCCTGAAGAATGAGCCCGGGACGTGGGTCCGCGCGAGAGGGATGATGATGATGAGGAGCGGCGGCGGCGGCGGCACGGGGCAGGGGACGAAGCTGCGGATCGAGAAGTCTGATAAAAGTTGGCCGGATCGGATAGTGTCGCGGTTACGGTAAGCCGTCAATGTCGGCCGATGCTTTAAATCCACGAATTTTCACTCGATACTCGCGAGCCTATTCCCAGGATCCGGAGTACGCGTATGCTTACGGGGTACGTAAGTAAACGAGCCTCATCGAGATTCCGGACGCGGCGTCTTGGCCAACGCAGGCCAACTCGACACTGCCCGATAAGGTTATCGGCCGCGTTCACGGGCGCTCCAGCCGTCCTCGGTGACCTATAATAAATTCCCGTGCATACTTTAATGAGACGTCGCTCGAAATCGACCCCGGTCCGCCACCAAGCAGCAGCTAGATCTTTCCTTGCGGCATTCCTTTGCTCGCGGGGAAGGTTCACGAGGGGAGGGGGCGGGGGGCGGGATTGGTAGGTTAGCCGAAGCGTAGGGTAGAGCGCGGCTTGAACGTGGATTTCGGGGATTTGAATTCGAGGGAGTGTGAAAGGCTTTGGGACCAGTCGACTCGACGATCTCTCCTCGGGACGTTCCGGAGCAGTCGGTTGCGTGTCCTTGACAAGTTCGAAATTATTGACGCGCCCCGACAAGCGCTTGCTTGTACGATGTGCCGGAGTCTTGCGGCTGCAAGGATCTTGCTTCGAGCCAATAACCCCAATAACCCCCGAGGCATTTTTATTTCGTCATTAATACTCGCCGCTCGAGTCTCCTAAAGTAATTACTCTCCGACGGTTTTACTTGTGCTCGATTTTTTTATATTAATTTTTGCCTCGGGCCTCTAATGCCGAGTGTCTGCGCGGGCCAATAGCAGCGCATTGGCTTTGATCGACGATACATTAGTGCCAATATACGAGTATTACATACATATGTATATCGGGGCATGGGGGGGGGGGATCTTCCTTTCCTGCGTATCGAAAATGGAAAATGAAAACGCGCTTGTCAAAAGTCTGCACAGGCAAAGATGGAGAGCATATTATGACAGGCGAGTCGAAAATTCAATAAAACTTGGGAATAGGGAACGTCAAAAACTATCAACGCTCGATGGCTTAGTGAAGTTGGATCGGCTCAAAAAGCAACAGCTCGATCCTTTATATTTTTTCTCTCCAATTTTTCACATTTTTCCCGTTTTTCCCATTTTTTCCCATTTTTTTTCCATTTTTTTTCCATTTTTTCCATTTTTCCCATTTTTCCCATTTTTCCCATTGTGGTTATGCATTTTCGGCAACCGACTGGCAATTGGCTTAGTTACTTTGCCAAGTATTTACATAGTTCTTTGAAGAGGTGCACCACGTTGTTTTTCCAGTAAATTCACAAGACTTTCAACTCGATATTTATATAAATAGTGCACTGTCCTGGCAAGATGTAAGCTTAGGAAAGATTTTTGTAACGGATATTAGGGTAATGTGCGAGTAAAATAGGACTGGGCCGTTTCAAAGCTCTCGCTCGAGAGTAATGTGAACTTAACGCGTATCCAACATTTTCAAAAAGTAATCGAATTTTTATTAAATCCTTATGGCCCCGATGCCATGTTTCTTTAGAAATTGAATTTCCTAGTTGTTTTTTCTTCTTTTTTTTTTTTAACTGCGCGAAACATTAAAAATCTCGTCAAATTTATGTGGAATCAGGATTGGAATAGGGAAACGGTGAGGGGGAGAGGAGAGAGAGACGAGCAGCGGGGTGGGGCTAATGAGATTAAGCGGAAATTTGGAGCGGAAGAGAGTGGGTTAGAGGGAATTTGCAGAACAAGAGGCGGGGTAGGTGGGAAGGTGAAGGCATATTTGCGGGGGATTCAAGTCCTCTTATACTGTTTATACAAATGTCCGATAAGCTGAGAAGGAGAGAAGGTCGAGGTGGCTTGCCTTCATGGTGAGAGGGAGGCTGGTTGGCTGACAGCCGTCATGCCCGATGCCATTATAAACGAGCCAATGTAAAGCACTTGTATTCAAGTCCATGTATGTGTTTCATTATAAGGGATTTTCCGTGAAAGGTACATAGCGATTGTCAAGCGAATCGTAATGCTGCACGATTTGCTCAAGAGATGTATTTTCAACATTTGACAGAGTGTTTTATTCGTTAGCCCCGTTATCTTATCCAAATTTCCGTGAACGCGCAAGTTAAAATTATACGCTTCCTAGATTATGAAACGTTGCGTAATAATAATTTGCGGAATGCAGAGGTTCGATACGCAAAGATTACTTCAATCGGGTGGAAATAGCGCGTTATCAGCCGCAATGAAACGTAAGGGTAGTTTAAAAGGCTTTGATAAACTTAAAATCCGTATTTGCAGGTTTCACGCCAAAGGCAAACGTATCCTAATAATAATGGTAATAATAATAATAACAACAACAACAACAACAACAACAGCAGCAGCAGCAATAATAATAATAATAATAATATCGATGGCTGCGTGGAGGTCGAGATTGCCAGGGGAAAGCTTTAAAGGGATGGCGGGGAGGGGAGGGGGGGGGTGAGTAAAATGATTACGAAAATGCAAATCGCAGATTGGATCCGCGAGCGAGGGCTGGTCAAAAAAAAAAAGAAAAAAAAGAAAAAAAAAGCAAGAAAAAAAGAAAAAAAGGAAAAAAAGGAAAAGAGAAAAAAGTGGGAATTGTAATTCGATGTCGTCGCCGGGGCGAAATATGCGTTTCCCCGAGCCATTAACCCTTTTCCTCGATAACGCGCGCGCGAGTCCCTGTGCGCGGGCATAAATAGCGCGGCAAAGTGGACTATTTATTAAAGCGCTTGGAGATAGGAAGTGCGCGGTATTTAAAGCGAGTGCCGGTGCATTTGCATTATGTCCCGAGGCCCGAGAGAAAGTTCATCGGAATTATGGAAATCACGGTCCGTTGGCCCGGAAAAGTCGTTGAGTTAAAGGCGAGACGAACTCGCGGCCAGCCAGGATCACGATGATCTCCGTCTCTTTCTGATCGGAAGCACAGAATCGCGGAGGAAGTAGCTCGGCTCGATCCCTTCGGGATTCGAGTCAAAGTCTCCGATCCATGATTTCCCAACGCGAATCGAGTTTTTACGGGAGCGGGGCCGGGGGGAGGGGTCGGATCATGCTCGCTGTCATCTCGACTCGTTAAAGAAACACATGCTCCGAGAGTCGTGAACGAAGCCCCATTAAGACTTGTAAGAGAGAGAGAGAGAGAGAGAGCAAAGAGAGCAGAGAGAGAGAGAGAGAGAGAGAGAGAGAGAGCGGAGAGAGAGCGGAGCAGAATCGAAATGATTAATCTTGTAATTGGAAGCGTTAGAAAGCTTCGATTGAAGCACAGGAATTATGAGGATTAATCGAATTAGAGGTGAAAGTGTCAAGTTGACGAAGCGGCTAAATGAAACGAGTGCGGCTAGACTGAGAATCGACAAGCCCTCGCTTCGAATAAGCATCCATTAGTTCAACCGTTACATCATAATACCCGGGAGGGAAGCCCCAGTCCATAAATGTATTCTAGTTTTAATGAGGCCGGCAGAGGCAGAGCAGTCTAAAACTCCTTAATTTAACTTGTGCATTTTATTGGCCTCGTAAGGAGAGGGAGGAGGCTCGATGTGCCTCCCCCCCCCGCCCGCCCCGTCAAATTTATCGGTAAATAAGCCAGGATGGGGGATCACGGAAATTCTGAGAGGACATTTAGCATCAGCTTTTATTTCGGGACTTAATGTCCCATACGGCCGAAAATATAATACAAAATAAAGTCCGCGACAGGAGAAGGAGGAGGAGGAGGAGGAGGAGGACGTGGTGGAAAAAATCGTGCTTACGGACGTGCTTGTGTCGCAGTTCCGCAATTTGGCCAATCGATTCGGCTCTTTTTTGCTCGCGTCGGAAGCGAAGGAGCGAATTGGCAGATGCTTGAAACTCATTGCCGGTCGCGTTTAATCTGTCCCTCGCAGCGGGTATTCCGCCGGCGCTTGATTTGCCACGAGTTTTGTTCGGAAGCTGTTTATTGCGCATTCCTCGATCGATCCCTCCTCGTCACTCTCTCTCTCTCTCTCTCTCTCTCTCTCTCTCTCTCTCATTCTGTTGTTTTTGTCGGAGATGTCGAGTGAAGGGGGTGGGGGTATGAAATATTTGCGATGCCATTCGAGAGATGCGTCCTCCCCTCCACGCCCAATCTCTCTCTCTCTCGTGCAGTATAAAACGACAGGACGAAAGAGCGACACTCGACCAAGTGCAGCGGTAAAAAGATTTACTCGGGCGGTTAAGCTCCCACGGATAATGTAAGCAATTTTCTAATTAGCCCTGCAGCGCTCGCGTAGCCCCCCCCCCTACACCTTCATTTTTTTTTTACGACATTCGCATACGCTTGTGTGCTTCGTGTCGCAGACCGCAGATGACTGGCACTACTGTAAATAATTGATAAAACGAAAAAGCTGCACGCGTAGGCATAGATTTTATAATATACATAACGGTTCCGGCGAAATCGACTCTATGAATTATGTTAATACGAGGCCGGAAGGTCAATTTGCCGCGCAAACGATAGGGCACGGTTTTACGGGCGCGGGGATAGTACATAAATTACGGTTTAGCCGATGAGTATTATAACTAGTGTCGAAAATAAACATTGAAAGATCAACATGAAAATTGTAATGGCGTTCAAAAATTCAAGGATCAATCTATTAGCAATAATGGCGGCCCATAAACAATATGGGAGTTAACTTTGAAATGACGGTATCAGCAGCTAAACTGTAAGTGGCGACATTCGCATTAATGTCTTTTAATCCGTTTTAAGGGCTCACATAAAATTTTCAATATTAACATACAGATTTTATCGTTTCAGCTAAAAAATAAAATATTAATCGGCAGCCCGTTTTATCACTATTTTAATAATCTCTTTAATCTAACGCTTTACCTGTGCACATAACGTTATTTTATAATAATAATAAAAAAAAAAAAAAAAAAAAAAAAATCCAAAATAAATCCAAAATACCAATCTCATTAACGAATTCTATTCCATTAAACAGTCTCTGCTTTGTAATAATTAATAATTTTGACGTGGATTAATGGCCCCTCCCCGCCCCTCCGCCCCTCATCGCCTCCTCATTCGCGCCGCCACCTGAGAAACGAAATGTTGTTATATCGCGAAATTTTGTAAAACGTTACGTTGCGCTCAATGCTTAAATAAATCTAAAAGTTTAAAACTTTTGATTTCATGATTTTAGAAGAGCGATAGTCTCCCGCAACTATGAATCTTCCCTTCGCTACATGACTCTTGTAGGAATTTTTATTTATGGTGCGAACGCTCAGCTATAAATAATATTACAACTTTTATTATTTATAAAAGTTAGTTTGTTATCGAGCCGCTTCGAAGGTAAGACGACAGTTATTGCTGGATTTAGTTTGTCAAGTGACATGAAATATTCTCAAGCATTCGTTTAATATTCTGAATTAGAGTTTTTGACGTGCATTCTTACATTGTGATTGTTGTCATATCCTCATTATAAAATGCAAATTGTTGTTAGTAAGAGTCGCCGCAGGACAATATATTAAATTCACGTAGAATATTGATTTGTAAAACTATATAGCTAATTGAAAATGAGAAAGCGCTGTTGGATAAAAATATTGGATAAAAATATTATTACTCTATTAAGGTCTTCTGGGGCAGGAATAGTTTTCAACCAACCAGTCAATGTCCCATAAAGGCCAGATTTATTTAAAAGCATACGCCTCGAACTACGGCTGCACATAAAACCAAGAACTTTCCTTAATTTTCCAATTATTATGTGAAAAATTTTATTAAAATGGTTTGTTTATTTTTAAACAAACGTCCAACTCCTTTACTATTATTATTACGTTTCCGTATTCTTACATTTTATTTGAATATTTACTTAATTATTTTTATTATTTATTTCTTGTTTTTGTCGAAGTAATTATCCGCAAACCTTAGCTGTTACATTATCCCGAATAAAGCTCTTGTTGACTTAAGTAGTCTCTACTACAAATACGATTTTAAAATCTCATCTAATTCTGAGCTATTTACCATTCTTATAGCTGATTTTAAAGTGAACTCGTTTTAAGTCACTCATTCGGCGAATAACATTAGGACTTTGCAAGTGTATGGTAATTGTATAAAAATATTTCTACTCTTCTTGTACGAATTTGGAACTTAAATCGGTATTAATTTTCTTGATTTTATTTATGTTCTTATGTAATTACACGTTCGCACTGCAATAAATCTCCTTCCTGTACCTTTGTTTACACTTCCAGCTAAATTTTCACGTTTTACACTTCATTTTGTCATCTATTTTTCATCATACCAATTTTACAACTTTTATTTATTTGTTATAAATTCCTTTATAGATTGAAAACGTTTTTATTATGAATATGTTTACTAATTGACATAAAACATTTAATGGAAAAGTCGAATTGCAATATTTACTTTTACTTTTTAGTTTAGCAATTTTAATAAACCCCCCCCCTCTCTCTCTCTCTCTTTTATCTTATACAAAAAAAGAAATGAAGCAGAGTATTGAAATTTTAAAATGTGCGCAAGAATCATCATATACGTATTTGAAGGAATGCTTGTTATTACAAAAATGAATTGTTTAGATAATTAGTCGGAAACTGCATATTCTCTACTGTTTCCGTATTTCTACAAGTTATTGTCAAACGTAATATTTTAATAAAAATATTTCTTACATTAAAAGTTAATATTAAAAAAACAGTTTATTTCTTATAAAATTGTATAAAGTTGAAATAGTAACAATTTGCAAATTAATTCATATTATTTGGTAAATTATTATAATTAATAAACGGAGGTGAATCTGCAGATAAGTTGCGTGATCGGAACAACGGCAGAGATGTGTCGTGAAAAAATAAATGATATTCTCCATGAGGCGAGTGAGAAACCGCGCAGCTTGAGTATTTTTGACTTCCTGGTAATACGACATTATGGAATTTCTAGTATAGAAATTTATTATGTGGCAGCCAGAGAATAAATAATATTTCCATGTGAAATTTCATAATTAAATAATTGTGAAATTAAAAATAAAGAAAGAAAAAAATTTCTGTGCATGTATGCGCTTCGCAATGCCTACATTCATTCTGCTGGAAGTAGTTTTTTAATTTTCAACGTTTTTCTAATATTCTGATCACGCAGTGTTTGATAAACGGAAAATGTTTCATTTGTAACAAAAATTCGTACGAGCGTTACGCGGTGCGTGAATAATTAAAATTCAGGATATTTTTCAAACGGAAACTAGCAGACAGTACTTTCATTTGAGACTGGGTATTCATGCTATATACTGATTATTCTAATTTTGGTCCTATAAAAGGTCTATTTACTTTTTGTGAACTCGCCGAATAAAGTATTCTTACACGATAATTAGTTTTAATGCTCCATAAAGTAAAAAAGTATTTCGCATGCGTGGCCGTGTAATTTTTAGGACTAAAACTGCAGGATTTTAGTTTTCTATCGAGTGATTGAGTAATGTCATTAAGAATTATTACGACTGTGTGCTCACAGTCGTAATGAATTTATAAAATTTATATAATTATTGAAGTTCATAAGTACTTTGTATAACTACGTTAATGCTACTTTGAATACATTGTAGTAATTTTGAAAGTATTTGAATATTTTAAATATTTCAATAATAATTAATCCTGGAATACGATTATTCTGATGAGAAATTAAAATTTAATTAATGTCTACCTCGTATAAAGTATTTGAATAAATAATATTAAGCAATATTTTATACTATATTTATATTCTTATTACAGGAAAGAAAAATGAACCAACATTTGTAGCTTAAATTTGAAATTACTTGCGTATATAGATTGTAAATGTGATAATATCACAAGCTGTTGCCGTGTAATTTATTGAATATGCATTTGTTTTTTATATTACGGAAAAAATTTAGCACGATTTTTTAAAAAGTAGCTTTACGCTTTCATAAAAATATTCTTGAAAATTATAATATTTATTTAATAATACAAGCAATATTTTATAAATAGTCTGTTTTATATTTTATCTATCGTGTTGTGTACGGTGTACGCAAATCTATTCATCTTCGTCAATGAAGATCTCATTTTAAATTCATTATTATAAAATACGTTTCCATGAACGAAATTATTTTATTTATTTATTTATTTATTTATTTGAATTTAATAAACGTCACGGTTGAACTTTTTATCTGTTTAATTTATTTAAATTATCGTTATATTTCTAATGCCATATATTGGATAGAAAAAAAATCTTACCTTTATAAAGTTTCCAAATTTCTTACATGTGAGTGCAAACAAATTTCGTGATTCTATTAAAACAAATATTTATTGAAACATTGGTATGAAAATAAAAATCATATTGTTTTATTTATCTAATTACATATAATACGTATAAGTATTACATGAAGTTTAAGTATTACATAATACAAGTTCCTTCTCAAAAATATTGTGAAATGTAGTTATGATGAACAACGTACCATATTACTAACGCAAGGAATAAATATGGCAATGAATAATATTTTCGGAAATGATTATTACTACGGCAATCGTACAAAAATTAATGACCAGTCAAGTAATGAATACCATTAGGTCGAAGTTATCGTGACTGTTATCAATCGGGGTCCAAAAGAAAAGAAATGGGCATCGAATTAATGAAGAAGTAGCAACTTCTTCAGTTTTAGCACACTTCCAGGCATTCTTTTCGATCAATCATATTTGACTTTTCAATTAATCATAGATCTAGCCGAAAGCAAATCTAGTCTCGAGCGACAAGTTAACGATGAATTTTTTTTTTAAATATTTATGATTCAGCTATGAAATAATAATATAAATTCAGTTTGGAGATAAAAAAAAAAAAAAAATTATAATTATTAATATAATATTGAGCTTTTTTCAAACTTATGTGATAAAATAGGTGATCGTGGGACAAGTAAATAAATTTAAGACCCTAAGCGATAAACTTTCGGTTGTATAAGTAAAAATTTGTCGCACTCGGTTTATTATAGACTATGGCGCAGGATCGTCAGTTGTCTCGTAAAGTAAGAGGGAATCTAAAGAGGCATTTATAGCGTATCTCCGTATGACAAAGGAATAACTTATAATCAATTTCGGCAATGACTGCATTGACAATTTGATCTCTCTGTTCCAAGCTATAGTTAAGTCTATTAAAGACTTAGAGTTCGCTCATTTAATGATTACTATAAAGTATTTATAGAACCAAGTAAGTAAGCCCTAGAGCGATACTTACTCAAATTCAAGAAAATAATCTCATTTTACTATTATTTACTATTAAAAGACAAGCTCTGTGTCATTTCCTTGTAGCAATTGCAATATTTAGCTGTGCTTGCGATCATAATTTAAGTCCCCATGGAATTGCGAAATAAAGAATAGTAGTAGGAATACATTACTTTTAACCCTTTATTGTGACTACTTGATACACAAGATATTTGTTACCCCTTCCATAATTTTTATAATTTAGAAAATTCTTATTGTATTTAATGCAATTAAAGTACAGTGCACTGCTTTAAAACAATTTAACTATAAAAATTTATTGAAACGTATGTGAAAGATTCGACGTTTATCAAACGCAGAATAAGTGGAAGCAAATTGAATATTACATTCGTAAAAATGGAAAATTCGTAAGTGCAAAGCGTATAGCGGTAAATAACTTCCTCGGCAGGGAAATAATGTCTTTAAATTATGGAACCAATTATCATTTAAAGAATATAAAAACTTAGCGGCCATTAAAAAACGCGACTCAGCTGATAAAAAGCAACACCGAAAAACCAAAGTATAAAATAAGTAAAATAAGAAATGACATTATTGGAAATAGATAAAAGGAGTATTTGATTTAGAAAATTGCTGGAGCAAGTAATCTCTCTTATTTAAAAATAAAATCGATGCTAATTTTCGAAGTAATCGAAGAAAAAACTGTATATTAATGCAAATATTAAATAAAAATATAAAATATTTATTTATAAGAAAAATAATAACTTTAATAATTAAAAGTAATGATATTAAATTATAGTAAATTAATATTTTTTATTATAAAATTTTGTCATAATGAGAAAAAATAGATAATTTTTTAAGGCTTCCTAACAAATTCTATTAAAATGAGGTGTTATTTTAAGTACAATTTTTTATTATATTTTACGCGCAAAGTAGGAAGGAGATATATAATTAACGGCTTCTCTATTTATTATGATAACAAGACATAGTATACCGAGCAAATTAAGTGCAAACAATGAAAAAAATATTTCATAAAAATATTACTTCAAGGAATGTTATTTGCATTTTTACAAAATTGAATTTACATGCATATTTGTAGTAAAATCGATATAAAACATTCAGATTTAATAATGATTTATACGCATTTTCTATATTTTATTATTTTATTAAGTAATCCGTGACTTTTATAAATTAAGTTTAATTCGCTTCAAAGATATGGAAGATCTATTAATTTGTTTTACAATTAAACAATACAATAAAAAGGATATTTAGCATTATTCAGAACTGGAAGTCTATTAGTATATTTAATTTGGAAATAAACTTTATAGTACATAAGTTTTTAATACATTAGATTTTACCTCAACTTGACTTTTAACTGTATTTAACTGTATTATTTACCAATATTCCCGCAATTTATTATGATTTTCCTTTTACAAAGTAATACATAATAATAAATAATATACTAAAAAATTTTAATTGGAATTTTTTTAATTAGAAAACTTCCAGAACTTTCGTTGTTTGTCAATAAATAAAATTAAGTAATAAAATAAAAAATTATATATAGTTGTAAGGAATTTATAATTTTCGTTCAATGATGAAATAAATTAATCAGTTTGTACTACTTAGAAACCAGACAAAAAGTATTGATTATTGTATTATAAAATGCAAAAAAAACAAAACAAAAAAATAAATAAAAATATCTTTAAATATTTATGAATTAAGCAATGTAATTTGAGTATAGATTTTTGTATAAATTATAAATAATATAGGACAATAAAAATAGAATATTTTAAATCAGACAGACACATTCAAGTTAAGTAATGGGGGAAAAACCTTGGGCTATTAACACTTTATAGGTCAATAATTCATCCAAATACGACGAAGAAAGTTTTTTACAGAACGATTAATGGTGGATTAAATGACTAACTTAAGACTCATTTATAAACTCAATTTAAATAATTTAAAAAGCATAATGGCCGGGCTACTTAACAACGAATGATTATCGATCGAAGGTGCAAGAATTGAGTTAATTACTTTTTTCATGTATTAACACATATAGTAATAAATTCTTGAATAATGCATGAAATATTCAACACGAAAGCTACATTTTAATAGTAAAGTTGGTAATCGTGCAAGCATTAGGAATACTTTAACGTTTAATCGTATATTTGTCAGTAATTTTATAAGTCAAACACGGAATTAATTAATGTTGAATTTGACGGGAATCCGATGTTGACGTTTGCATCCTAACGAAGCTCGCTGAGATTATTTCTCTTTATCCTTAATATTCATTAATAATAAAATTCATAATTTTATTATACAAGCATTCGAGCAGAACGTCATGTTTTACCCTAATTTTATGATTAATTTAAAATCCTAATATTTTTTTAGCAAATATATGGGCTTCATTAGTGATTAAATTGAGAGACGCTTAGAAATAAAAGGAATAACGATTCGATATTTGAAAGGTTAAGAGGAAACCTTGAAATACCTAATGTAAGTTATATATTTAAATTTTTTTTTAATTTCTCAGCCGTTTTCGATACAAATATTTCATATAATCGTTTAAAATATTTATAATTTTATATCAATATCCAATCGCAGTAATTACAAACACGTCAAATAAAGTGCAGTTTGTAAATTTAAAATATTCTAAATTTAAATAATTATTTTTCAACTGTATTTCGAGGAGTTTGAGTGCATTAGAATTCTTACTCTTTTCATTCATGATTCATTTTATTTATCTATTAGGAAAAGTTAATTTTTTCTATTTTTATAAATTTAAATGTCAATGGAAGAAATCATTCTGAGAGATAAATTATATGCTACGTAATTATATGCATAAATTTAGGTACTAAACAAACTTATTTATTTTATAAATTAAGTAACGCATTAAAATACGTTGACAATAGTTACGTTTCACTCGCTGTATATAAATTATGGTGCCATGTGCATTCGTTCATATGCTGTATACGTATACATAATTAATAATAACTCGTATGTATAGATATCTTTACGTTTGCTTTTTTTTCACGTATGATTAGTAATATCGATCATTTTTAAAATTTATTTCATTCCTTTCTTTTCTGATAAAAATATTCGTATTTATAACATTAAATTCATCTTATTATTTTAATATTAAAAAATATTGTATCATCTATGGTTTTTGTATTTCAATGAGGTAAAACTAAATACATTTTAATAGACAGAATTTAATTATAATTGGTTTAATATAAAATATGATTTTTAAAACATTTATGTTAAATGTAAGTTATTTTCTTGGATGCGTATGTATTTGATCAATATAAATTGTTCCAATAAACACTAAGAATAATAAAAATTTTAAACTTTAATATGAATTACCTTGAAAAATATGTTTTGACTTAATAATTTAAAATAAAAGATTAAGTATACATTAATTAGGATACATTTAGCAATTCGTAAAAATGGTTTGAAAAAATATGTATAAAGTATTAATACTTAATAAAAGTGACGGCAAAGTCATTAAAGATTCAACCTTAAAATAAATTTAATAGGCACAGTAGTGAGATAGTAAGAGGATAGTAGAGACCGTTTATATTGTAAGCTAAAGCTAAGCCATTATTTTTTCAAAAAATTCTCTAGTAACAATGAATTATTCTTATTCACGTTCCAAAAGCCTTGAGAAAAGCACATTCGCAAACGCACATTCTTTTCAACCTAAGGATATTTATTTTTCTCCTGCTGGTAAGATTTTACTTTGTACGTTAAAAAAATCTTTTGAAGAATATGCATACATATATATATATATATACATATACATATTTTTATTGGAAGTAACTTCCTTCCATCTATTCGTATTATTAAATGAGATTTGAATTCGCCAGTGTTAATTCGAAAAGCATAATAAACTCATTCAACTTTCACAGTCTCTACAATTACAAATTGTTTCAGCTGCTGTTTATTTATAATACATCTGGAAGGTGTTGAATTATTATTCAAATAAATTATTTGAAAGCCGAATTTCAGTCTGATTTGTAAAATTATGTTTTGTATTAATCGTACGTATTAATTTTATAATTCGAATTTATATATATACACATATATATTAATGATTATTTATTTATTTTATTATTTATAAAGTAACGTCATGAACTCTCGAATGTAAGGAGCATTTTCACTTTTAGTATCGAACGTCGTACACGAGTTTTACTTATTCTCATTACCTTAGTTTGAATTGTATTTATTTTTTAAATTTGAGGTCTCTTGGTATCTTCTGCATAATTTATAAAATCTCATAATGCCTAGTTAATAATTCATCTGAATTATTAATTAATTCAATTAATACGCTGGTTAGTATGTGACTCAAACGATAGAACTAGTGTAAGTCATGCATGTGAGTGATTGTCTATACTTGATGGGTCCATATATTTTTTCTAAAATTATAAAATTATTATGTTGAATCATTTTTAACACTTTCGAATGAATGAAAATTAAAATTCTATTTCATGTAAATGTATAAGCCTTCATTTTGTATTTTCTTATTTTACACGTATATTCTAAATACTTTTTTTTTTTTTTTGGAAAATATTGTAGGTCTTATTTAAAAAAAAAATAGTTGAGTCAAAAGAATTAATTAATAAAGAAAGAAAACAAATACCAATGAAAATAATTAGTAATAAGGTCTATCGTAGAAAATTACGGTAATCATCACGTAAATAGAATATTCTTTTGTGCAAAGAGTAACTCGAAATACAAGAAAAAATTTAAATTTAGTTTACTCGAAGCGCATACAAAAAAATACATTCCACTTAGAGAGTTATAATTAAAGTATTTTTTTTTTTTTTTCTTATAAAACTTAATGTTGTTGTGTTTTACTGTATCATTTGAAATACAACTTTGCATTATTTCTAAAAGAAATTTCTAAAATATATTAGCTTTTATTCGGAAATATTTCAGTATACATGAATATGCTCGTGATAGAAGTTCTCTGACATATTTTGGCGAATGGTTGCATAAATATTTCTCCTGTACATGGAGTTGCGCACATTTCAGTTCCGCTCATGCAACTTTTAAGAATAAATGTGTGCTTGTGGCTGCTCTAATCTTCTATCTCGCGACTATAATAATCATATTTGTGGTTTCCTCATGATAGTATTTATGGAATTTACTCCTTCTGCGGGCTTTATTATACAGAATCCAGCATTTTATTGTTTTTATCATTGGTTTTAAGTTGAGCAATATAATAATTAATTCTTCTATTCACGTCTATGTTACCATTTACTTGATACGTATTGTACGACTATTTAAATAATATGGTATAGTTTAGTGTCAATATTTTAAATAGATTTTAATGATTGAACTGAGAATAATTTTACATAATACTGATCGACAGTTAACGAATTAATGGGATCAGTTAATTTCATTGACATTCATGCCTCATCAAATGCGAATGAAATTTTTTTTTTATTTTTTATTATTATTGTTACATACGAAGAAGACGGTTCGACAAATTAAGAAGGAATTGCCGATTATTCTTTATTCTTTGAATTTGAATTTACTTACACGAGGTATTGATCAGTAGACGAAAAATAACTTTACGCTTCATCAGTAAAATCGATTCACTAAATAACGAATAACTTGAGCTTTGAATACGTACGAAGTACGTAAAAAGTTTTATGAAAAGCTAATGTTTTATATTATTTTGTCAATTGATGAAAAGTTGCGCTAAAATTGTATTGAAGCGAATTTGTTTTTGTTATTTAAGCGATTGAAAATCGATCGGAGAAAGTAAGCGAGAGCGTCTTTGCAGGTAAAAGGTTTTATGTCATTCGGTGATATGTAAATGATATGTAAGGTTTCAAGTGACAAGTGTGGAGGAAGTAAGTATAAATGCTTGTCCCGTCAGCATCTGTCGAAATGCAGCAATGCATTTCTCGTAGCTAATAACGGGTATTTATTGTGATTAAGCGATAAAGATGAGCCGGGGTAGAAGAGCATTAAAAATGAAAAGTGTCATGCGGTCGAGATTAGGGAATGAAATTTCTCCAGAGAAGGAAGCGCGGGACGAGAAATGTTTCGCCGTCAGGGACTTGTCAGGGACTTGCCGCGGTCCACTAGGCAGAAGGTTAAAGTTAGTTGCCAATGGTCTAGAAAATTTATAGTCACAGAAGAAGTTTTCGCATCGATATCTTTAATGCTCCCAGAACCTATTTAAACCGCCCTTACGATCGATGGCTTTCCCCATTCGTTGTTTAGGGGGCCGCTCTGAAAATAATAACCGAAACTTCAACGCGATAGTCGCGCATAAAGCGACTCGAGATTTATTCAAGTGGCAGGCCGATACTCCATACCCGATACTCCATACCCGCTATTCATATCCCATGAATTTTTAACATTGACTTACGTACCTTAACAGGAGCTTTACGGAGCCTTCGAATTTTCGCGGCTCGGATATTGCTGCACTCCGGCAATGTTCATTATTTATTAGGACGCGGGGTCGGCAAAGCGTTCCGAAGATCCGCAGAGGAGTCGCCGAGTTGTCGTTGATCCCGATCGCGAGCTCGTCTCCAAGATCGTCTCGCGGAACGGATTTTCAAAGCCTTAATTAATTCGGCCTCGTTAAAGGGCGATCCCCTCACGTACTCTAGGGAGCTTATTCGAGACGGAGACCTTAAAATCCAAGGGGTTCTAAGTGCCCAAGCAACTCTCCGGATCTGCTATACCGTAATGAGCGAGTAGTTTGGAAAAATAAACAGCAGTTACCGTCTTAAGTTTCTTAAGTGATATTTCGGGTACCGCTGGCATGTGCCCGGGCTACTGCGGACCTCGCGAGGGTGGTTCTGTGAAATAAACAAATGGGCGATGAATGCGGAATATGCCGAAAGGGGAAAGGGGTGGACATCCGAACCGTAGAGAGAAGCTTTCCCGTCAAGTTATTCATTATTCTTGGGAGAGCAGCGGGGCTTTGATGGCGAATAGCTTGCGTGGTAGCGGTCAGTCCTTGTAGCGAGTGTCACCGCAACCGGACAAAGTCGAGCCCAGGGCTGACCGCTACCGCTACCGCGACCCCGACCCCGACCGCTGCCTCCCGCCTTCGGCAAAGAACCTCCGTGCTTTTTCAAATTTTACCTCCGTGTATAATGTAGCTCGGCTCACATTATCTATCGGCTGTGCTTATTATTAACTTAATCGATGGATGGGCTTTACACTGGAGCGCCCCCCCCCCATCCCCCACCCCGCGCGACCCGCCAGAGTGATTATATCTTTAGAAACTGACTGAGGGCAGGCGCTTTACGGGGACTACTCGCGTTGTTCTATAAATCGAGATATTCCAGTTGTCGGGGCGAGTTATAGGTTCCCGAGCTCCAAAGAGGAGTCCAGGGAGCCTTAGAAGTTCATTGCTGACAAGTAGAAACGGAGGAATTTTTTCTCACTCTCTCTCTGACGCCCACAAAAGTCCTTAAGATTAATGTAGGCGCCAGGTCGGTTATTGGGATATCACGAGCCTTACCAAGCGTAAAACGATAATTGTCCGGGCTTTCTCAATGACCATCTTAAAGTTAGAGGGGCCAACTTCAATTGCCCGAACGACTTTGGTGTGAAATTCATTGGCGTCTACATATCTCATCACTCGGGGCGCCATTCATTGCTCCCCGTCCATTTAATAATCGCGCGATATCTGGATAACTGAGTTAGTTGGAGCCCGCGGTTCCTCCTCCTCCTCCTCCTCCTCCTCCTCGTATCCTCAGCCGCCGACGCCGACGCCGCCACAGTTTATGCCCGACGTCCCGGAGACGACCCGGGCAGCCCTCGCTGCTCCTTTATGGCAACTGTTTTTACACTTTTTCTCTTCGTACGTCAATCGCCGAGCCGAGTCATTGCCCTTTAGCTCTATAAAGCATCCAGATTAATTAATACGATTGAATTTTCCTTATCGGCATTTAGAAACCGGCTTCCTAGTGGTTCCTCGTTCTTATACATTAATGACCACACAAGTATCGACGCTCGAACCTTAATAAAATTCCAATAAATACGCTAGAAAAGGTTACGAAAACATGGCCACTCTTTTATAATTTAATAGTACAATGAATTCAACTCACCGATAGTTTGAGAATTGCTGGTGAATTCATTTTATTACATTGGCTGATGTGAATAGAGTCTTAACGTAAAGCCAATCGGATCGAATTTTACAAATTCTCATAGACATTTTATTCCTTCTTAGTAATACTTGAACGGGGTCAGTAAGATTTCTTCCAATCCGTAAATCCGTATCACAGCTACTCGAATTCTAATGAAAACTAGAACTTTTCAGCTTTAATTAATCATTATTTAGGGAATTTAGTACAATAATTGTCGTCGGCTTGCGTGTACTCTGCATGAATTATATGTACATATATATATATATATATATATATATATGTATGTATGTATATATGTAGATCTTACTAATGCCAATATAATACTAATGTAGTTGAATCTTGATAACTACTTGAGCATCTTGTTCCAATTAGGAACTTGTCAGTATGACATTTAATTGCCAAACTATTAATTATACTTCTAGAGTGTCCGAAGCTTTAACTTTTACTTTTTTTAGGACAATATAAAGCGTTTACGGACTGTAGTTAAGTAATGAATAAAATTGTTCGTAATCCTTTGTTAGTAGTTAGAGATCTAAATACTAACAATTTTTACCCTATAAATTGAGTTTTTCGTATTACGTTTTATTACCGATAGGATATTTAAAAAAGATGGGGAAGTTTTCCATAAGCTTGCATAAAGTAGGAAATAAATGCGAATAAAGTTTCTGTTATGTGAACTTATTGCAAGTAAGAAGAGGAATGTTTGCCAATGGGTGGCACGAATTTTTCTTGAAAGTTAGTTTATTTGTTTGAAGTTAGGAGTTATAGTCTTAGGAGATCCATTTTTTCGCCCAAAAGTACAAAGTTTATATTGGCATGTAAAATACTACATGATTAAATCCTTTTTTTTCTTGAAAAATGATGAATGGTAATACGGTTTAGCGCCCGTATGTTGCGATAAATTTATTTTAACGTAATAAATAATATAATACTTGAATGCCATTAGCATTACTTGCGTACTTTCATAAAGCTCTGGTGTACATTTAAGGTAAGAGCGGATGAATAACACATGTACTCGAAGCTTGCCAAAGACGTCAAACCATATTTTAGAAATATTTTTAAAAATGTCTATTTTCGTTTAAATAATTATTAAATTCACTTACTAAATCAATAAAATTAGCAAAACAATGTAGCGCATATGTTGCGCGGGGCTAGTGCGGGTGTAATGACATTTCAATAACATTATAAATATAGTGGGATGCTTTGAGGATAAGATTCTGAAATTTTATCTCGATGGAAATGAGAAAAAAATATTTTATTTCATTGCGGAATTTCTTTAGAGGCTTAATAGCTACGATCGAGGCTTTTTTTTTATTATCGTAATAATAGAATCTCTTCAACGAGTTGGCTTAAGGGTCAGAAGAATTAGTCTTTGTTAAATGTTAACAACAGAAAAGCACGAGCTAAATAATTTTTGAAATGCTTGTAAATGTCCATTTCCTAAGTGATACGGGTATTAAGCATCATTAAATAACATTGCGTTTTTAATATATTTTTAATATATCATTATTTTCAAAAATGTTCAACGTTTCTTTAATAAAAGCTTCATTATTATTATTATTATTATTATTATGTATCATGCATTATTTCTTATTGATTCGCAATTCGATTAACGTAATCATGATTATGAATAAAGCTACGGCTTTTTTAAAATATTTTCTCTCGAAAATCGAAAATCGAATAATTTCTCAATGAATTTTCCTCCGTCGCATATTTTCCTTTTGTTTTGTTTTTTTCTTTATTTGCCAAGCTTATTGAATTGTATATTATTAAGTAACTTCTTCCCTTCGCCTCTACGGGCGTATTTACAAAGTCTTATTTTATTTTATTATTTCCCTTGATCTGTCATTTATAATGAAATTATTGAACTGAATATGTAAGATGGATTGTAATAGTAATTCTTATAATTCTTTATAGTAACGTGCTTTTAATGATTTGTTTAATGATATGTAGAGGGACGGGCACGTTGATTATTATTATCTGTGCTTTCACAAAGAGTAAAAGCTTTTGAGAGTACAATAATCCTACCTCTCTGACTTATATTCTTATTCTTATTAGGTATTAGGTCACCATTTGCTATTATATTATCACTTGGAGCGTCAAGATGATTTTTGTCAAGATAGTGGATGTTGAATTCTTTCCAAAGCCGACCAGAGATCGATTTTATACTTCAGTTACGTGGATTTATTAGGATTTAAGTTTTCCCAAAACTATATTCATAAATCAGAATATGTTTGTATCAATATCATTTTTAACCTCCCAGGCAGTGAAAGTAAATTTACATGCAAATAAATATTACAATTAATACCTGCAGCAGAGCATCGTAGCGAATGAAAGAAGAAAAAAAAAAAAAAAACCTTTTGATCGAAGGTAATGAAGTGCAGGGAAGCTTTTATTTGCAACATTGGAAAATTCTTATTTTAAAGAATCCTGTATTTTTCCACGGCAGCTGCTTGTCAAATAACCTATAAAATGTCATAAATTCTTAAGATTCTTGCATCATCACATGTTTAAAATCTATAAATCAAGGGCTTCAGTTTCCGTAAGTCAGCTCGAGGAATAGTCGAGGTAAGAATGAAACAAGAAGGACTTAGGGCCCTATCGAGAGTAAGCGAGCCGAGGAGCATTTTCGCTTATCCGGGACGGTAAAACAAGAGAAATAAAATTCACGTGACACATCGACTTTGAGTTCCCGATCTGGAAAGTATATTCTCATGATTTAACGCGGAGAATGTGGGCCCCGGCCTCACCCGCGCCGCCCAGATGCCGGGGAATCCGTGCTCCTGGCTTTTGTGCGTGTAATGCGCCTCTCGCTCTCCCGGCCCCTTCCTCCTCGCAATCACGTCTCTCTCGTCGGGGCTTCCTCGCGAGTTGTTATTTGGCGGGGGCTTGGCGACATTCCTCCGCCCTATCGATAATTCGACGGCTCCTCGCGAGCGTCTTGTCGCCTCCCTTTTCTCTCCCCCTCCCCTTCCCCTACCGTCATCCCCATAGCTTGACTTCCAGGAGGGTATTTCATTTCCTATCCCAAGAGAGAGAGAGAGAGAGAGAGAGAGGGGAAGAGAGACCGCCAGCCTATGCTGCCATCCCCCATCCCATTCTCCCGTCCCCGCTCTCTCGCTCTCTCTCTCTCTCTCTCTCTCTCCCGACCTCCCCTGCATTTTTTGCTCCAACGGAGCTACGCTGCATTACCATTTATTCATGAAATAATCGATTTTATTCGATGCTCAATTTGCGGAAGTCCGGCCTTTTATCCCCGTTATATTTTATACATTCATTGATGAATAATAATCGTAATCGGGGAAATACTTTGAATTGTCGCGAGAGTCCGTCCAATCCACAATTTACTTTGTATCAAAAGCATAGCGTTTGATTTAACGTCCCGTCTCTTCTCTCTCTCTCTCTCTCTCTCTCTCTCTCTATCTTTCTCTCTTAACGCGAATCAAATTTAAAGTAGAGTTTTAGAAGTTTACAGCTGAATCGCGTTATTCGGTTAATGCGCTAAGAAATTAACGATTCGGGGACGATTTCATTGCGGAACAAGACGTTTCCATTTGAAAGTGCGCCCAAATTATTATTAAAATACATAAGATTGCAAACTCTCAGGATATTGGCTAAATATTTGACAAGGTTTTCGGTAAATTTGTACGACCTTACAGGTAAGTGATACGTAGATTAAGATATACGGTGACAGGGTCAACCGAAACATAGACTAGTTTCACGTATACACTGAGCTGGAATTCATCTCATCTCTGATAGTCGAAGCGAGGGTCGAGCGTTTCCTAGGGCATAGCCATGTCAACAGGTACTTGAGTAAAATTCTTATAGACATTATTAATATTGACGCACATTTAATCATTTGAAGGAAAAAAGCCGATTGCATTATTATTTTCTTAATGTTCCAATCGACTGTTATTATTTACGAAATGCTATGTGCCATAGGGACATTGTGCTTTATTTCTTTATTATTATTTGGTCTTTGAATTTTCCCAGAGGAATCGAGGAAGGCTCGTTTATTATTCCATTAATGCAAACGCAGATGCTAATTAAAACGAAAGCACAGAAATTTTCAACAATTGTAGCTTTCAATGATTTTTATAAAATCCGACGTCACGCATATTTTTCTATATTTATAAATGTAAGTTTATTTAAATTAAAATTAAAATTTTTTTCATTCTATCGTGTCGCTCGCCCTTTGCTTCCCCGAACACGATATTAAATCTGCAACATAAAGGGGATGAAACGCCAATGACTATAGATTTACATGTATATTATACGCATACATAGCTCATTCGACTTTTTCCATGTATTATTTCGCAGCTAAGTTTCCTGGAATATACGCGGAAAGCGGGGAAACTGCGTTTCTCGATTATTGAAGATTTGATAGATTCTCGAATCCATGCTTCAAAGCTCAAATTCTTCCTCCTTCAGAAGATTATATATATATATATATATATACCTTATAAATTTTATTATTGCGCCGAATACGTTAGAAAAAATTACTATGAGTGCTACGCGCGAGTTTCGGCCCTTTTTATAAATAAATTCATAACAAATGATTTATCAAACATATCCAGATATATATAAACGCGAAATAGTAAATATAGAGAAATATTTTATTACGAACGCTTTTATCGCCGAAACTTTTTATATTGAAAATTAACTTTTGCTCACTTTTTATCCTTTTGGCAATTTGGCCGTTGATCCAACATTTTTGCTACATGGCCATTATTTGCCAATATTGACAAACATTGAATAAAATTAAACGTCATACATTATCCAACTGTTTATAGTAGGCCAGATGTTTCGGACAACAGGCACAGCTAGCTCCTTTCCCGGAATAATTGAAAAATCAATATTAAATGTAAATTATCGTCCAAGTATATGGAGGACGTCGTTTTATATTGGTTTGCAATTATCTTTTGAGCCCCATAGCCTAGCTGGCTTGCCTGAAATATTGGCTTTTTGAGAAATTCGCACTCGGAGCCAACGGAAAAATAAATCTTGTAATTTTAAATATTCGAGTTTTGGAATTTTGTACTTTGATATAAGTAGGAATAATACTTTGCGAAAACTTTTAAAACAGATCCTGATTTAGTTTGAGCCCTCGGGCTATAAGTCTGCATATAGTCAACTTTGAGGAATGTTAAACTATGTATAATCTCCAGCCTGTTTGATATATCTTTTTATACGTTAAACAGGCGGTTTACAGAGATTTCATCGACTTTGTGAAAATAGGAAAATTACAGGCGATATTACGTAACTTTAATGGCCGGTTAAAATTTATTTAATATAACATCGTTGCGCCGGAAGAAAAAGTATTGGGAATATTAATTTAGTTTTGTGGATAATGTGCATTTTTTGTATAAATAACGTATAAATGACAATAAAACAGCTTATGATTAAACAAAGTTTTACAGGCCCTATAGATTGCACTTTAAAAAATTCTTTTAACCCTCGCCTCTACGAGATGGTATGCTAAACTAGAATTTTAATTCACGTGAAAAATATTATAAAAATATAATCGTCAGATAATAAAGCTCTTGAATATTACGTTTCATTATTTACTTTATTTAAATATCCTCTGTTTTCTCAACTTCAAACGTTGAATCTTCCAATTTTAATTAGCGCATATATTGTTTATTTTTGTTATAATATTTAACTCATAAAGTATAAAGTAACACGTGGTGTTAAAGTTGAAGTTTAAACTTGTAAAGAAAAATTTATAAAATTCGTACGTAACTGAAATTGCATTATAAATGGAAGTTCTGGTATTTCCAGTCAAGTCGAATTAATATAATATTTAGCCACGTTTTATTCAATAGAACAATCTAATTCGATTAAATAACGAATTCTACAAACAATTTTATAATAGGAATTAGCATTTTAAAAAATATATACTCTATATCCCTTAAGCGTGGGTGAAACATTTTTTTTAAATCTAATCAGAATTTAAAGCAAACTATACGGAATGCACTGTCTACGCAACCAGTGGTTGGAATTTTATAAATAAATAAATATATAAATAAATCAATAAATAAATAAAGAATTATAAAAGTTTTATGATCTTGAAGATCAAATGAGTAATTATGAATAAATGGAAATGAAAAATTTAACGATTACTGAACTGACAAATACGTCTATAGAAATATGAATTTTTGATTAATTTTGAAATTCTAACGAGCTAAACTATTCAAAATTAATTAAATGCTCTGTATATTATTGACGAATAGAGAAGACGATACGAAGCTTTTAAAAAATACATACGAATGGCGAACGAAGTAGTCGAAATTATGCATTTGATCAATTTTATACTATACACGCGTATTACACGTATTATAGACGTAGCCCTAATCATTTTAATACATTATCCGCTTTTAGATTAAAGTATTCTAATTACGAAGTACTTTGAAAGGGGAATTAATATTTCTTGTTTGGAGTGTAGACGCTTTTCAGCTTTCAATCGAAATCTATGCTTTAAACATTTCTCTACGAATGTTATCTTAATAGAAGATCTATATTTTCGATTTGAATGTATTTATTTTAGATAGTTTTTGTGTTCACGTTAAGAGCGGATAAACTTAAATGAATGAAAGTGTCCGGTTACCATTTGCAAGTTTTTCTTGAATAAAGCAATAAATTAATTTGCCAAACTATGTTAGTTTCTTAACAGCATCTAAACTGCGAACTCATTTTTGTTCTTTTTAAACAAAAAATGAGAGCGCAATCACAAATTGACTTGGAGCGTATGGATTTACGTCGATTTAGAAGTTAAATTTTCATTAAAAGCTATAGAGCTCGTATCCGGTCTCCTTTCTTCTCTATTAAAGCACCTTCCATTTACCAAGTTTTTAGAAGCGGTATCTTGAGACTGGCTCCATGTTATTTCAAGGTTGTTATTTACGTCTCTCTTGATACCTTTTGTCTTTATTACATACTTGTCTCTTCGCAACTCTTCTATCCTATTAGTAGATAAGCAGTTTAGGAGCAGATTACTTATACCGTTTGTTTTTAGATAATCCTGTCACGAGGATTTTACATTTTTATTAATATATATATATATGCGGAGAAAGTCCAAAAATGTATAAACTTTTTTAATTAATCTATAGAATATATTTATTTATTTATTTATTTATTTATTTATTTATTTATTGTCATAATATTATTACTTGTATAAGAACGTTTATAATAACTATGTTAATTTATATCGCAAAACAAAATTTTCATAATTTGTAATTTTTAATTGCATTAAAGTTATAAGTTTATAGAAGAGACATATATTTAATATAAGTTATTTTAAAATAAGATACTTTACTAAAATCGTCGAAAATCCACTTTCTAACGAACGATTCTTTATAATTCTTACTTTACGTATATTATAAAACAAGCTTTTATTATATTAGAGTAATAATTTTATTTAGCAATATTTTACACAACAATAATCCAATAAAACTATTTGTAACTTTTTTTAATTCATCGGTCAGTTTTTTAGTACATTGCAAGATAAAATCATAGGTAAGTAAAGCAGTAAAGCTTAAGATGTGTGTACCATTTATGATTGAAAGTAAAACTAAAATTTCTAGGTTTTTATGTATTTAGCGTTTTCTGCAAGTCAATATATTAGTTTAAAACGTCATTCTTAACATATAAATAAGTAAATATAATTGAAAATATAAAAAACATAATTACAACAAATAAAGAGTATCAAGGATAGCTATAATATTTTCCTAAATGAATGTCAGTGTTTTCATATTATAAATGTTTTCGTTTAAAATTTGAAATAACGGTTCGTTTCAAATGGAATAACAGGAACCAATCAAATTTTCATGATAATATTATACATAATATAAATTTATTAATTATACGTAGAATAGGACGTTCGGATCTCGTAGCGTGAATAGTAATATACTTAGAGGGAGTACAAATTTTTATGGCGTTTCAAGTTTCAAGAGTTTTCTTTTTGGGGAGCTCCACTGATGCATAAGGATAATTTCGATTTTATCGTAAGGGAACAATTGGCGAGAAGAGCAGCCTAAAGTGAAATAAGGCTAGTAGATTTGGGAGGGTCAGTCTGCGGAATACAAAGTAGGCAGGGGGATATATAAGTGAGGGGAAAAAGTGAAGAAAAGAAAGATAAGGGTCAGGGAGGAAAGTCGCTTGGTTGTTTTAGCGCGAGTGGCGAGCGAATGAAAATTATCGCTTGGAGATAAGGCGCTTAAGCGAATTGTGTCACGTGATCACGTATAGGAAAGAGGCCTCGGACATTGTTTGGCACATAAATCTAGAACCGGCGACAATGAGCTCGTTACCGCTCGGGGATTGTTTAAAAGGACAATTTCTCCGTGCTTTGAATTATTAATATCTCGATTCTAAGCTACACCTACTTCACCCGCACGTACGTCTATATTTTAACTTCTGTCTGGCTCCTCATCTAAGCTCTCAGACCTTTTCTCCGCAGCTCTTTCTCCAGGCTATAGCCTGGATCGTGCATATTCAGATACGAAGTTGCTAATGTATTCGATTAATCGTCCCCGAGGAAAAATCCAATTGGCGCATTGATTATAAATGATTATCCGTTCCTCGTTGTCTCAGAATTTTGTATCGATCGAGAAGCAGCTGAATAACGACACCGGCCTCATTCTTATCCGCCGGAATTTCTTTAAGCTGAATTCTTGATTGAAGCAAATAACGCCTTGGATAGTTAATTGCCCCTGAATAACCAAAGTCTTATTTAACCTTATTAAATGTTAATGAAAGTCTACGCAAAAGTCACCCTCCCATGGCTTTAAATACTAAATAAATTATACTTAATACGGTAATATTAAATGAATTATAAACAATAATACTGTTGATCAAATATTACTGTATTGTTGTTTAGGTTGAATTTATTAACAAGATATTCCGCAGCCAGGGGAAATTTAAATGTAATTACGGCGGAATTTCGATAAACCAAGAGGTATATCGGGTTTTTAAAGCAAGCATATAAGATAACGTATAAATATCGCTGTATTCGTGAGATAGCCTTTTTGCATGGCATTAATTAAGATGGTTGCGCTTATACGATCGCTTATTTTCAATTGCAATACAAAGCTCATTTATGCGATTTCGAATAAAGTTCGTGTATGTATGAGTCGGGGCGAACATTCGTTCGGAGCTGGTGCAAAAAAAAAAAAAATATTGAGAAAGAAAAAAGTGAAACATGCTTATTACCATCGAATAATAGCAAAAGCTGGGCAAATACTTGAAAATCCGACTCTCAATTACAAAAAAATGGGAAGTTTACACAGAATTAAGGGAATGGACGCTCGAGTGGCTTCCAGGAGCGTTGCATTTCCGCGCGAATCACACGAATGCACCAAGGTATTTACGCGGGCGTGCGCACAAACACAGAGCCAGGACGGAGGAAAAATAAGCTTCGGATGGGAATCGGTGTGGCACATCGAGCGGAAAATTACGGATGATCGGACTGGGCGCACAAGCTGCAATTGGCAAACGAGTGCGCGGGCGAAGGAAATAAACTATCCGTTAGAGAATCGAGAACTGATGGAGGGACTGAGCGAAGGAGCGTCTGTGTGGCAGCTCCACTGTACGTGTGCCTTCGCGTGAGAGAGAGAGAGAGAGAGAGAGAGAGAGAGACGATGGATTTTACTTTACTTGGATCAAATCACGGCCTCATCCCTTCCAATGCCTTTCTCTAAATAATTCGGCCTCATTACCAGCTTCTTCTTATATATATATATATATATATATATTGCCTACTTCCAAGTTCTCCAGGCGTTGATTAAACCTATTTTTCTAATATTGTTTTTCTTATTCATCGAAGCTGAGCTGCAAGGGCCATATTCCGTTACAGCTTCATTGGCTCTTAATAATTTAGCCTAATATTCCTTATGCTGTATTACAGCATTATAAGACATATTAATTTATCAATTATTTACCCTTTTCTCAGCAATTTTTTTGTTCACTTTAACTGAATAATTAAAAATAAATCCAAAATCCATGTATAGAAAAACTGTCTAATGTTTGTTACTCATAAGATGAAATATTTTATGCATTTATGTATAGGCTTAATAAAATCTTATATAGAAAAATCTATTTTTAAAGTATATTTACTTTGTAATGTATAAATAATTAATAATATATATGAAAGGAAGCCGTTATAAATTTAGTTTGATTAAGATTTTATATTGATAAATAAATAAAGTGTTTACTTATTTACATAAAAGCCTGTATCGATATATCAAGATAAGCAGTTATAAAAGGAAAATCTTCAAAAGAAATTTATTATCATGTTGATGCTTTATTTCAATACTTTATTGTTAAGAGTATTACAAGTCTTTCATATCAACTGACTGGTTTTCAATAAAAGCATACTGTGTTCATCGATTATTGGCACTAGTAATTTATATTTTTAATACTCCAAGTATCAAAGTATAGAAATTTAGAAAGAGAGAATCAGATACAGAGAGAGAGAGAGAGAGAGAGCGCGAGAAATGATAGAGAATATTAAGAGAAATAAATGTACTGGAAGGGGATAACGTTCATGTATACAGTGTATAATTAACATGTTTTATTCTTATTTACGAGATCTAGAAAATTTAAAAATTTAAAACTATTGAAATACGTTGTATATATAGATTGAGTAAATTTATAAATAAGCTTTGATGTTAACGAATAAAAGAAATTTGAAGACTTGAAAGTTAAAAAAATTGAGAATACGTAATAAACTTATTAGAATACGGTAATCCTATTTGTAGTTTTTCCTTCTTCTGTTAAGTAAAAGCATTTCAGCTTCTGAAATGCTAATTTTGCATTAGCAAATTTTGACACATAATCTCATTATATGCTTTACATTTACAATCTGCTCTGCGAATCGATAATACGAGCTTCCCGCGATAATGACATTGATATATTAAAGCGCAAACTTTCGCTGGGCTTGCAATATAAATTTACATTTTTTTCAAGCATTCGCTAACTAAAATATAACAACTTCTTTAAGATTTTCAATCACCGCGTTTCCTGATGAATATTTATACTTCAAACTTGCTGATTATGAGGAAAATGTCCTTACGAGATTTACGAGAGTTTTTTTACTCCCACTAAAACCATCGAGTCTCACGGCCTATTTCGTTGATTTCTCCCTTTCTGCCCCTCCCCATCTTTCTTTCTTTTTTTCTTTCTTTCTTTCTGTCTCAAATATTCTTTCTTTTCAATTAAAACAATACGTGGCACTGTGTCAGTGTGTTGATATGTTACATATATCAACGATCCTCTCAATGTCTCATGCGTGAATATATTGTGTAAGGTAATGACAATAGTGAGCATTTTTACTTAGGAGTGACAGCGCATCGAAGCCTAAAAAGATCTTTCAGGATGATATTTTTATGACATTTATATTCCGAGCGGAGTGACTACCGTTAAGAAAAATGAAAAAAGAAAAAAAAAGATATAATAGATTTCGTGCTTTTAACAAACGTCATCATTTGATGAGTATTTAAGAGTGCACGTCGCTGTCGTTAGGGACATATAGTTTCCTCTTTAGAACGTTATTTTTCATTTTGTTTTTCTTCCTCCCGAGTTTCAGATTCTCGGCTCAGTATCTTTAAATTCTAATAAGTACCCATCAAAGTAGCTATAAAATTTGGAAAATTATCGAACGACTAAACTATCAATATTTTTTCATTTCAGTCCTCTCGTATAAAGTTTATCAACTGCCCGCCTTAAGATGAATTTCCAAAATGGCGTAAATAAATTAAATTAAAAGTTTTTTGCGTTAAACTTTTTTTTTTTTTTTTTTACGGCAATAATGGCTATTGTTCCGTGCATAATTTATTTGAAAACATAAATTTCGGCGAGACTCTTAGTTTTGTTATTAATTGAAAAATTGGAGGGCGATTTACTGAGTCGAGAATTCGATTTTAAAATTCATACTCTGATATCTTTAATATGTATTGAATATCATTAATAGACAAGTCACTCAGTTGTATTAATTTTATTTTCCAAATTCGCTAAATCTGATTATAGGTATATTTAACTAAATTGCATAATATGATATTCTTTAAATTATAATGATTGCGCAGACTGGAGTTTGCTAATGAGCTTAGATTCCCTGACCCATAATTTAATTAAATGAAGAGGAGCCAGCGAAATAATTGCTCTTATTAAAAAATATTCAAAATAATCAAGCGTCGTACGATTAAATATTCATAAATTTCTCGTATTAATTTATCGGAGATAATAATAATTAGAATAGAAAGAGAGATTTAAATAATGACATTCAGTGAATTAATTGAATTATTCCGTGGGGGTCGATGGGTATAAAATCAAAAAAAAACAAAAAAAAAAAAAAAATCGACGCGTGCGTGTCTGTGAGAATTAGGCTTAAGTCGTCATTTGTACTTCCGGTCCAATGGAAACCGGCTCGGCTAAGATTTACATGTAATCGCGAGAGACCCTTTCGGTCGCTGAACCAGCATAAGCGCTCTCGCCTATCAAAGCCAACAATCCCGGCCATGTGGATCGAATTGACGTTCTACTCGAGTCGAGCGACTTGTCAATGCGCTCTTTCATCTTATCCGAGCTGAAATCCAATGATCGACGCGAGGAGCCCAAGGCCATCGACCATAATGTCGGCTTACCTTAACGCCGCATAAATATGGATAGGAGTTGACGTGCGAGCTGTCGCAAGATCCGCAAGCGCGTATAGACGAGGGCGCATTAAGAGCGTGAGAGAGCGTGAGAGAGCGTGACAGAGAGAGAGAGAGAGACGATGGATGTAAGACGGAGAGGTGGGCCGGGCCGGGTCGGGGCTTTTTAGGCATCTCCGTAGGTATAATATCGTTTGGGAGGTCGTCGCACCGCAATATCCTAAAGTAACTTTTTTCAACTCTATCGGTTGATCTTTTTGGCTGCTCGTAGCCGCTCTGAGTAATTGGTTCTTTTTTTTTTCGTGGCGAGCAGAGTTTTTCTTAAAATAATTGATAAAACGTTTATATAACGAAACCCTTGGGATCGCTGTCCGATTCGTCAACGAAGCTCGACTATTTCGTGAACAAGTTCATGGCGAGTCGGGTTCCCTCTCGGCCGAATGCCTCGGGCCCAGCAAATTAAGGAGAACGCGAAAGAAAAAGGGCCGATGCGAGCAAGTGACCCTCGATCCCCGACTCCCGGATCCGACGACCCGGAGCGATCAGTGCAGCTAATGACGGGGACTCGGGCACGCGAAATCGAAGCTAATAGCGGCGAAGCGGCCGTCGCGGGTAAAAGAAAAAAAAAAAAAAAAAAAAAAAAAAAAACAACCGCTACTCCGTCGTCTGCGGGACGAGGGGTCGATTGGCATGCAGAGTCACTTCCCTGGGAATTAAGCGCGCAAGGCACGAACGAAGTTGACCATCCGATAAGCCACTCGCACTCGGCCTCGGCCAATCAGCGGCGTGAAAACGGCTCTTCCGTACTCGGCGTCAAAGCTGCAAAAGAAAAAGAAAAAAAAAGAAAAAAAAAGAAAAAAGAAAAGAAAAAAAAGAATACCAAATAAATAAAAATAAAAGGCAAAAAAGGCTCGATCGCTTCCGACCCTTTGTACACAATTCTCCCTTGATACACGTACATACCCCATGAATAATGGAAGCTTTTATATTATATTAGGAAGGCTCGTCGCGCTGCAGAGGAGCTGCGACATTTTTACTTTTCTTTTCCTCATTTTTAACGCTCGTCATTGAAACATTTTACTTTTAACTCTTTATATCTCTTTCCGCTCTTATTTTTTCATAACTTTTCTTTGCTTTTCTTTTCTTTCCTTTTCTTTTTTTTCATATTTTTTTTTTTTTCATTCATTCATTCATTCATAAATGAAACCATGGACGTTCCCTGGGATTTTTACTGGATTTAAAATAATTTATCGTTGAAGGTCAATTTTAACGAACGGATTGTCTAAGCAACAAGAAAGTTTAATTTTCTTAATAAATACCCCAAGACTTATTTCATCCCCTCTTTACAGC
Organism: Ceratosolen fusciceps; assembly: GCA_018883505.1. NCBI lineage: Eukaryota > Metazoa > Arthropoda > Insecta > Hymenoptera > Agaonidae > Ceratosolen > Ceratosolen fusciceps. The sequence goes on along the minus strand of RCIC01000013.1, from coordinate 5,560,658 downwards.
TTTCGAGAATTTCTATTTTTCATTATTACATTGCTCAATAGGTTTTATAAACTATTCTGCTCCACTCCAACAATACCGCGAATTCTCAACTTACCAATGCAAACACTCAAACACTTAATTAAATAATACTTTCAAGTATTCACTTCAACGTTTTACATAAGATTATCTTTTTCAATATCTTCTCCATAACTTTCATGTAGTTTAGAAGATTTTAAAGTTTCGGAAATTAAAAGCAAGCGTAATATTAACGTAATATTAACAAATTTCCAAATTAAATCTCATCTTTTACGCAACGTTATTTTATATGACATTAACCTTTAACTCCATCATTATCGTTTTATTATCATTATTAATATTATTGAGCTTATGATTACCCGCAGTTGACAAGTATATTTGATTGCTATAACGGTTCCTTATATTGCTGCTGTTCCTTATTGCTTATTACCTGTTAAAGCATTAGTATTCATCTTGGGCATTTACGAGTGCAATGCAGTTATTGTTAATAGCGATGAAGAAGATTGCGTGACGAGAGTTTTCTATTTTCTGAATTTCTAATGTAATAGAACAATGAAAATATAATCGCCTGATATTATTCATAAGCGCTATCTGGATATTGGGGATAATTTAATCTGAAGTTGGTCCTAGTTTGATGAAATCGACTCTCCGAGGCCACGAAATGCATTGCCGAACTACATATGTGCCTGCAGTTTCTGGGAGGTGATCCCCCAGCCCACCCCCAGCCGACCCCCAGCCGACGACCCCCAGCTCACCCTACAGGCGATCCTACACGCACAGCCGCAGAGACGTACGCGAACAACCGAAACACGGTGAGAATTAGGTGTCCCTTAAACTCAAAGACATTGACGAATCTTATTTTGATCTTGTGTACAACTCTTGCAATAATTTCCTTGATTTATGTGAAATCGATATTTATGTGACGGCGTTTTATTTGAAGTACATTCGGTGAATGCAGAGTATTGTGGGCACAAACTTAAGTGAAGAACGTGACCACGAGACGTCCTCAGAGCCGAATTAGCTATCAAGTAAATCGATAAAATTTATTACGTATCGTTATTTCATTCCTGAGAATATTTCTTGGTCGGTGTGCTCGTAGTAAAAAAAGGGAAATTCTTAAGGATTTCATATTTTTCTACATCGAATGGCAGTCGATGCTTTAAGCTCGTATGCCTATACTCGTAAAATTATCTTCAATATTTCAATGATTCAATGAGTACTACTCGCTACGATACTTACAAAAAAAAAAAAAAAAAAAATAAAGTGTAAAGCCTAAGACTAAACGTTCACTAAATGTTCACAAGCTCTAAAATTTTTCCATATAATTCTAACAATTTCGATAGACTAATTTTTTACACAATAAAACTCCAGCTGCATATTGTATTGTAAGCCCGTAGAGAGAAAAGTTTATAAAATTGATGATTTAAAGGTGATTTAAGATTTAACAGTGACGAATTTCGCAAATCTACAGATTTTGTATTCCACAGTCTCGAATAGTAGGATAATAATTAGCATTTAATGTACAATCAGAGGGAGATAAATTTATTGAGAAGCTTGGAACGGTAATAAAGAGTGTGATAGTGAGGATATTTGAATGACGAAAGAAGAAATCGAGTCGATGGATTTTATAAACGCGGATATGGCCGGCATTGAGATTAAAGTGACGGATGTCACGGTTTGGACGGAGGACATTCTCAGAGGTACATTTTACACTACGTATTTACCTATTTATTAATCTTTGGAGAACGCGGGCTGCCAAGCACAAAAAATAAATTGCGCGGCGCAATTACGGGCTCGCAAATTCTAGGCGCTCGGTCTCTTCGAGCACGATGTTCGCCCTTCCTTCAAGTCGTATTTCTCCAAGTCGTATCCGCAAATGCTCGGCTCCCGTTCACATTTAGGGACTCCGGCTGTCACCTCCCGCGTACAATTCCACCCATCCCGTTCATCTAAGCGCTCGGCGCCATTCATTTTTCCGAGGGGATGCGCGCCCGACGCGCATTTTTCTCCCCGGCGGAGCTTCGAGAGACGGGCCGCAAGCCAGGCATCCCTACGCCAAGTCAAGATGGATCCCCGGCGACGTCGCGGTCACGTCAAACCTCGCGAGCACTTTTCATAATTCCTCGTGCTTCGTAGAGACGAGCCTGGCGATGACGCGATGGCGTTGCCGGAGATACGACGGCCCGACTCCGCGGTCTACGTGAACTAGCGAATCAGAAACTCTCAACTTAATCGCTCTTGGGACTCTGACCCGAGCCTCACCTCGAGTTATCACCCAAGTTTATCAACGTTTCCAACCAAGGTTAAAAAATCTTTAAGAATCCTCTGGCCTCTACTTTTTGCTTATTAACTTTTGTTCCCTTGGTGCCTCCATCATTTCCTATCCCGAGACAATAATAATAATGCCTGATAATGCTTCTTGTCCGACATCATTCATCTTTTCTGGCCCGAATAGCGATTTATATTAAAACTTGTTCCTCAACTTATTCTTCTTACATCCTTTTTTCCAGACCTACGCTTCTTTGTATTTGCCCTTTACCAAGGAATTGTACCGAGGGAAGAATTTATTAAATTAATGAATTTAAACAAATCTTTATAATAACTTGTCCGGGCTATTTCGCTTACCTAATCCATCAATTCCCCCAGGACTATTTAAAAAATCTTTCAAAATAATCATGTATGATACATCGGTAGAAGAAAACAATTTATCTCCTACATGTTCGTATTGTACAATATTATTAGAATAAATTTAACAGTAAGTAACTGATAGTTTTGAAAATAATAATTTCTTCTTATTGCATTTGATGCACTTAATGCATTTAAAAGGACGTACGCTCACTACTAACAGTTTACTCCCATAAAATCTAATTAACGAGTTATTTTTAATTATTAACGTACATTAGACTAGAATTTTATCTTATCAAATGAAAGTTAGATAAATCTTTTTAAGGATTCATTAGAAATGTTCATTTGTCAATTTCCACAATGGTAGGTTAAGCTATTTGTGAGCTTAAAGGTTTCCTAATTTCGAACAATTTCAAATTACTTACTTGCAGTTAATTTCCCAATATTTCGAAAAATAAGTATAAAATTACGATTGGATAGGAGAAAAATTTAAAATAAATCAAGTGATGCCGAGATGAATAAAAAATAAAATTAATACAATTGTCGGGAATGGAATAGACGTAATTGAGATAATGATTTTGTCACAAGAAATTTATTTAATTAACGACGAATAACGATCTTCAAATTATAATTTTACCATTCTATAAAATGCTTAATGCAAATTGTTACGTTCACTCAAAGGAAAATAGAAAATCATTAAATAATAATCTAAGCTCAAGTATTTTGCTTTTATTATTGCTTTTATTATTAAAAGTTTATTATTAAAATAAATTTGTTATTTATTAAAAATATATTTTTCAAGGTGGAAAAAAACGTAAGGAATTTTCAATAAAATGCGAACAATGATGAAATTCTGCTCCGTTTTTAGTAGATTTCTCTTCCCTTATTCTCTCTCTCACTCTCTTCTCTCTCGCTCTCTATCTATCTCTTATTCGCTCATTCTCACCTTTTCATCCTTCCGAAAGCATCGCATTATGCTGAGATAACGCCCCGGTGCTCATTGTGATTTACTTTCTTTTTTTGACTTATTTTACCATGCAATTGTCTGTTGCTGAGTTATCGATTTATTTTTTTACATTTGCGATTACACTTGAGAATAATATGCATGTTCGAGTCCCTTCCCCTTTCTCTTCCTTCCTTCCTTCCTTCCTTCCTTCCTTCCCTCCTATCTTTTTATTTATATCGATATATTATTAGGCAGTGTTAAGGCAGTTGCATTATTCTCGAGAATTTATTGAAACTCAAGCTTATTGGATTTTGTACGAATTCGCGAAATTGTTTTGCCCTTCTTGTTTTTAATCAATTATCGAAAAGTTTGAATGCAATTAATCGGACTATTGAGAAATTTATTTGGCTTGGATGTATTTCGAGAGTATCTTTTGTAGTTAGGATTATTGAACTGAATCACGAACTCTAAAGCTTCTGTTAATTTGAAATTGTCATTATACATCCAAACGCGTAGTCTGCTCTGCTAATTGGCTTTTTATACTAAGTTTAAGATTTATTTAGTGATAATAAATAATTTATAGTTAATAAATCTGAATGTGCGGGCGACATTGGACAAGTAAGTAAAGTAATTTGGAATTATACGTTGTTGGATTATTTGAGATCGAATGTTTGAGGGGTAGGAAGGTAGGAATTTACGCGGAAACCAAAATGAGCGAAAGGGCGGAGAAATCGGGGAAGTGAGGGTAAGGGGATGGTGAGGGGATGGTAAACGAGCGACGAAAGACAGAAAAGGCGAGATTTGTATTACTTAATATATATGAATTGCTGAATGACTAGAGCGAGCATGTCTGGCTTTCATTTATTTACAATTTGAGTATAAGGAGCCTAAAATAGTAAATGGTCTAATCGGATTCTCCCACACAGATATTCATGATAAACTTTGGACTGTAAAGGGTTAGCGGTAGGGGTTGCCTAGACTTTGGATAGTCCATTCTACCAATAGGAAATAGTATTATTAGAAAACTGTTTTGCTCTTTCATGACTGACTCATTGAATAGATCAATGGTATAGATAAACTATTTACTATTGGCAGATTCAAATAATTTGACAATATTAACGTATTGTATAACGATTATCAAATTTGTAGAACTTGTTGATAAGCATTATACTAAACATAAAGGCTCAAGTCATCTAAACCTACGCATACAGCTAGCTCGTGTACATTTAATTTCTAAACAATGATTCAGAAAAATGATAGATTTCCATAACATGATAACGATAATCGTGATTTTATTAATAAATACTAGAATTGTTATTTTTAATAATTATCATTTATTATGCTATTATTTGCAGGTAGGAAAGGTTTTTAATAGAAGAGGACAAAGCTCGGATGTACAACATACTCCCGTGATTAATTACTAAATTCTAATAAAGGCTTTTTTATGAACCCATAGGCACTGCGGAAGTAATTCAAATAATCTGCTTTTCAATTCACATGACTAATGGGATTTATATGAAAAACTAAGACTTACTCCATAGCCCATTTGATTGAGAATTATTACTTATAACGCTATATAATTATAACTTTTAATTACAATGTCAAGTTAGTTTATTTAAGATCTTTTGCAAAATTAATTCCTTCACACTAGTTAAAGTGTATAAGTCTTTGTTGATCTGCAACCGCGAGTCGCCATTATAAACATTGTTTTTTTCCGTAATTATTCTATCGCAATCATAGCATGTATATAGCAATTGCAATTGAAAATAAACCTTCTTTCATAATTTTCTTAATTTTTCGTATATTTACTTTTTTAGTGTCGACGTAGAGAAACAAGTTTTTGTATACTTTTTTTTTTTTTTTTTTTCTTGTTCGCTCGGATAATATTTTATAAATTAAAAATCTATCACAAATATATATTTATGGAAAAAAATTCGATTCTTTTAAGTTTTGATTAGAATAGATCGACATTTTATCAAGCGGCGTTTGAATTCTCGTGGTCTGCGCTGCATTAGTTTCATGAAACAATTTTGATTGAAGCGTGCAATAGATAAGATTCCTCAGTTTTTGAATATATCCTCTAGCTTTTACCATTTCATCGGTCGCATATATTTAATATTCTGATGGTTTGCGAAGGATCTTCTGTGTCATAAAATTTTTGTTTTCAACTTGTAGTGATTAAATTTACATTCGAAAATGAGTTTAACATTTTATCGGAATTTAATGCAAGTTTATCCATTAAGATACTTTCTATATATTTTCTATCATTGACTATTTTTTGGTTCATTAAGCATCGATTCCGGAAAATGCTGATCTTTTACGTAGTGTGCACGATGATAAATTGACTTTTTAATGTGCACCTCGTGTTTCAAATCAAATCTATAAAGTAGCGGTTCAATAAAAATACTAAATATTATAATACAATTATTTATTCTATAATAGTCTGCAGTAGCTGTAATAATTTTGTAATATAAATAAATAATCGAGTGTTATATGAGGAATTATTTTCTACACGCACGGTTTGTAAAATAATAATCGATCGTAAGACATATCAAATTACTTATATATAATTATACATATTTGCTGATTATCATTAACTATTATGACATTTAATACAACAATGTAATTGCAATGTGAAATATGAAAAGATTTATATTTCTATATCTCTGTTATTTGCCGACTAGAAATATAAAATTACAAACAAAAAGTGACTCGTATTTTTCCTTTAATAATTTTTCTATGAAAGTATTTTATGTACTACAGAAAGATACGTTTTTCCCGTGTAACGAGACCATTTATTTTTAACGAAAAAAAATGAGGGGTGTATTTTACCCCCACACTTCTGGGGACTGCAAACACATGCGATGCTATAACATAAAGATATGTAATTTTTATGCACTAAAAAACATCTTTAATTTGGAGAAAATTTTGCGTTGGTCTTACTTTTTAAAATACTATAATGTTTAGTTCATATTCTTTATGCGTATGTAAAGAGTTTTTAAATAACTCGAAAGGATTTATAGGCCCGACTGAATTTTTTCATATCTTTCGCCATTTATTTGTATTTATCTAGTAGAAGTACTTTTTAATATTGTATGGCCTACGAGCGCATGACTATTCGACTTGTACATTTAAATAACCGTCGAGTGTGGATTATTTAGTTTCTTTTTCTTTTTTTTTTTTCTTTAGTATAATATTACACGTTTTGTTTACAGAGTACTCTTATACATTCTGAAATTAAGTAGGAAGACTTAACGCTAATAGACAATAAGAAAGCAACTGGGTATCGGATTTCACAAGCTTACACAGTGTGTATAAGACAATCTTGTATCCTTCTGCGGTATCACATATCAATTACAGAGAATTTAATATTCACTGATTATAAATTGAAAAATTTGTATTTAATAATGCCAAGTCGTGTCATTAACGGAGTACATTACAGGATAATTTCATGTTATTCTTAATGCTATAATCATTGGTTTCGATCGAGATCTTACTTTAAAAACAATATCTACTTTTAATTTTTCTCCAAAATTTATTTATTTATATATTAATAAAAAAAAAAAAAACGATATTTAAATGTACTTTTAAGCATTAAACGTAATATTGTAGAGAGGCAGAAAGGTAATTTAATATTAGCTTAATATCGGATAGTAATTTTGTATATTAAATCTGTACTCTTAAATTTCACTGGCATTACAATTTCCAATACTACATCGCACGGCTTGTTTATTCTTCGAGGCGTTATTTATTCATCTAGGTATTCCAAATGGTGCTGTAAGAAGATAAGATTAACGTAATTAGAATAAGGCAAGTGTAGTTACGATATCTGTACATGTATTTGGCCTTTGAAATTAGTCATTTGTAACTTAGGTTCAGTAGCGCTACTGATGCAAATGTCAAAATGATCAAATATTAAATGTGAGAAAAGGAAAGGAAGGGTCGTAATACAATAAACGAATAGAACGAACGAATAGAAGTAACGAAGTTCTTTAATGGCCTGCCTATAATATATAATATAGTATAATACATAAATATACATGAGAGTCATTTAATGTAAGATTTAAAGTTTAAATGTACCGGAATAATGGTAGGCAAGGAGTAGCCTATTGTCTCAATAGAGAATAATAACGTTTGTTTATTAATTCGAATCACGCTCGAGCCATTGTTAAAATAGTGCAATGACGTATAGGTAGGGCTGCGGAGGACCGTCAGATATCCAAGTATAAATTTGGATAAAAAGAAGGAAGGGGCGTTGTTGGAATATGCGAGGAGATATTAGCAAAGTTTAGAAATTTCCTCGGCTCCATCCGCTTTTGGCGAGCTAGTTCAGCTTAAAAAGCTCCGTATGCAGGCGCCTCGAGACAAGGATTGAGTTCGGAATGCGCATAAAGTTCTCATCGCAGTCAGCCATTTGACTTTGTTGTTTGATTCTTAAGCGATGGTGGCAGCGAGCCCGTTAATCCAGGAGGAATGTAGCGAGCGACAATGTATTAGGCCAGGGGAACGAGGAGCCGAATGGGGTTTGGGGGTGGCGGTTGGGGTTTGGGGTTGGCGGGGGGGGGCTGAAATCCAGCAAGATTTTCCATCCGGGAAAGTGCGAGCCTCGACTCGTTCTCGCCAAACAAGCAGATAAACCGAAAACGTGGAACGAAGCGGCAGAATCCATTCGTAGGGACGGGTAGGGAGTCGCGATTAGGGACAGAGGAAGGGGTCGAGGAAGGGGTCGAAGAAGGGGCTACGGGGCAGGTCAGTTTCGGTAACACGCGGACTCGACGAACGAATGGTGGAAAAATAAGACGGCGACGAGGGGAAAGAAGCTCGCGGGTCTTTTATCCGAGGACGGTAATGCAATTTCCTCGGACGAGCGTAAAGCACAAAGCGTAAATGCAGTTATGAGAATCCGTGAGCAGCGAGCGACGACGGGCTCCAATTGAGCCCGAAATTACCGAGCAATCTTACGTGGAATATGAAGCGAGTAAGCCAGTTGTCTCCGCCGAGGTGGAGACTGCAACAGAGTATAATAATATATATATATATATATATATTAGCGGGGAAAAGTAGGAGCGGGGCAAGCGAACAGAAGAGAGCGACAGAGCTAGCGATGTAGCGAGCGGGGGGGGGGGGGTAGCGGTGGCTGGCATGAAAAGAGATTCTCTGATTTTGTTGCTGAATTTTCGTCTGATTCTTAGTCTCCCTCCCTCCCCCCTACCCCTTTCAGATTCACTCTTATCCGGCAAAATATTAAGTTTTAAAATTTTTCTAATTATAATTAAAAATTTTAATTAAGAATCCCCCTCGCTAATAGTTTTCGGCTAACAACTAATTTACCAAATACAATTTTTTATGCTTCCTTATATTCACATTTACTTTATAAATTCTAAATTAATTTAACTTTTATTATCGACCTGCTTACCTTACTCCATATAAAATGCAGTCCGTTTGATTAGAATATCACGTTTATCAATAATACGTTTATTTCTTATATTATAAGGAATAAAATTATGTCTCAACGTTCTATGCTTGAATGCACATCGCCATTAGAAACAAAATATTGTCGAGTACGATTATGACTGATATACTGGAATTTATTGTAGAAAATTAATTATTGAAGGTCGATTATTCGAGAGAGGGCAATCGGAAGCAATTCGTATATTAGAAATAAATTTTAAACTTCAATTTTTATAAATTTTATACTGGCATCATAAAACTTAAGAGTTGAATATTCTTTGTTGAAAATGAATCGATATTCGAAGTAAAACTTTATTCTTAATTAATGATTTTTATCTTTATTTACTTTTTACTACTCTTCATATATTTTTTTCATGTTTTTAGTATGAATTAGAATATTTATTTACAAATATTTAAACGCTAACTTTTCGTGCAATTCATAGAGAGAAATAATATTTATATAAATTATTACGTTGGATATATTATTATTTTCATAATAATGTGTGACTATGCACTCTAAGCTTTTGTAATGTTTTTGACATTTCTATTGAAAGCGATTACATATAAAGTCACATTAAAAAGAAAAAAAAAAGAAAAGAAAAAAAAAGTAAAGAATACAAGATAAGGTTAAAAATAAATTAGTATTTATTTGAACAATGAAACATTGAATCAACTAATTTAAATTTGACCGGAAGATTACGCGTGCAGGCAAGCAAGTATTTGCACACACGGTATCATTAATCCCATAATAATGAATAGCTCCCGCTGCACACACGCATATTATCCTTTATAAAGAACAGAGTTGACAAAAAATAGTTTGCAAAAGAAGGGGTGAGGAAGAGGAAACAAACCAGAAATTCGGTAACGCAGTTGTCACGTCAAAGCGTCGCGGAGTTGCGTCTGACGCGTCAAATTAAAAAATCGTGGCGTCAAGTTTCGTATATTTCGGGGTTCCCCCGCCCCTCCGGGCCCGTCGACCCATCATTGTTCTCGTGGGCCGCGCAACGCGAAATTGTCCCGTACATCGTTTTATCCGTACGACGCATCATGTCTAAAAAGGTCGCGCGAGCCAACGGTCGAAAAGAGATCAAATAGGGCTCGACTAAGAGAATATCCATAGAGGCGGAGCGAGCGAGCGAGCGGGAGAGAGAGAGAGAGAGAGAGAGAGAGAGAGAGGGAGAGAGAGATGCGTAGAGAATGAATTTTGGTGCTGGGAGGTCGGCGAAAAATTTTCCACTCCTTCGGTTCTCTAAATCTGCGTTTTTTCGCTCAACAATGGGGCTCGTTTTATTTTAACACTATCCATATTGTCAATTCTAACGTTGAATTACCGTTTCATCTGTAAAGCTGATATTTATTCGACCGAAGCTTACGCTTTAGTAGTCGTTTTTACCGTTCTATTTTTTTTTCTCCCTTTTTCTTCTTCTGTCTTTTTACATTTTATTTTATTTTTATTTCATTTATCCCGAATGAAAGTTGAATTACAAGGCGCATTGTGAAAATGGCTTAGCAATGCTTTGCCATTCGAATTGGTAAGTATTGCTAAGCTTTCTATATCTGTATAATCCCGAAAGTTTACTCCATCCCCGTCATTCATTGACCGGAATTTAAATCTCGAGTGCTCTCTAATCTACTCTCGGTTACTTACCCAACTTACCGCGGATTCAGCGCGTTAATGAAAACGTGTCCACCCTGCCCGACGTTCCTTCCACTACATTCTGACGGCAATCAAAGTCAACAGTCGCTCTTATAATTCAAGGATATTAGAAGGACTCGGGACGGGCGGACGACTGCCGAATCTTCCTTTAACGCGAATACGCTTACGGCTCTGATAAGAAAAGGCTTTCTCAGCTTTTTCAGCTCTTTCAGCTTTTTTTAGTTTCAGTTCAGCTCGGGGACGAGCTCCGCCCGGAAAATATAAGGCGACGTGGGAGGATTTTCATAAGGAATGACCGGCTCCAATGACCGTCTCCAATGACCGGCTCCAATGACCGGCTCCAATGACCGGCCCGTATGACCTACCCCTATGACCTGGCCGTATGACCGGCCACTATGACCGGCTCGAATGACCCGAACAACGCTATAGGAAAGTATATACAAGCTGCCTGCCGGTCAGCAATGGTTTTCAGTTTATCGACACTCAGCTGCCTCTTCGCGTTCTTTCGGATTTACCGCATTGCGCACTCCAACTGACGTGTATTCGTCTTATTACGGCATTTCCGACTAGAGCTACGAGTCTGCACTCCAAGCGTTCTTGGTCGCGGTGCGGGGGTGCGGGGTTGAAAAGGTGAGCTTACATGTTCAAATCTAGGCCAGCGTAATTGCACTCCGCGGCTACCTGGGAAAATTAAAAACTCGTTCCCCATATACATTTACTTTTATCACCGAGACTCGCTACGTAACACACACACGCGCGCGCGCGCGCGCGCAATCCCCCACCCACCCTTTATCCTAACAAGAGCATCACCTTCTCGAGATTCACCTGTAACCCGGAACAACTTATCCGAATGAAATCTACTTATTATGCACTAGCTTTATTCTTTTTATGCATTTTGATTACATATAATAACGTTACCGTGCATATCTCTTATTTTAAAAGGGACAATATAATTTTTTTCTATTCTCATTCGGATTACGGCTCCGGATGTTTTTATATTAATGAGCAATATTTACTGCTAACCGAACGTTAACCGTTCTCCTTACATTAACAAGGCTCAAGAAATTTATGACGCAACATCATTGCCAAATAAATATTAAAGTTTTTGATTAATGCAATTAACGTAGATTTAATGAATATTAATAAGCCCGAGCTTGTGAAAAGTTTAAATTTCATTATAATTTATATAAATTGCGTTACAGCTTGGAAGTTTCAGTTATTCAAGCTAGTCTTGCAAGTTAAATAGACTCGAGATTTTGACAGCTTTTTTTCATTAACGAACGGTACTTTATTAAGAATCTCATACATTTTATAAGCATTTGTTAGGAATATAAGCACCCTGATCACAAAACTACTATATTACATTTATTTATTGTATTATTATTTTTTCTTTTTTTTGAAGAATACGTTTACATTTGATCGATACAATACAATTCCTTTGGATTTCCTTAAACCTGTATGAGCTAATGCAAATAAATCGAAATCAATGTACATTCAGTTTCGGAAATATTTTTGAAAATAATTTTTTTTTTTTTTCAATACCCTCAAAATGTAATATATACTCAAATATTGCATTTTCGTTTCTAAGGGCGGATACTTTTTTCTTTACGAATAAATTCATTTAATATGTCTTTGAAATACTCTATTTTAACAGATTTCATTTACTTTTTCTTCGTAAAATATAGTCTTTCCTTTTACAGTAATTTCGATACATGAAATATTCATTTTAACAGAAAATTTTGAATAAAAAAAGGGAAAAAAAAATTTCACTTCAATTACTGTAAATTCTTTAGGCATTGTAAGAAAAGTTCATTCTCTGTTTTAATTTTATTTTTATGTGCATTCACGTTTCGCTGAAATATTACTCACCCACGCACACGCGCATATAAGAAAAATTATGTTAAAAGATACGTAATGTGAAAGTCAGTTTCTAAAATTCGTTTTGCTCTTACATTTATTTCAAGGTAAATTTTAATTATTTCTATAATTTATATTCTATTTTAAACCAGACTTTATAATAATCGCTCTTAAATCTCCAAGACACAAAATTAATTATATACGCGAGGAACTGGATATTTTTTTGAGCTCTTACACGAAAACAGGCTTAAGCAGGTTAAGAGGCAACGAAGGCGAAACTCTACGGGCTTAAAACTTACATTATTATGTAGTATTTTTTACTGAAAAATGAAATGAAAATACAAAACTAATGCTTATCATGAAGCGATTAAAATTCTTGTCGGTAATTTTTCGAATAAAGTTTGATAATACGCGTAATAAACGTAATGTAATCAAACGATAAAAATATTATTAATTTTAATGTTATTATTAAAGTGGCTGTTTTAAGAATGAAGGAAAAAGGAAAACTGCAATTTGCCAACTTTTAAGTTTACCATTTAAAGGAAAACTTTTATTAAATTTATTATTAGAGCAGCTTGTATAAATGTTATGTCTTAGTAATTTAAAGCTAGGATTGTAACTTTATGTTCATAAGTACTTGAAATTTTCGACTGGATGTTAGTGCGGAGAATAGCGGAGGTATATACATGAGCGCACAGAAGCGCTAGATAGATAGTAAGAGGGTGGGAGGGAGGGAGGGTCTAGTCAAGTTGGCATTGGTCCCTCCTTGCTATTGTGTCAGTATCCGGCTACTTTCTTTCTCCGACTCTGTCTCTTCAGAAGCAAGAAGACGAAGTAGAAAGCGAAAAAGCACGAGCGTGGAAGACGCGGGGAGGGGGGTGGGCAGGGTGGAAGAAGAGAGGGCGGTAGAAAGAAGTTTTTTGCCGGGCAGTAGTAGTAGGGCGACTCGAGTCTCGTGAGGAGAAAAAAGCCGGAAAGCGCGGGTACAATGCTTCTCAATAAACCAGGATATCCGCAACGATTTTCGCATGACGCGGCTCTCGCGAATATATATGCCCAGAGCTGCATTTTGCGAGGGTGAGAGAGAGAGAGAGAGAGAGAGAGAGAGAGAGAGAGGAAGCGGGGGACAGGCGGAGACACTAAAGCGGAGCCCGTGTCAAGCTGAGAATTAGCGCCGGCGCGTATGTGCTTCTTTGTCTGGGGAGCTACGGGAGGAAGGGACGGGCCATAATTCCCAGGAGGAAGCACGGAAAAATAGGATTCCGAGGGAAATTAAGGCGATGCGGCAGCTCGAGCTTGCGGCTTCCGATCTCGAGTTTAGCGCCGCTTATCCGTAGGGGCTTATCTATTCTTTTTTCCCTATCGGCTTATCTAGCCGAGCCCGCCTTTCTTTTAATGAGCCCGCGATCCATCCCACTTGAACTACCCTTTAAATTTCCCAGGATCCCAAAGACGCGCTTTTTAGATATAAATCATCGAGCCCACGGACCCGGAAGCTCTCTCTCTCCCTCACTCTCGGACATTCCGTCGGACGGCGAGGCACACGTGATTCATAAAAATGTCACGTGATCGTAAAAGAAGAGCCCCTCCTCCGCCCCACCCGTCCCTCAAGCTTCGTTATAAAAAGCCAAGTTTCGCAATCTTGGCCGGATTCGCCGGGATCCATTATATTCGCGCCGGAGAGAAGAAACGCCCGGACATTTCGGCTTTACTTCTACTTCGCTGGCCGACTTAAGTGTATCATTTAGAATAATGTGACGGCTCTCGCCCGCGCTTCCGATTCAGCCCCAATGCTTTCGGCCCCTCTCTTATGGGCCGTAACACTCTTTAACGGCCCGAGCCTGCTAATTATGTTAAAAAAGCAAAAGAAAAAAAAAAAAAAAAAAAAAAAAAAAAAAAAAAAAAAAAAAAATTGTGATTGAGGCTGTTAAGTTATGCTCTTGCGACAAAGTTAGCCAAGTCCCGCGAATCCCCTCTCCCCCGCGGCCATCCATCAAGAGCTAACGAAATTTCTCGTTTTATGCCGTAATCTCTCCGAGCAGGTTTCTTTCTTTCTTTCTTTCTTTCTTTCTTTCTTTACCATTTCGATTCCTGCTTCGCCTCCGTTAAAACTTATTTGTATTTGCTCTTAATTGCACTGATGAATTTCTCGGATTTAAGTGCCGATCGTAGAGTGATTATAAAGACTTTAATAGTTGCCGACAAAAAGCTCATAAGGAAAAAAGGAAAAAGGAAAAAAGAACGAAAAATAACATTTTAAATTAAAAGTCTTTTTTACGGGATATTCGAGTAAAAAAAAGTCCTTAAATTCTCAACGTCTTACTCCCTTTTTACGGTTGCGCTTAAAATTTACTTTAAAGCTTCGCCTTCTCATTTTAAGAATGAACTTATTCCTATTTTCATCCGAATATTCCGAATATTCTGAATAGGAGTTACGTACACGTCGTTCTGTCAACATTACATCAATGTTACATGAGCCGATCTTTCTTGCTTATCAAGTATAAAGCCGACGATAGAAGATAGTTTACTTCTATTGAGAGAATCCAAATTCTTTGGATTACAAATTTTCAATTAAAATTAAGCGGAATCCTTCAACAACAGATAACCTTACCTACTGACATTTTTACGAAATTCTCAATTTAATATTTCAAAAATTCATTAGTTAATCCATAATGTTCGGAAATTCCATAATATTCCGTAAATGATTTCTGTAAGCGAATCTGATGTATATGAATATGAAAAAGTTTCGAAAGTGCAAGTAAGACGAAGTATTCGTACCGGTCGATAAGGACTTGCCTCACCTTGTTCCTTCAATAGGTTCGAGTAAATTAAAAGGAAGGAGTTATTCTAGAGAAAAATTCAATTGCACGTTCAATTGCATACAGGAATTAAGGTAAAAATTTGAAGCTTTAAACTATTTATGCTTCGTAGTGAGAGATTTGCTGTGAAAGCTTCAATAGTATTTATGTAAAAATATTATTTTTTTTCCTTTTTAAATTCATCGAATGAAAGCCTTCGAAAATTTGTAATAATATTTTGAAATTTAAGCAGCACCTTTTAACTAATACTGGGACAAGAAAAATTGAAAGTATTTTTTATTATAAAAAACTTCTTATAGTATAAATAACATTCTCCCCATTCATTTCATATTCTTCTCGGCTCCTGAAGTATCCTCGTTTCAAATAGTATATATATATATATATATATATTGCTAAATTTAAATTATTTATATTTAAATAATTAAAGAAATACATTTGGAATATTCAGCTCTGAGTAACTTGTGAAAAGGAAAGTTTTATTATACTTTCGTGTGCCTATGTAATCAAAACTTTTTAAATTCATTATACGATGTATAAATTACATTTCAATACATAATTAGAACACTAACATTTTATGAAAACTATAAGATTATTTTATAAAGTAATATTATGAATTTTTATTAACGCACCACATATAATTTTCAAACGGTTTTCTAAATATTTATCTTTGAACTTTAAATAAGTATACTCGACAATCTTTCGTTATTATTTAAAAAAAAAATTTTATTTTTATTATATTCATATAGTACGTGCAAAAGTTTATCCAAGCATGAAATGAAAGTATTTTACAGTTCTGAGGTACACTTTGGAGGAACGAACTTCATTGTATTATAACTAGTACTTAGTTTACAGATTTTATAAACGTAAACTAATTTTTTTTTGCATAATAACCTATTCAAGAATATTTCGTTTTATTCATGGTATGTGGAATTAAGTATTCCGGTATATTTCCTTCATTAATAAATAATATAGTGCATTGTTTATAGCCGATTCTCTAATGTTGAGGAATTTATTTAAAGGGCTACGTAAACAAATATATACCTTGTTGCTATTGCACCAATTTCCCTCTACGGTCAATATAATATAAATGAGGTCGCAGTTAAAATTATGTACAGTAAGCTACAATAAATGTAAAAGCTTATGAAATATTTAAAATCATATTTTTATTAAGATTCTAATATAGTCAAGAATCAACAGAAAATTTCGACTTCATTAAAATACAATTAATTGTTTTCATTAATTATTTCTCTTGTGTGGCCGCAAAAACAAAAATTTTCATAGAAGAAGGGAATGGAAAGGAAAGAATTCTTGTATAATAACGAAGATTGTATTTATAGTTCTTACATAAACGAGAAAAGTTGAAAAATTGAAAAATGAATTACGTTTGTAGGAAGTATGAATTGCTGGACAGTTAATTGTTTATTTTGTTGACAATGGATTATTTACGAGAGTCGTGCCAATGTTGTTTAGCGATGTCTACGATGAAGAAACATCGTAGATTTAAAGTATCAAAGTATGATGTATTTTTGATAAAACGTTGTATAAGAAATTCTTAGTATTCGGGAAGGTAAAGCGTCGGTATTTTTAAAATGTTGAATTCGTAACTTCGTTTGAGTACTAGCGAGACCTAGTAAAGGTGTCAGTTTTACGCCTTGAAATAAAATATTTTTCGCATTTTCGGAAAATTCCATAAACGCCTTGAGACTGTATTTTATAATGTATTTACTAACGTTTATAAAATAATCAATAGAATATTACGTAGGATTTTATATAAGCGTCGACTTACTTCAGCTTATTCAAACGTAACGTAATTGTCTCACTTAAATTAAATATGTAAGCTATTGAAATTTCATCACGAGTTGGTTATTTTATTTTGAATAATTTTTTAAAGCCTACGCTAAGAATATAAAGTACGTTCGCGGTTGGTGGGTAACCGACTTTATAATTGACTGTACATTCAATTTAATGTAATACAAGTACAATTATGTCGCGATTGAAAACAAAATTGAAAGCTGGATAAAATAAAAAAAAAAAAAAAAAAAAATATATAAATAAATAAATAAAAAGCGTAAATTTGCAAAATATATTTGCTTTGGGTATGCAACATCTACGGAGCTCTTATTTTCAATTTGACCCTTTTGAAATATTCTTTCTCGCCACTAGGAAGAGTATCTATAAAAATTACAGACGAAATAACTTTTTCTATTTGATTATTGGAAGTCTAGTTGTTATGGAGAGTTCTGTGCATGGCACCTGTGCATATATATTTCTCGAAAACCATTGGCCTCTGTGGATTTAAATGCTACCTTTAGACTAAAAACTGTATACCATGAAAATGGAAAAACAGACGAAGTTTAATAAATTTTGATAAAATACTTTATGGATCCGTTGGCTGATTATTAATTCATTTTAAAGATATTAAACCTATCTTTGTCTTATTCGGATGACGGTATAATAATATTAGGTATTAATGGAATTTAAGATGAGTACCTTCGGCTCTGTATAGTTAGAATAGAAACGTTTGACAGTTATTTGAGTCGACTGGCTTTCTCCAATAAATTGCCAGCAAATAAGTTTTATCATTGATTTCACAGTTCTCCGTTCATTTTAGTCGAAAATTTGTAAATATATATTGAGACAACTACATAAAATGTAAGAGACGAGAAAGAAGGAGGAGGAATTGAAGTAAAAAAAATAGGGAAAAAAAACGAGAACGTCACAGTTTGCCTTTTGTTGTACTATAAGCTATAAGCCGTTATACGTAAAAAGTAAAGGACGTAGTAGGTGTGCGAGAAATTTTGTCGCCATTTTGAGAATTCAATCCAGCGCAAAGAGGTTGGAGCAAAAAGTTTCGTTGCCCCGCACCCCTTCGCCCCGGATGCCGCGCTCGTGAAATTATACGCGATTCTTAGTTATTGCTATTGGGATAATTTTTCTCCGCTGCTTTTACGAATGCCGGATTCCCGGTGATGCCGATCGGACCAAAGAGACGGGGGTGCTGTAAAACATGGCAAGCAAAACCAAAGGCTTTTCTTTTTTAAAATGAGTTAAAGAGGAATAAGAAAAATGCGAGTTGAATTTTATATTGGTTGGATCGTACATACGAGGGCCGAAGAAATTTTTGCCACTGCAATTCCTGCATTCGAGGAATTTACGAGAAAAAACAATCGACGCGAGATCTTCGATTTAGCAATAAATGTAATTATGCACAATGAGAGTTGTACTCTCATTGTAACGGATTATCGTGATTCTATCTACGCAAATGACCCGCGTATGATAAAGAAAACGTTCTTCAATGCAATTATCGAATAATTATGTAACTCTTAAACTCTAATTTAAAAACGCGAGATGAAAATATAATAACCTTTTCTCCCTTAAATGTAATATTTAATTTAAAGTCTTTGATACTGAGGCGCCATAAAAATAATTTTCATTAAATTCCATTTAAATTATATAATTTTAATTTTAATTTTAATTTTAAATTTAATATTTCATAAAGTTTCTGATTTTTCCTCCTTATTACGTTTCAAACGTTATACTTGATGCTCTTTGAGCTAATTGAATTATGCACCTTAACTTTTATATTACTCAAGAGTAAATTATAAGTGAATAATTACGAATTAGAAGGAAAATAATTAAATTATTTATGACTCGTATTTTATGGTTCACAATCGCTTTTTAATATTGCGTTCACATTTATCTCTTCTCCTTCTTTAAAGATATTTCGTCAGTTCTTGTTACAGTTGATAATTGTTATTATTATATTGTAGGGAAATAAGTAGCAGAACTCTCTCTCTCTCTCTCTCTCTCTCTCAAAGCATCTCCGAGCCAAATTCTACATTATCGATTCGCAAAGAAAAACGGCTATTGTGAATATTATAATTTATGCATTGTGACAATACGTTTATTACGCGTGCTCATGACTGCTGTTAGATCCTCGGAGAATCGTAAGCAATGCATATCGTAAACAGTGTACAGTGGATTAATATTGAATTGCGCATTCTCACGTAGGAAATAAGTGAATATAATTTGAGAGATCGAATTTTTGAAAACTCGTCTATTTATTGCAGCCCCGCGCTATTCCCGTAAAGTGGTCAACTAGCTCATAAATCTTTTAGGACAATTATATTAGTAGTTCAGTTTTTCCTTTTCCATCCAGTCGTTCTATTTCCGCCAATAATCAGAATTTTAAGAGAGGATACAAGTTGCCCGGACAAAACTACGTGCAGCGTATATGCACTTACTTTATTCCCGCACACTACGTAGTTAGTATCGCTCGCTTGACTAAGATGAATCGATTGACATCCGATACATCAAAATCGATGCAAGTGCTTTCGAGTCACGGACACAGAGAGTAGGAGAGAGAGAGAGAGTAGGAGAGAGTGGAGGGGATGGGCGGGGCCGAAAAGAAACAAAAACATAGAAACGCAAAAGTGAAACGCATTATTCTCTGGCTGTCTGTCGTAGTTGAACAAAAAAGCGATTTCCCGTTTCGCATGGAATTCGAAACGAACATTACGTATGCGAGCGCGAAAGAGGAAAGAAAGACAAGGGAGCCGAGAGCTCAAAGAATTCAATATTTGCATTCGAGCCTCTACTTACCTTTACCGAAATCTATCTGCTTGAAGATAGATTTATAAATGAAATCGGCAACTATATAGCGCAACTTATTATTCATACATTCTCTCTACTATAAATCCCCCTCACCCCCAATAACCCCGCCGTCACTTTCATTTCTCTCTATCCCCATTAAATCTTGAAATCTCTGAAATCTCTGAAATCTCTGAAATCTCTGAAATCTGCAAAGTATTAACTACTGCATTAGCATCTTTCAATTTTTAATAAAATTGTCTATCTTTTTTAAAGTATCGCTTTTCATTGTTTTCCAGTGGAATATAAGATTTAGCTTGAAATTTTGACGGAATATCAGGCTCTGACGTAGATATATTATATTTCTTTTCGCCAATAAACATATCACGTTTCATGCTTTAATTTTTATTTACATTTTTTTGTTTTTGTTTTTTATACATAATCCGAGGTGAAAGTGTTATTTTTCATGTTAATTCTCGTATTAATGTTAATATGTCGACAATTCAGAAGCCGACACCTTACACAAAAGGACCTTCCAACTCGTAACTTGTACATTTCCGTCATTTTATTTACTTCCTCTTGCTGTTTTGCTCATACACTCGGTACGCGGTCGCTCATCTTCGCACCTCCCGCCTTTTCTCTCTCCACCTCCACCCTCCCAGCCCCCCATCATCACAGTAATTTTGGACTTTTCATCGTTACGGCGGCTCAGAATGCTTGATATTGTAATAGGGAGTAGAGTCTTTTTGCTTTTCTTAATCAGACAGGAGAGTGGGAGAGGAACGTAGAGCGAGACGAGGTTAGAAGAAAGGGAAAAAGGAATGGAAGAGTTGAGGTCTTGACCTCAAGGTCTTGTGTATCCAAGTGACATCTGTTTCCTGCCCTTCCTTTTCCTACGCTACTTAGATGAGTTATATGACTTTACAGTTAAGGAGCTTTCAACAGGGCCTGACTACTAATTTATTACACTCGGTTCTATAATGTTTTCATGAAGCCTTTAATCACATTGGCTTTGATTTACTGGAGAATTACCCATATGCCCAACTACGTAATCCTTACCTCGATGTAATAACACTACGGCGTAATACCGTCCTGCATTTACACTTGCATGAGTTTTGAGACTTGCTCTTGTATTAAGGAAAATTTTCTGCATTTATTTTTACAATAAAGAGTAGCCAATGAAACGCAAGTAGAGACAATGTGAGAAGGGCTTAAGAAAACTCGCCTTTCAGCATAGGGAGCGTGTGTTGATGTTTAGATACAATGAGTACGAGTATTCCTAGGTAAGGAATTCCTATCGTTGGGCAAAGTTTCAGAGATTAACAGGGACTCGAGATACCGAGGGTATACATACACCTCACAAGGTCATGAGGAATCCTACTGACCAGATTAAGTAACTTTCAGGCTGAGGAGGAAGTAGGGCTAAAAAAAGAAACGGTTGGTCCTCGTGCCCAATCGCGAACCGTTATTTCCTCCCGAAGGCGGTTAGAGTCGAGCTCCGAATAGCCAGATTTTATTGCGCCTCGTTCGTCTCGGATCAAACGCTTGGCTCGTCGTCGAGTCGCACTTCCGGGAAGGGGCCAATAGCTCGGGAGTCTCGTTAGGGGCAGATAAAGCCCTGCTGCAGGTGGAATTGTTCCTGCGTCGGATTTCGACGAACTTCACTGCTCCGGGCGCATGTCGAGGCGTCTCCGTGGCTTTCCTCCCCCCCCCCGTAAAAAATGTCCGACCTTGATAAAAGGCTTGCCTCGCCTCTGAGATCTGTCCACCCATTCTCTTTTTTTTCATATATACATACATACATACATATATATATATATATATATATAAAGCGAGGCCGAAGCTTTAGTTGACTCCTGAGTTCGACCCTTTCAATAATCAGCGACGGCTTTAAAAGAATACTAGAAATGGCAAAGCCGCTATTAATCAAGCTGTAATGATCTTGGATTCCTTGGGCATGAGATCCTTTGACGAGCAGCGCACGTTCCGATCATTGCCCTGTACCCTTATGGAATATCTAACATCATTCAGAGCTCTGCCCTTCTGCCTTTATGGAATTTACATACATTCCTCCTCTATTCCTACCTACGATTATAATTTTATAAAATGAGCTTTGTCATGCTGATAATTAGAACGATAATCCCATAACTTTTAACAAACCTTCTTCAATGAATTTTTCGTAAATTTCCAATAGTAATTTAGTAGTAATAATCCGTTTAAGTCAGTTTCAAAGCAAATTTCTGTTCTATGCTAATGTGACGTTTCACAAAGCTTATGGACGAAATAATAATAGCTTATAAGCTATTATTATTTAATATAATTCGATATTTTTATATTCTATACTTACTCCGTGGTAATATAATAGTTCAAGTCGAAAAATATCAGATATCGAGCTTCGTCGTAATATACTTTATGACCAGCGATGCAACTTTACTAGATTTAAATATTTTATATTATAAAATATGTCATCGATGAATATTTCACTCTCGCCACTTTCCTTTCCTCTCCTCCCAATAATCTTGTTATTCTATTGATATTCAATCTTCTCATAATAAGACAGTTCAATTAAGATTTTCTTCATTTAATAAATTACAGAATGATTTTCAGTTTATTAAAATTTTCTTTACCTACATCTATAGATTCGCGTAATAATGCCGATATTATGTACACACACACACACACACACACACACACAATATATATATATATATATATATATATGTATTTCTGTGAAATGAATAATTTATAAACTAATTGTAATTCAAAATGAATTATTTGTCCCTTATGTATACACATAATCGCGCGCGCGCACACACACAGATACACACACAGATACACACACACACACACAAACAAACAACGCAGGGTTAGTAATTTTTGTCAATTATCATGTGTACAGATATTACAGTAATAGCATAACAATGCTTTATTTATCATTATGATTTTATTTAGCACATTCAGATGTTGAAGCGACTTGTAACACCTAATACAAATGGTTTCCTAAATTTCGGTTCCTAATATTCACATTAAAGTCAATATTATATTTAATTCTCGATTTCTATAGCTAAATTTAAACGATCGATAATTTACCTCAATCAAATGATATTGTAGAATCCGCGGACCATTAATTCAATTCATGTGAACACGCGTCTAAAGTCATGCAATAGCGTATGCAACTAATAATACACATGCTTATTTAATATTCAATTCGTGCTTTAGCAAAACATTATTCACTAAAATTTATTCACTATTTAATTTCTTTTTTCATCTCCTTTTTGAAGAAAAATCACACCATAAGCAGGCGGAATTCTTTTATTCGTTTGCTTTTTATTTTGGTCTCGTACTCTCGTGTACTGCCGACAAGATCGTCCTTAAGCTTTTCTAGATTTAGAGAGTTTAATAAATTTCATGTAAGTAATACGCGTGTTTGGCGATGCTCATCCGGCCCTCGGGTAGATCTAATTTTATTTCGATTGTCGTTTCCGTGCACTGACAGTGAGTATTCTCGAACAATGTATTATTATTATTATTCTTCAATATTTACCTTGCGTTCTTAAAATTATTTTTCTAAAGAAAGGAGAGCAGTTGCATGTAATTTGACTATTTAAAAGGAAATAAGCGAACGAACGGATGAAGATGGGGCTTCCCGAGAACGTTTTAATGTGTGAGTGAGGGCTCTTAAGGGTTTGCTAATGTAACGCGGGGGCGTAAAGTAATTAGGATATTCATAGCGTTTGGATAATAAATATTGATTTGTACGGGGAGTATTTAATGGGGTCAGGGGATACTCGAGTAAAAAAGTTTGCGTGGGCCATAAACGATAGCCTGGAATAAGATGAAAAAAGCCGGCGGTCGAGGGGGGGGGTGAGAGAGAGAGCGCCGTGTATCTCTGGCTTTATTATCAGACCGCGGTATAAAATCAGTGGCCGACTTGTAGGTCGGTATGGACAGTGCGACGGGGCGCGACGGGCTGGTTGCGTGTGGGCAGCGATTGGGGGGGACGAGGACGAGGACGAGGGCGAGGACGAGGACGAGGGCGAGGACGAGGACGAGGACGAGGACGAGGAGCGGCGCTCGAATTTTCACTGCCATTCTCGATGATGCAGGCCGGGGGTGGGCTGGCTGCGGTATAAAAATCCGGTACACAGAGCGTCTCGATGCCATTTGCACGAGCTCTCGACAATGAAATCCACTCCAAGTCGCGCACCGCAACCAGGTCCCCGATGTCGCATATAGCCAGCTGTCGGCAGCTGCAGAGCCACCGCCGAATTATCGCGGCAATTGCCTCAAGAACAATCGCGCGCCCTTCGATAATGCATCCCCGGGACCTGACGATCGGGCCGCACAATCGAAATCCGATGTAATTAATGATCGACAGCTTCGGAGGAGGAAAGGCCTCGTGTTTCGTCAAGCCACTCCCCCTCAACGCGACTTGGCCCATTCACGGTCTCGCTCTCTCCCTCATGCCGTCGATTATTCCCATTTCCACGAGCTCGTGCATGCGCCCTCGCTCCGATAAATAATCCATAATTTCCTTGACTCGATGACTCTTCCACCTCCGCAGTTTCACCTGCACGACAAAAGAGGCTCACCACCTAACCGAGCTGACATTGTTTTCCGTTTGGTTACCATCCCGAGTCGTCGTTGCTCTTGACTCCACCGAATGAACCCCTTAGCCCCCACACTCGTCTCTACATCCATCCATCCACCCATCCATCCACCCATGCATATATCCATACGTACATCCATACATCCTTCCATCCATCCATCGAGCCCCTACCCCACCGCGGCTCGTCCCGCCGCGCGACCCCCAACGACACCGCTATTCTAATGGGCTCGTGCCCATTGTCTATTGTGTTTTGTAGCTCGAAGAATACTCGCGATGTGAAGTGCACGCAGAAAGAGAGTGCACAATAAAGGAATGCCGAGTGAGTGCGGACCTTTGAGTAGTGGGGGAGAGGACGATAAAGAGAGAGAGAGAGAGAGGCTCCTTTAACAAGGATACCATTATCTTGATTGTTTTTGAGCCGTGAATTTATAGAAATTTCTTTCTTTTTTACAGCCAACGTTTTGTTAGTTATTTAAATTGAAGTACCCCACACGAGGGTCCGACTTCGTCGCTCATTTAATAACTCGCGTTATACGGCTATTCGCATAAGAATTTTAATCGATTTGTATTTGTCCAAGTTTAACGGATTAGCGTATTTACGGTCCCCGCTAATGTCATAAGTTGCTTAACAGAATAATACATCAATAGTCAAGATTACTGTTTATTTTTAATTATTCTATTATACGTTTCAAATTCATATCACACGTACATGTACATAAGAAATTGACAATTACTATGTAAATTATTACTCTGCATGCATACGTACATATATGTATATATATATATATATATATAATTGTGAGAATCCACTGAAAGTGAAATCTACATTAATGGGTTTAAATTAGAAAATTTAACTCAACCATAATAAATATTATAAAGCATTTTATCTCTTATTTTAATTTAATTACGACGGATTTTCTTTCTCTATTATATTATATTAATAAATAGGTGAATAAGTATCACTAAGCAAACAATTTACATTCTACGATAATGTACGAATTTTTTTTATAACAGCGCGTACGGTATCATTTTTATACTTGATTTTTTCCCATTGAGCTTCGGTACGGTTGGAAAAATTACTTTTACACGTATTTAGTATACGATAACGTAAACTTTAGTATTTTGCAGAAAAATTTTTGAAATGAAAACTTTTCGATATATTTATTTTTTCAATTTATGTCTTAGCGATGCAATATCTATTTGTGTGATATATTGCACCTAAAGAACAAGGTTTACTTTCTTTAGAAAATAATTCTTTAATATTTCCTTAATAATATATCACTCTGCATTAGCAATAATTAATCAAAGCTCGTCATTATACTAAATAGTACGAAAATAATTTATTAATTTTGTGTATGTGAAAGCGACGGAGTTTATAATAATGACTAATAAGAACACGAAACTAGTATTTGATAAAGTTAAGTCAAGAAATATTTTCGGAGAATATCGATCAGTGGATTAAAGTACTGAATTCGATTGGAATATTTGCATTGAAAAGAATCTAGGGATACGAAAATAAGTTAGAGTAGCGTATTGAGTGTATAGATTCTGTTGACTGTTCTATAGAACGAATTAAAAATCATGGTTACCCAATGCCCAATAAGAATTTATTTAAATTATCAAAGAATAATAATAATGTTCCCATGGAGGACTTGAGTTTAATAAGATTCTTTTATTTTAAAGAAATCGACGTGTGTATGTTTATAAGCTTATAGGTTTAAATTCAAATTATAAAGTAATATGCAATTAAAGGCAAGTAGTCGTTGAAAGCCCATTGACGATATTAAATTTTCGCAAGAGCTTTTACGAGCAATTTTTATTAATGCACTTGGTATCAAGTCAGTGGAATTAATATAAAAGAGGCGAGGGATCGATAGTTTCAGTCGTTTTATATGCGAAGATGACATAAAGCATAAGCTTAACTTGAGTTGGCCCTTCCGGCTCTCTTGTCCGCTAAAGTTGTTTATCACTCTAGATCCATTGGTAATTACCGCCGGCGAATAAGTCGACATTATTGTGCTTTATTGAACCTTATTGAGTCGCCAAGTTAATTTATCAAAGGTCCCTACTTCCGTGTCATCCCGCATTTCGATAGCGTGAACGATCTCGCGATTTAAGAAGCCAAGTACAAGTGCTAACGTACTTCATCTCGAGAGCGCTGAAAAGCACCGAATGGCCTTGGAACAGCAACGGGAGTGGGGGGGGGAGAGGCGGTGGCCCGATGCGACCTAGGACAATAATGAATTACAGCTTCGACAAAACGACAACTCCGAGTGCAAAAGATGTAAGGAACGTCGCGCGAGTTCAGCATTCGGTAGCGTAAAAAACTTAGCGGGAGTTAGCGGGAGGAGTTAATTGTTAATCCCTGCAGCCGATGTTTTCTTGAAAAATTGATTCGGTCGATGGCGCGTCCCGCGTCCTCGCATTAGTGGCCAAATAAGAGCTGCCGAGCCGATTATAATTCGTACGTAGGGGCTGATCGGGTGGACGGCTGGTCGGGTGGACGGGTGGACGGGTGGGTGGGCTCGGCTCTGGTTAGATCGTATTATTTGGTATTATTTGTTGATGATTTATAACGGATCGGTCATGTCTGTCATTTCCCGCTTACCTTTCCGAATGACGGATGCCACGCCTACCATTCCGAATTTAATCCTTCGTGCGCCGTGAATCTTATCCGCGTGTCTACCCTCCGCTCTCTACTCGCTCACGCCTCGATGATAGAGCGATTTTAATAATCTGCATAAAAGTCGGCCGCTGCTATTCCATTCTATTTTTAACCTATTTTCCCCCACCACCTATACGCGTTTCTTCGCTATGCCAATAACGAAGACGAATGACGCTCTGGAATTTATTCGCCCGGCCCCGTGTTCGAGTGCCCCCTGCCGATGCTCCATTGTTTATTATATTAATACCGATCGATAAGAAAAATAAATTCTATACAAATATGGCTGTCTGTGTGGGCGTTGTGTATACGTAGCTTGTGTACCTTGGCTCGTCCTCGACATCGAGCTCGCTCCCTCACTCCCGAGGACACGACGACTCTCTTACGTGTCAAATTTTTTTTATTCGCTCAACTTTTCCGAGGGCTTTCCGTCCAAGAGCCCGCCCGACATTTTCTCATCAACATTTGCCATTGAAGAGATAAGACATAGGAGTTCACGGGCGGATGGAAAGAACTCCTTACAATATGTCACGCCCGATGTATACATTGAAGACGACAATCAAAAGAGGTATAACGTTTCTTTCCAACTCAAGGTCTTTGTTTCTTTCTTTCTTTCCCCCCCCCCATTTCGTCTTTAACAAGTATGGAAATTAGTTTCAATCGTTGTTTCAAGAATCGCAAAGGAATTTAATTTGTCAAATGCCGAAGATAAATAATACAAGGGCAGCGGTCGTGCTTCGCGTTTACTTGTAATTATATTCCCGAATACAACTATTTGACTGACAGTTGACGATTGGCGGGGGTGGAGGAGGAGGAAAAAATTGTCAACTCGCGCTCGTCGGTTTAGAAAGTACCATTGCCCTTGAATATGAGAATAAAAACCGTATAGCAGATATGACTGAGAAATTTATTCAAAGCTCTTTGCCTCTCAATGGAATCTCGATCGCGTTGATAAATCCCGAGGCAGCGCTTACAATGTTAAACTTACGAAATTCGAATACGTCCTTTTAATGTTAAGGACAAATTGAGAGGTCCTTGCATGTGCATACGTATGCTCGCGCTTCTTATGTATGTACATATAGATATATATATATATATAGGTGGACCGACGCGTATCGGTACGTATGCCTTATATTACAGAGGTAATCACGCAAAAGCAATCAGGGGGAATTGCTTTTTTCTATTCTGATCAAGCAGAGTGATACAATAATGCTAGATCCCGTAGCTACATTGTATTTTTATACGGGCACAATGGGACAAGCGATTCGTATCAGTTACTATTCGCCGAAAACATTTTAAAATCCCCCAATACACTGTGTGCTCGAAACGCTCGATCGATCTGATATATGAGCACTCGTGAAATTCGTGTACACGTTACACATAGACGCGGGACGAGCGACAGAGAGAGAGAGAGAGAGAGAGAGAGAGAGAGAGAGAGGCACCTCGACATCCACTGTTCTGAATCTCGCATTTGTACCTTGCCCCCACTTCCCCGCCCACGACATCGCTCCCATTAGCTGATTGTATTTCAGTGTCGATAAGCTTCACCTGGAAATCCTGGATACGGGGTGCCGCATCCTAATTAAGCTTCCTCCCAACGACTTGGTATTTCCTCTGCCGCCCTCCATGCCCCCGCCCCAAGTCCCACAACAGCCGCAGTCTCCAACCCTTTGTTTTTCCTTATTGCTCACCCCGACTCACCTTCCTCATTTATTCTTCCTATCTTATAACTCCGCATTCCATTTTATTTGGGTCAAAGCACTTATTCGCCCTGCATATTTTATTTTTTTTACTCCTCCCCTCCCCCCACCCCACTCGGTCTTTTAATGCACCTTGTTTATGCGCACTTTACTCCCCTACTCATTCCAAGGATTAAAGCCTTTGTTTTATTACAAAAACTAATTCAAACATTAATTTGTACTAGACAAACACGCGCGATTCCGCATGACCTTTTTCACATTAAACGCACAAGATAGCGAATTTATTCGGCTTCGTAAAATAGATAAGACTATTATTTAATAGCCTCATAAACAATGAGTTAAATGCGGCCTATGCCCTTTCCTATTATTAAAATACCGCGCTCCGTTCCAAACGTTTACTCAATTACAACATGCCGGCATTATTTTAGTTTAAGTCTCTCAGCAATTAAAAAATTTTGCATTTCTCATATGGCGCGGATTATTTTTGTACTTATCAAGCACGAGATTTAATGCTTTTAGCCCAGTCGTTCGTAAATAGTGTTCATTGTTATAAAGTAAATACAACCGTTAAATATTATCTTAATTTGAATAAGCGAGTAAAAAGTTAAGGAAGGAAAGGAATGCTTAGAAGAGTAATTGGACTGTCGGGAAGTTCGGAAACTAGGTTTTATAATGGCCAACTGAAGTGTAAATGCAAAGAAACTAGGTTATAATGGAAGAAGCTAATTTCCGAAGCTCACGATTCCTTGGCGGGGAATGTGTGGGGGGGGGAGGGGATAGAGAAAGCCGATATCGAAGACGATCATCCGGGAGTAAATAAAAATCAATTCCATTGCTTTTTCTTTTCGGAGTTCTAATTTTTCAAGCCATTATTTCCATTATTCCAGTTAGCTCTTGCTCGACTCCTCCGACGGCCCGGTCAGGAGGCTCGCTCCGCGGCAATCGCTGCTGCTCTGAGAGGGGAGACTGGATGGAGAGAGAGAGAGAGAGAGAGAAAGATATCCGCCGAGGGGTGCCATCGACAAAAGAAAACAAAACAAAAAAAAATCGGCAGAGATCAAGGTTTTTATTATGGAGTCGCGGCTGATTTAAGGCCCTCGTCGATCGCTTCCTCGGGCGCGCGAATGAGAAAATTAGATTTCTCCGTCAGGGCTCGGCTCCACCTTCTCTTCACCGCCTTACACCTATTCCGCCCCCTCCGACCTCCTCGTCTAGCCACTACCCTCTACCCTCGCGCCCTTGAGGCATTTCGCGTAAATGCGCACCGAGAGCGAGCCTCTGCCGCGATTGGATCCGCCGATCGGAAACGGATCCCTGTCTGCCTCTCTGCCTCCCTGCCTCCGTGCCACCCTACCTGCCTGCCTGCCTGCCTGCCTGTCTGCCTGCCTGCACACGTATCTCCAGAGAACTTGCCTAAAGTGGGCGATTTTTCGCGAGGGGAAGACGGAGGAGCGATCAAAAGGGTTCAAGTGTTATTGACTCAGTTACTGATGGGAGCGCAGATTTAATACTGGCATCGAGCTCCTACTATTTCCAATATGAATTCGAAATTCCGATATTAAACTTTGTAAAATACGCTCGTAAAATTGTTACGTCGCTTCGTTTACATTTTCTTCCTTATATTGAAAAAGTTAGCCTGTTTTCCCTTTGATTTCGATAAATGAATATTTTCCCCGGCCGCTAGAGTCCCCCGCCGCTCCATGCCCCTCCGGATCTACCTACCCGCCCTCCTCCTGCTACTCGATAGTCCTATTAGGATATAAGGCCCGCCTTAGCCGCCTTAGCCGCCTTAGCCGCCTTAGACGCCTTTACGCAAATACTTATTTAAAAGTTTAACTCGGAGTTTCCCTCCTAGCGAGCCTCCCCTGAGCCTCGGCTTCCTTTCCCTAAATACTTGAAGAAAACATTCAAGCCGCCCATTCTTATACGTCGGAGGCAAAACATTGAATCATACAGTTTAAGGTATGAATTATCTTACCTATCCGCGGCTTTTTTTCCATCAGGACCCAAACAGTCTGGCCACCCGAGTTATAATTCATTTGCGAATTTTTACTTTTCATTTGGATTGAGGGAAGAAAAAAAGGGGCTCGTACACATAGATACCAATACCATATATACATAGGCTTTCACGTCTTCCGGGCATAAAAGAATATTAACAATTCCTTTTGTTTATTAGCATTAGTTACCCCCCCCCCCAAGAATCTAATCATTAACGATTAATTTTTTTATTTACCACGAAGGACGAATGGGAAATAATTAATAATTTTTTTTGTTTTGTTTTATTATTATTTGCATAGGGCATGGCGCAGGGCCTATGGCTTTTATTGAAAAAACTTTTTTTCTGTTTTTCTAGGATATAACTGGATATACAAACCTTTGTGGATCATAAATTTCTACATGAAAATCACATTTCACACCACAAAGAAAGGCCATCGTAACTCCGGAAATATTTTTTCACATTTTCTTTTCTATACTTTTGCTCTTTTGCTTCTATTAAATGTGACACTTACTCTCGATACGGCGGGAAAAAGCAATTTTTTCATTTCACTTTACTTATCACTAATTTCAGAGGCCCATTTCAAGCTCGCTTTATCGCTTAAGCTTTTCCGAATCGAACAAATGTTCTTTCTGTTTCGGTTTTCCTCTCGTTAAGACCAGACATTTTCACGCAAATTAACTTTAATTAAAGATAAATGCCGTATTCCAATGGCTCGGGATATGTACATTTAATGACTTGACGGCGTGTGTTTTAAGAGACCCGACGGACCGCTACGTTCCCTCTTCGATTTTCCATTGCGAGCTACAAAATTCTGAATTCTAAATAGCCAAAGGTCGGTACGAGACAAGGCGAGCACAACCTAAGAGAATAATTGACCCCCGAGTGATTTTTACAGGTCATTGTTATGAATAGAAGGGCGTCAGTGGGTTAATTAACGGCGGCATAATGATAATTAAAGAGGAGATGCTGTTACGGTACGGCCGAGACTAAAGTCGGAGAAAATGAAATTGAAGGAGGGTCGGGACGATGGCTTGATGTTCCCAGACGTGAAAAGGCTTTTGCGAAGGGGGGGGGGCAAAATATTTTCGGGCGCATCGAGTGCAATCATTTACAAGGCCGACGGTTAAAGTCGAGTTAGAGAGCGGCTCGAGTGTCCGGAATCGCTGAAAAATCTCTCTCGTCAGCGCTGGCATTCCCTCGGGGTGAGCGGGCCGTCGGTACGGGGCGACGGCCGGGTGGGGGGGGGAGGAGAGAAAAACAGCCGAGGATCTCGATATAACGAGGAAATAAACAAAGGAAGTTGCAACCACTGCAGAGTCTCTGTGGACTATGGTAGAGGCTCCGGATATCTGACCGTGCGCCGCCGCTGCATTGGCCCGCTCGCACCTACGCTCGAATAAAGGAGGCATCCTTCCTTCAATCCCGTTTAATTTGGAAAATCGAGCTCGAGCTGCCCCCGCCGAGAGCCCCGTATTCCCCCGTGGAAAAAGAAGCGAGTCTCTCGGCTCTGCGGTTGTTCTTCCATCGGCCAGGCCGGCATCTCACACCCTCTACTCCCTGTACTCGGCCGCCCGGCTGAGTAAGTTAAAGGGATCAAGTGGAGATCGCGGCCTCGAGGAGATCCCGATACCGGGAGCGGTATAAGACCGCGAGCTTGTCGGGCCGTCAGCGCGTCGCCCTGGAATTCCGAAGCTCCGGCTT
The DNA here is from genome assembly GCA_018883505.1 of Ceratosolen fusciceps. NCBI lineage: Eukaryota > Metazoa > Arthropoda > Insecta > Hymenoptera > Agaonidae > Ceratosolen > Ceratosolen fusciceps. The sequence goes on along the minus strand of RCIC01000013.1, from coordinate 5,528,027 downwards.
TTACAGCCACTCCTCGGCTCCTTTCTCATTTCATTTATCAGCCATCCATTCTAGGACCTTCGTAGGCCCCACCCATCCGACCCATCTCCCATGCTTAACTTTCACCTCCCTCTACCCACCCCCACGCCCGATTATTGGGATTGCCATTTCATCCCTTTTTTCTACCATTATTCCGTCGCTTTATCCCCCGCTCCCTTCTTCCGTTTCCTTCGTTATCCCGACGCGAGCCAATCAATTTCACGCGAAACCTACAACCGAGCCCAAATAAACAATACGCCGAGCCTTCGAGAAATTTACGTAATCCACCCCCTCCTACTTTTAACGTAATTGTCCCCGTCACGCGCTCGACTCCTCGTCTTCTCTTTCCATTCCCCACCACGCCCCTCCACGACTTAAACTCCCAGGCTTTTCTCTACATGACCTTCAATGATCTTCAAAGTCCTCAGCTAAGTGGCTCCACTCACTCGGAGCCAGTATACGCATACAATTACCAATTACTAATTTATATAATGAACTGGATGAATTGCGGGCTGAAACGGCAATGGAACGTGTTCCGACATGTAAATATTGACAATCCGATGGCTCGCGAAACATTTCCAGCTGAAAAGCTGACGAGTCCGACTCGTCCTCAAGCTCTTTTATTGCCACGTATTACCGCTCGGGCCTTCTTCCGAACACGATAACAAATACGCGAGCCGAAGCCCATTTACTTTAAAAAAAAATAGAAGAAAGAAAGAAAGAAGCAGCCTGTTCATTAGGGAAGCTCTGTTGCTTTGTTAAACAGAAAAAAAAAGAAAAAAAGAAAAAAAATTGAGGCCAACGATAATTATTTGGCAAGCGGTGCCAGGACTGCAAAGGGTCGTGAAACAATATTTTTCGACTCGTAAGTAATTCCGAGCTCGTACTCGCTGGCGCAGTTTAATTATATCCTCCAAGAGTCAACGCGGAGAAATAAAGGGAACCCCCTCCCCCCGCCCCTCGAGCCAATGTGCATCAAAGCGTTTCTTTAAATTTTCAAAGGCTTCTTTCCCGCCGATTCGCTAGATAAGAAAACGTACCCAGCCCTTCCCCCAGTCCCCCTTAGCATCGACGGTACCTTTTCATCCTCTGTGAAAACGTCCAGTCTGCCCATCCTCGCTTCCTCGGTCCGCCGTCTCGACCGAGGAGAGCCGAGGACTCGAGCTTCGCTTTGTCGCGCGACACGGCATTCCGCGCGGAATTTAACTAAAGCGACGCGCTCGGCATTTCGTCCGACAACCTGGAGAGGACGAGCTTCCTGTCCTCTACGACTCTCGGCCGTGGCCGAGCTTACCCATGAAAGGACGGGGGACAAGAAATTTCGTTTGCTTCTGGCCCTTATGACCCGGCCCTCGACCGCGAGTCCGGTTTTCGCATTTGCCTCTAATTAAGTTCCTCCTCAGGTGGACCGGATTCTTCTGCCCTGGGAAGTCGGGGGGAAAAAGCCCCCGAATCCCCCCTCGAGCTTCCGTTCCGCCTCATACGATAATCCATTATACTTAGAAAATTAAATTACCCAATGTCTCTTGGTCCCTCGGCCTTCCTCTTCCCCCTTCGCACCCCTTCGCGAATACCGCGCTCGCGGCCACGTCACGTAAAAAAAAGCTTTCTAAGCTTACTCCCCCCCCTCCGCCCCCGGAATCGCCATCAAAACCATCACTCGCTCATCGATTATTACCTTTATTACCTCCGCTAACGACACTCATCCGCGCCTCAATCAAGACCTCTATTTATCCATGCACACGTACACTGACTTGTTACCCGCCGATGCATTATCATTGACAGACGGAGACCTCCACATCCCCACTTCGCACTGCACTTATTCGTTTACGCACTCGACTTCTGACAGCCCAACCACAGAAATACCTCTATCCGTAATTCATTTAAAATACCACAACGGCAACATGTAATGATTCATTACGACACGATGTAAGATAATTTACGGAAACTATTATCGGTCCGTGGCTAAATCGGCCAAGTCTGTCTAAAGCTGCGTTTAATAACGCAATTGCACCGTTCGTTCGCTCGGGTTCTTAAGGTCGCCCAATTAATGTTTTGATCGGGATGTAATGGGTAGTGGGTAGTGGGTAGCGAGTAGCGGGTAGCGGGTAGTGGGTAGTGGATAGTGGGTAGTGGGTAGTGCATGGTATATGGAATCGTCGTAAATTTGTATAGATCGGGAGGGATTGACATTAAGAATCGTATAACGGGTTACGTAAATAACGCTGGGAATAAGGTTATAAAGTGGAGTGGGTCAGAAGAAATATAGATTGTCGTAGGTGGGCGTAAATAGGTAATAGGATAGCTGCTGGGTATTTGAAAAGAAGAAATAAAGGAGCGAGAGCCGTGCAATATAGTGCATGTAAACAGCTCCGAATAAAAGCGGTAGAGTAAGCGGGGTTGCGGGATTGAGTGGGAGGGTTGGGTGGGGGGGGGTGAGCATCCATTTCCTCCGACTCAATATCCAGGACGTAGGAAACAAACGGGCGGCCCACTCTCCGCCGAGCGGCTATTGTATTTTCCCAGGGAAATGTCAAGTAGCGCACGTCTGCCTCGGGTGTCGGGGCCGTTCGGGAAGGGGTGGTGGTGGGGGGGGGAGAGCTATGTTGGGTGGCTATTGAGGGAGGGCGATAGGAGAGCGGAGCGATGGGAAGGGAAAGAAAGTACCGGTCGTCGGTCTTTGGCCGTGGCGTCTCCTCGACGACGCACGTAATCTCGGGGCTCAGGTTCAAGTCGTGAGCGAACCTCTTTTCATCTCTACGTGGACGCGAATAACGCTGAGCCGGAGACGTCGGCTACCAGTTCCTCTTCTGTCTCACTACGTGAATAATACGATCTCGCTTTTTCCCCGGATTCTCCGGTCCGACTGTCATCCGAAAAAGTCACGAGCACCTCGCCCCGACTCCGACCTTCCTGACCACCGGTGCTGACCATCGTTCAGCATCTCGGCCCGACGTCTCGGAATTTGTGTACGGCTTTCCCACCAACGAGATATTCCCCTCCGACGGCCACGGCTGCCGACCTTCCCGACCGATGGATCATTTGTCCTTTACCAAGGATTTGGCAACTTAACGACGTCCCCCAATACTCAGCGAATCTTTGAAATTGCCCAAATGATGGATCATTCGTCGCCGACATCACGCCCCTTTGCATATTACAAAAAATAATCCATTCCTCCGACTTCTCCCCCCCCCCCACCTCCCTCGGCTCGCCCGCTCCTCCGCCCGCCCACCGCTCCCTACCCCATAGATCATATCGATCGTACGACTTTTAAATACTTCTCATACCTTAAAGCAATATCAATTATCAAAGCAATTCTTACTCATCTTTGTCTACTACTACGACGCAGTATATAGGTAATGCAAGCCTTTTGCGATTCCTTAGTTCTTTATGTGCTTTTGGCTTTACTCTACTATTTACGATCACGAACTATTAATGTATTGTATTATTCGCGTATCCATCGGCGCCCCTTCGGCACGTGCAAATATTTTCGCGAAACCATTTACTTTAGCTAGAAGGATTCATTATTTGCCCCCGCAATCATGATAACGTCTGGTCTTTAAATATATTTGTCTCTACTTGTCTCCTTGTTGATTAATTCTTAAAATTTTCACATCCCAGCTCGGAAAAGCGTAAACATTTGCAAACATCTTCGTTTAATTAAATTTAAACTTAATTCAATTGTTAAGAGGATTCTTTTACGATATACAACGACGTTAAATGTTTGTGTGTATATATACATATATACATATATATATATATATATATATACATATATGCACCCTTCATTCAACCTTGTATTATTATTATTATTATTGTTATTGTTATTGTTATTATTATTATCATGATTGTTATAGATATCTTTGAAAGCTTGTTATTGTTGCTTAATTTAACTCTGCAAGTTATAAAACTTTTAATTAAAGAATATTTTAAGCGACAGCCGTTTGTGTGTAGAGAGAGAGAGAGAGAGAGAGAGAGAAGGAAAAAGAAGAAAAACTAACATGAATGTGGCAGTAGTCTGTCTAAGCTGCTCTTTAAGCTCTCGGAAGAATTTGTCCGGGAATTGAATATTGTATAGCCAATAAGAAAGAATGAAGGCATCCAATGTTGGTATAATTAGAGCTCTTGGTATAAGATCTCTCGGGGATAATGACGTAGGAGTAATGAGCAGTTAAGTTGAAAAAGTCTCATTAACGTCGGATCGCCAGGGATCAAAACTAATTTGACGAAATCAAGGAATGAGAAATTAACAAGAAAAACCCCCGCCCCGCGAGCGAGCTCCACTGGACCTGGAACTTTGATACAAGGTACTTTGTGCTACTCCGCTTATCGATGGAGCCGACAACAAGCGAGCTCACCTCGTCGCTACTTACTCGCCGGGGCGGACCGCGAACGAAGAAAGGAAGCTTATTATGGTGGAATACTGCCAATTTAACGAATCGACCTTCCGTAAGGGGAAGGAGCCGCCAATCTAATGAAGAATAAAACAAAAGGGAAGCGGGAAGGCCGTGCGTGTGTGGGGGGGGGTTATTGGGCAGGGGGAGATCTTTTACAGGGACGGTGGTCAGACTCGAGGAGGGAGTTACGTAAATACACGTGGTGGTCTTCAGGACATAGAATGAGGGCGGCCGAGGGGGCGGCCGAGGGGGGGGGGAAGAAGGACCTGAAGGAGAGTCGACTGCCAGTGGATTGTGGCTGGCATTAATTCCGAGCTACCGGTTGCCTACAAAGCAGCTTCTCACCCCGCGGACCGCCCAATTTCTCCTCTATCTCTTTCTCCACCGTCCTCGAGCACTGCCCCTATCCCCGCTGACCTTAGTTAGATTACGTTTGCATTAGGAACTCGAGCGGAACGCCCCGTGTCGACGCCTACGGCCGTTCACAGTTTGCGCGACGCGTTGCGATGTCCCCGGGCTAACCCGTATCACCCCCACCCCCTCCCGCCCCCACCCTCACCCATCCTATCTCCTTCCCACCCCGCCCCTCTCGCCCGGCTGACAGCCACCAGCCTCGCGTTGGCTCGCGCATTCGGATACGTATACGTATATGCATAATCCGTGGTCGCGCCCCGGCCATTCGAGCCCCCGCACGCTTTCCGGGCCGTTCGCTTCCCTCCGTATCTTAAACATTAGCCGGCGCCTCCCGCGGTTTACCGCCGCTCCGGCCAATTTACCGGTACTTTACTTACGGCACTCTGGCCCCCGTTGCTGATCCTGCACTTTTATTTAACCTCCGACCCCAAATCCCCCAGTCGATGTAAAACTCCTTCCCCGAGACCGCATAACTCCCAAGGATAAAGGACGCCCGGCTCCACGTCAACGTACTCCCTTAAACCATAAGGATCCCTTCTACTTCCGGTCCCTTGCCTCTCTCCTACTCCTCCACCTCCTCCTCCTCCTCCTCCTCCTCCTCCTCTACCCCTTTAACATTTATTTTAATTCCCGTGCCTCTCCGACCCAATCTCTCAGCCGCTTATTTCAGCCAATTTCAATTTCCAGATAAATATTCCGCTCCGTGATAGATATTACAAGCGCTCCTCCGCCCATCAAAATTTTTCTTCCTTTCCGTATTTTCTATGAATAAGTTTTAACGTAGTCTATTCGTTCCTTTGGAGCATTATGAAGCCGAATGCCCTCCAATTGCCTGCAATGATCCGAGAATATTTCTTAAACACCGAGACGAAAACTTAAAGGACTCGTGCTGCTTTCATACGAAGTAGCGACGCGCCTTCCGAAATCTTATTTCCAACACTTAAGCGCGCTTACACATGCATTTCCCAAAAGTGTGACGCTCTATTCGATGTAGCGCTTAAAACGAAAGACATTCAATTAAAAGCATTTAAATATAAAGGAGCCTGTAATAGCGTTTACCTAAGGGTAATTGTATTTATTTATCAGTTACGAAAGTGAATACGATGTAAAGTTTTCGTTATACTCGCGGTTCTGGAATAATTGGATAAATTCCCTAACTAACGATCGAGAAAATTCAGCGTATTATCAAAGTATTTACGTACCGAGCCACGTTCTATTTGCATTTACATCCTATTACTTTCATAAGCAATGCTCGCTCGCTCGCTCGCACGCTTCCATAACGTAAGCGTTTTAATATCTCCATAGCTAAATAAGTATTTTTTATCATTTACATTTAATTATCAAAGGGAATTTTGTAAATTTGTAATATTGTGCTATTATGAAAGAAATTATATGCCCGGGAACAAGAGATTTCATCTCGTTATTTTATTTAATGAAAAATAAACTCGAGTATGAGTAAAAATAATTTAACGATTTCATTTTGAGATAATTTCGCGCTAAGAGAATATTTCAAATAACCTCGTTTAAGTATTTTGTACTTAAATTATTGTTACGTAGACAAGACTATTTCCAATTGTACTTCAAGAAATGCCCTTAATCAGTAAGGGTGGAGCAAGCGAAGGAAAGGAATATGAGCTTCTCTCTCTCTCTCTCTCTCTCTCTCTCTCTCTCTCTCTCTGTCAGCAGTCCGAGCAGGTAGCGAATGCATACGTAGGACCCGCCGACCACAACCTGGTGGTATCTCCATTGAGAGAAGGACATCCTCGAAGCCGCCTGGCCAAGCTCTCCTGACCGCGGCGACGCCTCTGCTCCCAACTACGTCAATCGCCTCTCACCCTGCCACTCGCACGCTCTCTTGTCTCTACTCACTCTATCCCCGGCGACCCTGGGCCTTCGACCGCGAGGCCAAGAGGATGACCGACAATCTGTAAATACTATCTCTAAAGCTCGCTGTAGACTTTCTTTATTTCGAACGTCTGTCCATCTCCGTTATCGCTGATGCAGTACAATTCGCCCTTCTAAGACAGTGGAAATGCAATTTTGAGCAGCAAACTTCCTTTCCGATCGATCGATCGATCGATCGAGAGAGAGAGAGAGAGAGAGAGAGAGAGAGAGAGAGCGTAGGAGCTACAGCTTCCTTCTCCATTGGTAATCGTAAGCTTCTATTAAAATTGCCCCAGTAAAGACCATCGGCAGACTTTGCCTCACATTCTCGTTCCTCTGATTCTTTTTCTGTTTAAAAGTTTCCAATAATTTCTATACTCAAATGTAATTGTAGCCTTGTGATTTATGTGTGTCGAATCACATTTAAAACATTAATATTCGTGATTTTATGTCGAAGCGAATACCTCTCTATTAATATACTGGAAATTTCATTTACAAAACGTACATACATACGCACACGCTTTATACATACAATACAAGCGTATACGCACGCATGCCTATGTATTACGTGTGTATGCACGTATGCAACAATAGCCATTTTAAAATTCCTTTTTACAACTTTGATTAATATTTCGATAAAATTCTAATAATAATTATCCACCGAAAATTCAACAACTATTCAATCAAGTTACCAGCTTTAAATTACGTAGACTTTAAGCATGTTAAGGCAATTCGATGCTATATGATTTACCTAATGATTTACTTAATGTTCAATTTAAAATAAAAGTTTTCGAAACTGTCGCCTTCATATATATGTAATGCAAATGAAGTGAACCGTTTCCTTTTAAAAGCCGTTATTTCGAAAAATAATACTCTCTACGTATCTTTAAATGCTCTGAATTCTTAATGTTAATTTACGAATTATGAGATTTTAATAATAAGACCATTTAATCTTATAAGTAAAGATTTAATACGATTGCCATCGGCTAATTATTCTTGAATTTTTCTTGAATCGCAATTGCACGAATTATCAAGTGACTAGTAATACCTAAATCTACCTCAATCATCTTATGAATAATGCAAACTTGCTTACAATAGTCTCTACTTCTCTCACCTGGTCGAAGATGAGGTACGCTAACCACTAACGCTTTCAACAATTCGCTTGGCTTGAAATAAAAAAAAAATAAATAAAATATCGTTTATATTATTCTTATTGTGTCTAATTACCTTGCGATTAATAAACCCCGTCTGAATTCATTACTAAAAAGCATATCGAACAAAAGTTAGAGGTAAAAAAATACTTTAAATATATTAAAATATATTTTATTCCTAAATAATACGTCCGTAGGTGTGATTTCAATTAATATATAATTAAAAAGCTACCTTTAAAGCTGTAAAGAGCAGCAGGGATTTTGTGATTTAGCAAATAAGTAAGACGGAGTGACAAGGGGCTGATTCCTCAAGGGTCAAGAGACCCTACTAACACGTGCGCCAGCAATTAGAACAATAAGATTTCCTCTTCCTTGGCCTCGCATCTGTCGATAACCACATGTCCAGCAGAGTGCTTTGCAGATCCGAATTCTTGATGGCCATATCCAGATAATTGGCAGGCTCCTCGGGCATTTTATCACTTGCAATTCGAATTGCGGTGCCGACTCGGCAGGAATTTAAATCTGAAATTTGAATCGTGGTACATTAATCATAATCTCTCTACCTTACCGAATTCTCCTCCCGCCTCTCTCTCTCTCTCTCTCTCTCTCTCTCTCTGTCTCTCTCTCTGTCTCTCTCTGCCAACATTTCGCTGTAACTTAATGCTATTTACCTTTACAAGGAGCTGCGCTTTCGCAAAATTCAATTATTTTGCTAAACCTTCTCTTTCATTAGTCGAACCAAATTATTTATCGAATAAATATTCCAACAATGGCTATTGTGGTATACAAGAACAACAAAAAAATCATGCGTTTTTGGTGTTTTGACGAACAAAATATTTAGCAGAAAACGCAGCTGAGATAGAATTTTTATCTCGAAAATTACTATAAAAGTACTAGACTAAAAAAAATTATAATCTATAACTCAGACGACCCATTGTTCGAAATTAATTGACATAACCGAAAAATTGTTGGAACTGATTTTAAAATAACAGTTGTTTGCGCACAATATGAAATAAAAATGGAAGGGAAATAGGTAATTTTTTTTTTTTTTTAAAGATTTGGTCGCAAGTCATTGAATTATATGGTTCATTTCACATAAACATAGTCATATTTCGAAGCTATTTAAGAATTTCTGAAATCAAAAATCTTCAAACATTCGGAATTATTAGTGAAATGACAATATTATAATTAATATTACTCTATTCTCCGAACTACTGCAAATCGTTATTAACTTTATATAATTAGTTCATTGCGTACACGATATAACAATTAGATTTTCTAAAAAGATTAGAAAACATTATCGTACCTACGCGAAAATAGTTAGTGTATATACGATGTTTTCCGGGAAACTTCATTATTACATATGCAAATTTCATAATATTAAACCTTCGTTAAATTAAAATATCTTTCCACCAACATCATACGTTATTATTTATAATACTAATACTTGATTAAAAATTAAAGTTAAAATAACAATTTAGAATAAAAATCCTGGCTTTTACAGGATTTATAAAATTTCGTACACGTAGTCCAAGTACTGAAAAAATATGTATGTGTAGGTATTAATTCTACACAGAGTTGTTTAGAAGTTTCCTATTTTCCAATAAAATGTAAATTTCATAGCTTCAATTTAAAAATGAATTTATAACGTACGATTTTATTTATTAAAAAAGGAAAAGGGATTGAAGGGAAATAAAAAATTTTATAATTTCAATTTTTCGTTTCTATTGGAATTTCCTTATCGAATTTCAAGAAAAATAACTCTATTTACAAGATTTTTGAGAAAATCAAGTAATTTCAAGTAAGATTCGAAAATGATTTAATAGTGAAAATATTGAAATTAAATACATAGTAATGGAAATTCAGATTGAAAAATAAATAAAAGAAGTCGTATTAAGGCTTACAATGTATAAATGAAAATATTTGATCTAACGATAACTGATAAATCTAAATAAAGATGGAGCATGGCGAACGGTTCTTAAAATTTTTTACCAAATTATTACAATTAATTAATAAATTATGCACAAGTTCATAATCAATATTACAAATTATACAAGAAATAGTTATTATAAGATAGCAATTTAAATTTTATTATTATTCTATTACGTAGAAAGGTCTATAAAATATTGTCGTAATCGTAATAATATACGTATTATTATTATCTGGATAAGATGTTTTAAGCATTCAAAGATGAATGTAGGAAAATGTAAGACTATTATGAAATTGCAAAATAAGGAGTTATAAATTATAATTTGAATTAGCCGTTAAATCAGTTGTAGAACGTGAATTCTATGCTTCAGTCTGGAATTAATCGCAAGGTTAATATAAAAAGCGTACGAAACATAAAATAATGTAAAACTTTTAAATACTATTGATATTTAAAATACGTAAATAAATACGAATTTATTGTATTTATTTTCAGATTATACTGAAGTATATTTATATTATTTAAATTAATACATTTTCCTGAAACAAATATGAAAAATTTGAATAATTTATCAACATCGGGAAATGGAATATGAAAAAATAATGCGGAAATTTACTTTTGCCGAATAAAAACATTATATTTATGAATAAATAGAGTAATTAAAAAATATAGGTTATAAGTTTAATATTATAAATTTTAAATTACTTTTAAAAGGTATGGAGTTCAATTGGCAATGCTATGCTAATAAACATCCAAAGTTTAAATTACATTTGAATTCGTAAAGAAATAAATCCAATTAAGGTAGATCGATACGTTTAAGCGACTGATGTCAGCGACGTCTTTCATGCGCATACATTTTTACCAAAGGAGCCAATAAATAATAAAGTAAATAACTAATAAAGTAAAGAATATGCGCGCAAGGGCTTGAGTCTAAGTAAATATGTCGGAAGGCAATATTATTTGGGAAGTCGGCCGAAAGGGTGATTTATTTAACTGGATGCCGGGGCCATCCGGTCGGTGTAGTCTTGCCGTCATTGGGCAGAATGAGGGAGGCCGGCCACGTTGTTCGATTGTCCGTCGTGATTTCATAGAAATGCTGCGCGCACCATTCGACAGGAGGTCATCGCGATTACACTATCGCCAACAGCTCCAAGCCGTTCGAGGAGCACTTTATTCGGCTCGTGTAATTAGTTTTTATTGCTGCCCTGTCAAACGTGTCCTGTCCGCCGATCGAGTCCAGGTGCTTTTACAACATTTATTATATTTTACGATATGAAAATGGCAATTACAAATTTTATAAATGCATTTAATAAATCATAATTTATTAGCGACCCCCTAAGCCGCGCGAAACATTTACATTTTAACTTCAGATCATTAAAATTTACGTAATCCTGCCGGGTTCTATTAAATTTAAAGTTATTAAAGTTTTTATTAAATTTCGCCCCCTCAGACGCAATTCTCTATTATTTATCTTATTTTTTCTCCCTCTCTTGTTATCATCTATTTTAATTTCGATAGATTTTTCATCTGTTCCATTGACATGACAATCATCATTTATCTTTTGAACTGTATTTTTCTATTTGCCTTGTCCTCACTTACTCTCGCGAAGATCCATTTTATATTAGAATCTCATGTACAAGATAACCTTGGCGAATCGAACATCATTTGTTTTATAATTTTATAAGAAAATTCGTATTGAGTTAAATGGTTTTATTATGAAAATATTTACTATGAAAAGCATTAATTTTTCAGAGTCCTGCACTATATATTACATAGATTAACTGAAATACATTTTAATCATTTGCGTCCCATGTGTATAAGCCGCTGAGATTATTCATATAAATATATAAAACAGCTCTCTATTAGCATTAACATTACAATTATAATTTATGTAATTAATAAATAGAATTTTATTATTTTATTTAATTAAAAGTATATTATAATTATTTATTATTCATACGTTGAAAAGAGTAATACTGAGTAATTATTATTTCATTATGAATAATTGTATTGAAAGAAATATAAATTCTTCTAATTGAATATTCTAGTTTTTGTACAAAATGTTCCAATTAATTATTAATTGCATACATATGCAGTACTTGACTATGACACAAAGTTAAATCGAATCGAATGAAATTTATTGAGTTTATATAAAAAATTACTTCGTTAGACGTACCGAATCATTTAAAGGATCAAAGAATTTTTAATTCTGATATTCTGACAGTTTTATAATTTTAAACAATAAACTCAAATAACAAATACATATTTCTATATCTTTATATAACTTAATCGATTCTCATATGACTGTAAATTATTTAACAATATTAAGTTGATACATATATACTTACGCATTTAATATCTATATATATATATATATATATATATATATTATAGTAATAAATAAAGCTTAAGTTAATTAATTTTAAAAATGTCGATACGACATGGTGAGATAATTTTTATATGGATTATCGCAGCGCTAAATGTACTGGAAATGATGAGACCTTCCTACGTAAAAAATTATAAAATCTAATACTTAAGATAAAGAAACATTTAATGCTTAGATTGTAAAAAATTTTATGATAAATTCATGATATATTTACGTGTCGAATTGGGTAGATTTTTCTTTATTGGAAATGATTAATTGTCACAACTTATAATGTTAAAATAACACATATTATAAATACAATTGAAATATACTAAGTGTTAGTAAATTATTAGTATTCTAAATTAGATAAATGCTAAATAATAAATGATAAATTTTAAATGAAAATATATTTAATGATTGAAATATATAATACTGAACATGTAAATAAAGAAAATATTCCAGAAATGTTGCAATAACTTTTAGCAATAAAAAGAAATAAAAATATGTATTGTAAAATAAATTCTTGTATACTACAAATAATATATAAAATATATTAATTTATAAATTTGATAGACGACACATTAATATAAACAAATGTCAACTTTAAATTGTCTTTAAATTTATCTTTAAAAGAATTAAAGCTAAAATACAATATACAAACGTATATTTAATTAAAATGCGAATTTAATATATACTCAAAGAAATATAGAAGTCGTAAAAAGTAGTATAAATGATTTTCTCTTCGTTTTATTATTTTATATCTACAAGAGAATTTATAGTCTGAAAATGAGTTTTTTTCATACTTAAATACACGTCTTTAACAAGAATAAAACCAATCATTGTAAAAATGTTCGCTTACGATAATAATAATAATATTAATAATAATAATAATAATATAATAATATTTTTTAATAAGAGAATCGTTAGAAAAAGTAGACTATTGGCGAATCAGCGCTAAGAATAAATGAATAAACAAAATAATTGTATTGGTTGAAAAGTTCATAATGGAATCGATATTACTGCTACAAAAACATAGATAAATGAAATTTTTGAAATACATAAAGACGCGGATTTCTTTATACGCGTTTCAATGGTAATATATTCAATAATTTCTATATCAATATAAAATTTATACAAAGAAATGTAATCTAAAATAAAAATTTAAAAATATTGGTATCTACTGAAATGTCAAACACGACGTGGAGCAGTTTATTGAAAAATAATATTTTTAATCAACTGCATTTGATAATATAGGGAAAAAGTTATGAAAGTAGATGTACGTATGTATGTACATATATACATATATATATATATATATATAGATTTGTATATCGCGTGCATTTTTTCATCACGTTGAATAAAACATTACATGATATCGGAAATTTTAATAGATATTTATGAAAAGCCTTCAATTTTATAGGAAATTAGTCAGTTGAGTTTTAATATAAGTTAGGTCTTAACTGAAAAGTGAATCTTCTAACATTTGCAATGTACTTATAAAAAGCTTTCTATAAGCTTTCAATGGAAGAGCTTTTTAAATTATAGGAAGGAAATTTCTAAATCGTGCAATAAAATTCAGGCAGTGTTGGCAACGAAAAATTATAATTAATTCTTTATTGCCACTGTTCGGGAAAATTGAAAAAAATAAATTATCCGAGATAATCAATGTTCGTAAAGCGAAGGATCGATTGGAAAATGTCATGTTATTACTTAATAATTGAAAAACAAGTGCTGCATATTAAAAATTAATATGAATTCGAAATGTCGTTGCCTTATTTAGTATTTTTTATTGATTGGCGATGTATTAAAGGGGACAAGAGAGGAAATATTTTTATATCTTGATAGAATCAATAATCTACAGGATACGAGGGACATTCCTATAATATATTATGCCAATACGAAAACGCAATATAAAACTACTTCATACGTATTGGAATTGAATGCATAATGTACGCATCCGATCCGAAGATTTAACAATGATATGAAAAAATGAATATAACGGACAATCATATATCAAAGGCCAGGAAATATTGGTGGCTAGCCAAAAATAAAATCAATGAGCTTACTATAGCCAGAAATTCTAACTATACTGTAAATAATTTTAATCAAAATGATAACGGCCATACTCTATGATAAATACAATTTCGTTTCACCCCACTGTCTTTGTAATCTCTCTCTCTCTCTCTCTCTCTCGCTCTATATTGCGATTAAATTATTAATTTATAATAAAGGTAAAAATTTATGTGTCCGTGTGTATATGCATTTAAAAAAATGAAGATTTCCAATGTGGCAATACATAGTAAGACATTGCTACAATTAAGGTCTCCAAGTTTTGGACATTAAATCTGAAATTAAATGAAAGAGTGTTTATTACTTAATAGGTATTGTCTTTGTCTTTGTCTAAAGATCACTTGTGATATGAATTGCCGGACTCAGCCAATAGTGCCGCTACTTTGCTAACTCTCTTCCTTGTTTCACACAATGCCATTGATAATTACCCGAATGATCTAGGCCTCTAAAATTACCCCCAAATTTGGCAAATATCTACAATTGTTCCTCATTCCTCGGCCTCGCAACTCAAACTAAACCGTCGGCTCACTCTTCCGGAACCGAACCAGCTAATTTCACTCTTTACTAAATCGACCTTTGAAAGCAGCCTCACCCGCCCACACCTACCCCCCCAAACTTTATTTTTACCTTAATTATTACATTAATTCTCATTTAAAGTATAAATATGCATTATTAGCTCGTCAAGCGTTTGTTTTTATCCAAGTATCGCGTTCTATTGGACGCATAGTTTACACGAGACGCATACTATTTAAAATTTGGCAATTTACATTTTACATTCGAAATCTTATTATTCCTTTATTTAGCAAAGTTTACAAGCCATATTCTGAAAAAAAGGCATCCATTACTCCTCCCGTAATCAGTACTATATAAAATATCATTTGTAAAGTCAAAAGTACGATATCGGAAAAGCAACCGAGACTCTCTGTTAAAAAAAAAAAAAAAAAAAAAAAAAAAAAAAAAAACTAGTCATCTCAACACTTTCTAGTCGATTTCATTTTCTTACAAATAAATAATATAGCCCAAGCCATACATCAGTCTTTGACAGTTAATTTTATTTCGTCCTCATAATTCACAGTATTTATATTTTTCGTAAAAATAAACATTTTATTATATTTTACGTACGCATTTATTCAATAAAAAATAATTCTCAAACAACGTGATCTGAAAAATCGAAATAGAATTAAAAAAAGGACGATGAAATATTGTTAAATATTTACAAACGCAGTATATTGGGGTTATTAAAGTATTATTTTAAATATAATCCTGGGAGATTTTAAACTCTCAATTACTCTTCTACAATATTGTTATACGCATTCGAAAAACACAATTGCCGTAAACTTGTATTCACATGGAAATTTTATTTTTCTATAATACATCGTCAAAAAAAAAAAACAAAAAAAAATACATCGAGCTTAAAAAAGAAAAATTTAAAAACGTCTTGCTAAACGAGGCCGTAAGGCATTTTTAATTCTTAAGAAATTGGAAAAATTCAAGTTCGGTTAATTGAAAGTTTTACAAGCGAACAGAAATTTATAAAATAAATTATGCCTTTACAGTTACAGTTTTCTCCAAACGCTCATAAATATATTAAGCTCGAAATGATATAGTTCAATGAAACTTTCAAGCGAATGAAACTTTCAAATTAAGTAAAGCAGTAAAATGTTAATTTCTCAATTATTAACTTATGCGGTGCATGAACGTATCGTCGAATATTGATTAATATTTTTTTGGAAGAAATATCATATATGTAATTATAAAGAATCTTAATGTTTACGGAGGGAAGTTTGAAGTTTTAAATGTTTTAAATGTTTTAAATGTTTGAGTGCAGCCTCGATGATAAACTCACTGATAAAGGGAAAAGTATATAAAATAGTCGTACTAAATTGTACGTAATTTTTCATTTTGACCGATCGCCGAAGCTGAAGAACCTGTGTAAATATTAATTAAAATTTAATGAAACTTCAAAGTATGGAGCTTCGCTCATTGCATATATTGATAGTGATGTAAATATCTTTGGTACTCTTGGTACTTATGGAAAAGCTCATGATGATTCTCAGTCGTAGGAGGTTTCATTAAAATTTTCATCCAGAATGTAAACCTCCTACAGCCCTTGTGGACATTGAGGATCTAGTATTGATATTAAGGATAGTAGATTATTCCATTTTAATCTATATCTTACAATGTGAATAATAATTATTAAATTCTGTCTGATCTATGGCGTCCGCGTATCCGGTAAGTTGCCATTGAAAGTATTATTTTAATGTATACTTAACATGCGGAACTCGAATGTCAGGGCATTTTTAAT
Organism: Ceratosolen fusciceps; assembly: GCA_018883505.1. Taxonomy (NCBI): domain Eukaryota; kingdom Metazoa; phylum Arthropoda; class Insecta; order Hymenoptera; family Agaonidae; genus Ceratosolen; species Ceratosolen fusciceps. Next base: position 5,511,496 of record RCIC01000013.1, on the reverse strand, counting down.
ACATACGAGAGTTTAATTCATTTTAAAGAAGATCGTAAAAATCATGTGCCCCGCGAACGTGTTAGTAAAGTAATATTGGCAATGGAGTCGAAACATACGTCAATACGTTTAAATCATCTGATATTAGATTCATTAGCAGCGAATTCCACAGAATTTTAATTAAATGCATTGCAGAACTTTTCAATACTTATTAGCTCATTCGTTACGGCATTTATATACATACGTACATACATGTACGATATTTGACACGAGATATAAAAGCATAAAAATCTTCTTGATTAGCTTTTCTAAATTGAAATCATTTATAGAAAAATATATTACATTTATATCATTACAAATTATTACATTGAGCAGCCGTACTACTTTTTACAGAATTTGGTTATTTGAATGCTTTGTATAAAGTGTGAAGGATTCCTTAAACTAGTTAATTTCTAGACAATACCAATTAGTGAAATTATTATTTTTTATATAATTCCCGTGAGTTGTAAGCTTTACATGTGAAATATCTTTATCCATTAGTTAATAAAGTTTATGAAGCTCAATGTAATAAAATTATTTATCTTACTTTACGAATACGTAGTTCCGTATTAAACAAATTTCTCATTAGGCATTAAAAAAATGTATTTTATATTTTACAACTTTAGGCTCGCACTCTGAGACGAAGGAATAATATTTATCTACGCTTGTGTAATAAATACATGTATAGTAAAACTAAAATTATTCGTGAATGAAAATAAGTATACAGAAGAAAATCTGTATGCGAGACTCTCAAGAAATCTTTATGAATAAATAAAATCATCTTTCTACGGATGATATTTTAAAAATAATTTTACAAGGTTTCACATTAATTTACATAAAAAACGTATAAGAGGGGAAGTAGACTTAAATCTTGTAAAAGTAAAAAGAAAATGTAGCCCGACAGTAAATTTGCTTAAAAAAGGAATTTTAAAACTATTTCTGAATAGAACCATTATCTCTTGTTTTTATGTACTTAATTAAAGAAAGCACTTTCTGAGGAAAAGGTTTTAGGAATTTTTTCATCCTTAGGTATCCGGGGGGGATAATAAATAGGACATTTATTCTATTAAAGGGAAGATTACGCATCGAAAAGCGGAGATATTTTACAAAGAGTCTGATTTTATTGACTGCGATATAGGCGATGAGAAACAAAATAAATAAGCAAAAAAAAAAAAAGCATTAAAAAGCGGTATCCGGTATAAATTGAAATTATGCAGGTAGTGGATGTTATCCCGTGAAAGCTTTTTAGATGTATAATTTGGAATTTGGTAAAGTTTGAAGAGCGAGTTTTAATTAAAGTAAATGTTTTGAAAGAAATTCTTTCATCAATTTCACTTATGGCCGGCTGAGGCATTTCCCGGCTTTTCGGCTGTAAAAAAATCTTCCGTATATAAGGGCCAAAGAAACTTAAGTCGCTATAAAAATTTCGGGCGAATGCAAGGAAGACTTGCCTAGACTTTGCAAAGAGTCGAACAATTACTCGAAAGGGATGGAAAAAGCGAATTTCCCGTTTCTTCCCGAAGCCGGAATTTTTCAACTCTCCGCCGATTAATCATCTCATTGTTTTGGCGGCTGAAATGAAAGTAGAAGTTGAGCTGGACCAGCGGCAGAAAAAATATCGTTTGCTCTCATTTGCATCCGTTTATTTCCCTCGCTCGCCGCCCCGACGTTCCTCGCACGAAGAATATCCTTTGCCACTTGCCCCCTACTCCACCCCCGCCCCACCCCCCAATAACCCTCATTTCTTTACTTAATTTTCCCCATAAAGTTTATGGAGGCGATTAAAGCTAGTCGTGTTAGCCCATCAGAATTGCTCATTTAGTAATAATACTCGAGCTTTTAATTTCAATGTATTAGCCGATGGATGAAAAAGAATTTCGTTAAGCCTCTACCGAGTTTTCCAAGTAAATATTATAAATGGAACTTTATCGTTCTGTATAAGAAGCTTGGAGATTTTTCACGATTTCGTTAATTCTTTAAGGGAAAGGAAGAAGGGCAAAACAATAAAATTTGACATAATAATCGTAATGTTATGCGGGGGTTGACCGAAAGCTCGCTAATATTAAGAATTTCATAAAACTTCGCGGGATTAAAGGGTTCATTGAGTTTGCCAAGAGTTTCACTCTATTCGATGAATTTTATAAGAATACTTTCTTGCACAAGGAATTACATTTAACAATAGTTTAGCTCTCGAGTTCTCAAGATGTCCGCTCTTGCATACGAATTCATTTATGACGGAAGATCGCTGTATCGATAAAAAGTTCTTACTTATAGCTTAAGGATAATGCATCGAATACAGGTTATTGGCCCCTCCCCGCCAACGCCGCGGCCGTCGAATATCCGGTAAATTTTCGCATCCCGAGGTGCAATAAGGCGAGCCATCCTTATCTTCTTGGGAATATACGAATCGGCCCTATTGGCCGAGAGGATAACGCGCTCAACGGCTCCCGCGATCTATTCGTTTATCGATATTTATTAATTCGTCTCCCAAGTTGAGTCTTCGATGCATCCTCTTCGATGCATCGAGCCTTCGTGTATTATTCCGCGGCTGAGTCCTTATCGCGGCATGCTGCGCCCGTAGGTCGCCCGCGCCCCTGACCTCTAGGAGTTGACGCGCGAGCGGTATCTCTCGAAAAGAGACAGTCCGTGCCGTACGGAGCGGAAATTACATTGTCACTTTTAACGCTTACCGTTTTCATTTCGTCCTCTACATCTTATCCCTGTCTCGCTTGCTCTCCCTACTCGCTCTCCCTACTCGCTCTTCCTACTCGCTCTCCCTACTCGCTCTCCAATGGCTCGTTGAGCTTGCGCTTCGAATGGCCATTTACATACCCTTTTTCCTTACTTCTCTCGTTTCCTAAGCTTTGCCCCCCCCCCCCGCACACCGCCCCTTTCCTTTCTTCGGCTTTATTTATCGGCTTATTTTCTGGACTCGTAGACCGGGAGCGCTGGGATCGATGGGAAAATCTAAAGCATATTTTTCTTCCCAGCAGCTCGTCATTTCTTTGCCACGTAAGGAAGAATTACGTGACAAGGAATTCGTTACTGAATCGCCATTGATTTTTCGCCCAGTGAAATATGTGCTTTTATGCTTTACGAAACGCCACTAAGCGATCCCCAACTCCATTCCACGTTTCGGCTAATCGCGATATTGGATTCCTAAATGTCGACCGTCGACCGGCCCTTGAAAAATATAAATAACCCTTCAAACCCTGTTTTTATTATATCCCTGATACTTTAAATAAAATTTTCATTACAAGCAATACGTGCGCTTGGACATTGTTCCGTTGAAATTCTGCGTGTCGAGATCAATAAAAAATCTCTCTTTACAAGAATAACTCTCCGTTAATACGAACGCGCGCGCACATACATACATATGTACATATATGTATATGTATATATGTATATATTTGTATGTGCTAAAGTAATCTCGAGGAATCAACAGATAAGTTTATTTTATACAACTACCAATTAACTTTATCAGCATGTGCATAAACGGACCTCGTGTTCGGAAACTCTTGTGCGGTTTGATTGGCAAATAGTAGAGTTACTTGACATAGCAAATGATCTATCCATATCCATGACCTGCAAATGATAATGTCGACAATGGAGGAAACGCTCTCTAGATTTGTAATTGGTGTTTAACGTTGGGTACCCATTTGCATTTATCTGAGCCCACACACATCCGCGTACTTATAAATTTTACTTGATATGTCGACAACGTGCTATTTTCATGATTTACTTCATGAAACTGAACTAATCGTAAATCGCTAACAACCCTCGATCTTTAAAGTCGAAACCATGAAAGTCAAATAGCAAGCTATATCACATTGTTTTTGTATAAAATATTTTATCATAAGGCGTAATGTCATTAAAAACGAATGCTTTTTCGTGTTTTTATTAATATTGATGGAGGGAGTTGTAATGAATTTTCATTAAATTTTGTTATTCTTTCGAAATTTGAGATTAATTAGAGCGCAAAAAAATAATTTGAAAATAATTCAAATTTGAAATAATCAAGATTGAAGCAGTTTTTCTTTTTTTCCTTTATAATGCAAAGAATGAACTACAGTTTTTACAAAAGTAAAAATTAAACTCAGCCACGTGTGAATTAATGTTTAATTTAGTCGTTGTAGCAGAGGCGTAACGCTTCGAAACACGATGAAAAATGCAATATAAAATTCATTATTTATTTTGTAAATGCCATCTAGTAATATATTATTTTAAAAAGAAAAATTGAATTATGAAAATTGGTGCTGCTGGACTGAGAGAATTAAAGTTCATAGCTTTGATCGCTGCAAAGGACATAGAAAATGCTTTTCGGGCATTGAGTTTCATTAAACGAGAATACGCAACAATGTTTAGCCATTTTTTCAAGAATGACGTCACGCAACAGACACCCTTTTTGTCCTTTTGTTTTTTACTTAACGCGCGCCAGCATGGAATATTGAATGGACGTAGGATAATTGTATTATGAATCGGGCACAGGAAATTATTTATTCGAACCCGCCGCCGTTTCGGCTCATTCGGTTGAATATGGGGTTGGGGGCGGGGGGAAGAGAGAGAGAGAGAGAGAGAGAGAAGTATAAATAATGACTGATGAGTGGGGGGGGAGAGTGGGAAGAAAAGCCCCGAAATCGCAAAACCTAAAATTCCTCGGGAGCCCACAATTAAGCTTTCAAATTAAATTAAAAAAAAAAAAAAAAAAAAAAGAAGCGAACTTGGCGCGCTCCCCTCCCGCTGCCCCGTCGAGCCCCGCGCGGTAGCGGTCGTGGAGGCTCGGGTTCGCAGTCCGTTGCGCGTTTCTTGCGCGCTTATTACGCGTCATTTCTGGGCACCGCGGCGAAACTTAACTTGGCCACTTTATGAATCCACTAGAAAGTTGGCCGATGCCACCCTCCCCCCCCCTTCACCCCGTTCTTCACTCCATAGAATTGCGAGAAAATAAACTTTCCGCAGAGGAAAGCGACTCTCCGGCATTTCATCCTCGAGCTTCGATGGCTCCACCGACTGTTTATTGTGTAATGGCCTCTTATACAACCTTCCTTCATTTTCTTCCTCCTTTTTAAAAAAGCTTTCTTGTCAACCGAGAGCCAGTCTCTTTTATCTTACCACTTTGTAAGGCATTATTCAACTTTAGACTACATTTTCCCTTTAAATTTTACACGTCTTTATAAAAGTGCATAAAGCCACTGGCATCCATTCTCTCTCTCTCTCTCTCTCTCGCGCGCGCGCGCTCCTCAATTTCCTCTCCACCCGTCCCGGCATTTATTTTTATAATTATAAAGTAATGCGCTTGAATTTCCATTGCAAATTACATTATCCGCGCATAATATTGGCAACGTTATAGTTAATTAAGCGGCAGTATTTTTTCCCCCCTTATAATAAATAAAATCCAATCAGCTTGTGTAATGAATCTGTCTAAATACTTTTCCCAGGCTTTGATCGTTTGTTTTAAAATTTGAATATTCGAATTATAAATTACGAAGCTTTTAAGCACGTTTAGCCTCGCTTATCGACCAAATCACGACCCTTGAATTCCTAAGAAAATAATTCGTTAGATAAAAATCGGTATTGAGAAGCTTCTGCAGTTGTACGACAAGCGTCATTGATACATTTTAATGATAAGAGAAGTTATAAATTCTTAAAGGAAAATCAAATACGACATGTCCTGGATCCTGGAGATCCAAGTACATCATTTGCGCAGCAAAATAATAAACTAATACGTAAACTTGGCTAATACATTACTCGCCCCTAAATTAAATATGACATTCACTTGATAATGACTATTTACGGTATTTATGCAATGCAGTCTCAGTCAAAGTATATTAAAACCATACGGGAGGCTTCCATTTATTGTACTTTGACATCAGAGAGATAAATATGCTTTGTTACGTGCGTATCTGTGGTAGACAATGCCCTTATCTTAAACTCTGCATACTCGCGAAATGCCTTTTGCGAATGCCTCGTCTACCAAAAGGACAATGGCAAAACTGAAATAAAATTGACTAAGAAACTAAATCGAGCGTATCGGGAGATCAGAGTGTATCATAAAAAATTTGCCCCTCTGCCCCATTATTATTTTTGAAAGGATAAAACAATGTGCAACGTCGAGTTTGTATTTTGGAAGAGCTAATAAAAAAAAAAAAAAAAAAAAAAAAGAAAAGAAAAAGCAATAAAAAAAAGAAAAAAGAAGGAATTAAAGCTTACTTATATTTTTCTACAAAGACAATTGATAGCTTAGAATTTATTAACGAGATATTATTGCTGGTAGAATTTATTTTTAATCGCGGGTACTGCAGTAACTTATTTACTGTAAAAAATGCGAACAAGTTTATCAGCTATAAATGAAGTTGTTTGTTTCGAAGGGCCGCGAGGAATCTTTATAGAACGTGGCTCTCGGCCAAGTTCGCTAAAAACGTTGTATGTTATAGTCCTCGATCTATAGATCAAAAGTGTCGGGGAGTCTAAAGCTCAATCAGGCTCGCTATCGCTACGGGAAGACCGAATACGAGAGACCAAAATCTCCGTGCGCAATTTAATCAATAAAAATCTTTTACCGAAGAATCGCCGCGTCATTGAGCTTTAGCACTTTGTTCTAAAGAGTCTAAGGGGCGAGATTTTAATAAATGTCCGCTTCGTTATTAATATTTAATAAAGCTTCGAGAGCCCTCCTCGACTATTTCATACATCTGTCGAGCTATTTTTATTGCTCGCATCGTTCCTTTATGGAAAACTGCACGTCGCTCCTACGTAATTACAGCTGATTTTCATGGCGACTAAGCCCCATAAAAATATTCCGAAAATGAAATTTCGCTTCCTCGTCCATTCTAGGGAGAGAACGTTCTAGGCGGCGGAGTCACGGAGAGGGGATACAGAGAGAGAGAGAGAGAGAGAGAGAGAGAGAGAAGAAAAGTTCTGTCGAGTGCAATTAAAATCGAAACGTTAGAATATTTTCATATTTATGGGAGATTATAACTCAGAAAGAACGATACCAAGGGCGGCTTCGGCCTTTAATGTTTAAGTTACTCTAGGCGTAAACGGCAGGACAGAGGCAGTTATTTCATAACGCGAAAGACAGTTTTCGAGTACTTTGGCAAGCAAAACTAAAACGAAACGATGATACTATATCGCCGTCTACTGGAAGGATGCCTAAATAATAGTAGGTGGAATAAAAGTAAGGCGTCATTTGCTTTTATGTCGTCTTGTCGCGAAGAATATCCTTTCGGTAAAAAATTCGACCTCTCTCTCTCTCTCTCTCTCTCTCTCTCTCTCTCTACCTCTCTCTATCTCTATCTCTATCTCTATCTCTATCCCACTCCTCGGGAAAGAGAATTTTCATTATTTACTTTAAATCTTCAAAGGAAATTTCAGAAAATATTTCTTTAAAACTTTTGGAACTTTTATAAAGTTAAAGATGCCCAGAGACTAGGGTATACGCACTTATGATCTACTCGGTAATTCAATATTTATGAAAAAAGTATGTGGTTCGTTATATTTGTACTTTGTATTTTTTACACGTTTTCTTTTTCCAAACGGAAAATGCGGCATTTTCATTTCTCCTCGAGCACTTACGAATAATGCGCGCTTCCTTAATTGTGTCGCACACCATGTGTAGTGAGCTATTTTGGACACTTCTGTTGGACTGGATTTCGTAAAATTTGACCTGATTTGTTAATTTCGAGCTAATTCGAGGTTAGGGGAGCCTCGAATGTAAGGAAACAAGTCCGAAAACAATATAATATAACCGTTGAAAAGAGCGAGTGAGAATAACGCTCCAGTTAGCTCGAGTACTTGAAAGAAAAGGGATATTTGTTTTACTGGAATCGCAATGGAAGGGGCGAGAAGTATTTATTCGTGAGTTCGGGCGCATAATAATTGCAGAGTTGCAGCGTTTGAAAATATTTTCAACGACATTTCGTCCTGGAATATGCCTCTTAAACGTTGCCATTGTTACATCCGATTCTTAAAGTCTGCCTAGATTAAGATCCGAATCGCTCTGGCTGTATAAAAAAATACAATAACTGCCGTTTAATGGTCGAAGGCCTCGGTTTACCGAAGACTCGGTCATTCTCTGGGCCACTTCTCCACTTTCGATCACTGCGTCTCACAAGAATCGCGTCCAATTCTTTCGGAGCTCATTAGAGATATTAACCGATTCGTCCGATCGCACCACTTCCGAGTGCTGATGCCGGCTTATCTTCGACTGCGGTCACGAATGACCGGCCCATCCCGTGGAAACGAGTTGCGACATTCTCCCCTTAGCCTCTCGGGATTAGTGAAATCAATCGATTTAACCGATCAATGTGGATTGTATGGAGAGAGAGAGAGATAGAGAGAGAGAGAGAGGCTCAGTGGCTTACCGAGGCCATTTTACAATTCGTTCCTAAACAATCGGACGAAGAAAATGTAAAGTCTAAAGAGAGGGAAGCTCATCGTCGAGCGCAATAATTAAACGTCATTTTTTCAAGTTCAAGTCGTAGTGAAGTTATGTCATCTTTAACGAACTAAGTAACTTAGGCAATGACAATGCTCGCTTAGTTCGCGCTGATTAATCGTACGTAAACACAACGCGTAATGAGAAACGCGTCGGGGATTCATATTGAGGAAAATCAACGTGCAAATAAGTTTTCAAGTGCTTATAACGCCACTGCCCGACGAGCTCGATGAAATGATTACGTCTGCCGATAATAGTATTATCCGATAATGGAAAGGACATTGAAAATCATAATAATTTTATACAATATTGAAAAAGTATGCTTTCAAGTGACGGTAATTAAGAATGACGGTAATTACCAGGGCTGACCCTGGGAGAGCCGAAAGCCTATTAACATCCTTCGCTGATTTCTTTAATTACGTCCTATGGTTCTTAACAATTATCGATATTAATTGAGAAAAGCTGTTTGAAGATTATTATACCAATTAAAAGATATTTATTCAGGGGATTAAGGGAGGCTTTAACATTCGTCGTCGTAGGTAAATAGAGGGAAGGCGATAGTGACGGGTGCGGTGTCGGGCATTGTGACAATAAAATTGAAGGAATTACATACAGATAATACGAAAAGTTATATATTGTCGCTGCCGCGTAGATGCGTCTACGTTGGTCGTTTTCTTTTTCTCTTCCTTTTTTCTTCCCTTTTTCTCCTTCTTTTTTTTCCTTATTTTTTTTTGTCGAGGCGGCTGAGCTGGCGGGGCAGTTGGCGGAGGGGTGCGCAGCTATTTATTCCCCGTTACAATTGTTATTAATGTATCTTTCGCGAATTCTGTAATATTGTTCACTCTGGAATTGGCTTAAGGATGAAAAATGGATTTAATTATTTAAGTTTGAGGAACCGGGGCTACTTAAACTTCCAAAGTCTTCTCGCTCGAAAAACTAATTAACGTTTGATCTAATTAAAAGTTTGCCGGCAATTATTGCATACATCGGCCGCGATGCGTTTCCAGCTCGCCGATAATAAAAATCACGTTATCAATGGCAGTCGGAGCGTCCGGGGACCGTCACCGGAAGCAACAATAAGGACGAGGACGAGGCCGGCGTCGGAGGCGTGGGCGCGGGAGAGGGCGAGGGAGAGGGCGGGAGGCCGGGGGGGGGGCTTCACCGGCGCCTTCCACAAACTTGAGAGCAAACAAAGCGGAACAATCCAAACGAGGTCTTGATGAAGCTCATCGCGAGTTACGGCGCATCCTGCACCAGCTGTTGCAATATAACACCGCAATTACGATGGAGGGGATGGTGCGGCGTGAAAGTAAAGCTCGCGGGTTTCTCGCGAGGACCGATCATAAGTCTCGTCGCCCGTTCTCTCGCCCTGGTCCCCCTCTGACATCCATCCGCCGAACCTCTCCCCCCCCCCAATCCCCACGCATACAGCCATCGCCAAACACGCCGACACGCCGACATCGCCCAACCGACGCGCGGCGATGCTCGAGAAATTAGTTGCAGCTCCTCGTGTGAATTCAACGATGAGGAATATTATGTCTCCCGGGCCAACGAGAAGGAGTTGGGAATTAGAGTTGCCGGGGATCGAGACCTGCGCGAGGATCACGAGCCCTCGTGCCCTCGGGCTATCCACCCCCGCACAGCACCCCGACCGCTACAATCCCCCTTTGCATTAAATGCAAGGCTAGGCGAATACGTTGCCTGGATTACGTTGCATTAGCCAAATTTTTATATCATCCCTCTCCCTCCAGCCGCCCGCCGATCCCCGTACCGCGACGCTCCACCAGCTCCAGAAATTTTCAATTAAAATCCTTATAGCGTAAGGATTGCAGGCTCGCCCCGGCAAATAATACAACTAGCTTCGCTTTATCAACGCGAGAGGCTCTTTATTATGCCCTCTGCATTTATTACGTCCTCTGACAAACCCTACGCAATACAAATTATCCCCATTTTTCTAATAGGATCCCTAGCACGTTCGTAACCTGGCGCTCGTTTTAAGCTCCGCGACTCCCCCGACCTCGCAAATACAATTACAGTCTAAAATTAGTCCAAAGCAGCCCCGCTAATTTACTCAAAGCTTCGTTACCTTCTCGCGTATTAATTTATAAAGGGAAAGAAGAAAAAAAAAAAAAAAAAGAAAGCGGCCTCTGGAAAAAATGTAAATATCAGAGAGAAGAAAGAAAGGATCGAGACTAGGAATGCTCATACGTAGTCAACGAAAATCATCAGGAGCCTCTCCTCCAGCCTAATCACGACCATTACATAAACCACGTTGCTTTTTATTTTTTTATTTTTCAATCGAACGCTCCTCGAGATACTTTCTGAGACTTCGACTTAGACTTAGACATTCTAGTCGGGTGCGCTTCGGTACATGTTTCGCAGTGAGAATGTCACGCGTTGCGGCCTTACAATTAATTCGCGCCTTTTCAAATTAATTTCAAATGATAATCGTCCGATACCTTACCTTATATCCCCTTAGGCATTTTTTTTCTCCTTCCCTCCAGAAGCAGTTTGGAGCTTTTGCTTAAAAACGCAAAGGAAAAACTTTTTCACTTTAGTAAACACTTCACTTGAGCTACTTCTGACGTAACGCTGAAAACGTAAAACTTTTTTACTTTAGTACATCGGTAAATGAAAACTTTTAAATATAGCATCGTAAAACTTCGAAGTATTACTAACGAAGTATAACATTGCACAAATTCATATAAGATTTACGAGGATTAACCTCGGCTATCGATGGCCCCGAAACTTTTCATCTCGCTTAACGTTAAATTCATATTATAAATAAATCATCATAACAAGTAATTTCACAAATACTTATCTCTCCTGTCTTTATACTTTATTAATAAAGCTCGTGCGAGAGTATGCCGGCCCTCGATCGCGATCTATAAGTAAGTACAATAACCAATGCAGATTTTATCGATTTTGTCGTACTTGCTTCGTTAATATTAATCCCCTCTCTCTCTCTCTCTCTCTCTCTGTCCCTTATGTTTATGTAAAGCCTTAAAATTTTTAATGATTCTTAGACGCTCTCGTATAGAAAACGTGCGAATCACATGTAATTCTTAAAACCGAATCTTATTATCTTAATATTACATTTACCACTGGATTCATAATATCTGTACGTGGAATGTAATGCCTTCGCATGTGAATCACGTAAGATAGCTTATGAAAATTAACAATGATAATTACAATTAGCTTGATTTCGCATTAATCGTTGATCAATCAGAAGTATGTATAATTAAAATTTGTCTTATTTCTTATTTGTGTCATCCCCGTGAACTTAGAAATTAGTTCCTCTAGAATTTTTAAAAGAAACTTAAAGCAGTCGATTTCTATGCAAATATTAACGTAATTTTACCAGTAATTTTACATTACCCTTTGTTTCTATTCATAATATTGAAAATTTCTTCGCAAAGCACTTTAAAGCCATTAAAAAATTTTCTATTATTACGTACCTGTGCAAATGAATAATGTTTTTAAATGCTACTTTATGAATCTCAGCGCTGCAGCGTACCTTATTAATATTGCTCTAAAAAAAAAATTGGTATCGTTAATAATTAACAATTGATGTTGGCGGGGAGCTGAATTTAATTTACGCCATTGATTAATTAATTAACTAAGATGCTATCGCGCGTGTAAATTATACGATGAGCACGCGTGATTAATTAGTAATTATAATCCATTGGCAATTTTATTTAATTAATTTGAGGCCATAAACATTTAGATTAACAAAAATATGTCCGCGTCGGCCTGATTAATTGAATTAAAAAGTTCAAGGGTTATATTGGTTAATCGGATTAATTATAGAATATTGTTTAAGAATTAAGTTCCGAGAATGGCAACGGCCTCTCGTTCATACGAGACTTTTTATCAGATTTACAACGATGATACGCTCTTAACGATCTATAGACTAATGCAGTTGGTGGAAAATTTGAGGCGCTGATCGTAATTGTTCAATAACCTATGAATTCAATATTATGAAGAAATGGGGCGCTTTTTTAAAATTCTTAATCTAAACTACGAGGAGCAGTTGAGCGTTATTATTCGAGTAATTTACGCTATTCATTTACTTTCACAGAATAAAATTTAATATTTTTAATAGCGATGTGTTTTTATGTTGAATAAAGAGCGAGTCTCGCTATTATTTAACGTTTGATCGTTAATATTTACTGCTAGGGAAGCGTAAAATTCCAAATAGTCACTGATATGACGTGGTATAATTAATAATTCTTTACAGCAGTTATCTTCTGCAATCTGGAAATATGTTATAAACTCGGAAATTAAGTGCACATATAGTTGCCGGGAATACGGATGTATCTATGTGTGCTCATGATGGAGTCATGGAAATTTTCACTTCATAGCTGTTGAGATTTTACAAGGCTTCATATTAATATTATTATACTTGTGCTTTACTTAGTTTACTTGCACTTAATCATTCTATACTCTATCGGAAACACGTACCTTCACGATTTTATCAATATTAAACAATTCTTTTTTAATACGTTAGTCTCTTTATTAACGTCAATTAAATAATTGCCGGGATCGTTAGAATTTTATAAACAGTTTACCACGTATTACATCGTAAGGCGAAGTACTTTATTCATTTACATACTTGATTACTAATACTAGCAGAACAATCCTTTCGTTCGAATAATATATATTTTACCTTCTAACTAAGTATGATTATAATAAGAATTTTAAATAATGACGATACGAATTACTCGAGATTTCATAAGTATTTTTGGAAATGTGCCTGAAAGTGGAATAGAAAGCTGTGAATAATTAAAATCTGTGCATTAATGGAAGGTAAAGGCTTAGCTGCAATAACGGCAAGAGTTGGCAGTAATTTGTATAAATATCTTGAAGTGCGAATCGAAGTTGCTCGTTATTCGAGTCGAAGTGGAGGTAAAAAGTTATAATCGCGCATCGATGTCCATACGCGATTCGAGTGATTCGCAGGTGAGTAATCCTTGCTTATTTATATATAATTCGCCGAGGCAATAACCGCGGAGAGCTACGTTCCCGGAAATTGAATTAAAGTCCAATGTAACGCTGGAGCAATCCGACAGACAGGTTAATAAAATTTCTCCTCAAGATTCAAGGCTCGCGGCTGAAGTAAGTCGAGCGCTCATGATGCATCTGTACAATGAAGCAAATACATAACACAGTACTCGGCTCCGTATTTTCCTTTGATGCAACCCCCTTGACAAACTAACAAGCACGGGCGAATGAATCGCGTATAGGACGACCCACGCATATATATATATATATATGCATCTACGTATAGAAAGAGAGAGAGAGAGAGAGAGAGAAAGACGGCGGTGGCGGGACTTCACCCCGACACTGAAATTTCCCTGACTCCGGAGCTACGTGCTCATAATGATAATGCCTCCTAGGAGCCGAGGCGCTGTCTCCAAGTTCTCCTCCTTCGCTACCTCGTCTACGCGTTCATTTTCTATATTATCGAGCCAAAGAATTTCATCGATACGCCGCAGCATTTTCTCTTCAGTTTTTCTTCTCTCCCTTTCTTTTTCTTCTCTTTTTCTTCTCTCTGTTTTTTTTTTTTTTTTTTTTTTTTTTTTTTATATATACTTATAATTACCCAAACTCGTTTAACCGACGCGCGATCTCGAATTCTGTTCGCATCTCATAAATTTGGCTGAAAATTTCTTCCGCAGAGTACCTTCCACATTACGTATGCTAATACAACATACAAAGGTAAAAATATTTCAATCTTAATTTGAAGAGGAGGCTAATTACATTTTTAGAGAGCTAATTAGCTTCTATAATTAATACGTCAACAAAAGATAAGCGGAAGGAGCGGCTGCTCGTTGTTGCGGGTCGAGTAAAAGGCCGAGCGGTGGCGAGGGGCACGGAGGGGATGGGGGCCTTCGACTCGAGATCCGAAGATTCTATTCGCGCCGGGGTTCAGTAATATTAACATTAACAACAACAACAACAACAACAACAACAACAATAGTAGTGCTACTAGTGGTAGTAGTGGTAGCGGTAGTGGTAGTAGTGGTAGTAGTGGTAGTAGTGGTAGTAGTGGTAGTAGTAGGAATAGTAATAGTAATAATGATAACGAATGTAGAGTAAGAATAATGTAGTCGGAGGTTGAGAGGTGTGCACGTGGTCGGCCGGCGTCAGACTCGTCGGACTATCGAATTACTCTCGTAGACTCGAGGGACGAATAATTGAAGGTTTTCGTAAAGTTAATACGCCGTGACAATTCGATACGTAGCGCGTAGTAGGCTTGGGCAATTGAGAATGCAATTAGGCTTGCCGAGCTGCCGATCGCGAGGCTTGTTTATTTATTCTTCATTACTCCGATCGATACGCTTGACTGAGTAAGGCGTCGGACAAACACGCGGATCTCCGCATAAATCAGTCCCTCGTTTATTAATGATTTACATGCTCTTAGCCTTGATTGTCCAACGATTATTAAGAAATCAGATGTAGTTGAATAAATACAAATGTCTTTAAACCGAAGCCTCTCGGTACCGATCTCGTCTCTTTCAACTCAACGGGTACATAGCTTGTGTAACAATTAATTGAAATCGCGGATGTCGGTGGTGCAGCTCCCCCCTGCGGAGTTTAATCAGCGCGCAAAGACATTGGCTCGAGGATAAAAGTTCACGTTCACTCGTACGTCTTCGTTTTATTCATTCCTTCAAATTTTCTTACACCCCCTTCGTCACTTCGCCCCGCCCCCCTCCACTTATTTAGTCAAGTTAAAGTAGCCCAAGTGTTCCAGACCTACGGGCCATAATAACGCGCTTCCGTCCGAATTAACATAATATTTCCACGGCAATATAAACGTACCCCAATAACCCCAATATTTCCTCATCTGTCGTCCCGCACTTTTATCACACATTTCTCATCAAATTAAGCGACAATCATAATAAAACCATTACAAATCTCGTATTATTAAAGTATTATTATTATTATTATTATCATGGCTCGTTAATACATTCTAATATAAACTCGATTCTACGCACTTTATCTTCTTCGAGGTAGAATGGCTATTTAATTAATTGATTTATTACATTCATTATCGAACGACAGCGAGAATTTGATTTTTTCTCTCTCTCTCTCTCTCTCTCTCTCTCTCTCTCTGTCTTCGAGCAACTAGAGTCGAGAATGATTTGATCGATTAGCCAGTGACGTAAGCAAGATTTTAACCGACTGACAATCATCGTTGGATAATTTTGCTTCGTTCCAAGCTTAACCTTCCTTTCTCCTTAAAATGCCTTCCAGACCCAGCTATTCTATTATATTTATTTCATTAAGTTAAAATACGTTTAATTCAATTATCCTGTATTCCAGTGTAATGATCTGCTTCAAAGCATTCCTCGGTATATTCTAATGGCTTTATTGTATTGCCAGCGAGATTCCAACGAGCGGCAATTAGTCAGTCACGAGCATCACGTGACTCGGAATTATTTTCAGTTGCCGCGCCACCATCTACTTATTCTAATACTCCGCATTATAAATTATCAATTCCTTCGGCCTTTCCGTTTCACTTTTTATTCGTTATTACTAATTAAAATCCATCGGTTTTATTTATATCTTGATCTCGCTTACCCAAGTACCAGCAACGTCTATCGCTTCTTAATAAACTCTATTAAAGTCCACGCGCATTAACATCCCGAACTTTCTGTATAAAATTCTATATAAAAGCACGTACGTTTTATTAAATTAAAGTGTAATAAAGGGGACCATCATCATTAAAACCACCGATTCGAGTACAATCTATAAGCTTCAGAATATAAAACTATCTCCAGGAATATGAAACTGGCCCAACGTCAAAACCGAAAAGGAGAAAGGGTCAGAGTGAAGTCACTCTCCATTACATGCAAGTAAATTATCTGGAGCGATAATAATTCAGCATTTATAAACACCGTAGAGCGAATACCACTTTCAGGGGATCTGACCGCCCTTAATTTTCCCCGATCCTCTGGAAACAGCAGATGAAACCGCATATACGATCTTGTTTACATTTTAAAAATGTCGTAGGCTTATTAACGGCTCATCCCACTCTTTCGTTATCTCTCTAATACACACCAGATTGAGGCCAATACACTAAACGCTCAAATACATAACAGGGTCATGTATATGACCCTCAAAACCTCTACATCACCTAAAAACTCTAATATCCAGGAAATCACTCCAATAACTCTAATTACATGAGTGAGACAGAAAATCTGAAACCCCCAAAGAAATTGATAATCTCCATAACGCCCATAAACTCAATAACCGAAATGATACAAATATTCTGAAAATTTCGTTATCCTTAATAACATCAATTATTACGTTTACTTGGAAACATACAATTATCTATTTCGTGTAAATTTTAATACCTTCGTAATAACATAATATTATTAAATAAAACTTGTTTTTTAAAATTTTATCTATATAAGTTGTGTTTTGCCAAGTTTTTACTCTCTCTCTCTCTCTCTCTCTCTCTCTCTCTCTCTCTCTCTCTCTCTCTCTCTCTCTCTCTCTCTCTCTCTCTCTCACTCTCTCTCTCTCTCTTTTATTTGATTATTTTAAAACCTACATTGTACACAAATATTCATTTAATATACTTTTATTACTGTTAAAAAATTATTTACAAGTAATATTATTAGGTTTAAATTTTCTTCAATGAAATATTTTGTAGGTAATGATAAATACTGAAGAGGCTTTTTTATGTATTTATTACATGAATGAAAATAACAGTAAAAATATACAAACGATTTGAATAAAATTTTGAACCAAAATTTGTGAGACTAGGTGTTAATAACAGATTTTAATAAATACATTCAATTCCGTATTGTTTCATATAGGCAAAAGTTCAGTATAATTGGTAGTTAGTATTTTATTATTTATATTTAGGCTTTTCTGTCTTTATCCCAACCGAAACATCGAAACAGGTACATACCTTCAAGCATATATGCTTGCGCATATTTGTTAAAAATTTTCTTAGAATTTGTTTAATAATTTTTTACAATAGAAACGGAATAATCGGATCATTCGTTTCCTCGCAAGTAAAAGTGAATCTCCAAATTTATAATTTATTCCACATCGTATAATTTTAAAGAGAATTTAGAAAGAAAAAGTAGAAAAAGTATTTTTTACAATATGTGGAAGAAAAGGGATGATTTTTTTTTTTTTTGACTTTGGAGTTGGGACGGAGAATGGAGAAGGGAGAAAAGCGTCAAGTCGATCAATAGTGACAGATGATCCGATCCTTCGATCCTTCGATGCATTTGCAGATTCTGTCCTGTCGGATTTGCCAATAATTGTATTACAGTGCACTTTAGCCAAGTGGTGTACGAACGTGTGTAGCATGTGACGTTTTTTCAAATTTCCCGCGCTTATGGCTCAACTTTATGACTTTTTTTCCCGCCGCCCCCTCCGTGCCTCATCCATGATTCCATCCCGTCTTCTTTCGACGTGCAAAATTCCAGTTTGGCTCGCACCGGCTCACATCGCTACTGACTATTAACGAGGACGGTAACAATAATAACGAAATAATAGCAATAATAATTATTTGAAAAAAATCACCCCGACCGGCGGCAACGAATACCGAATACATAAAATAAACATAATCGACGAGAATCGCTTATAAGGCTCAAGATAATTTAAACAAATTAATCATTGTCATCGATTCGATTAATTACCATGTTAATTTAATGTTTAATAATTATTCATAGATAAATGGGATTGGTAAGGAACATCATATTTTATCAAATTCTTCAATAAAATAAGAAGATAAGGTCTTAAAATACTAACACATACTCAATTACATAAACCGTCTTTTTGTTTTCTTTTTTCTTTTTCTTTTTTTTTTTTTTATATATATATATACATATATGTCGGACGTGTCATAAACGTTGGAAACTATTTCGTGCATAAATAGTAATAAGTATTAATATTTTTGCTGTACATAAATATAATTCAATAACTCAGTAAAAAAAGCTATAATATATATTTAATATGTATCTACTCTCACCTTTATAAGTATAAATTTAAAATACTTGCATTTCTATTTGAATTTAACGTCTTATTTTTTTAATATCAATTTAATATTCACAACATTGATAAGCCTAATGTCGTGTAAAAAATTAGAAACCATTTCGTGCATAATTTGCTTTCGACTCTTTCCTATAAATAAATCAACGGCATAATTAGAAAATATAGTCCAAGTAATAATTTTGATTTCGTATAGGTCTCGTATAGAATATATCTGGAGAAATGAAGCTGATTTTACTTTTTGTATTTGTTTTCGTTTGGGCTACTTTTGTCGAAGGTTTGTTACGTTTATCAATAAGTCGACAAAACATAAACACATACTGGTTTAATTTTATTCAAAGCTAAGTTCATTAGACTTCACGAATTATAATCTCTTTCCATGTATGAAAATGTAATTAAACTTTCTGAAATATAATTAAATAATCTTATTTTATATAGGTATAAAGGAGAATTTATCACAGATTTTTGTATCTACAAGTGATTGCACCGATTGTTGTACTGGTAATAGTTTTACCATCTAACCGTTTATCTTTAAGACATAATTCATTGACTAAAATATACAACAAATATTATTACAGTTTTAGTCGAGTAAAATATTTACTTAAGATAATGTTAAAATTTCCAAAACATTACAGATTTTTAAAAATTTGTAACAAATAATTTTATAATAAGCTTATTGAATTAAACTATTAATATAATTCTGTTTTTTTAAAACTACAGTTGGTATAACAGCGACTATAAAAAAATGTAGAGATAAGTGTGATTCGCTTGTACGTAGTGGTACGTAAATTTATTCAAAATATTTTTTCTCATAATTTCGAGATTTATCTTTTGACGTTCATTATTGTAATCCGGATAAAGTAAATACTTCTTCGTACTTTACGTATTACTTACGATAAAAATGATTAAATTTTCTTTTAAACAGGAATTATGCTATTTCACAAAAAAAAACATTGTCACAGAATGTGTAAAGGTGAGTCAGATATTTTTAATCCGAATAATCTGTATAAATTATTTCTACAAGTAAGAAAGTCGATGTTGCCTTCGATTCACACGAATTCTAAATATTTAACATTACAGAGATTTATATATTATATACTGTATTTATATTAAGTTTCAGGAGTATAAATTCGGTTAAATCAAATAGTTTACTATTTAGTTTACCACTTTACCACTTGGATAGATTCTAGTTCGCTTATTTAGAACAAATTAAATACTTTTAAATCGCGTATTTGTTCATACAAAGCAATTACGAAGGTGAAATTTTATAAATATTTTATCAATGAGTTTCTATATAAGTTTTTTTTACCTTTAGAAATTTTGCAAGAATTATGAAGAGAGCAATGCCATAAAGAAAACGCCTCTGTATCATCTATTGTAAATGTGGTTTTTATGTAATTTATAAAGTAAAGATACTGTACGTGCTGATGTAATTATGTATCTGTTCGCAAATAGAATTAAGTTTTACAATATATTCATAATTCTAGATGGATTATAAAGAAATAGAGAAAATAGAAACTGAAAATAATATGTAATAAGGATTATAAACTTCTGTTTTAGGTTATTCAGGGATTGGATTCACATCTTGTTGTATTCGAATGTGTAACAGAAAATTTCAAGAGGTAAGTTACTTCATCTCTATCTATACTAATAATAGTAACTCATAACTAAGAATAGTGCATTTTATATAGAAGGAAAATAAATAATTTAACTGGTCTACTAATTAGAAACTTTTTTGCATCTTATTCAATTTAATGATTATATAAAATTGAATTTAAAATGATACGTCAATTTATTTTATAGGCCGGTCAAATACGCTCGGAATATTAATTAATATTAAAACATAAGGTAAATAGAACATATACGTTAAAAATTACGGGATAATTAAAAGAAATTTTTAATTGAAATATGTGAGAGCGGATTTATAAAATTTATAAAATATAACACCCAAATGCCAAAACTTGAAAATGTATGTTACAGGTTAATAATCAATGACGTTTGGGGGGTCTGAACAATAATATATTATACTAAAATTAAATATGTAAGGCGACGTTTAAAATTATTAATGTTTATTGCAAAGGAATGTAAACACGTTGAAAGATATATATATGTATAAGATATTAAATATGCGAATACAATGTATTATTTTCCACATCCTTCGATATAAAGTCCATTTATTAATAGATCCATTTAATTCTTGCATATACCAATACGTGATATAGTCTGCAAGTTAATAATAATTAATAATCAATGCCTAATTATTTATCCTTAGGCTTATATTAGCCAATTTGGATTATTAGACTAGATAATTGGATATTGATTTATAATCGGACAGTTAATAAAAGCGAATGAGCTTGTCCTTGTCTAATTATCATTCCCAAAACTTGCTTTCCCCAGCACCTCTTCATCAACAGTAATATTTAACGATCACCATTATTATAAATGATAATAATAAGTAGCAATGGCTAACAACTATGCTATTTATATAATTATGTATAATTATTTCGTAAACGGCATCGATGTTTTTACGATAACTTACGGGGAAACAAAAAACGTCCCATTGACACCTAGACTTTCTATGTCCTTTAAGTAATATCAGAAGTTTAACGTAATTAAGATAAAAGTATAGAAAAAATAAAAGTAAAAAAAACAAAAAAACCCGAAACTTGTTACGATTGCCGGTGACCGAGAGTCCTTTTAACGGTTCTCGCAATGTGATTTTAATACGATTGTTGACCTTCAGTCGTTTTTCATTGAAAAATCTTATAGTTTAAGCGTGTGGGCAAGATAATTACGATTTTCTATTGAAATAAATCGATCTTCGGTAGAATGTAGAGCGGAGAGAAATTGTTGTTTACAGGAAGGCCGAGTCGATAAGCAGCCACTATTTGATATTTTGTTTATCTGGGCGGTGCTCGAAGCCAGAGGGCTCGCAACTTTTCACCTATGCCAATAATATAACTGTATTTGTATCCGGGCCCGGGCGGAGTTACCGAGAATAACGCGCGCTTCTCCACGTATACTCGTTGTTTTCTTACAAATTGCTTGCTCGCGGAGGAAAGTTCCTAAGGATAATGCATTGCGCTTGACCAGCTCAGAGATTTATTAAGTTCAAAAGCTTTGAATCTTCTATAAGTAAAGCTTATAGAATAAACCTACTTCCTAGACAAGTCTAATACATTGCATTTACAGGCTATTTCATGGACAATGTATGTACATATATATGTATTTATACAATATTAGAAGCATTTTTCAGTAAATATTATTACAACGATTATTCATCGGCGACCTATAGATATTTTATTTACTAACCTACTTTATTATGAATAATAATTACATCTACTCCCTGTAATATATTTAATACAAATAAAAAGTACGTAAGACCGTAAGGAGCACAATAGCAATATTCTCCTAATACCGCTCATTAACATTTTTAGTATAAAATATCGTGTATTTCTTTTTACAAATACAGTACATTCGACGCGCGACAAACAATTCATATAACATAATTTTATTATATGCTATTATTTTATTACTTTACATTTACGAAAATACCATCAAAATACTCACAGACACGAGCAAGGCAGTCTATGTGAAACGCTACAGTACAGTTTGTAATTGAACTTACAATTTTTCGCATCAATATTTATCGATAGAATCAAGTATCCGTTAATCGATGAGTTATTCATTAATTGACCTAATTATTATATAATCTGTTTATATTACTTTAAGCTTGACGTATTACTAATATAACGTTAATTGAAATAACCACGGAATAGGAATATTTCGTACTCGAATAGTTTATAAATTTTAGTTTAAATTCTTGTCAAAGTGATGTGAAAGTATTTATACTTGCCACCGAACTCCTGAATACTAAGTTATTTATGTTTATTTTGATTCTGGATAAGCGTTCACGCGTACAATTAAAGTTTGACGTCGGATCGATCGTATGTTATTATTGTAGCGGTTGTCACTCTGTTATTAAAACTTACGTTTCAATTATTCTTTCATTTTAATTGAAATCCGGCATTGACGTTCGCTATTGCTTCGATGTAATAGACGGCTTAAATAAAAAAAAAACGAAAAAAAAAAAAAAACCCCCGAATAGTCGAAAATCCATAGCTTTAAAAATACATAGGAATAGATGGATCTAGAGGAAGGATCTTGATGAATAATCCTCGGAATGGATCAATGGCGTTTCATATTGGTTGCGTCAGTTTATGAATCAATTATCGGCGCGGGAGATGATTGGGGTTATAAGGAAATGAGCGTGCCTGTCGCTCCTTGCCGAGCTTCTGAGCGGGGCTTGAAAAAGCACGGGGGCTGGTGGGGGGTGGTGGGGCGATGGCCGCCAGATGGAGCCACGCGATGCCTCTAACCCCGGCCTACAGTCGGAGGAGAAGTGGCCTGGGCGGGAAGATCGGCGGGAGGTTAGACCGACGCGGACGCTGCTCGGGAATCCTAGATTAAAGTTTTGCCACGAGCAAACGTAATTACTCCTAGTCTTCTTTCGACTTTGGTATATCTGTCTGTCGCCTTGAGCAAACTCTCTTCCTTCGAGTTCTTCTCATTTCTTACCTCTGCCCTCCGCCCCTCTGCCGCCCCCTTCCTAATAACATATCGGGGCTTTGTTTTCCACGTCGGATAATTCAACTCCAAAGTCTTTCCCGATCTCCGCTTTCCGTTTATATTTATATACGTCATTGAAAATTTTTCATTCCGATAGATGCAGCGCGATCGTTTCTTCGCCCCCCCCTCTCCCGACTATTCCGTTAATTTCGTTAATTAACTCCTAATTTCATGGCCAACTTTATTATTTTAAGCGTAAATCTCTAATTAAATTTTCAAAGCCAGCCAACCTATTTAGCCAATTACATATTCAATTTCACAGAAATTTAAATATAAATAAATAATATTGTAAGGAAAAGAGAAAATTAAGTGACGTCATTCTGAAATTACTTGTAAAACTTATATGTTGAATTGTATACTCGGTATAATATCATTACGGATATGTATATTTTTTTGTATTCTAAAACGAGTAACGTACACTACTGATGTTGTTTCATGAAAAAGTACTGCTTGTAAGAGAGTTTATATGTTTTTTAATTTAGCTTCCGTCGCTTAGAAATACAAATCCGAGTGTATATTATTAAAAAGAAATCGTATTATTCAGATATGCGGAGAAAAAAATTGAAACAAATGCAACGGATTCGTTTGTAAATTCGTAATTCGATTGAGTTCGATTGAAGATCATTAATACATGTATCGATGACATTTGTGTATTTGAGAATAAAATTAACAAAAGACAATAATCTGATGAATTAACCAGCGATTAATAGTTTAATAAAACGAGAAGGGACTAGGTATCGTAAGAGGATGGTTTCCTCCTTGTTCATTCCTCTCGTTAAATTCCCTTTATTTTCTCCTTTCTCTGTGATTCTAGCTTTTTCTTAATTGTGTGGGTTTCCATCCCCCGCCCCGTCATCCTTCCTACGTATCCCGTTGCCGACACGAAAGTCGAACAAGTCCGGTACCTGTATTCTCGCCGCCATGCATGACCCGCTGACTAATAGAGAGTGCATTCACCCACGCACACGACACACGTGTAAGCATTCAGAAGTCTTACCTCGTTCCCCCCCCCCACTCGCCGCGCCGTCCATTTCGTTGCAATTCGCTCAGTACTTCCCGCGCCAGCCGAGGGGAATTGTTAGTGCCCGAGTAAACGAGCAAGAGCCTCGTCCCTCGGTGAAAATGATTTACGCGAGTCCTGCTTAGCGAGCTGCTAAGGAATTTGTTTGCCTCGATCGGATCGATTCTACTCGACATACAAGTGCGCGATTACCCCCCACCTCCACCCTCCATCCTTCCCACTCTCGCGAGCCCGACTCATTAAGCCCTAAGTATTTATTTTGCACGGTCGAGGAGATTTGGCCAATGCAGGCCGAATAAGGAGCGCTTGCTCTATAAAAAGGGACTAAATAAAATATATAGGAGGAGGCTGCTTTATTTGTCTGCCTCTAGTCGATTACCTTAAAGGTAAAGGGCAAGGTTATTTGCTAAACTTACGTGTACGAGGTGCGAGGGCCGTCAATAAGAAGACTATCAGCTCTATCAGCTTTGAATTTCGAAGAACAGGTCATCGTTCGTCGTAACCTTAAGAAGCACGAAATTTTATGCGCATTGCTAAGGCGACGGTTTAGATAGCGGGGCGGGGAGGGACACGGAGGGTAAGGGAATAGGTATAAAGATAATTCAGTGAGATAGAAATTGGCCGGCGGGGTATTTTATATGTTGAACAACCTACCAGTCGGACGGAATATCCCAAACGAATATCCTATTGAATTTTGCAAAAAGAGAAAAAAAATGGCTCTTGGTTAGGATTATTTTCCCGTTCGATGAGATAAAATTGGAAATTATATTATGCCCCGCAAGTAATGGTATCGGCGTCCCGGACGATATAGAAAATCCGTGTCAGAAGCAGGGCTGGGTGATGGTTGATGGGCGGGGGTGTGGATGAAAAATCCGGCTCTCGTTCGGCTTATACTCCCAACTTCGTATCCCCGTACGTACGTACGTATAAGGAATGGCAGGG
Organism: Ceratosolen fusciceps; assembly: GCA_018883505.1. Classification (NCBI taxonomy): domain Eukaryota; kingdom Metazoa; phylum Arthropoda; class Insecta; order Hymenoptera; family Agaonidae; genus Ceratosolen; species Ceratosolen fusciceps. The sequence goes on along the minus strand of RCIC01000013.1, from coordinate 5,486,426 downwards.
GAGCAGCAATTAAGGCGCTTACGGCAGAGCGGGTGCGGGAGAGGCAGGTAGTGGGGCCACGGCTCTCTGTGTGTGTGCGTGTGCGCGTGTGGCGCGGTGACGGCAAGGAATACATCCGTTTAAAGGAAGCTTTGAAAGCGTTTATCGCCCCGACCCTGACGTATTATCGCAAGCCGCAGGCAAGTAGAGACGCGCATACAAACAAGTTCAACAATAATCAGCGGCTCCGTGCTTACGAGCCCAAGTACGTGTGTTATTTACGTCTGTGCTTGTCATGTGGGTGGCGGTGGCGCTGCAGCGAGGTTATGTTTGCGCGAGGGAGGGCCCGGTCACATTATTAATCGGATTACGAGGGTCGCTGGTACACGCGATCCCGGCGATATTCGTCAATTACACAGAGTCGGTCGCGTTGCTCGTGGCGATGCTCGCTGCGCCCGTAGGGGGCGGGTGGGGGAGGGCACTCACCGCTTGTTGCGCCAATTACGAGAGGCCGAGGGCCAATGGTTTTTGACGGGCGGCCAACTACTGCTCGAGCGTTGGGCCCGTGTGGTTTTGTCGGCCGGGCCCTCACCCCATTTTCCTTTTTTCCGCTTTGCCTCTCCCCCTTCCCTCCCCCTCCCCAGCCGTCGCCGTCGCCGTCGCCGTCGCTGCGCAGAGCCGGTAAATTCATTTTGCCGAGCGCATCCGAGAGGGACAGATCTCGGGGTCCCTCCGTATCAGCTGTCACACGTTCGATCGGTTGCGACATCAGCCACCTCGGCCAAGGAGAGGCTCGTATCACTTCAGCCCCCTCCCCCCGCACCGTTCCACGTCGGCTGCTCGAGCAAGCCTTTATAAACTCCTTTATAATGTACCCAACGACCTTGCATTTAATTTAAATAATTTTTGCTACGATTTATAATAAAAGTTTGAAAGCAGTCCTCGACAGGCTTATATCGTCCGCGGCCACGTGTCATCCGTTCCGAGTTAATTAAAATTTAAAAGCGGCCGAATTAATTGCCTTATTTATTTAATTTCCAGCCGACTCTGTACTTCAAGTACCTCTGCTGCCGTTCTTAATTTCAAAGGGAAAATGTGAAAATCAACGTAGGGGGGAAATGGGAGACGATCGGGGTCGGCTAATGGAAAATGTAATGATTCACGAGGAGCCGTATTGAGGAATAATTGGGGACGTACGTAGAACAAGGAAGACATTTCGACGAGTGGAAATTTAATTACGAAAATTTGACATGGCCTGCCTCTAGGAAGGAAAATTCGAAGCTTCCAGTGGAAATAACAACTTCAGTCCTCTGGAGGTAAAGCTTAACAATTGTTCTTGTACGCGGACACTGCGGATACGGGAAAAAGGAGAAATCTGTAAAATTTTAATTGCAAGTTATCTTGATAAATAAAAAAAATTATTATAAAAAGTAGTCCGCTCCGTTCCAGAGGAATAGATAGAGCAAAGCTCTGCTTTGTTATGATATTCGAAGCAAGCGGGAAATGCAGTGAAATACTGGAGAGGCAAAGAAGCTGAAGAGAAGCTACGATAATGGATGGGAGCAGTATTTTTTGTTGTTGGTCGGGAGGAGAGGGGGAAGGTCCGCGGAGCACCGTGAACGATGAAAGCTTTTCACGATCCTGACAATTGCTTATCACCGTTGCTGGTGATAAGCCGTTGAAGCAGACCGCGAATGATATGAGCACAACGTGAGGGAGGGGGGGGGCACTCGCTGGTTTTTATCAATTTTTAAAAATTTCGAACCACGATAGCCAATGCTTATAGAATTACGTTGAAGCTCCGCAGGATAAAACAGGAGACATTGTGTGCAAGAATCTTATTGGTAAAGGAGGTTGGTGGGGGACATTCAACAGGGATATGCCAGGAGCATATCATTAGGTGGCTGCATCTGCTTGCGATGTATTGCAGATATTTGCCACAAGCGGATATAATGACGGTCGTTAATACACAGGCTCGAATCTCGTCTCTCTCTCTCTCTCTCTCTCTCTCTGCTCCTCTCTCCGTGTCCCCACCTCTATTCTAATGGCCTGGACTGAATCGTTCCCAGGTAATCTCCCGACAATGCAGGAATTCATTACGCCGGTATTCTTGTCTGTGATTCCAGCCCCCGCCCGGCCCCCACCCTCCTACACATGTATACAAAGCATCTCTCTCTCTTTCTCTCTCTCTTTCTCTCTCTCTCTCTATCCCACTATCGGTTGCAGAGAAAATCCTGTCCGCGGTGAATCAAGTGCGCGGGACTCGCGGCTTTATCAAGCCGGGTCTCGGTGCCGCTCTCAAGGTCACGCAGCAATTCCGTTCGAATTAATTTCGCAACAAATGATTAGCGCTTGTTGAGCTCATTAAATTATCCCGCGATTTAAAAAGTAATTACCTAGGTCCTGGATATCGTGGCGACGCCGCATGCGAGGAGGAGGGGCGTGGGTGTCGTTACGCAACGCTTCGATCGCGCAAACGAATTTGATCTATTTAATGGACGGGTGAATTAAGGTGAACCCTGGATTAAAACGTACCCCCCTTCCCTCCTCCTCCTCCTCGTAACACCCCAATGTATAAGCAGATGCACGCATAAGGATAATCTAGAGAGTCTCGTTCGCATTCTTTCACTTATTTATTTAATCTTTACGTCTGCATTATTTAAAGCCTTTATTTCACTCTCTTTATTTCATTTGACCATTAGTAATTACAAGAGTCATTACAAGAGCACCTTTTAACCGGCCACGCGTTTTAAGATTTACCCCTAATTTTCCTATAAGCAGCAGTGCATTCATATATATATATATATATATATATATATATACACGCTCAAAAACAGTCCATTGATGATGAGGAAAAGTACTTGTTGACGAATGTAGCAGTGTAGTTGCTAAATAGGCGATTAAATACAACGGCTTTATTGAGTGACGTGGTTGACTGGTGCGAAGAGGGCGATAGGGGTGGGGTGAGGGGACAACGCCCTTCTGGTTAGACTCCCAGGGGCTTAAACGGCGTAGTGGGGCTTGTAGCGATGGCGTAGGATGCTCTTAGAAATAAAGGAGAAACGAAAATTGTGAATCGGGGTCAGGAGCTTTCCGCCAGGAGAGATTAGTTTCTTCACCTGGCAATTTCCTCGCTTCCCGAAAGCCACCTCATCCCTCCTCCCGCCGTCCCGACGAAACTCTTCGCAACTTCATCGCGGCGCAATTGCACTCTTAATCGAGACTGTATTTCTGCAGAAGGTGTCTGGCTGTTGCACGGCCGGCTCCCCCGACTCAGACGATTTAGTCGGGCCGCTGCACCCTTCCTCTCCCGTCCCCGATAACCCCATCCCGAGCAGATCGAATTTCTCCCCTGGCAGCTTTCAATTTCTTATTAAGCCGGGATGGCGCCGAAGGAGGGTAAAACCGTGGACTCCTGCGACAGATACACGGCCATGTCTAATGAAAGCTCGACAGGTCATGCGACAGGTAATGCGAGTGTGCGTGCGCGTGCGTGAGAATGAGCGCGCGCGCGCGCGCCCGCGTGCCCGCCTCCTCGTCATCTCGGCTGGAGCCCGTGTCGAACGGAGCCAAGGATATCGATGGCACCTGACGTGTACTTACTTTGGTCTCCTCCTCCCCTCGCCGCCATCCCCGGAACGACCCACGACGCGTAGTGGATTTCGTAGCTCCGAATTACGCGGCGAATTGACGCCGTAATTCCCGTCGCTTCCCAAAAATTGTCCCAACCCCCCCTGCCCCTGCACCGACTGCCAGACTGGCTGGCCCCATGTTCGGCGAGCTCGTACAGTGCTCGGCTTCGAGGACATTCGGTCGACATAACCCGTTTTAACCTTTTAACCTGTGCTTCTACCACATTTCCCGACAATAGCTGGGCCGATCGTCTCTCTAATTACTCATCTACTTTAATTTCATCTTTCCCCGATACTCCATCAGCGTATCAAGAACAGATCTCTTTCTCGAGTCCCCCATATTTTCCCCGCAATTACCCCAATTCCATGGTCCCGCCCATTCTCCCGCCCGTTCTCGCGTCCAATTCTCGCGTCCGATTCTCGCGCTTTCACTTAAAAGCAGCTTTGCCGTCATTTCCCTTCATTTTTATTAAAGCAACCAGGCACGCTCATACAGTCTCGAATGAGTCATCAGTCGGTCTCGATGTATCGACTTGCGTAAGGGGCAGTTTATTTGAAGGGAACGTAAGGATTATGGAACGCGTGTATGAGTGATCGTCGCCTCCAAATTAAAACGTCATTGAAATTTCTCAATTATTTGATTTTTTTCAAATTCAGCTTGGCCCTCGAATAAGAAATTTATTTCAAACCCAGAGAACGTCTGTTCGTTCTATGCGAATAATTAGTCAGGATTATCGAGGTTGGGAATATTTTATTATAAAATCCTATGCGGAATACCGACTTCAGGTGTTCAAGTCCTCTCAAGTCCAAAGGCCAATCGCTTTTACAATCCAATTTTCACGAGAAATCCAATGACTCAAGCTCCGACCGTTTTACCAAGAGAGTTGAATTTCGGTACTTAGCCCCGCACCCCTCACCGCTATTTATTTAGATAAATAGGCGCGTATTGGGGGGGAGGTTGAAGCAATCGGCGTGTAATCGGAAGCGGTTTTAATAAAGCGAAGGAAGGAGTAAGAGTGGACACAGAGCCATAGCGAATAACAATAGACAGAGGACACCGAGGGAATGTAACACGGAGGACGTGGGAGAGGCTCGCGTTACTCTTGACGGAGGCGTGCCGGGAACTCGAGGACAAAGGACTCGAGGACGTACGGTAATCGTGTGTGAAATGGATCGGGGACTCGAGCGGCTTGGAGTTGAGCCGATCGCCGATCCACGGCCTTATGAACGATGGAAACTGCGATCGAGTAAATGCCAGGAAAGGCTTCGGGGATCGGCCTTCAATCACGATCAAATCTAAATTAAATCTAACTATTTAAATCGATTTATCGGCTTATAAAAAGCTGTTAATGATTATCGTTCCATTGGGATCGTTGGGCTAATATTTTCCAGTCGCGTCTAACGTCCATTCGGTATTCAAGTATCCGCGAACACGTAGCGTATAAATTATGAGTATTTGTATTGGGCTCGTGCCCTTACTCGGCACAATAATATCGTTTAATGGAGCATCGGAAGCTCTTATCGAGCATTTAATCACGGCCCCATAAACATAATTCAGCGGATAATTTAATTTGAAAAATAATATGGAAAATATAGGGCCAGAGACAGGGAAGCACCTGCATAGTCATATTATAAAATGGCCACTGTCCTTCCATAGAATAATGTTAATCAGAGGGACGATTCGATACAGGAATTCGTAACCACGACTTGATTCATAATCAAGTAATCGCGGGCGCACAATAACGAAGATTTATTACGTATAGCTTACCATTGCGTCTGCGCGCTAGGCTTATTATTTGGGTTACGAGGCCTCGGTGATCTTAAATTCTTACTTTTTTAAATTACTGCTTAGAAGCGGCGACAGCGGTGACGGCGGAGGAGGAAGGAAGGAAGGAAGGAAAGAGGGAAGGAGGGAAAGAAACGAGCCAAAATTAACCGGAACCCAAGGATATTGGAAAAATTTAAAAATTCCCAGAGATCGCGGTACGACGTGGCAGGATCTCGATACAGAGAGAAAAACAGAAAAAAAAAAAAAAAACCCCGACAGTTCTTGTAATAGACATCCAGCCTCGGTTTAAGCCGTATCCAGTCGAACGGTGCCGATGTAAACTTTATTTACCAATCTATGTACCTCGTGTGTATTCGCACAAAAGGAGGCTGAGCGGAGGAGGAGGAGAAGGCGAACGAGACCACGGGGAATAGGGGCGGGCGAGAATAGCGGGGCGCGCGTTAGTGGGGAGCGCAAGATAGAGAGAGAGAGAGAGAGAGAGAGAGAGAGAGAGATATCGAATTGTATACTGCTTTCTCACATCCTCCATGACTTTCGATGCATCGCATTATGGAAATGTGACCTCGCTCCTCCTTGAAATTATGTTGATGTTATGCGTTGTCTACTCCTCTCTTGAAAAACTTTACCTCCCCCACCGTCCCAACCCGACCTCTTCCTATCTTTTATTCACTTTCTAACTTCCTTCTCATTTTATCTACTTATCTCCCTTGTTTTTCTTCCTATCTTGAATTCATAAAATGCAATTATCTCCGTAGCCGCGGCAGGAGTCGGTACTTCCTGGCGAGTACCGGCGATATTTTGGCCTCCTCCGCTCGAACGAGCCGGTGTACTTACTCCCGGGCAACGCCACCCCTCGAGCCCCCTATCCACGCATCCACTACCTCGGATTTCGAGGCCGCGAAAATCACGTTCTCTTCCGTAAATAACGATTAGGCTCTCCCTTCGTATTCGCTATTTACGTTATTTTTTAATTTCTTTATTCGCTTTGGCGCCCCTGCAACCGATACCGACTTACTTCCGACCGATAATTAATCATTCCGCGCATGTGTAATATTATTACAGTGATTCATTTTAATAGACGGCATTACCGTATACTAATATTGTCATAATTGTGGATAAATATTGGGCTCCGGAACATCCGCGCGCACCTCCACTGTTTGCCCACGAAGCGTTTTCGATATCAAAATTCCTTTATTGTCTTTTTCTCGTATCAACATTTGTTCCGCAAATTTATTCGAGCCTTCGTTAAAAGCCTTTCATATTGTATTTATTCTTATTTCCAAGCTAATAATGCCCCTCCGACACCTTATCTTATAATATTCTCCTTCGCTCTACCGAATAACATGTTCGCCCTGCTGTTCGTTAAGCTTTTTTAAAGAAAAATATTTTTAGCAATATCTCTGTAGTGTGGTACTGTGGTAAGTCCGTTTGGCTTTATCTATATTCGATAGACGTTCGTTCTTTCGTCATCTCGGCGGCCGTTAATACGAGAAAAATCCTTACACCGCCGACAATTATTCGTATTATTTGCCTAATTGTAGGAATATTTCATATCACTCGATCGTGCTCTGCTAATTTTTTCTACAAAATTTCCAAATGCATTTGAACAATTAGTTTGTAATATATAAGGATTTGTGTGCGCGTGCGTGCTTGTAATGGATCGACGGGGCCGTTTGAGGATGAAAGAGCAGAAAAAGCAGAAAAAGCAGAAAAAGCAGAAAAAGCAGAAAAAGCAGAAAAAGCAGAAAAAGCAGAAAGAGGAGAAAAAGCAGAAAAAGGAGAAAAAGCAGATGTTGAGCTGCTAATTTAGGCAAATTTATATAGAGTTTAAGCGCACGAGTATCATTAGAGGTTATTTGATAATGAATCGCGCGGCTAAAGTAATGGGAGTAAATATCGCGAATAAAGTGTAGATTATGAGGGAGAGGGACGGCGAGAGGGAATAAAGAGGAGAGAAGGCGTAAGGGAGGATTTAACGGTTGATTTGACGCTTTCAATGATCTGTAATGAAGTGGGATGTGGATATTAATAAATAAGCGGCAATAGGACGTGTTGTCCGCACGGATCGTGGACATTCTGCACTGAGCTAAGATCTTGCGTAATAACGAGTCGCAAGCTGCGGGCGAGATGGGGTCGGATGGGGTCGGTCGGATGGGGGGCAGGGTGGAGGGTGGAAGGAAGGCTCGAGGCAGCCCGCTATGCGATAAGGAGTAATTGCGACAGGGCGACGAGCCGGTTAACGAGGCTGCGGGCCGTACTTTATTTCCTTCGCTTGATCATCCTCGGGCGTAAAATAGTCGTCAATCGAACGCGACTCCTTCTCTTTCCGTTAAATCTTGGCGGTCGTATAAGTCGCCGCCCAACATCAGGCATCATCGTTTTCGCTCTCGAGTCTCCTCCTCCTCCTCCTCCTCCTCCTCCTCCTCCTTCGAGATCGGGCTACTCCGTCCGACACACGTCCGCACCGCTTAATACATTCAAATACATACATTTTACAGTTTATGAATTGTTTCCTCGTCAAGCGCCTCGTTAATCCATCTCTGCGACGTGTTTTTATAACGCTTTTATACTACGCCTTTTAATTATTGGAAATACGTAAATGTCGCTTTATTTTTTCCTTCATATATAAGATAACAATAAGATTTAACAAGCTTACAAGATTCAGAAGATGTAAAAAGTCCCTTGAATGTAATGTAGGTTGTGGGTTGTGTCGGCTGCGGACCTGGCGAATTAATATTTAGTAAGAAAAGAAACCGAATGAATTGGCGTGCTCGACTGTAATGCCGAAGCAATATCGCTGCTGTATTGTAAAAAATTCACATTAATAGGCTTCAATAAAAGATTAGGGTATTGAGATAATAATAAAAATGCTTACGTTGATACTTTACGGCGGAGTAGGTAAGAGCGTCTATATGGGATAGGGAGCGGAAAAACAATAGCTCGTTGTACCGTGGAAGTAGAATTTGATCGTAGCGGATCGAGGCCGAAACGAGGAAACAATTGATCTCCAGGAGCATGAACCTGATAGTTCTTGTGCCCTGCAATAGTTGGCGAATAAAAAGTAATGGTATTCTCTCTAAAGGGATTCCCTTAAAGGGAGGAGGTGTGCGATTCTCGAGCGAAAGCCAATCGATAGAACAAAAGAACCTCTTTCTCTGCTGGCGCTGGTGCTCCTCGACGAATCCGAAGAGTAAAGCAGCGACGTCTTTAAAAACAAGCAATAGCGACGGCTGTAGAGTAGTAGAGTGGGTTATTGTCGGGCCCTGTCGGGGGAGGGGCGAAAATGAGCAGCGCTCTAGCTGTCGAATGAAACGTGGAGAGGAGAGTAAATAGAGATAAAGTGGTGTAAGCAAGATGAATATTTATTTAGAGAAATAGATGGATATATAGATGTAGATCTATAGATAGATCTATAGGTAGAAGAAAGAGAGAGAGAGAGAGAGAGAGAGAGAGAGAGAGAGAGAGTGTGTGAAGGGTCGGGGAGCAGGAGCCGTAAAAATGTAAAACCCGATCCAGTCGAAATGAGACAATACCAACACAAGCCGCGTTAAAGAGCAGTGCAAAGACCCGGGGAGGAAGGATTTTATTATTGCACACAAGGACGTACGTAGTCCTTCTTTATTTCTGAGGCCTGAAATTCGTCGTGAAATGGAAAACATTCGCAATAGCTCGACTTTCTTCTCCGAGGAGAAATTAAATTTTTCCTTTCTCTTTGTAAATAATATTAAAGAAATATTTCATTGTTCTTTTTTCTTTTTGTCCGGAGCTTACTCGACTGACTCTTACTCTTACTCCGCCCTACTGCCAACCTACTCGTTACATCTCATTCATTAGCCTCGTTACGTAACGTAAACCTAATAACTCTCTGGTAATAAGGCTTTCCTTCTACAATCTCAGCGTTACGTTGCTACTGATCTAAGGACACACACACCCACGCACACGCATACACGCACACGCATAAATATATATATATATAAAATACAAATGCAACAAAAGTTATTAATCGCAGTTTCGCATCGATAGATCTTATTCGGAGTAGTAGTTCGAATGCATTTAATTAAATATATCTTGGGAGAGGCCCGGCCGAAGTCGGACAAAGTATCCAATGACTTCACCGTATCAGACGTTTTGAATTTTAAAGGCAATACTGGCCACGACCGATTCGGAGCGATAGAACAATAAAGCATAGCCGGTGGCGAAAGCCGAAACAATAAAGAAAGCGCAATGTTAGGCGGGTGGGGCTGGTACTGGTCGTGAGGGTAGGGGGTGGTGAAGTTACGAGAAAGGCTAGGCTGAAAATTAAAAGCTGGCGGCTGCACATGACCTCTTTCCCCTCATCCACCCCCTCACCCGATCCCTCACCCTCTCACCCCCTCGCCCCCTCGCCCCCTCACCCCACCACTCAACGGCTCGGTCTTCCGCGTCGCATTCTTTCTGGGCATCGAGCCGGTCCTCTCTATCTCCCTCCCCCCTACCGCCGACCCCGTCACTCATCAACCAACTCGTCTTGGTTTGGCGCGCGCATTGCGCACGTCCGCGCCTGACCAACTTCTATTCGAAAGCCGCGGGAGTCGGTTATTAAATTCAGATAGCCCCCCCCCGAGGCTGCCCGAATTATTAACATTTTCTTTTCGGTGCTGCGTAGAGAACAGCGACGCCGACGCCCGAATTGCTCCGGCTGTGGAAATGAAAAATTGCACGAGGAAGAGGCTGGCCATATTATGATCTATTCTTGTTCCGCGGTCTTGTACCAAGTCTTCTTGTTAGCTTTTATGTTCCTTAATATTAATTGAGGCTTAAATTGCCGGGTATCGACGATCCCTTCTTTACCCATACCGGACCGATCTAGCGGACTTACGAGCCCCCCGCCCCGCCCCCGTCCGCGAAGGTCCTTCAATCTGCTGTCTTACTATAATCAGCGAAACTCTAATAATTCTGCGGCTCAATCGTTTATCGAATTTCACTTACATCTAATATTGTAATTAACGTAAGTTCAAGAAAGAATCAATCAAGTACTGATTACGACACATTCAAGACTTCGAATGCTTTATGAAGTTTCCTTTTAAGGAAATAGTTGATGTTCGTAAGGATACACCTTCTCATGACAAAGTAAATTTTTTTACAGTCCGTTGTAACGTTTTGTCCGAGTATGTGGTTTAACGGACGAAATAACAACGGAAGAAAAATTAATTATAAGGGTTTGCTAAAAATAATTGCTCGACATTCCATTGAATCACTTTAATCTAATGATCTTCGTTAGAGGAAGACAATAGTAATTACAATCAAGTATGGGCAAGTCCACTAATTAATTTTTCACTTAATATTGTTTAAAGGTAAAGTTTTATGTGTTGCGGAGCGCTCGAGAGCGGATCTAGATATAAAAAAAAAAAAAATTACGATCACTCGTGATTCTGTAATAAAACAATTTGAAAGAACAGCTAATCGAATTGAAGGAGCGTTTAATTGGTTTGAATTAAATAAGAGGCACGAAAAAGGACGAGAAGGACGGGGTCGGGGACGGGGACGGGGACGGGGACGGGGGTTGTTAGCGGATTGTATGCGTAATGGGGCACGCGTGTCGGTTGTTGACCACTCGTCGATAACTTCCTTATTTTTGGGAAGAAAATACAGGGACAGGGGTGTCGGGAAAGTAAAGTCGAGTGGGTGGGGAGGGAGGTAGGGAGGGAGGGGTAGGGGGAGGTTGAGGTCGTTAAGGGTTCGGTTAGAGGCTCGGGCATTAAAAGGCGCTTAGCGAGGTGGAGAGGAGCCTTTCGAGCTGCTCTCTCGTACGCACATTTGCACATTAAAATAGGGAACGAGAAAAAAATAGGCAGGATCGCTCGAGCGAATATCTCGGCGCGTCTGTTTCTTTTCAGGTCGATTGGCGGGGATGGGACGGGGACGGGGGACGGGGGACGGGGGACGGTGGACGGGGACGGCTAGAGGTAATGGAGGCTCGTATTAACGGGAATCGATAATATGGGCCATCCCTCGGCGATAATAGTCGAATATCAAAGAGGGACCTTTTTCGCGAGCAATTTCGTCAAAAAAAAATGACAGGCGCAATTACCGGTAAATTCGATCATGAATTTTTTACGCTCATATGTGACTTTGATGCGCGCGGAGTTGCCCGTGATGGTGGTGGTGGTGATGGTGGTGGTGTTGCTGTTGCTGCTGCTGCTGCTGCTGCTGCTGCTGCTGCATCCGAACCAGACTCTCATATACTGTCAGCGTTTCACGACTTTGACAGACTGTACTTTAGATCACTGGCTTTTAGATAATATTTTTCGTTAGATTAAATTCGTGACCTTTTTAAGCGCCTTCCCCTTTCCTCGCCCCTCGCCCACAATTTTACGCACGCACTTTCAGTCTAGTTATAAAAACAATATCGCCTCCTTGCAGCGCGTTAGCCGCTCGTATCGCTTAAAAAAAAAAAAAGAAGAAAAGTAAATAAGTACAGAAAAAAAAAGAAAATAAAAATAAAAAAAAAGAAAAAATGAAAAATAAAAAAAAAAGAAATGAAAGAAAGGAAGAGAAAATGTCAGGGCAAATAGGAATAGCCCGGCTGGGAAAGCGAGTAATCTCTGGCTGATTTTCAAGGATACGGTGCACTTTAATTACCTTGAATTCGGATTCGATTCGAGTTGCTTGAGAGTCTTTTATTTGCACAAGAGCTCGGCGCGCCATTATCCAAGCATATCGTGAATTATTCGCTATAAAGATGCTATTTTTAGTCGAGGGAGGCTTGTGAATGCTCGGCTAGGAGCTCAAGTGTCTGTATGTGACCCGGGCGCTTTGCCGAGGAAACCCACCGAGGAGAATCATAGGCCTAATGAGGTTTTGCGGCTCTGCACTAGCTGTTGAGGCTCGGGCCCTTATAAGGAAGGTCTGGAATATGGAATGAGCATGGAAGTAGCTGAGCCCGCTGTCGGAATCGAGATTAAAATTAAGTAGAAGACGGGAATAAAGTCGGCTCGAGCACACTTGGATATCTCCTCCAGCCTCCCTTTCATCTATTTCGCTCTCAATGCACGGCTCGATCCACCCAATGTACATGATATTTATTATTATTGCAATCATAAGAATGTCCGTTTCTCATGGAACCCTTCGAATTCTTTGAAATTTAATTAAAAGCTAATGATGCATTTGTAAATCCGAATTCACGAATGCGCGTACGTATAGATACGTATAGCGCACCGCGAGGAATTAGTTCCATTGTAATCGCCATTTACGTAGCTCTGACATTATTTACGCGCATGCGTAATTCTAGAATGGATGCCTTAAATTCCTCGAGAATTGCAATTAATGTAAGAGACCTTCGAGTCGCTGAATTATGAAATTTAATTTTAATTTTGATAATTTTCCGCGCGCCGGAATGCCGAGGAGATTTTGAGCTCGAGCATTCGAGAGAAGAAGATTGATCAGCGGCAAGCGGAAAATTGCATTAGCTAAGAAAAACCCTCTTTCGGATACATTTGTATCTTATCGCCGATCGTATATCTTCTGTATTGTCTGAATGTAATGCTTTTGTAAAGTCCCGCTTTTTAAAAGCAGATCTATTAGTATATTAAATGCAGCGGGGCCAGCGGGGGATTGGCGAAAAGGATAGGTGAAGGGACGACGGGGGGACGGGTCGGGTCGGGTCGGGGAAGGGGAGGGGGGATGGGACGAAGCCAATGAAATTAAGAATGCAAAAACACGAAATGCTCTATTCTATTAAAATTATCCTTTTGTTTTTAGAATTACATATAACGTAATTGTAGGAATAAAAGGGTAGTTGGTGCACGTCGTTCGCAACGCGAGAGAGAGAGAGAAAGAGAGAGAGAGGGTAAGTGGGCGTGGGTGGAAAGGAAGGGAGCGGGAGGATCGTGCAAGTATACGCTACGGACGTAAAAAAAAGGTAGTATTGTAAATTTAGAGTACGTTCTTAGAATTTTGATAGGCGGGGAGTAATAAGCGAAGGTTATTGGGGTTAGAGAAGCGAGTCGAGTCCTGTACTTTCCCCTACGGAGAGAGAGAGAGAGAGAGAGTGAGAGAGTCTCATCGAATGATCTATTAGAATAAATTGGATGCGTTCAATAACGATAAATTACTGGTACTCAATAAAGTAATTTCATTCTTTGTCTTGTTGACGTGGAATAATTTTTTAAATTACAATCACAAGCTATTGATGTTTATCGTTAATAAATCGTTATTAGAATTCGAAGGTGATGATTGGCTCATGTCGCGGGTAAATTTAAATGTTTCAGAGCTTGTCCATCCAACGGCCGTTGGTCGCTTTTACTTCGTAAACTGATCCGAGTACTCGAGGTAATAAAGAGCTCCGTCCGTGCGTATTAGAATGTGACGTGGACGTTTATCGGTTCCGTCGGGTTTCGCAATAGAGTATTGCAACTCGGCAATAATGATCTGATAACGTCGAATCTTTGTAAATGAAATGTAAATCTTATTGTAATCGGTAGAGTTAATGTCCTCGGCTCCATTAGCTTTCTCTCGAACCAGCAGACCGGGCCTTCGGTCATTAGGCAATCGGTTAATATTTAATTGGCTTGGGGTCGGGCGGGGAGGGGCGGGGCGGAGCGGGACGAACGTAAGGACGATTAGGCTGTTGGTTAATTACGGCAGCCGAAAATATTAGCGCGTTGCTGTTAAGGACCGAGAGGTGGGGATTAGGTAATTGGGCTATTGGCCGAGTGCGTGAAAGCCGTCGGCAGGGGTGTGCGAGTCGACGCGGCTAAGGGTTGCCCCCCCCCCGACCCAAGCCTCAAAGGGAATCTCGCCGACGCACGGCTTCCGAGCCGCGAGAGGGAAGAAAGGGGCGAAAAAAGACGACGTAGGAGGCGATTGTGGTGGGCTTAAGGGCGCTCGTCCGTATTTTTTAGTCGACTTCGTCGGAGCGGGTAGTGGGTAGGTGGGCAAGGGTGGGTGAGCGCGCGCGTGCGTGCGTGCGTGCGTGCGTGTCGAAGTAAAGGGGAACGGAGGGGAAACGCGGGCGTACAAGCCCGGGGAATAAGTAAAGGAAGTAGACGGTGAAGTAGGGTGGGTGGCAGGGCAGCGCAGGGTACGGCAGGGCAGGGCAGGGCAGGGTTGGGGGGGGGGTGAGTAGCGGGCTGAAAGGAGATTAAAAAGCCGCAACCGTGAAATGAGAGCTCATGAGGCGATGAGCCACGCGTACAAAACTGGCAGTTTTAATGCTCGGAGCGTCGAGGCTCAGTCTGAGCGACCGCCCCAGCCGCGTTCCTACTGTATTTCTGCTTCGAAGACTCTGTCTCTCCCTCGGCCCCAGCCTCCTTATTTTCCCTTCCTTTTTCCACTGGTGCGCAACATTTTCTAGCTCCCCCGCTTCGTCCCGCCGTACATTACGGGCCGAGTACGCCTCCTCGTTATTATTATTTTGATGCGTCTCGCGCTTCAAGTGCCAATCTCGCTTTGAAAATTAATTTTCTCAAATTTCTCTTTCTCCCCAGCTAATTGTGAATAATAATTTTCCCAAAAAGCCCCCACGCCGCCCGCTCGCCCCTTACTACCACGCCGCTCATAAGCATGTACCTATACCTGGGTATTTACCTATGCATTCGTCCAACAATGCCTTCAATTTAATTTATTCGTATAATTTTTTTTAAACCTCCCTCATTGTCGGCCATTTGTTCGTGCACTAAGCCTTTGGCTATTAGGCGACAGGCTTCGTTTTTCGCACGATTAACGGCTAATCATGTCTAGGACATATTTAGGGGCAATACTATAATTTTATTCTAAAGCTAATTCTTCTTTCATTGAGCCTTCAAGAATTTCATTAGCATTTACTTTTCTTGGAGAAACCTTAGAGCCACACATCCTTAAAAATCTTTAAAAATTAAAGCAACGAGGAAATCGCTCGCTACCTACACTTTCCACTACATTCACTGACACACAGTCTTCAACTCGTGCAACGTATAGAAATAATTTAACAATCCCCTATTTTCTTATTCTTTTTTCTTTTCTTTCCTTTTCTTTTCTTTTCTTTTCAATATTAATTGATAACAATTATTTTTCTCCGTTACTTGCTTATAATTATCTTTATAAATAAAGGTACTTTAGTAATTCATTAGTAGAATTTTCAGTTCGCTTTAATGAATTGAAAAGTAGCATTTTACTTTGAATTCCAGTTAAAGTTCTACAAACTAGAGACAAAATTTAGATAATAGAACGTGGTAATGATAAAAATTGATATATTCAATGAATTCGTTATTTTTATTAAATTGAGCCTCACTACGGTCACTTACGTTTCTCGTGGCAAAATTCTGCCAACTAATTAATAAATACCATAGAATAAGAAGTATTCTTACGAATAAGCTGAATTCTAATGTTTTGAGAGTAAAAAGTCGCTTTGGATGAGCATGAAATATTGAAATATTCAAAATAATGAAAACCGTCTGCAGTGACAATGTTTACGAAATAATAATTCCTCGCATGTATAATATTAGAATGAAGGTTATAAAGGACGGTTATACGGAATGTGTTTGGATTTGATTTAACGTATGGAAAGGTCGGAGAAATAAATGAATTTATCGTATACTCGTCATCGTTTAATGGTTATTACTTTTTACTTGTTAATCATCAGCGAAAGAATATTACCGAATAGAGAAAAGAGGGAGTGGCGTATGATTATATCATTATATCGTTATATCATCGCAGTCGGGTGAGTCGAATTATATGCGCGTAGGGGCTCATGCGGATGTAGTTTTACAATTGCCGTCTATTTAGCATTGAGGTAATGCGGTGGGAAGGATAAAAATTTCCATTAAAGACAAAAGCGCTTTAATATAAAAAATAATGTATTTTCAAAGTCCGTAAATGCAGTTTGGAGTTGATGAAAAAAAGTTTGTAGGTGGAATGCCTGTTATAAGTCGGCGATGAGACATTTAAAAGTTTGGGAGTCGAGGGGAGGGATGCAAAGCCGGGGACTTTATTTAGTAAAAATAAATAGGATGGCGTGTAGAAAGGGGAGGGGCGTGGTGGGGAGGGGGCGAAGGGGATGCAGAATGGCCGGACATACGCGCGCGCGCGCGCGCGCACGCGATGCACTGCTTTCCTTAAGAAATTCTTTGAAAGAAATGGCATTTTGAGGGAAAGCGGCAAAGCAAATTGGCATTTCTCTTATTTGCTTAAAGGCCGCAGCGAGAGGGGCCGGCGGGGAGGGGGATGGGAGATGAAAAGTTGGCGGGCAAGGGCTTGAGCGAGCTATAAGTTTTTCCACGCGACCTCGAATTTCCTTCCGCGTAGCACTCGTAGAGCTGTCGAAGCATTCCATCCCCCCATCCCCACCCCCACCCCCGTACTCGAGAATTTGCCGGGAAAATGTAAGACGGACGGAACTGCACTCGAGGGTCGGGACACGGCCGCCGGGGGATCGACTGGAATAAAGGAGCTCGGGAAGATAAGAGGAGGGGCGCGGTCGCTTCGTCACCAGGCTGACGCGGTAGGTAGGTGGGGATGGCCGCCGAAAGGCGATTCCTCAGCGTCAGGAAAGTTTTTTGCCAACTTGGACAAGATTTACCGCCCGGGCAAACGGCCGGGCCGACCCGGGGCCTGAATTCCAGGATTTCTCAGGCCTCGAGGATGTCATGGTTCCCCAGCTCGGCTAATACGTCGACGATACATTCGGCAGCTCTTTCCGGATGAAACTCTTATCCGCCCCACAGCGATATCTTATGTAATGTTTGAAAAAGCTCCAGGAAGCGCTTTAGCTCCTCCTGAGCTGACGTTAAGTCAATGCGTGGGCTGATTAGCCGTGCCTTTCGGAGCTCCGGGGTTAAGAAAAGTTAAGTCGAAGAGTATCGCGGCTACTTACTCATTAATTTCCATTAGAAATCACTCGTCGGCCGAGTTAACCAGACCTTCTAATCTCCCTCCCCGGGATTTCTCCACCTCTAAAGGCTCGGCCGTTAATGTGACGTAATTAGTAAAAGTTTGATGCGCCCCGGGATTATTTACTCCCGACGCATCTCTATTTTCCCTTCGTCCGAGTCCTTGTCGCCTCTCCAGAGAGTCCCTCCCTCCCTCCCTACCCAAAAAGATCGTACGTAGCGGTTCTGCGGCTCTTTATTTTAATAAATAACTGTGAACCGAGCCGAGGACTACTCGGTACATTATATATTTCGACATTATAGACTGTATTTCGGGTAGACGTTGGACGCATTGACCTAATTCGATACATACCATCCTTACGTCTTTTCAATAACGGAGATCAATTTGACTGGGAGGTCTGAAATTACTTAACGGCATAACATCAGGCTGTTACGGCTTTACCTTAAGTTGTGACGTATTGTTACGTATTTTGCCGAACCTAGTGCTTCATAATACCGAGCTTTTTCAACATTTTCAACGAACACTCAACTTTATGCTACGGATGGCTAAAGAAGGAAATTTATGTAGGACGGAAGGCTGTATGGGTTTAGGAATTCCGCTTATACGGAGGCCATTATTATTATTACGCATCACTAATCTCCAAGACATTGCCATGTGTTGTTTATACCTGGAATTATGAGTATAATAATAACTTTCCCCTCGCTCGCTCGCGTCCTTTGCTAGTCAGACCAGTTTTCCGCAGTTTTCAAAATAACTTGAAATCGTCTCGAGAACTATTATATCTGGAAGATACTTTTTAATCGAGTTTTGACTTAAAATAGTCTAATATTGAGAAAGTGGGGGTTATTGGGGTTGCTCGAGCTTGGAAATGTGATATTTCACGATAACGTGGGAGCTTCATCGTTCCGTACTTAAACTTGCTTCTTTTTTTTCTTCTTCTTTCCGCCCTCCCCCCACCCTTTTCTTTTTCTTTTTCTTTCTTTTTTTTTTTAACGTTTATGAATAAATTAAATTTGCAGGACAAGTTGCGGGAGGAGCGAGGAAGGTGGCGAAGGGCTCAATGTCAGAGCAGTTATTGATTGGGTCTGGCCAAAGTTATCGTCCAGGAATTCGCGTGACGAGACGAGTTCGAAAGGGTAATATAAAATGCTTCCCGGCAGGGGCTGCGCGTATTTAAAAGCGGCGGTCCAAAAGTATACCCTGGCTTCGAGTCAAGCAAGACCCCCCCCCGCACCCACCTTCCACCCTTCCAACCCTTCCATCCCTTCCGCCCCTCTCACACACATACACACACACACAGACAGACAACGAAAGCCGAGAAAGCCCGACCGACAGCAAAAGAAAGTTGGCCAATAGACGGAGAAATATAAAAACGAGAATCGAGCGGAGCGCAGATAAAAATTATTAAAAGCACGTATCCGCGCGCCCGATAAAAATGGCCCGAGTCGTAAAATAAGAGCGGGGCGGGGCGGGGCGGGGAGGAGGGCGCGCGTGTCGGATCATCATCCGAAGACCCAAATACTTAACATCGGCCGTAAAGCTCCTCTTCGGGTGGGGGAGGGGGAGGGGAGGGCGAGAGGCGCACACGCCGAAAATTTCGGTCTCCTCACCCCACCCGGGGATGCCCCCATCCCCTCCCAGGTATACGTAGCCCCAGGTATCCTTAGCCTCAGCTACTGGGAGAGGGGCATCTATCTTAGTCCGCGGTGGGACGGGGGAAGAGCCGCGCTGAAAAGTATACGGCCAGGGCTTGGCCGGGTATTTTGAAAAATCCCTTCGCTTGGTACGGCCAGCACGTCCGAGGATTTATCTTGGACTGCAGATTGCATGCGTGTCGCTGTATACGTGGACGGTGGAGCCGGGAGGTGTACGTGAGCCGGCTGACCTCTCGACGCTGGATTTTTTTCCCACCCACACCCGCCCCGCGTCATTCCCCTTCGCCGTCTCTTACACTCCTCCCCCCCTCACCCTCACCCTCGTATTCATCTAATTCCGTTTATTTAAATGGATTCGGTTCTCGTCGATGGGATGGGAATCCTCGGGGCCTCCCCAATAACCAACAGTCTGCCGGCCATTTTCCAAATTTTTTCCTAGTTTAAAAAAATTTCCAAAGCTCGTGTCGTTCGTTATTTATACGTTTTAGAAAGCCGGCAACCGGTAAAGCTAAGACCTTTGCTCGATACTCTTCTACTAGTTCCCATCGAACAAAAGCGCGACACCAAACCCAACACCAGCAGCACGCTGTTTATTGAAAGCGTCGACGCGCTTCATTACTCACTTACCCGTGCACTTCATTATTATATTAGATTATTTAATTACATCCTTCAAGTATTATTTACTACGTAATGGCATTTCAATCTATTCGCTAAGCTCCCCTATAGACATTACGCAAACAAAGGTCAATTATAGACATTACTATTTGCTGTTAAATAACATAAGTTTCCATTTGCTTTCAACGTCTCCCTCCCCCCCCCCACATTTTCATTGTCCATTTAATTTAAATACTTTAATATTTTATTAATAAAGCAATGAAATACACGAATTGACAGGAATTTGTAATATACGAGCAACGCGTCCAATACATTGAGTTATTACATTCATACAAAAGGATGGCGATTGCTTTTTCATTGACACGTATCTCTTTTTCATATTATAACATTTTTGGATTTTTCTTTTTTTTTTTTTTACCCGTAACGGTGGTAATAGGAAAGCTTACGCTACGAGTTATTGCATTTTCCGTGTGCCGGTGTGCCGGAAGCCACTAGAATCAATTAATTTTCAATTGAGCCGATCGACAAAATTTCACCGGCTTCTATCTGCTTTTCACCCACCCATACCCACGCACGTATATATATATATATATATACCTACGTGTATTTTAGTAATTGACATCTAATGTTCCACCGTTCCATCGTACCATCGTACCATCGTACCCTTTATTTTCTTTTTATTCCTCCTCGTGATTCCCTCGCTTCTTCCGCCTTTCCTCCTCGCCATAAATTTCTAATAAATTCCTTAATTTATTACTTTCTCCCTTGTTATTATTTTATTTTAAATTAACAGAGACGTTTGTTTTTTGTTTTTATACGGAAGAGGATTAGAAAGGAATGTTGCTCAGAGTTAAGAAAGTGTTTGGCCGAGCTGACGGTGCCAAGGAGAACGAGACTAATCAAAAGGTCGACGGGTCAGGGCGAGCGTCGTGAGCGACTCCCTGCGACGATCAGAGATAGGGATCGAAAGCCAGCAGCGGTCGATCTGGTGCACCTGGCTGCAGAAATTGCAGGAAAAAAGGAAACAAAAAAAAAACAAAAAAAAACAAACGGGAAGAAAGATGGCATGAGATGGAGGATGACGAAAAGATCGAGAGTCGGCCACGACTTACGGCAGATTTTCGAATAGTATCGGAGAGCGTGACTGTTGTACTCTTTCCATTTCTTGGGCATCTTTTCGCTCGGCTGTCGATTGTCGAGCGGCGGCGCCTACGATCACATCCGCGGTCCATTTGACATCGCATCCGAGATGACTTGGTTCGTTTCTTAGCAGTGCCCCCAGCGAGGGGCTCGATCTCAAACACGTACGTGCATTAAGGAATAAGTTTTATAGGACGGCCGAGGGGTTATTGGGGCCTCTGCAGATTAAGATTTTATGTTACAGATACATAAGATATCGAGCTCTATTGATTTGCAACTTGGATAATGAAGGTATTGCAACTTGGAATGAACCCCAATAACCTCCGGGACTCGCGTCCGCGTGGTGCCGAAGGCGTGGGGGGGAGCGTGCGGAGAGGAGAGGATTACGCGACTACGTCATTTGCGCTCCACTCTTTCCCGCGTCACCTACACGAATAAGGTTTACCTAGCCACGCCAATGTCTTAGGAAGTTTAACAGATAAGGATACAATAATATGACAAAATAATGCAGACCGCAGTCGGCAGACGCAGTCGAGCAGTAACATGCCTGACATACCTCGAATCAAATAATTTATATATATGCGAGTGTGTGTGTGTGTGTGTAAGCTTATGTGTGTGCCTATGTAGTTAGGTGCACAGATGCCGATTGTTCTTTAATCGACTTCAATCTAATTTATTTATAGGCAAGGGGTTATTTATTTTATAGTCACGCAGCCGTAGATGAGAAAGCCCATTCGTGCTCGTTATAGATAAATTCATGAATGATTTCCAAGGAGAGAGAAATTCTTTTAAGCATAGCATCAATACAATAATAATAGTTAGCGGGGAACTCGAGCTTCAGAAATACAATAGAAATATGTTGCTCACCTTTTCTTTACGAGCATATCCTGCCTCGTTAGTTGCCCTATCAAATTATTAATTTCCTTATATTATTTGAGAAGTCATAAATTGATGCTGAGACGCGGGATTTGTCAAGCTATTGCAAGTAGTGCAGAAAACGGATGCTGCACGGTAA
The DNA here is from genome assembly GCA_018883505.1 of Ceratosolen fusciceps. Lineage (NCBI taxonomy): Eukaryota > Metazoa > Arthropoda > Insecta > Hymenoptera > Agaonidae > Ceratosolen > Ceratosolen fusciceps. The sequence goes on along the minus strand of RCIC01000013.1, from coordinate 5,464,754 downwards.
ACATTTACTCGAAATAGTTAACAAGGATGAAATTCTTAAGAAAACACCTAAGGATCCTTTATTTCTTTCGTTTCGTGACACAATAATTTCATTTAACGATACGCTGGTCGCGAGCGCCGTCTATACAACTACGTATGTACATATATGGATGCACGTGAGAAAAAACGTCAAAAGTTATCAATGAAGCACGACATCATAAATAAACGTGATAGGGATATTATATAAATTTCTCTAGGGATCGAGATGTAGTTACTGATTATGTGCTAGAGAGTGTCTTCTTAACAATACTGGATCTCCTCATGAATGTTTCATGACTTTGAAACTAGAAAGGAAAGAGTGTGTAATAATGCGTAAGTATTTCATAAGATGGAGGAGTGAGGGGAAGCAGCAGAAGTGGGCCAGAGCTTCCTTCGAAATCCGATAAATCAGCGAATTCGTCCTTAAAATGTATAAGCTTATAAATGTAAGGCGTGGCATTAAAGCCGGCGACTTATCGCCGACATTATGTATATATATATAAATATATATATATATATATATATATATGTATGTACACGTACGAGCATGTGTAGAAAATAAGCGCGAGTCCCGGTTATTAAGGCACTTTGTCAAGTCTCCAAAGTAATTGGAAAATCTTGAATAATAGGTCGGGTGGAGCGAAGGCAAATTGGAACGTCAATTTCCAACTGATTCTATTAATATTACTGAGCTCGATGTACATGATTAGGGAAACTTTGAAAATACATATCGACTTGAAATTGTGTTGAAATTAATTTGAATCCTCCGCTGTGGGAGGAGTGCAGCGGCTCTCCGGGATGAATATGTTAGTTGGAGCAGCGCACCTCCAATGCATCACAAATACAAAATCAAGATAAGTTGTTCAACGGCGAATTTAGAGGGCTGAGATATATATACAGAGAGAGAGAGAGAGAGAGAGAGAGAGAGAGAGAGAGAGAGAGAGAGAGAGGGGAAGCTTCGAAAATATAAAATCCCGCTGTAAGTGTGGGAGCAGCGACCACTGGAGCGTGGCACCCAAACTCTCAAATGAAGCGCTGCGATCGCTTGATTATAGTTTACGGTTCTTTATAGTGAAGAGGAAGGGGTATGGCGACGGGACGGGGGTAGAGGGTGAAGGTGGGACACGTGGCCATTGGTTAAGGTGAGTGATATTTTGGGCCGCCGCGAATCAGCCTCACCCCTAGGGTCCCTACTCGGGGTCATTGGGGTTTGGGGATATGGGGGTGGGGTGGGGTGGGGTGGATAGAAGCCCAGCCAGTCTCCGTGATGGCCAACCTGATTTGCTGTCCCCAGGCGAATGTCGCCGTGGTTGCCAGCGGCCACTTCCGCTATTCCTCCTTCGGCTCACTCGTCTCCGCTTCCGCTTTTCCCGCCGCAATGCAAACGCAATCAGTACCTGTATTCGGACGACCGCGTACCGATTTCCGCACAACGAAGATCGCCAAGCGTTCACCCCTCGCCAACGTGACCAACTCATCACGCGTAACCCACCACCACCGTATCCAACGTCCTTCGCTTACGTTTTTTTTTTGTTTTCTTTCTCAGTATCAAAAATCTTGAGGCCGTTTTAACGCCAATAGCCACTGACTGTACTTGCACAAGTAAGCCGAGCAATTAATACCTGCCTAATTAATAATGTAGATTTAATTTCTTAAGCTTGTGTTGCCGACTCGGCCCTCACTGGTTATACGTAATATTAATTGGACGGATAAGCTCGACATTCGATGAAGAAAAAACAAAAAAAAAACCAAAAACAGGACGAAGCTGCGAGAGGGAAGAGTTTATGAAACGCGGTAACCTTTTGAGTCTTTTTATGAAGGAGTGGTGGCCGGGCAACTGTTATTCTAAGCTGCTATTATTCTAAGGACCTATGGCCGTAAATCGCTTATTCACTCGATTGTGAAAAGTACTTAGAGATAGCGTTATAGTAATTACATTTCTCCTTTTCGCTCCTCCTTTCCTCCAACTTTATTTATCTCTCCCGATCTCTTTCTCCGGCGCTTCCTATTTCTTAGCCCCTCGAATCCCAACTCCGAGTCCGTCCTTCCTAGAGGGAAAATCCATTTTCTCCCCGGTCTGATTTGTTGGACCGCCTCTGTATCGTGCGAGCGGTAATTGAATCACTCAATTGATTAATTAAAAAAAGGCGCGCTCGCGGCCCCGGATCCGCGTTAATTGTAAATTGATCGGGTTATTCGCTGCGCTGAAACCGTTGGACGGACAGAGATACAGAGAGACTGAGACTAAGACTGAGAGAGAGAGAGAGAGACTGAGAGAGAGAAAGAGAGACTGAGAGAGAGACTGAGAGAGAGAGAGAGAGCTTTTTCGAGCAAACTTAAATTTCATACCATTTTCAGCAATTAATGCCTTATTCTTTTATCCGTGGCGCGCCTAATTAATACCGGACTCGGTAATTATATTGACGATAAGACACATGAAACTAATGAGGCTCTAATGAATCATACTGTAGATTAAGGCTATTTTAAAGAAAAGCAGCCTCACGCCTCCGCTGACAATTTAAAACAGAACTTTGATTTCGATGCAAAGTTTTTTTTTCTTTCCTTTTTTCTTTTCTTTTTTTTCTCTCTCTTCACCCTAATGACATTATCGTAAAAATAAAGGAGTAAGAATGAAAAATTGAAGAGCGAATGAAAATCACCGAATCACCGGTAGGTCGGACCTTATAAAACCATGTACTAGCCGTTCGGTCTGTTATCACTGGGCGTCACGTGGCTTATAATAATTTTAATGCGCAGCTTATCCGGCCACTAAACACACATCTCAAGCATAAACACTTGAGCTGAACTACATACACTTGTACGTAGCCCGCAAGCCCGCAAGCCCGCAACGTGATTTCATATTAGATAAAGAGCTCGAGGATGCGCCGGCATACCGGCAAGCTCTTGGCTGCGTCTGCGGGAAACCGGCTGAAAAGCGCTCCGAGCGGGAAATCGGGTAAAATGGCAAAAATTCGTTGGCATTTATGAGCACCGTACGACGTCTCGTAAGGGGGTGCGTATTCCTAATTTTCACACGGGAGTCCCCGATCATAGAGGCGAAATTACGGTTGGGTGATCAAGATTCCCATTTCCAGGGTATTTTCTTAATTTTCTGGAAAGGAGGTTCGCCCTGGCAAAAGGCCGTCCGTTGTTCATCTTACGGCCTTATAAAATTAAAACTTTATTTATATTTCCCAATGGATTTTCCTTTTTTTCTGGGAGCACTAGTGCCCAAAACTACTCGCACCAGTCGAATCATCTTTATCGAGCTTTTATTTATAATTAAATTACTCTCCCTATCAACGTGCAAATTACTCAGGCACATTTTCTATTTCAGCTGATAATGATATTGCCCCACTCGTCTACGTATATATATATATATATATATATATAATGTATGGAAATATGTTTATATATTTTGTTGTATCCTCAAAGAAATTAATCAAAACGGACCTAAGGCGCCATTTACCTTCATATATACACAGAGAGAAAGAGAGAGAGAGAGAGAGAGAGAGAGAGAGAGAGAGGGGCGCAGTACCATTCTTCAGTTAATTCATGTGCGAGGTTATGAAAACAGAGTAGATATCAGCACGTGACTTTACATAAGAATTTCGAGTCGAGGTTTTTTTGCTTTTTATACACCGGAGCCTTCTCTATTTTACGAGTGGTGGGGAACGTAACGGGGGTGAGGGGCGTAAGAAACCACGGGGGCATTAGATCGAACTAAGATATTTATTGGTCGACGAGCTAAATACGGCAGGATACGGTATAATTAATGATATTTTATTGGTCTTGGAGGGATGGTGCGTGGGGTTATTGGGCTTATCGATTTCGAGAGAGAACGCAGGAGAGGTATTTTTCTTTGAAAGATCTCTGAATAATCGATGGGATGCGCGGGGAAAGCAGATGAGAGGCGGCGGGTAGAGGCGCACGGGGATAATAAATAGAGCTTTATTTAGAAAATAGTCCCGTGCCGGGCATAATTAAGGACTCGGGGAGAATATCTGATGGGGCAAACAGTCCTAGTTAAAAATGTCTTTTCGAAAAAGTGATTCGTAGGTGGTGCCGTTGGCGGTCCTGGCGGTCCTGTTTGGTTGTCTAGGATGGTATAGGACGGAGTGGAGGGCGGGGCGGGCTCCAGGAGAAAGAAAGCCCCCCCAAGTAAACACATCTTTTGCAGATTCGGTCTCGTAAATTTTTAACGGCTGGGTAAACCGGCCTTGGGTGGCGGCGGGGGCAGAGGGAACCGGGGAGGGAGCCGAGCGACGAGCCAGTACAAACAGGATGTTCCGTGGGCGTAAAATTTACCCTCTCTCGCTCTCTCTCTCTCTCTCTCTCTCTCTCTCTCTCTCTCTCTCACTCTGTGAGCGAGTCCGTCCAGAGCAGTCAGCCCCTTAGCTCCTTCCACGCGCGAGAACGACTCGTTGAAAACTTTGAATGACTTGTTGGGGTAATGCCGAGTGCCAATACGTGGCTTTTGCCGAGACTCCGCGCGGCTTCGTCTGCTATCGTCGAGCCAACTCAGCCGTTCAAGAGAGGGGGGCGGGGAGATGCGACCTTACGTGCTTACGCGGTACTAAAAGGGCTCGCAGCTCGAAAATAAAGCGAAAAACTGATTGAAAGACGAAAACGATTATACTTTTTCTTTCTCTCATTGTTTAAGGACATAAGCCTCATTACGACCCTGGACTCAGTTAAATCAGTGTTATCGTATTGTAAATAAATCCCGACCTTTAACGCGCACACCTACCGAACGATACAGAATATATCCTTAACTGTCCATGACGTTAATCAAACAAAATCTGTTAAAAATGTCCAAATTTACGATTAAGAAAATAAAGCTTTGCAGGATTTCCTCGTTCTCCCCATTTTCGTCATGATTCTCGTCATCGGTAATGAATCGCGACGACCGACCTCACAACTACGAGTGATTTTACGTTACTCTCGCAATTGATCGTTATTCTCTCTTACTCCCTCCGCTCCACTCCCTCCTTCGAGTCAGCCTATGGATTTCCTCGTCATTTCCCTAAGACCATTTATGCGTATGAATAATGGATTTCATGTCGAGACTCCATGTGAGGAGTCGCGAGATTCTCACTTATCGTTTAACTGGAATTCTGGTATTGTAGCGCCAAGCTCTATACCCGATACCCGATACCCGATTTCCCGAAAATTCGTTAAATAATTTAATTCTCAGATGTTACATTCCCTTCTGGGACTCGAAACATTAATATCGAACTATTAAATCTTGATCGCCGCTCAAGAATTCCCCTTCATTCCATCTAAAATTAAATCACTATTTAATTTAGAATCCATGATCGTAAAGTTTTACAGTTTCTGGTAATTAGAAATCTTTACAAATAATAATATAATTCAAAACCTAATGTGCTCTGCAAGCGGAAATACATTTTATTTCCTTTTCAATTATTAATCATCTCTTACGTTATCTCGTCCATATAACCTACCTCACCTCATGTTCGTCCATTTTAACACAAAACCGGCTGCTAAATAAAACTAAAACTTGTAAACGACTCGTAAAATTACTAGCTAACCTTCGAGATAATTCAATAATTTTCTTTCTCAAACACTTTAATGATAAATCTTACTATTAATATAAATATTTCCATCCTGATCATGTTCTGACTGACGCGCCAACACTACTCATAATATTAACATAACAAAAATAACTAAATATACTACAAAATAATAAAAAAATAATTGATACGAGGAGTAAAGAAATTCATCCAAGTCGTGAAAGAATGAATTTCGTAAGACGGACTTCATGAGAACATAAGCTTTGGAAATTAAAAAAATTATAATAATTAGTTACTTATAACTAGAATAACGGTTTAACATACTCTAATCCTTATTGAACTAAAACAAAACAAAATCCACGTATCCTCTGTATTTGGGGTTATTGGGAGTGTGGGTGGAAGTGGTATTGGCGGCGGGGTAGGGGGTAGGGTGGGGGTATAAGAAATTCTTAGTTCTAGCATTCCGAAAGCAGTTGTATGAAAAACTGAAACGGCTTAGTTCAATAGTCGAGCCACGCATTCATTAATGCATATTAATGTTTATTCGAACAAGTTTCCAAGTTTCCTTAGTTCAGTAAGTAGCGAGCGTTAGGGCATCCCCCGTTCCATCTTGGCTCGCGACTACAAGATTCCACGTTGTTTATTTCCGTGGCGCGACAATTAATCACTGAATTCCATCGCACAAATTGTAGACGAGTATTCGTTATAAAGTACCCGGGATCGTTCCTTACGTGTGGCTGGGTGAGGGTGGGGAGGGGTGGAGGAGGTAGATGCCTTTTAATTGTGCAAACCAGTCAAATTTATACCGACCGAGCGGTTATGAGGACGAGGCGGAGGAGGAAGAGGAGGGGGAGGGGTGGGGGTGGGATAATAACGATAGCCGTGCCAAGACTTAGACCCCCCCCCCGGCACGCTTTAAAATAATAGTCGTATCTTAAACTTCCATAATTTGTCTCACTTATACATTGACCGCTTTTCCGGCTAAGGGAGCTTCGCATATCGTTGGCTCGTGCGTGTACGTTTATATCAGGTAGAACGCAAATAACAGAGCACGTATTGAGGCTCCGCTCGTGCGGACGCACTCAGAGTCGAAAAAACACAGCCAGACAAATACCGCGAGTCGAAATAATTGTAATAATTGCGTTTTGAACGGATGAATAGACGGATTTATTGGTATAGAGCTTCGGCTCGATAATGCCAGCCTATAGGATTACATACAAGAATTAACCGAGTTTTAACCGAGTTCGCGAACAATGTTCTTTGATTTTATTTTACCAAACGTATCCTTTACCTTTGCACTATATTGTCTGAATAATAATAATAAAGTAATTGATATTTTTAAGCGATAGTCTTCCCGATGCGGTCCAATAACCCCAATAACAAGTGCTTTATTTTCAAAATAAGATGCTCGACTGTTTGTACTTATGTAACAACGCGTTGAATTGAATTAGCGGCAATGAAGTAAGTAAACTTTGGCTCAGTTAAAATTGCAAAGAAAGGAAGTCATAAGCAATTAATCTGAGATCGAATAGTGCGGATTCCGATGTTAATTCCAAATTGAATTGAAATCGAGGCATCGGTTTATGGGTGGCTGCGTGGTGGGGTCGGCGGGGGCGGGAGATAGGTACGGGAGGCAGATGTAAATATAAAAAGGGAAGCAGAAAAATAATTTCTAATTTAAAGTCAATGTATTCGGTTTGAAAGTGGGAGAGCTAAGTTTCATGGCAGAGTACGAAAGGATTACACGGAATGACAATTGAAAGGTTTATTAAGGAATCGGCTGATTTAAAGGTGGACCCGATAGCGGTCGGGACAAGCTTTGTGGAGCTTGTCGAGGTTATCTTAGCCAGGCGTAAGAATCGTCATAAATTCGTCGGGGCGGCGGGAGGGGATCGTCCCCGTCATTTGACAAATGAGCAGAGCAGATTGACGGGAGGCTACGCAAAGACCGACCGGGGCTGCTTTTTTTATCTAATATCATTATACCCCGTCTCGGTCGGGGCATTTATTATTTATATATTTATTTATATATTCCTTCATTTATTTATTTATTTATTTCCGGGAGCGGTATGAGCTAAGATCGTCGGGGCGATGCGTCTTTGTTTTTCGTATATCCGCGAAATTGTTGGCTCTAGCGCAGATTCGAAGTTACGGTGCTGCGGGGGGTGGGCGGGGGTGGGGAGTTCAAGACTCGCGCTAATGCTGTCGAGATTGCATTCATTACTTTTCTTTTATTATTTAGCTCGAGTTATTTCATTTAGTTATTAAATTTTATTGCCGACTAACTGCAGCTAATTCCGCCAACATTTTTCATTATTAATTCCTTCCCCTCGATACGAGTGATTAATCTCTTCTCCCTATCTTATTAATTCTTATAATGTATTTTTAAACTTTAACCTCATTACCTATCCTCGGAGATTTATAGTTTTAGCTTATAATTCATTATTAATCCATTAATGCTCCCTACCTTACTTCCTATCTTTCCTTAATCCCTTAAATCCTTTAAATCTTCGCACTTCTCCTTCACCTTCTCTCTCTCTCTCTCTCTCTCTCTCTCTCTCTCCCTCTCTGTTATTCGCACGCGTCAATCGATTGGCCATGGTGACCGAAGAGTCGCCGCCAATGTGATTAATCTATTTATTTATCTTTTTCCGTACAAGCGATGTATTTACTGGATGTCGCAATGCATGACGCGAGACAAATGCAGAATAACCTGCTGCTCGGTAGATCGGACCATTATTAATGGCCGAAATTAAGGATATTAATGGAGGAATCGGAGTTTCGGTACAAGGAGCAGAGATTTGTGATTTCCGGTCAAAAAGCGACGCTACGAAGGGGCCGCATTTCATCATAATTTTCGGCATCTGGAGTTGGGTGTTTTGCTTGTTTGGTATACAACGTCGCCGTGTCCGGGCGAAACATAATTACCGATCTCCTTCCTACTGGGTGGGAGGGTCGGAGGGTCGGAGGAGGAGGAGGAGGAGAGAGGCAGGGATGACGCCGAGTATCGTAAGAACGAATATTTTTCCCTTCGGACAGATTATTTGCCCTTCGACTTCCTCAAATTGCTTGCAAAATATCTTGGCCTCGAAGAGATTCACAAAAATCAATAAAATATTCGTTATTACAAAGTAATTTGAAATAAAAACTTTGCGCTTTCAAATTTCTTCTTCTTCTTTTTTTTTTTTTTTAATTTTAATATTTACGAATATTATCGAATTCCGAAACGAACTGATATTACATGCATATATACGGGTGTTAAAAAAAATCTTTCCATGAATAATTTTACATTTGATAATTACGAATCGGGAATGTGGACCGGGTTTCGTGAAAAATTTTCGCTTCTTTAACAAAATTAAAAAAGTCTCTTCACATACGTTAAGTAAGCAATTAAATTAATTAATCACGTCGAAGAATTATCATTTAAATATATGGAAATACGGTATTTTAGTTGATTTTTTTTTTTTTTTTTTTTTAATTGCGATGACTTTCTGGATTCCTTGCCAAGACCAATACTTTTTAATATCGGGTTAAATAAATATTTAACAGCAGAGAGGACTTTTTCATGAACTTTACGGAGAATTAATAAGGTAAGTGCAGTGGTGGCCCTGATAGTAGTGTTAGTGTATTTGCTAAGAAACTTATATTCTCTATTATCGATTTTCGGCAGAACTTACAATTTGAAATCTGGCCAACTCTTGATCGACAATCGAAAGTAAAGTTTCTTACGTAAAGACGATCTCTCTCCCTCTCTCTCTCTCTCTCTCTCTCACTCTCACTCACGTTTCGCCTTCTTAATCAACGGCAATTTAACAGTCTCTATCGTGCTTTAATCAAAATTCGATGCCAATTAGAAAAATTCCGTGATTAATGTGCATCTTTCTCACATGACAAGCCCTCCGAACGTTTTAATCGTCTCTTCGACAAAGAATTAAAGTTCAGAAAAGTTCCAAGTTCAAGTTTCGGGGAAGGAAATATTCATACTCCCGAAACCATCCATAATGATCGATGAAAGAAATGTGTATTTTCGACAGTCGAGGATTAATTTTCGCCGTAGGGTTCCCTCTGAAAATTGACATTCATCGTATTTTAAAGAAAGCCTTAGTCATTCTGGAGAATGGAGATCGTACGTATTAACCTCGACTGGCATTTGGTAATTATAATTTTCCTTAATATCGATGAGAATATAATAATTATGACGGAATCATTGAAGAAGCGAGTCGGCCATCGATTCGTAAATCTCAAATAACAGCCCCACGCTCGTTTCCAATAATAATGACACGAATGACACGAATGCCACGAAACGAAAGCCACATCCGTGGAATCGAAGTACAAGGAGCTAAGGAAATCCTCGAGGAGAATTGCACGTAAGTCTTATCTACTTTGGAGACTAAAAATGACGTGCTCGCTGAGAAAGTTTTTAGTACGTTGGTGTGGTATAAAAAAAAAAAAAAAAAAAAAAAAAAATGACGAAGGAAGTATTGGCTAGAATAGTGAAAAGAGGATAGAGCCAAAGAAGTTATTCCAATGTATTCTGAAAAGTTACAACCGAGGTGGCCCTTCCATCGGAACTTCTCGTGTCTTCTTTCTCAACCCCTGACCGATACCAACAACTCCCAAGCTCGTCATAATTCCCGTGGCAAGGAGTCGGCCTTCTCTTAAATTAAATACCAGATCTTCTGTTTGCTCTATGCTCCGAGCTCATAAATAATTAATTTTATTCCCATTCCTGAATCACGACGGACATGTCTACCTTGTATTTCCGACGATATTACAATCATTCTTACTGTGACGCCCGTAAGAAATACAAGAAGAAGAAGAAGAAGAAGAAGTGGAAGAAGAAGAAGAAGAAGAAGAAGAGGAAGAAGAAGAAGAGGAAGAAGAAGAAGCGGAAGAAGAGGAAGATAATTTATTTCTCCGCGTTATGTAATGGCGTACGTATTAAGGGAGGTGGTGGAAAATAATTTGAATGAAGGGTAAGAGCAGGTTATTGTCCTGTGTAGGGCCGGTCCCAGAGAGGGGTGCGGGCAGGCGAGGCGACGAGAGCTAAGTCAGAGCGAAGAATGAAAGTTCGAGGTCCGGTAAAGAGAAATGGAGGGAGTAAAAGTTTCGCTGCTACGATGTCGTTGTCCGGTATCGGGAAAAAGGGTCACCGGCTACATTGGTATTTGGCAAAGCTGGAGACAAAAAATATCCTGGAAGTAGGAGAGAGCAGAGATTATGGAGCTTTTATCGAGTCTATTTTCTTATTTATTCGTATTCTCTTTCACTTCCTTTGCCCATTGTTTCCCTAAAGCCTTAGACCCTTTTTACCTGCCCCCTCCCCTTTCTCTTACTAGCTCTCTCTCTCTCTCTCTCTCTCTCTCTCTCTCTCTCTCTCTCTCTATCAATACAATCTACCAATATTTTCTGACTCAAATTCTTTGTATTAATTGTATACCCGCCATTAAAGAAATTCGTTAATGCGATAAATAAATTATAATGTTCGCCTTATTTCTTTCTAATTATCCGTATGGAGCAGCTTTAGTGATAAAGTTTGGAAACTAATTAAAGTTCATTTGGTCATGTATAGCTCTATTCGAAAATAGAGACATGAATTTAAATTAACTATAATATTGCTTGTGAAAACTTTATTCTTTTGAAAGTATTTTATTTTACAAAAATCTCGAAAATGTTAACATGTTCTATTCCCTTCGTTATTATTATTATTATTACTCGTTTCGAATGAGCTATATTTTTTGTAAAAAAATATTTATCCAATAAACGAAGATATTAATTTAAATCTATATTAGTGCTCGTTCCTTGCATTTATAAACAAAAATAATTAATTTAAAAAAAAAGAAAAAAAAGAAGAAATAATAATAATAAACTGTATAAAATGAAGTATATTTTTAAATGTAATTGATATAAATTTGAAATGCGTACGAGTCGCACGATTACTTTAATTACGCATTAATTATAAGTTTAAATCTGTAATAGCGATAACCGCTATTTGTTTAGGAAACGTTTGGAAATTAAAAAAAAATATTTACCTCAAAGCGAAATTGTTTTCCGATTACTTACGACAATAATCGGCGATAGAAAAGTTAAGTATTGCAGTAAGGGTATCGTCGATTGTAATAAAGTAGGGATGTGAGTATAATTTCCATGCTGCATAAATGATGTATAAATGCACGGGTAGAAGAAATCATTGTATAATACATTGACGGAGTCATGTTACGGAATGATCGGATTTCGCTCGTTTATCTAAGGTTCGCAGTTGTGAACGGTGGTGTTTGATGGGGATGGGGTTAGTGGGGTCGGGGGTGGCAGTGGTGAGTTGGCGGGGAGTGGGGGGGGGGTAGAGAAGCGTAGTTAGGGTCGGAGTTTTTGAAGCTCTAGTGGAAGGAAATTTCATTTCAAGAAAAGAATATCGTGACCCGTATGGGTAGTCTCGGATATTCTGCGCTTGCGACGGTCGGAAAGCCGAGCCATTTTTTTTATTCGCCGGGGAAGCTTCGGAATCATGAAGAAATAAGGGAAAATAATAGAGTATCGGGAGTATCGAGAGTCCATCGGAACCCTGGGCAAAGGGAACTACGGTGAGGTGGGGTGGGTGAGGCGTCCAAGTATAGTCAAGTAAGTCCCTTGGAGATCTCCAGTGGTAGGAGTAGAGCAGTAGGTATGTGGAGAGGGGCAGCCTCCTCGACTCCTCGAGTCGCCGTTACGTCTCGATGGTTCTTAAAAAGTATAATCCGTCATCGGAGGAGCGCCGGTAATGGGGGCTTTCGTTTATTGTGAAGCGGCCCCTTAACAAGCCCACGTGATCAAAGTCAGACGTTGATTCGAGCTAAATTACCCTACGATCTTTTTTTCCAGAGCCATGCTCTATGTTCTTAATATTAATTTCTTCCACTTCCGTAGCATCCTTCCGAAAAATTACATCACCATATTCAAAGGGGCGATAGTCAGTTCCCCCCCCCCTTTTGAATATTTTGCCAATCGCGTTGAATAATTTTCACATTCCTATGATAATTTACGACGCTCGGCTAAATAGGACAAATTATTATTTCGTTTTTAATGGAAATCTTTGAAATCGATTTCATTACGATCAATTATAACTTTGAGATTCCTAGTCAGGAATCCTAATCTAACTTCGTTAGACATTATTCTCTACTTGTAGAAGTGGTAGACGTATGCGTATCATATTCATCGAAGGAAATAGCGCGGGAAAGGTAGATGGATTGAGAGAGAGAGAGAGAGACGGTAGGGGGGGCGGGTGGCTGTATCGCTGATCGAGATTAGGTGTTGGTGCTCACTCAGCCCGAGGATGTATTCCGCCATCCTCCGGGAGGATGCTGGAACGATGTGCGGTGGATACTTATGATCTTTTCTTTCGGACTGGCTTGGGCCGTCGAGTCAATACACTTCCATTTTATGTTCTATCCGATCAGGATTTTGTCGGCGTTGCACAGATCTTGAGTTTAGTGCTCCGTCGGCTGCAAGTCCTACCTTCGACGCGCTCATAGCCCAATTTAATGCTAATAGCACATTCCAGGTGATTGCCCCATCGATCCTTCCAACTCCTTTCCACTACCTTACTCGACTCGAGTTTCCCTGCACCAGGAGCTAATCACCTCATCCTCTATTGTCCGTTCAAATTTTACTCGCCGAATTTAGCCTTCGCCGAGTGCCAATTTAATCACGAAATTTTACGTAACTTTATCCTCGGCACTATTATTTTCATATATTTTTTTAATCTACCTGATGCTAATGTCGAAAAAGTCTACTAAAAATACACAGAAATCCCGCATACGACGTACAGTGACAGAATTACTTAAATATTAAATAGAATTTCTTCGTCTGTCTTATATTCTATAAAAAAAGTCACGTGAACGGGCAGTTTAATACAATCTAGTATTGTATTTATCGGGGTACTTCTACATAAATATTATCTGCTCTTGCATTGACTAAACTAAGATATAATTAGTGGAAGGATTAATTTCACATTTCATGTTGGGAAGGTAAATTCGAGAGTGAGAGAGAGAGAGAGAGAGAGAGAGAGAGAGAGATCAGAAAACGACTAATTGAATTGTTTGTTGGAATATTTGAAATACGTCTAAAATGCATCAATTCGTTTACAATATATATATATATATATATATATATATGGAAGCGCCAGTTCTGGTATTGGGATGAAAACTTTGGTATGCATGGCTGACCGAACCGAGAACATACTATTAATTGGGCAGATCGACAGTAGAAAAGTTTTTGTTAAATGCTTCGAGATACTCCTTCTTCCACTATATCATTAAGACCCGTTTCTTCTAATGAAATTCTAAAGCATTCAAGAAGTTTGATATTTTTTAAAAATTAATTAATTCTAAAGCAATCGTATTAGATTTTAATGTTCAATATAGGATTTTCGATTTAGAATATTTTGCTTAACCTCACTTATGACTAAAAAAAATCAAATAAATTTCTAATGAAAAGAGAGACGGCAGTGGAATGACATTTATGTCCCTTATGTGACGGGATCTCGCAAGATCGTTATATTGTCTGTGATGTAAGTTGTTCACGTTACTAAACTATACTAAAATGCTCGGCTTGTTATTGGACTCGCGTTAATCGCACCGAACGATACGAGTTGATATGCTTTTAAGGTAAATGATGGCGTTAGAATTAACGCGGTTTATTTTTATGCAGAAGAGCGTAAAGCGCAGGGATGGGTTAAATGTATTCGAAAATCAAGTGGAGTCGGTCGAACGAGATAGAGTTTCGCGAGGCCCGACATCCATCAGCAGGGCAAAGCTCCGTAACTATTTATTATAGGGGGGAGAGAGAGAGAGAGAGAGAGAGAGCGGGCGATACTCCTTCCATTACTCGATCGGTAAAATCTATTTGCTCTCTATACTGTGCTCGCGCGAGCCCCCGAGAACGATCTTTGACCAATTAAGAAACGGCCGAGCGCGCTCTAACGCGATTATAATCTAGCACATGAAAATTCAATAGGTCCATGTTACGCCGAGCGGAAGAAGATTTATCTTCAGGATAGACCGAATCGGAAACCGAATCGTAATTTCGCGGAATTAAAGTGTAGCCGACGGAGTGTGGGCTCAGCGCCCAATCCCCGGCTCCGGGGATCTAAATAAATATTTTCCTTTGGAAAATAATAAAAGTAAGCGTTTTAGCCTCGTCCTCTACTATCCCTGTGGAGTACGTTCCCCCAGCATACCGACAGTAAAGAAAATAAAAAAACAAAAAGATAAAAAGATAAAAAAAAAAAAAAATAGAAAAATAAAAAGAAATGATATTTTAATTAAAATTCTAATTAAAATTGAGTATGCAAAGAAGAAGATAATGAATTTTCAGTACAAATTTTTTTCCATCCTCGGAAAATATGTGATTTTAGTCGAGCTTTCCTATTCGAAGGAGTCCATCCATCATCGCCCTTTCCCTCACTACCATACCAAAAAACCATCTAGGAATATTAATTTCCATGCGTGCCGGCAATACTCTAAAGTTTATCAAATTTCAAAGACTCGGAGATGAAATGCTATAACTGCATTTGCATTCGTTGCATTCGGAATCCCTGCTTTCCAAGCAAGTGCTGGACGTTGCCTGGATCTAAGCTTCAAATAAAATAAGTAACCCCCCGTACATGATTCTTTAACGGAATTTCGGAATTTTGTAATTAATTTGAAATTCAATTGCGGTGCAAAATATTACCTTAAACAAATACAACTTTTTAAGCAAACCCGAGCGAATTATATTATGACAAAACTCGAACGGTACGGACAAAGGGATCCTGGCGACTATACGAGAATCCTGATCCGCGAGACATTTGACGAGTGCGATAGAGAGAGAGAGAGAGAGAGAGAGAGAGAGAGAGAGGGGAGAAATGAATTTATTTCTGGATTATTAGAAGCCCCTCGGGCGATGGCTGCGATACACTTCGCTAGGAGAACTTCAATGGACTGGCGGCTGGAGGCGGGGGAGGGGGGGGCTAGTCGAGGGTAAAATTTTCTTTTCGAAATAAGGATGAAGAACGTCTTTTTTGTTCTGCTTTGTCTCCAGCTTCAGCGTCATGATAGCCGAGGTCCATTAAAAATTCAGCACGCTACGGAATTTATTAATGCCACGTACGAGATCCCTCAGAGTGTCCCGCACTCGACTTTACACGAACCATCGCTATCCCCTATCCGCCCTGCAACGCCACCTTTTTTCACTACAAACATTAATATTAGGAGCTTTTATTATAATACACTGTTTGTTACGCGTCAAAAAAAATGCATTAACGTGCATACTCTCTTGTTTTTTTTTTGTTTTTTTTTTTGAAAGCACTTACTCCATACGCAGATGAACGGGAATAAGAAAGTCGAGTGGGATGAGTGATTCAGGAAGGGTAAGGCATTACTTCTTGCGACTCTTGAATACTCGGGTACAATGCGTACCGGTCGTGCAAACCCGGCGCGCCCTTGTCGTCGGCTCTAAAACCAATATCCTATAAACCTAATGGAATTACGGGATAAATATAATTAAATAGACTTTTAGTCGGGGCCGCTTAATCCGTCACTTCTATCTCTTCTTCTTATTTGTATTCTTAGGAAGGGAAATTGTGATATCGTAGTCGGTCATTCCGTTCTTCTGGGTGCGAAGGGTCTGCATGAGATCATTTACGTCCCGGTTAATTACGCTGGAATTTTCACGGGCGAGCGAGTGGCGGCGAACGATCGGCAATGAAGTGGAGCTGGTGCCAAAAATTCCACGTGCCCCGTTGTCTTGGAACTGCTGCTGCTGCTGCTGCTGCTGCTGCCGGTGCTGCTGCTACTACTACTACTACTGCTGCTGCTGCTGCTGCTGCTGCTGCTGCTGCTGCTGCCGGTGAATTCAGGATGACTGTGCGACTTTAATTGACCCCTTTGAACGGGGATACCGAACGAGTACCGAGTACCGGGCGTCCCGTATACCAGACTTCCCCTTATTCATTTCCCCGCCCCGAATAATTAATATCTTTTATCCGTCGCGGCTTTAAAAACGTATCTCAATGCGGTAACTCGATTAATTCGACTCTCGGTATTCAAGTATCAACTGTTTCGTATTTCGCTGACGAGGAGGCGTTATAAATTCCGGCTGACTCGCCCTTATCGCTCCTAATACCGAGTCACTAAATAAAAGAACAACGAAGGAGATTTAAATGCCCCGCGCAACGGCCATTATTCCCACATTCCCACATCCTCTCATAATTACGGCCTCAATTGATTACAACGCTACAAACGCGAGAAGCTCCACCACTCCTCCTGACTGGAAGAGCCCCCGGGTAAAAGGACTCTTTAAGATTTCTTTAACGCCCTCTAACCTCCGCCCGTTATGCCAATAAAGGCCTAATGCACCTATAGCTTACGCGCGCGCATATATTTATACGTATATACGTATATACATATATATATATATATACATGCATAACGGGATCGCGTTAAAAAGTCGACAGCGTTTAGGGCATGCAATTGGATAGATGGGGAATAAAAGTGATGCGGGTTAGTGGCGGCAGGGAGGGGGGTGAGAAAAAGCGCTTATATACGCGTGTGCGAGACTACTTTATTTGCGTGGCTGCGAGTGTGCGAGCCCTACTCTTATCTTGAGTATATTCATGTGGATGGCTGTGTGGGCGCTGGTATGCATATGCGAGCTACAGGCTCGAGGCTCCTCCTCTCCTTGTGTACACAAAGACTGGGCGAGCGGATCGTCGGGGCGCCTGGGTGGGGACGGGATTTTATGACGCACAGAAATTGCGACACTCGACAAAAAAATTGAGAACGTACCGTCGTAAACGTACAAATTTCTATTGACGCAATAAAGTTTTTCTGTCCTAGTGAGAAAAACGAATGTTGGAAATCGATCGTTAAGTCCCTCCCGGCAAAGCTATCTTATTGTGTACCTCTTTTCCAAGCGTTACAATTTTACTTCCATTCCGATATGGCTCGCGCCCCCACACGCACTCGCACACGCGCGCCAACCTTTCCTCCTCGTAATTTCCCGTATTCGTTTTTTCTTCCATTTCTTCTTATACCACTGGTTTATTTATAATCGCCCCGACTCGTACAAAATACCGCGATGATTCATAATTATCGTTAAGGAAGAGCAGGCGCGGGTACTGAATTAAGAATTTCGGTTATTTGTTACGGGGGAAGTTGTTAGTACGGA
This sequence comes from Ceratosolen fusciceps, assembly GCA_018883505.1. Classification (NCBI taxonomy): domain Eukaryota; kingdom Metazoa; phylum Arthropoda; class Insecta; order Hymenoptera; family Agaonidae; genus Ceratosolen; species Ceratosolen fusciceps. The sequence goes on along the minus strand of RCIC01000013.1, from coordinate 5,447,020 downwards.
GCGTGCTTCGATCTTATGAATATGAACTGATGGTGTATAAGGGGCTGGAGGGGGAGGTTGAAAATAGTCTTCGGAAAGTGCTCGAATTCGTTTGAGCATCGATACTACCGTCGAGGTAGAGGGATGAGGGATGAGGGATGAGGGAGGGAGGGGGGTGCGCGGGATCAAGGGCAATTCCCAGGGCGCGTACCGAGACTCTGGCTACCTGGGCTTCCTTCTCAAGCGGGGCGTCACCTCCGCGACGCGGAGTCGATGGGCTCGTTATCCCCAAGTGGCCGAGGCTCAGACAAACAACCTCATTTGTCACGCGCCTGACCTCTTTTACTTGTCGAGCCGATGGGGGCCACCTCCTAGAGAGAGAGAGAGAGAGAGAGAGAGAGAGAGAGAGAGAGAGAGAGAGAGAGAGAGAGAGAGAGAGATTCGGTCCTAGAGAGATCCTTGGTTTTTCTTGGCTCGAGTGTCCGCACCTCGAGTACCCAGACGCGCCCCGGGTTACGGGATCCAGCTACCACCAGCTTATTATCATCCTCGACGGTTTGCGCAGCGTTCCGCACATCTGCACTCCCAGACCACCTCATCTCTTAATTTCTCATCTCATTTCAATTTTTCTCAGAAAGCCTAAATAAATAGCGCGGCCGGCCCCACAAAAGCCAATACCGTTATTAAGGGGATAAAATATTTGTCAGTCGCCACGTCTTGCTTACATTCCTTATAAATTTCCAATTACTTTACAGGCGAATCTCCCTGAAAATAACTATTTCACGAGAAGTTTCAATTTATCTTCCGTACCTTATAACCACTCATCATCGACTTGTTAAAATTCAATCGACAAATTGCCTCACACATCTTCCATAAATCTTATACGTGCACGCGCGCCCCCTCCTACGCCGCTTACTCCCGATCACAGAAACTTTTATACTCCGCAGGCGTGTAGGGACAAGGAATTAGGAATCACTGGTAACGCAACTTACGGCCCGGAGTATTCATATGGAGCGGGGTCGAACGGACGAGCGGCCGCTGCATTTTTCTGCGCTTTATACGAAGATTCCAATAGCCAAGGGGCCGATTTGCATTCTTACGGTAAAAATAATAAAGCGGCAGCGGACTCGGAGATCAAGCGATCCAGGAGCTTCCGAGCCGTTTCCCTTTATTTTAACGCGATCGTATGCGGCGTCGTTGGCGGCTGGGAGGGGGCGCGAGGGCGGGCAAGGGTGAAGAAGGGCGGACAAGTGAAAAGTTCACTTAAGTTTCCGGAGTTTTTCACCGAGGCCGGCTACGGCTCCCAAGCATTAATAATAACTAGGGAAAAAATTCTCGGCGGTGATTGCCGCATGGAAGTTCGGACCGACTACTTACTACTTGCGTCCGAGACCTGCGCGTGGATGGGCTTGTGGGCTCCGTTGCTCCGGAGATGAGCGTTACTTTGAATATGTCCCATTGTCAGCCGCCTCAGGGCTCTATACATAATTGCCAAAGTTAGGGACCGAAAATTACCAATTACCACCGGCACACTTAAAGACACGCCTCGGAGCTTTATTTTTATTGGCTATTACTAGTCGGTGCTTTATTGGCAACTGGAGCAACTGGAGCAACTGGAGCAAGTGGAGCAACTGGAGCAAGTGGAACGATCGGAGGTTCCTTATTCCATACTACTCGAATGCTCCTCGAATACCACTCGAATACCACTCGAATACCAACGGCCATTAATATTACAAGCGTTCGTTTCCTCGTAGAGCCGAGGATTTTCTCAGTATGTAAGCAAGGAATTTCCAGTCCCACAAGCGATTAGTCATCCAGTTATTTCTTTTTAACGAAGACCCTCTACCTGCCAATGATAATCATTGCTTTAATTTCCCTCGCTATTCCTCCATTAAACCTACCCTATTTTATTTTAAAAATATTTTATTTCCTACAAGGAGGCCGGGGACTTAAGCCTCCTCACCCCCCCCCCCCATTGAATCGTCGTCTCGAAGGTGCTCGCCGATTGGCGTCCGGTCGAGTTGCGAGCTCGAGGAGACACGGAATCAAAGTCTTCTACGTAGCCTCGGTCCTTCCTTAATCCGCTCGTCGTTCCGCTGGTCGTTCCGCTCGTCGTTCTCATGGCTCGTGGCCACGGCACAGAGCTTTTTCTTATTTAGGCTCGTTTCTCGGAGGCGAGCTCTTTGTAATTAAAAACCTACGACTGAGCGACATAGTCCTTTTAGATTCGGTGACACGTGACCAAATGCTCCGGTCAATACGTCTAACCATCCCTGACGAATAGGAATTCGCTTGATATTTCAAAGCTCCCACGGTATGCGATAAAATTAAAAGAGGAAGAGTAAATAATAATAACTTTACGTGAATTTTAAATGCTCGGGCTGCGATAATTATTTTTCAGGCTCGAGAAAAACTCTTAAGCTAAGGCTAAATTAAATACATAATTCAGGCGCACCTTAGTATACATATTCCAATTCGCTTATGCAGATTCATATGGGCAATTGGCAGGAAAGACCGAGCAAACTGCATTTATATTATTCATTCGTTTATTTTCCCGCAGATTTTCTGCAAATAATAAAAAGAAAAATTCATCCTTGTTGACGTTATTTTTTTTTTATTTTTTTATTTGTTTATTTATTTATTTATTTATTTATTTATTTTTTTGATTAATCCTCGAAAGAAAGACCGATTTTTCTGATATTAAAGGAGAAGCTTTTCTCTTTCATCCTCATGCTTACCAACTCAATAATAAATCTCGATACTTTATTTCTATACGTGGAGAGAGAGAGAGAGAGAGAGAGAGAGAGAGAGAGAGCAGCGAGAGTGGAAAAACCATATTTACCTAATGCTAAAAAATGCTAATTACCCCATTACCTCGATCTTTTTAAGCTTTTATTAATTATCATTGTTCATTATACTTTCGTGCGAGGATACCTAAGAGAATGCATTCCTATATTTCTCAATTTATTGATTTCCCATACATAAAATTCTTTATGAGCGCGAATGCATATGCATGAAGAGTCACATTTAGAGATAAATTTTTACCAGTTAAATATATGATTGCGGTGTAGGAACACGAATATTGCGCATAAAGCATACAAATAATACAGAGGCTTGATGGGACTTTTTTCTTCTTGTTTCATTCTTTCTTTCTTTCTGTCTTTTCCACTCGCTCTTCTCTCTCCCTCTAATAAATCTTCAGTCTCTATAATGCGATATAATTTACGGTACGTCGTTCGAGTAAAGTAAATGCAATTAATTCTCAATCCGAATTTACGAATTTCATCGAGTAGTAAAGTCGAAGAAGAATTTCTATGTTCTTTGTTGCCGTTGTTCAAGTGTCCGACGTCACTCGATCTCCCAAATAATCTATAAATAGTAAACAAATTTTTTTACTAGTCTATTAATAATTAATAATTGTTATTAGATTTTATCGTCGATCGATTGAGAACTCGAGTTTTTTCAAGTCTTTCAATAATTAATATGACCTGAGCTGCTCTGACCGAAGAAGGTTCGTCGTAAGGCTTACGAGCATGCGCATAGAAATAAGGCGGGAAAGTATAAACTAGACGCCCCCCCCCTTCGCCACCGACTATTATTCGCGCTCGGTCTATTACCACTCATTACCACTCGAGAGTCTCGTCTACGTCCCCCCCAACCGTCAATCGTTTATTACAAGTGAAGCGACTGCAATACTCTTTATTTTTTCTCCTCATCGATCGCAGCCTTTATTATTATTCACTCTTGGCCTGCAATTTTATTGAGCATTGGCCCCAAACGAGTTTGGCTTTGTCGCTTCGTTACAAAGGCTCACCGAAGCGAGTATCCAACTGCAATAATTATGAGACTGATGAGCACTGCCGACCAACACATTATTAATAAATTTACATACGTTGAAATGACATTGTCCCTCATATCCCCAGGCTTTGCAATTATTTCTTTTCTTTTTTTTTCTTTTTTTTTTTTTTTCTACAAAAGTCTATCGATACATTCATTGGGAGGAGGAGTACAAAGGGGTGTGTTTGTATTTGGGAACGACTATATTATTCAATATTATACGTAGCTCGAAACTAAATAACCAATAAAAGCGCTTTAAACACGTGTTGCATTATGGATTATTAATTTGCATGGATCTACGGTACCGTAGTAGAGTACGGGGCCATCCGATCACGGTTGCCCTTCTAGAAAAACCAGATGCCAAGTATCATTTTTCCAAATCGCCTTTCTCTATGTAAAGTGGCCTTAATCGATAGGCTCTGAAGGCACGGCACTGCTATTTTCACCAGTGTTTATCGCATTACTGGAAAATTCGATGCCGACTCTCGCCGACGCTTACACGAACATGGCTGTCGCGCCACTCAGACTGCAAGGCTTAAAAAATCAATTACTATATAATAAGCAAGAGCTTCGTAGCTTTATCCCGTAAAACGCGAGGAATCGCAGTTTTCTCGAGAAAAATAAAAGGCGTCGGTGGCTTTATTGTATCCAAAGTACTCACAGTACTCAAGATCGAGACTAAAATAGGCGTCGAGCGATCTATTCTTAAAGCGATATATCTTTATTATTTTTTTTTTTTTTTTTTGCAAACGTACATTCTCACTTGGGCCAATGAAAAGCCCAGTGGAGTGGGAGCGATCACCTTACGTCCTTAATTACTTATGAGCCGAGTGACGAGGAAGAAAGGAAAGGAGGAAGGAAGGAAGAAAGGAAGGAAGGAAGGAAGGAAGGAAGAAAGAAAGGACGGAAGAAGGAAAGAAATGTAGTTGGAAGTATAAATTTTTGGAAAATAACCTCCTGTCGGGATAAATTTTTTTTAACAATTCAAGAGCCCCGTCTGTAGATAAAGCCACGTAGATATTAATTCGTATTTTCGCTTTAAATTTAAATCAATAGGAATTTATTGTCAATAAAAGCATATTTACTAGGGCAATAAAATTCAGGAATAATGACGTCGAGCACGTCCCGCTTCCGAGTCTTTTTTCATGATATCTCGATGGCTTCTAGAAAAGCGTACAAAGTTTTAGTATATACGTATATACATACACGCGCGCGTATACGTATATGTGTACATGTATATATGTATATAGGTGTACATGTATATATGTATATATGAATATATGTATATATGTATATATATATATATATATATATATATACGATAATGCTTTGCAGATTTTTTCCCCCATAAAGTTATATTCCTCGAGAACTAATAAGAGCCGATCAGATATAATTTAGCCAAGACAAGTCCCGAAGCACGCGCTACCACGACTCGCTACCCCTTACTCCCTGCCATAACTTTCCTAATCGAGTCATATACGGACTTATCGCCTCTCTCATCCTGGACGAGACAAGTAACGCCCGCTTTTCCGATCGACCCCTCGCCCGCGCACCATCCTCATAGCCCAGCACTCACCAGGCTCCGAGCGATACGCGTTAATAGGTCGATTCGATCCCGTACCCGCGACTGCTCGATATCTGCCCTCGCTGCCCCTCCCTCCTACCCTCCGTCACTCACTCACTCTCGCCTAAGACGGATACGTTTTCATTAAAAACCCTTTTACATTTCCTCCCACGCGCCTTGTAAGAACAACGTACCTTGGACCAAGTGCGACAAAGGGGCCTTTAAATCTCCCTCGCATATCCGACCTGCGCGTTTTATAATTTTACGAGCATATTTACAACAATCGTTGGTCCTGGTGGGGATGGGATGGGGATGGTGGTGGGGATGGCGGTGGGGGTGAGGGTGCGGGAAATCTGGCTATTTAACTGAATTTTATGATAACGTCCCTTTGAATCTGATAAGCCGCGAGCAAATGAAATAAATACATTTTAAGCTTTAAAAATTCATTGAAGTTTTATCGTGCATTCGCTAGTAGTAGTAATAATCAGTGGGCCATTTTAAATATTTACGTTATTGTTGAAGCTTGAAGGCTTAGCCGATTTCAAAAGAATCGAAAAAGAAAATTTGACTATTTTTTTTTAGGGACCTATTGTAAATTAAATTGCCCGCGACAAATCTCCATGAGATTTATTTAAATCAGGATTTAATGGATAGTACGCCGAAACTAGCCGATAATTCAAATTTCAATGCTTTACCTTATAAAATTTCAAGGGAATACCGTTACCTGATAAATCTCTTCCCAGAGAATCCGTAATCTTTCATTCCCGACGTTATTATTTGAGCATTTTCATAGAAAAGATTTCATAATGCCCTTCCTCCTCCGACATTCGTTATTTTTCTTCGAATGCGCGCATCCGGGCAAAAATAAAGAATTATTTTAACTAGGAAGGCTACGCGTCCCTTTCACCCCGCTCCCTTTCACCTCATCGCTATCCCCACCCAATTCCCCTCCAACGCCAATAACCCCAATAACCCTTTCGCTGCAAAGGCATCATAACAGCAACACTTTGACTAATTAAAACTTTATAAGCGAGTCAATGACTCAGCTTGCGTGTTAACGCTTTATTAATACCACCATAAAACTGTGATTATTCCTTGCGCTTGCGAGTCGTCGAATATTAAATTTTTTTCCTTATAACTGGGCCATGATAAATCTCTTTATGGGATGAGCCGGAGTCGTCGAAGCCCAGACATCGGACTAATGCAGGAATATCAAATGAATATCAAATGAATATGAAAATCCGGGAAAAAGTGTTACTCGGAATAAATTCAATATGACCATTAGACCATGGCTTTCCTCAGCCCGGTATTTCATTAAAATTCTCGCCCTCGAAAGAGCCGAGGACGCAACGGTCCCATGGGCTTATCAAGCCTCCCCATCCGCTCTCTCTCTCTCTCTCTCTCTCTCTCTCTCCCACGATTCCCGCCATACAAGTCAAAAGAATCCGGAGCTCAGATAGTCATTCCCGTGCGCGAAGATCGTACTCTTGACGGATTCCGATGAAGAACATTCGGCCCTTCCCACCCAATTCTTTTTATTATAACTTCCCTGCTCTCTCTCTCTCTCTCTCTCTCTCTCTCTGCGCTCCTTCACCTGTGTAGATCTTCGTGTAGATCTTCTATTCGCTGCAGCCTCCTAGGTATGCTAATATTATGCACCGGCTTTCATAAGACGGCCCGACGACTGCAACCGCCCGTCTTTTACTTTCATGAAGCTTCTTTCCCCGCGCTTAATACCCTCCACCCCCGATGCTCTCCATCGCTCCCCAACTCCGACCCCAATAACCCCAATAACCGCAATAACCCCCACCGCCCGACAGAAAACTGCTTTTCCGTACCGGTAAACACTCGAGGAATTTTTTTATGGCGCATAAATGAATGCTGGAACGCGTGGGCCTCTGTTGCGTGACCCACCCGCCCCCGCCATCGCCGCGCCTTACCTTACCAGAGCTCGGCTCCTTTCATTCGCGCATCGATGAAGCAATTTCGATGAAAGAAAAGTCGGAGATGGTTATTCACACCTGCAGGTGATGCCACGAGATGAGATGCCTCGTTTCTCCCGCTTTTCTTCCGCCCCTTTCTTCCGCCCCTTTCTTCCGAGCTGCCAATCCCGGTAGCCGAGATTTTTTCCATCGAGAAATTTCAATTTAAATACCAACAGACGGCTATCATTCGGCTTGATTATCCCCCGCTTGCCGAGCGAAACGATACGTTTAATTAGTCCGATGCGATTCCCGACGATTCGCTCAACAGTCAAATTTAAGATTATAACGTTTTTCCATTACTCGGCCGAGCAAATTATTCAGAAAAGATATTTCCCTCCACATCCGCATCACATGCACACACTACGGAACGAATATTATTAGCTCTTTTTCACACTCTTATACAATAAAACCGCGCGTATTTTCCCTTCCCGGTGCCCCATTTACGATATAAACTTACTCGCTTAATGAACCTCTTTATTCCCCTTTCATTATTCTCATTATAATTATTATAGCCTTTTAATAAAAGTTTTTACGTTTTCAATATAATAAAATTAACGTAGTAAACGGTGAACACGTATTTTCAATTATTCCATACGGCTTGACGTACGGAAATAACAAACCCAACAACAACGAAAACAATAAAAACAACAACAATAACAACAACAACAACAACAACGATAATAACGATAATAACGATAATAAGGAAAATAACGATAACAACAATGGTAATAGTAATAACGGCTATTGCTTGATATGCGCGGAGCATTATGTGTACTTGCATATATTGTAAATGAAATAAATGACTTTTTCTATCACCTCGTAATACTTTTAACGATTAGTATTAAAAGACTTTCCTTAAAACGGTTTCACTGTATTTAACGAACGGATTTGCAATAATTTTTCCTGTTCGCCGTATGGCGGAGCTTAGCTAGATCGAAATAATAGATTTTACAACTCAACAATAAAATGTATTGTTTTTAAAGACATTTGAAGCTTATGGCCATAATCGATAAAGGCAATAGCACGGATCATTAATTTCAGGTATTTTTCGTAAATCCGCGCGATGCTTCGGATGGTGCGCAGTGGCGTCGATGCAAAGGCATAGAATGCATTCTCGGTCCCATGGCCCGGTTTCACTCCAAACTGCCGGACTGACCGGTCAATCGTACTGGAAATCATAACTGATTTAGGCGGCCAAGAAGAAAAAAAAATGAAAATTAAATCGTAAATAAGGGAAGTGACTGCTGCTTTTAATTTCCGACGTAATATATCGGGGCTGGAACTTCGATGCTCTCTCACGACCCCCGCCCCCCCCGTGCACCGCTACCACGTATTTATTATATTCGACTCGAGGGACGAGCTTTCGAAATGCATTACCACCGCTTTCATTAGTTACACGGGCTGTTAATACCAATGAAATTAATACGCGCCGCATAAATATAATGGAAAGTAGAGCGGGCCCGGACATCCCTAGGGCTATCTCCACTCCACCCCCCCCACCCCCGATCACATTAATTTCCCGGAGAAATACAATACAAATAAGCGTCTCAAGTTGATGGAACGTTGATATTAACTCGCTCGACTGCCGTATACTTAAGACCGGAAGCGGGCCTTAAGGAGCTTGGCTTGCACAGGTGCGCAATTGCTGGTGATATTTATGCCTTGTCAGGAGCTGTAGGAGTTGCCCGTCTCGTTGCCCAACGAGAACGAGTACATCTCAAACGATTTTTGGGTTAAACGTCGATCCTATTATTTCATTGTCAACTTTATTTCTTTGGAGCTCCAGTCGGTCGAACGATATCTCGTATCCAAACAACTTTACGCTTACGTGTAATGCTCGCACCGATTAATTTTGTATAACCGTAGAAGATGCGAACGTCCGAACGAAGGTTTGCGTTTCGCTTTAATGTAAAATACCGACGAGTAATGAAATCGGGCAGCTTGTTTATTATAGTAAATAGCAAATAGTCATAATATACCCCAAGTTTGCTACTATAATATAGGGGAATACTCCGGGGGGAACGTTGATAATAGAATATAAAAGGGTATACTTCCGTAAATACGATTGCCATGGAATATTATTCTTTGCTTATTCACGTATGTGAGACTGTAGGAATTGCAAATGAACGACGACTGGGGCGGAGGGGGAGGGGGGAGGAGCAGCAGGGGAAAGAGAAGCAGAATTAGGAGGCGCGGGTAGGGCCCGTAAAAAAGCCATCGCTCTGAAGGTCAAGGGAGAAAAGAGGAGCGCCCGATTCGAAAGAGAAGTCGCACGCCCTAGTGGGATTAAGACTTTCTTCTTATAAAGCACTACATCTGGCTAAAGACGCGCGCGCGTATAGCCGAGCGATCCAACTAGGGGAGAATAAATAAAAAATATAGGGCTTCGTGTATTATACGCGGCTTTATTTACCGAGTTCGCTTCCTCGTATAGGTGAGCGGGCACTCGCTCGCACCTGCTAACGGTGTTGTACATTTAATGTTGAAAGGGGGTGAGTGGGTGGATAGCGGAAGGATGGGGATGGGTGGGGGGGGGTAAGCCTAGATATAGAACCCTTATATTTTATCCGGCCATTCGGGAAATGAACTAAAAGTCGAGAACAATGGTGAGCCGCGTCGTGGCTTTGGTCGCGAAGAGCATTCCAAACATAGTCTTGGTTCTCATTCTTCTCCCCCTTCTCCTCGTCGTCGTCCTCCTCCTCCTCCTTCCCTTCTCTTCCCTCCTGCCCCTATGCTTCATTCTCGTTTCGGCCAGAAGAAATTGCGACGTGACAAGGAGACTAGCGCGCGCATTTTCTTGGCAAAACGGAGCGAAACACCAACTGCCACCCCCTCCCCCCTACCCCTCCCTCAATCCTTCCCAACTCTCCTTCGCGCTTCACCATGACTTGGTTTCTCCTCCTGAACACCCGTCGCCATCTCACTCACTCTCTCACACCCGCTGGGAGCCTTATTTTTTCTTGGCCACTCATTTATATCGTTCTTAGTTTCTTTTTCCTAATTTTTCTCCCTCTCCCCCGTCCCACTCGCTTCGTCTTGTGGCTACGCTGCGTCTCTCCGAGTGACTCCCGACCAACCTCTGATTGAAATATTTCTATAGCGGAGTTGCGATGATATCTTGAAAATTCGTTGAAATGGAAGCTTGCACTTTTCATTTATTTATTTTGCTCCCTCTCTCTCTCTCTCTCTCTCTCTCTCTCTCTCTCTCTCTCTCTCTACTTCTCTTACTTTTCACTTAATAAAGATCCAATATGAAAAAGACAATGGGGGGGAAGAAATTCATAAACTAGCAGCAATAGCAGCAATAGCAGCAATAGCAGCAGCAGCAGCAGCAGCAACAGCAGCAGTGAACCAGGATTTTCAAGTAATTCGATGATATCCTCCATCGAATTCAAGAAATCAGCCAATTTCACTGATTTTGTTACTAAACTTTTTATTATAAATTCTTCATTTACTATTATTCTCGGATTATTGCATTTCAAAGCTCTTATTACTAATCTCAACATAAGTAGAAATATACGTATATCAAAGCTTCAACTCGAACCAGTCCCAGATAGATTTGGCAAAGTAATTTCTAATTAAAATACAAAATTATATGAAAAGCTAATTATAAATACGGAAAATTTAAATAAAAATTTAAGATTTCCTTATTCTGAATTATTCTGAATATTTTAAAAATGAAAATTCATATTCAAATATTCACTCTTACATGTTTTTTTTTCTTTATTTGATAAAATCTCTTAGATATTAAAATGCTGAAGAAAAATTTTTAATTCCGTTGAAAAGCGTTTCTCAAAAGCAAACAAAATTTTAATAACCTTCGAATGACATGGGAAGTAAATTTTTTAACATAATATCCGTAGGTCTCGATATCAAAGTCATAACATAATATTGTGTGTGAAACATATTCGATTAAATATTTCCTCGACATCATGAGCATGGGGAGGTTTTCTCGAAATACCAATAACGAAGAGCCGTAGGGGGATGATGCAAGCACATTATTGACTGGTATATCTACTATGGTTAAACGATCCATGTAAATTGTAAATTTCTTATTAAAAGGTTATTGGACAAAAAGTGAAATTAAGAAGTTGGACAGCATTGGTTGAAAAAAGTTGAAAGAATTAGGTTAATCGATTGGAAAGTTTAAGGCAAAAAGCTCTGCATGCTTATAGAAAATAAATTTATAGGTAATATTGCTGAGGGAGAGAGAGAGAGAGAGAGAGAGAGAGAGAGAGAGAGAGAAAACAAGGAAGAAATGGAAACTCTAGTAAATGAAATTCTTAAGGAAATTTAAGAATCTCTGTTTTCAAGGCGATGCAACAAAATTGTCACGGGCTTCTTGTTACCATTATTTTTGAGCTACAACAGTTTAGTTTAAGCAATTACAGCCTTGCAAGTGAATAACAAGGACAGGAAACCGGTTTTTTTTGTCCCCATCGTATCCTATCGACAGCTTCCTAAAACATGCAAGGTAAAATCCATCCTTCGTTGGTATGCGCGAGGGAAGCGTCGATCTGCAGTTTATATTTCGAGCCGTTCGACCGGCCATTGCACTACACAAGTGCACGAGAACGGAAGGTATCAATTATTCGACGACATCCCTTTTGTTGCTGGCCGAGTCTATTTCTACTATGAAAGACCGGCAAAGACTGCCCCCGTCCATGCTCTGTTGGCGAAACTTACCTTCTCGTTCCATCGATCCTCCTCTCTGCGCGTCGTCGTCTCGACAATGGCATTCAGGGCGATTTTTCCAGCTTTTACTAAAGGACTCGGCCTGATCCATTCTCAGCAGCCGATAAGCTGTCAAGAATACGCCTTCCCTCAGCACCTTGGCTCTAGTCGAAAATTTCCCTCAACATAATACACAAGACAATAAAAACTTTTCATCAAAATTTGTTTCAACATTTTTTCTACCCATTTTCTATCATGTTTTACAAGCGTAAAAGGCAGTAGTTCTTATATTGAATACCGGAATCTTAATCCTACGCTGATTAATGCTCAAAGTACCCTCACGCGTGAATAAAATTTATAAATCAATTGCGTAAATGTGATTACGTAATTATTGATCGGCCTTGTAAAATTTCCGTCGATCCCAGCACTGATTAATGAATATCGGTAAAAAAATTTGTTCGACTCCTCACTCGAGATAAGTAAAACCTAAGAATGACTGCCCCAGTATGACTTTTAATAATTTTTAATGGCCAAACTTTTTAACGAACGCTTAGAGTATCGTAGATTTTTTATGAATTTGGAACTTCCGTCTAAAGCTAATGGTTTTAATGCTTCCGGGTAATGGGTAGTCAGGTTAAATTAATTCAATTAGTCCAGTTATCGTTAGGAGGATCGTTAGGAGGGTCAGTGTGAGGATCGACAGGAGGATCGTTAGGAGGATCGACAGGAGGATCGACAGGAGGACCACCGATACGAGGATCGAAATACGTAGAGATTGCATAGGGAACGCGGGGGGGGGTGTCCAGGCTCGGCTCCTAGACCTGTATCAAGAGATACGTCGAAACTTGAATAATAAATTAAAATCGGACTAAGCGAACGAGTGAAAAGTTTAAAGAAAAAAAAGCTCGTACAGAGCACGCGAGGGAATATCCTATTTGAAAAATATATATTTCCACGGGGACGAGGAGGGTCCATCGCTCCTCTCTCCCCTTCAGCCTCTCTGTCGCTATATCCGGGACCATCATCGTCCTATTCGGATCGATTTCAAGGGAAAGGAAAAAGATTCGCGTCAGTCACATTCGTGAGTTGGACGATGCGTTATCCTCGAACCTCGAATGCTATATATGGGGTCCTGGGGGAGGGGTTGGGGGGAGGGCAGGGGGGTGAGCGGCCATTGTCGTTTCTCTTTCTTACCTTTATACGTACTGGTCAAGATCGATGGGATTTTCGCGTTTGCCGACATTGTTTTGCCCTTCGATCATTCTCCTCAGAATTTCATACCGGGAATCTATCCATATATCAAAGATCAGCGATTTTCTGTATTACACGGAATGTTTGCGTTGCTACGTCGCGTTTATACATTATGTCCTAGCAAGACGTCATTAATGATTTTATTCCAATTATAAATAATATTGTCTAACGATCTTGACACGAACTCTGGATCATTAATATTTTCAATTGTTCAATTGTTTAATTTCTAATTAGGATTCTAACGACGGATGTAAAAATCCTCATTACCTCAGATCATCCTGTACAAGATGTTAATAATAAAGGCGCATAGCTTACTGGCTGAAGGTAGATAGTACCATTTTTACGGTCACCCTCACTACCGCGCACGCAGCGCCCGTTCACACACGCACACGCACGCACAGACGCGCGCGCGCCAATATATATATATATATATATAGTGAAGAAGCCTACATAAATTGTCGATAAATTGAAAAGCTTCTTCCGGATTTTCCGAGCCCCGATTAAAATGTATCTATTTCCTTGAAATAGCAATGAAGACTAAAGCGGTAAATCAGCCGTAAGTATTTCTGTGCAGGGAAGCTTAAAAATAATTACTTAAATCCTCTTAGGGAGGAAAATGATTGAAATAGAGAAAGAATGGAGCTTGCGAGAAATGTCCGAGTTTGGGGAAAGCCGATCTGGGAGACAGACAATCATCGCGCAGACCTCGTCGTTCCAATGAGGTTTGACGATGGAAAGGAAAATGGAAAAGTGGCCGGATGAGAGGGGATCGAGGGCTCCTTCGGTGATGGAAAAGACGATCGCCGCCACGGACTGGATTCGCAAGTAGGGAGAAAAGTTGACGGGAAGCAAACAAGTCTCGAGTGCGAAAGCGCAAGTTTTCCGAGCTCATCGGCTTCGACTCATTTTCACTAACGCTCCGGAACTAAAGAGCCCCTCGCCCCTCGCCCCTCGCCACCCACCGCCACCGCCACGCTACCCGCCCATCGCCGCCACCATCGCCAAAATGAGAGCTGTCTCAGTGTCAATTTACCTCCCGATCCTCATTTACCCTCTTGATATTTCGATATTGCCATTTGTGAGGCAGTACCAAGTAACTTCCCATAACGAACATTGTGCTATACTTTTCCTCTCCTCCACCATCGGCCGAACTCTAATTTTACATTAATTACGAATATACTTTTAATTAATGTAATACAGAGGTTATTCATTAAATGTCTCTTCGATAAGTTGAAACATTTGTTTAAAACTGAAATGTCTCTGCACTTCTCTTCCAACTTCCTTATTTAAGTTTTAAAAATACTTCTTCCTCTCCTATACATTTCCATTTGACAGTTTTACTTCCATTTTCATTCAAATGTGTATGTGAAGTTCCAAAAGTAATATTAGCTTTATTCGCTTTCGTTTTATTCCATTTTAAATTAAAGGAAGTTACAAAATACACAAACTTCAGATCTATAAATAATAAAACAAATTGTAATTATCAACGAGGTTTTTATAAAATTTCTCTTTAAAATTCTCCTGCCGCAGGAAATACATACAAGAGCACGCCCGAACTCATTTACGAAAATAAATGTTATCGTTAAATTATCTCGATGTCAAGCTACTTGGTCATTTATGCTTTTCCATATATTATGAAAATTATGTGTTATTGGTACGAGTAAAAGTAAGAAATGACAAAACTATCGATTGTAATAGGAGAAGGAAATAAAGTTTTTCCAATATCCTTAGAGAGTTACGTGCAGTATTGGATTTGATGTTTTTTTTTTTTTTTTTTTTAAACATTTACATGAGTCGATGACGACGACGATGATAATGACGTCGAAAACAATAAAAATTCATCTTTAGATATATAGTAAAACATCCAACTTCATTAGATTCATCAGGAAGAATTGTGCGTTAAAAGATGTCTGTCTTTTAACCTTTAAATTTTTAGTATTATTTTGCAGTAACAAATAAAATATAGAATGAAAAGTAAATGTAAATGAGAGCATAAATCGGAAATTTATAATTCCTCGATAAATATATATATCCAAGATGATGGCAAAAAATGTTAAGCGCGGATGTCCGCCCATCAAAGCTCGTCCTGCTTACGATGAACTCAATTATGACTTGGGAATGATTGACCTGTCGGTCAAGGTCGACAAAAATACCGGTCGACTAAAGAATGCGGACGACACGTACGTGAACGATGACGGTATGAAAATTTGTTTTTTTTTTGTTTTTTTTTTTTCAATTACATAAAGATTATATTAAGTAAATTAACTGTTATTTAAACGAGTGATGCTGAATGTCCTTAAGCTTCCTTAAGCTCTATCGCTTACTGATATCACTGCTCGGTGCGAAAACACTGCTCGGCGTATTAGTATTCGCCGATATAATAGAAGCTCGGTACGGTAAAAATTATACCGAGTCGCGAAAGCTTGGTCCAGTAACCGGATTACGGTGAAAAAGTTTCCGTCATCGAGCCGTCGACGCTTTTGAAACTTTAGGCGAACGCGTGTACACGTGAGTCTACGTAGATCATTACAGCCGATTCATGATAAATCCTGGGAGTTGATACGTTTAAAGCGAGCGTTGATTATCCTTAGAATAACGTAATTACTGGCCGGGGTCCGGCCACGAAGGCAGAGGGTATATTGGAAAAATGGACTTGGTTGGGGAAGGGCGAGGATGGCTTCGGATGCGGTGAGGAGGAGGTGCTGAGAACGCGCTCGTGTAAATATGAAATAAAATGTCTCTCCTCTGCAGATGAAAATAAAAACGCAGCCTGCGCCAAGGTGAAGGTCATCCAAAATAAAGTGCCGCATAATAAGCTTCCGGACCAGGAGTTGCTCCTCCTCCACGCCACCCGTCACGTTATCAACGCCGAGGAAATGCAAAATACCCTCGAGCTCGAGCTCAAGACCCCAAGAAATTACGAGCCCCTGCCGGAGCCGCCGCCGTTTAGGATTCTCTTCCAGGAGGAGGTGGACGAGGAGGCTCAGGAGTAAAACGACGGTCTGCTCAACGAGGCCCGAATGAGGAAAAAATCGGGGCGCGACTGTTACCTCCTCGGCATCGATCGTCCTATAATCTTGTGATAATAAAGTATTACATCCGAATATTACATCCGAATGAAGCCAATGCAAACGTCTTGTATTATTATAACTATTAAGATCAATCTATACATCCGCCGTGTATCTGTACTATAGCATTCCTCGCTTCTCTTGGGAGCCTCTACCGGCTCCCTCGGCTTCATACTTACCAGTCACACTCATTTCGTATTCAGCTATTTACAGAAACGGCTGCTTTGATTTGTTTCTGCAGACTTTTTAATAATTAACGCCCTCGAGAGCAGCGCGAATTCTCCTCCATGCGAATAAAGAGGGAGAGAGGGGGAGAGAGGGAGAGAGAGATATATATAAGAGAGGAGTTGGATAAGATGGAATTATTCGTTATCCTGTTCCATATTTCAAGAATACCTATCTCGCGTTACGAATGAATGCATTTGATTACGATGACGGATCTTATACGATTTTTCGGATATTTTTAAGAAAAAAATCCTACAAGACTATAAATACAGACCTTGAAAGTTAATATTGAAATTTATTTCGGGCAGCTGTCACTATTGCCTATGTTTTTATTTCAATTTCCATCCTGTCACGGATATTTTTCTATTAAGACTAATCGCCGGTAAATTAAATTTCTCCATGTCCGGCATTTATTTTTTTAATGAAAATTACCTACATAATGCCCGAAGGTGAAAATATATTTTTCACAATTATTACACGTAAACATTTGGATTGCAAAGGTTTAAATTAAATTGTTGAATGCCTATTGTATAGAAAAATGGATAAAATTTAAAATGAACTTTCTCTTAATGGACATACTTATCGCATATTTCATTTCGCTGGAACACTCAACTTTCCGGCATAGAGTAATTCTCGTAGAATCTAATATTTGAAAATATAATTATTAAGGGACTTTTACAATCGCTGAATACGAATTCGGCCTCGTATTTTCAAAATTTTAAATTTAAAATGCCCTCGGCCTCCAAGATCTCAAAATATACTTGTCTCACTGAATTTTTATGTTCGTACCACCTTAAAGTATTCTGAATCTTAATTTCTGAATCTACAATTTTTCCTTCCATTTTATCTCTGAATAATAAAAAATCCAGCTTCTTTAATTTGTTGACTTAAATTTAAATCGAATCTTGGGAAAATAATTTTAGCTTGAATACGAAATCCTTTTTTGCATTTATTCAACGCCAATAATAAACACCATTGACAACAATTTTTATCCAATAATTATACTTTTTTAAACAGATTAATACAATAAAATTTGTATTAATGTCTCTTAATGAACTTATTAAAATTAATTAAAATCACTAATCATATTTATATACAATAATTATAGGAAAATAATATTTTATAAACGACCTTTGAACAAAGTGGATTCCAAGAGAGTCCTACATATATATTTCATGGAAATAAAATGTTTGCCGAATTCGAGTTCACTTAATATTAAAAATAAATAATAACGCGAGTAACGAATTTATTACTAATAGTATTTATTAATTTATTATTATAAACAAAGAAATTATTATATTAGTTTCGCATTTTTTATTTGCGTACAATATTTTCCTCGATAATCATGTAAAGTTACGTTATGTAATAAAAAATTTACGAATTTGAAATTAAATTAATATTCGGGTAAAATTTATGGGACATAGAGTAAATAAAACTAAGAGTGGCGGGGGGAAGGCTGAGGCGAGGTGTCGGGTAGTCATAATGGTACGCATGGACTTGGCAATAGTTCAGATCTTCGCAGGTCCAAAGAGATTTACGATCTTCGCCAAAATAAAGCATTAACTATCTGGTTGGAGCTTCTAAGTACTCTAACTCGCGTTACTGTTGGCTCAATGAACCTTGAAAATATCCAAAGGTCGAAGGTCACGATCTCCTGAAACCTGCCAATTATTGCAATATTAATAATTTATTAACAACTTCGTATCCTTATATGTATATATATATATATATTTTAATTAAAACATAAAGTGTACAGAAATAGTTTGATCTACAACTGTTTCGTATCAACATTTTATTAGATCCGAGCGATGATAACAATGTTGTGAACATTCGCGAAATGGATGAATTCGTGAAACTTATCCCTTATTCTTAAGAACTTATTCTTAATTGAACTGATAATTATTGAATACGTATTTTGAATGATTTAAATTTTATAGAACTTTCCGAGAAATATTTGAACTTCGGAAATCTTTTCTGAGAGCCGAGCAAAGGAGGTTATTGGATTATTGGTATACTTGTAATTAGAAGATTAATTTATTAATCAATAGATAATTAACCAAGTCTGCGATTTAAGTTATACTGCAATTAAGGGAATAATTATAAGTTTTAGACGTTGGTGGGATTAGGTCGAGCCATGGACATGGTTGGTTGCTCAATACACCTGAGCCTCAGCTGGTCAGTTGTCGAGGCTACTTGTCATTGCAGGGGATGACCTTAGGGAGGGTGACCACCCGCTGATAGCGGTTAAGGGGGTTGGGGACTTGAACGATTATCGAGAGATTCGAGTCAGTAGCAGCAGCAGCAGCAGCAGCAACGGGGACGGCGAGTCGCGAGTCGCGAGCACCGATACAAGACATTAGGGTGCTCTTGGAAAACTCGAAACCGCAACACGGAACGACCGGAGCGAGGCAAGAGGGTGAAGGAAAACGCGAGGAACTATTTGACTCTCTCTCTTTCTCTCTCTCTCTCTCTCTCTCTCTCTCTCTCTCTCTCTCTCACTCTCACTCTCTCTCTCTTTCTCTCTGTCGCGCGTGCGCGCGCTCTATATACCATTTGTGAAAAAAAGCGCCGATGGCGACGGCTACTCGAATTTCGGCACCGCCTAAGCAAAATTGCAGCTAAGCCGTCCTCCGCTCCCGGGTCGTTCTTTCCACCCGACCCTTTCGAAGGTCAACAGTTTTCTTTCCTTTACCTTCCTCCCTAATGGAGCACGTGCCTCCGTCCTCGTTATTCATTTACTCTACTGCATATGATGATTTATCGAATACATTAAATCCACAAAGGGTATCGACATTTTATTAGCATTATTTGGCTGAAAATTATTGTCAAAAATATTCATTTGTATTTTCAAATGGAATCATAATACTATTATCGTTATAGGTATTATTACCGTAGTTGCAGCTACTTATATCAAATATTCTCTCCACTTTGGACGTGAAAATTTATTGTCCGTTACGTAACGCGCGCGAGCGGACGTTATTAAATTTTTATTTACAATACCCGTATTATTATTATTATTATTATTATTATTATTATAATTATTTATCCGTAAAAATGCATCAGTTTCGATTTAAATGAATAATATACCAAAATAATCCCACAATATTCATTTAATTATGTAAATCCATTTGTTTATGATGATAACGTCATATTACGAATCATTTATAATATATTCTCTGTCGATTCTGATCTTTTACATAATTTAATCTGCCTTTTTACTTATAGAAATAACAATAACAATAACAACAACAACAACAATAGTAACAACAACAATAGTAATAACAACAACAACAACAACAACAATAATAACAATAATAATAATAACAACAATGAGAGGAGGGGATGGGATCGGGTGCATTCGATTTTTGACGCAAGCGTATCGGCATAGTAGGTGGTTAAACAAATACTGCCCTTGATCGCGCGGTTTCTTTTTACGCGTACCCTCTCTCGAGAAGTCCGTTCGAACAATGCCTTGGGGTCCGTACAAAATGTCTAGCACAAGGTGAGACGAGCCGAGGCTTCGGCATCTAATCGTCCCGACATCGAGTAAGACCGTCTTACTTTGCTTAGGCCTACGAGCGTGGGAGCGAGAAAATTCCAAGCATATCCTACGTCGCGTATTGATGACGTCATCGTCTTCGCTATTCCTATTCTAATCTAATAATTAATCTTATATATATATATATATATATACCGATGTTTGATAAAAATCGTTCGGCAGGAATTATATTACAATTTATATGCATCGAACTGTTGTCCATAGATATTTAAAAAGATTATCGCTTTTTATTCACTTCGGAACGGATGGCTGCGAGCAGTCATCATCACCGGGTCCCATCAGATCATAAATTGATGGACCGTCCTTCTTATTTTTTTCTACATCGGAAAGAACGCCTTCGAATGGCGTGTTTTCCGGAATGAAAAATATCACGGATACATCTCTTTAAATTTGTAGATCATGTCGTTATCCTCAAGGGTGCACAGCCATCATAGGCTTTGGCTAAGCAGGTGTCGTCCCCGCTAAGCTAGTGCAATCATCAGTGGTTTTTGTCCTTCGTCCAACTCGTTCCGAGCTTTCACGTCATCATTAGCATTTTTCCTCTTTTCTCATTTCTTATCTTTCCCTTTTTCCTTTCGAACTTTGTTATCAGTTACATCAATTTACCTGCATCGGATGCGTAACAAACGTTATTATCATCATCATCATCATCGTTTGTTCTTAAATTATCATCCGTTACATCGGGAATGGTACGCAGAGAGAGAGAGGGAGAGAGAGCGAGAGAGATCCACGGTAGAAAAGCTGAATCCTGAAGGTTTGCCGAGCTACAATAAGATGAGTCCCGATGTATCATAAGGGCAGGGCACGGGACGGAAAATGAAAGTGAAGGGTGGACGGAGGTCGATAAAGGTACTCGTCGCTTTGCGCTTTCCGCCGACTGATTGGAGCCGAGGCTCGAAGCGATAAACCGTCTGTCTCGTTTGTCTCGGGGAAAGGGAATTTCGCGCCACTAAAAGTCCTTCAGCCCTTGTCAATGTAACGAAGGGCTGGAGGGGTGGGGGTAGGGGGGGCACTTATTAAAGAAAAATCGTCTGGGTGTCAAAGCAAGGGTAAATATTAGCTCGGACAAGATTTGAATTCGACGCTGCAGTAATTGAGTTTTTTTTTCTTCTTCTTCCACTTGTCGACGATTCACGGAAAAGCGAACGGCTCAAAAGGGTAACGAATGCATTATTGAGGAATCCAGCCAGATTCGATTCGAGGGACATTCATGCAAATACTCCCGATTCCCTTCCGTTCCGTCATCTAATTTTCATATTTTTCTATTCAAATTTGCCATTCGCTCCTCCTATTCATCATGTACTACTACTACTTACTCACTGCCTTTAGTTAATGTTTAAAATTAAAAGTCTCGTGATTAAGAGTATTGTCATTATAAATGCCTATGATGTTCCTCGATTCTGTCGTAATACTTAAATAGATACTTTTTTACTATAATATAATAATAGTCTCGTTAACATTTTTAACTTATTTTTCGCGCGAGCATTCGTAGAAACGCCTTTAAGTCCTCGCGAAATTCAATAAGATGTTATTGTATTTAAAGCAAGTCCTTATCATATATATATATATATTGGCAAGAACGGCAGAGGCGAGCAATGAACTTGTCGATATTTTATGCAAGCTCTGTTTATTTTTATATCTGATTCAAATGCAAGTTGTTTTAACTGGGACCATGCAATTATACGTACGTCGTTTGAAGAGGATAATTTCGCGGTCATGTTATATTCGGCTGTACAATTGGTAATTTGACAAATTACGGCGGATGATCTCATAATATTAAAAAATAAAGAAAAAAAAATACAAGTATCTGAACATAAAGCAGAGGTATAATATTTCAATACAAAGGTAATGTATTTGCTTGGGAGTAAGTGTATGGGTAAATTAGGCATTGTTCGTTAAAACTGTGGGATAGAAGGATAGCCCCAAAGAATTAATATTTCCCCATTATGACATTAAATTCGCGTTTATCGTTGATAGTCAGCGATTAGTCGCTCTCCTGTGATTAATAAAATATTTAATCTCTGATCAACTGTTTCGTTTTAAGATCTTTATATGAATATATCAAATCAAGCGAGTTAGTTGCCGAGGGAAATTTGATAGAATTGAAGTTTTGTCAGCAAGAAAGTTGAAAGAAAATATTAAACGAAACCTAAAATGATAAATTTACGGATTTCTCAAGTAGTAGAACTTGTGAATTTAATATTATTCTTGATTTTCCCACGGAAAGTTAACGTAGTTTTAAGCGGACAGCTCGAGAACTTGAGATCATGTGATTTTACTTGTATTTGCGTTCGAAATAAAACAATGCCCCACATATATACATACATGTGAAATATATATATATATATATATCTACATATATTTAAATTGTTCGCTGTAGATTTTCTCCCGCAATGTGATTTATGCGATCGTTTGTGTTTCGTAGGTAAATTAAGTGCACATATTTCAACATCCTTGATGTTTCGTATTTTTATGGTTAGGCATTAAAAAATAAAATATAGTCAGGAGAAACCATAACAGACAGTATGTTTATACAGTAAGCTGGATTTTAATCCAGTTAAATATCAAATAGAATAAAGTTATTTATTGTATACGTAATAATCCTCTACGTTCAACCATAATGCTTTCTAGATCTGTCCTATAACCACTTGATATATTTACGTCAGACATAAAAAATACACGTACGCGTAATTTCATTTAATTCTTATACTTAATTCTTCCTATTGCCAAAAATATTTTATCTTCGTTAAGTATCGTAATAATTCAGGGACAGATCTGTAATTTGGCTTTAATAATTTTCTAGCAAACGCTGTTATCCTGTGAAATTTTCTTTCTAAGCAAGGTTAATAAAAAATTATGCGGCACAATGATATGGACAATGAGACAAAGTAGGGCGAAAAGCGTCTCTTAAATGAATATCATTGAGAAATATTTGAATAGTTAGTAGAAAAGTTTATTTAAAAAGTTTCCGTTTTCACTACATTATTTTTATGTAGATGTATAAGTATAATAAATGCATTCGCTTTTCCACATAAATTCTAGACAGCAAGAAACTTTTATTAGTGACTACAGGAATTTATGCGAAAATTAATAATCTTTTCGCTCGCTTATTTTCCATTAAACACACGAATCACAATTTAATGACTCAGTTAAAGGCAATTCATGACGCGCAATTATGATTAAAAAAAGATGTAAGAAAAAAAAAAATTAATCCTAAGGCGACCCAAGGCAAATCGCTCACAACTGCTGTGCATTATATATATATATATATATATATATACATATGTATATATGTATATTTCAACGCTCCAAAGGCTTAAGGATAAAATTAGCATAAGTGTGGATAGAGAAATGAACTTTAATATTGGATCGCTAATACGACAAGGCGTAAAAAAGAATGAAGAAAGAGCTGTGCAACGCTTATGAGCATGGGGGGGTGCAATATAGCGGCGCCTACCTTTCTGCGGCGACTCGTGGCTGACTGGTGGCCGAATGGACGGGGCTCGGGTTGGGGGGTGGGGGGATTCCTCACCATAACTGGCAAATAAATTCCGCAAGGTGTTCAAAACTTTCTCGACATTTCCCGCGCCCCCGTACTTTTTCCTCCCCTCCCTCTCCATCCTCCCCTCCCCCTCCCTCCCCATTCTCCATCCTCCCCCTCCCTCCTCCGCCACCCTCTTCTGACCCACTCGGCGCTCGTCCCGCGCCCCTTCTCCCGCTGTTTATTTTTTATCAGCATTCACGACGCGCTTTTGTCATTAGTTCTCAAATTAATTTTTTCATACTTGACCCTATTTTCCATCCGTCGGTCCTTGTCGAATTTTCATTAGCTTCCGGCTATCCAAATCGTTCCGTCAATTTCGTCAATTCCGTTGTCATTCCAATCTCTTGACAATAAAAAATTTCAATCCAATTTAATCCATCTTCTTCTTTAATACAATTACGTTCCTCAATCTTTAGTTTTACAATAAAAAAATCTTATTCCTAACTATCCAACTAAATAACTTTAAAGGCCAAGCAATTAACATAACCACTATTTCGTTCAATTAAATAAAAGAACTTTTAAAATTGAAAGCCGGCGTCAATAATTAACGAATCGTCCCTTTCGCAGTTATAGAACGACATTGTCACTTTGGTAAAGTTTAATCGTTATAAAAGCAGCCTGTCGAAATATTCTAGATTTTTACAATACCAAATATAATATACACAAGGTCTGACATTTAATTGCCGAATGGGCCGCTCTGCGTATCAGAGAGATTCCCGAGCTTCGATTGGATAAATAAGAAAATATACGCACGAGCTCTTGGAACTGTACACGATCTACGTATAGATATGCATTACATTTGTTTATAATTCCATAAATACATGCAGAGATTTAGATATTATAGTATGTGTTTAATTATCTCTTGTTTCTGGCCTGCGCTCGTGCAACGTATAACTAACTTAGTTCAAAGTACAGAACCCGGTGGAATACATTCGGTATATTCTGACTTCAATAAATGTATACGCTTTGCCTGGGATTTACAAAATCTTGTGATTGGAGAAATCATGCGCCCTTACCGTTATATCATTTACTTATGTAAACCAAGCCTTTTATGCATTTATTTATACAATAAACATTGCAAGTCTATTCACATTTTAAATGGATAACTTCAAAATTCGCATTATTATCATTAACATCATCATTATTATTATCATAATAATTATCATAACGGGTGGAAAAAGACTTGACATGAAATCACAAATATTCTAAACATTTACCTTTATGCTAAACGTAATTTAATGTAATATTCAATTTATAAATTAGTACCTCCTTTATGTAATGAAACCGTTACTCAATTACAGTAAAATGTTTTTTAATTATAATATATTTTATATGGGACATTGTTCATGTAACGCTGCTTAAATTATCTTCATCAAGACTGTATTTATAATTTATTTATAAATGTGAAGTACATTTTGAGAATGTATTTTAACAAAATTGTATCCAAGCTAAATAAAAGCAGCGCAAAAGCGGAAGAATTTCAATTCATTAAATTTATTATAATTTCTGTATTACGTTTGTGTGCAAGTTTTATATTTAATTTCAAAGATATTAACTCATCATACCTACGCGTTAATAAAATTTATACTAAATATGAAAAATTGTAAAATTGTCTTTTTTTCTTATCAATTAAAGTAACTGAAGTCGGTTTAATCTTTAGTATTAAATGTACGTAAAACTTTTGTATGCAATTGACTTTACGGAAATTACACGAAGCGCGAACAACCGTTATTTATTTAGATATTACGTAGCTGAATTACTTTCCAAAACTTTCAAATTTTCATTAATTTATACGCATATATATATAGATAAACAAAAAAAAAGAAAAGAAAAAAGAGAGAACAGACTATATCGAGAAGAGGGAATGTGAGTACGTGAGTGCAGAAATTAAATAATAATTCGGCTTTGGACGAATAAATTCGAATGAGCCGCGTATTAGCGTGATATGTCCGTCACGCAAGGAAATTACGTCATAATACAAGAGTCAATAAGCTTCTAACTCAGCGCTTATCGAGAGGAAGGTAATGGGAAAGAGGAAGAAGGACGTCCTTGGCGCCGCTGCTGCGAGGAACGAATGGACATTGCACCGAAGCGAGGAAGTTAAATAAATGAAAGGATAAAGGTCGATGGGAGGGGTAGGAGGGGGGAGGGGGGACGGTGAGTGTAAAAGGTTGAACGGGGTAGAGAGAGAGAGAGAGAGAGAGAGAGAGAGATAGGGGGGAGTGAGTCGGGGAAAAAAGTGTAGCTTGCGGAAGCGCGGCTCTCGTTTGTAAAATTCGTTATCTCTCGCGCGAGGTGTAGTGGGAGGGGCCCGGGCGACACGACTCCCGCTTCATATTTATGAGAGGAGTTTTAGCATATTCAAAACATAAATTACTTTTAGCGGACTAAGTCAACTAGCCAATAAAATACTGCCTCGAGTTTATCTCCCACCCTACAGACGTACTTGGGCGCCGCGGCGATCGCCCCCACGTCCATCCTCCCGCGACCGGAACAACGGTGCCGCAATTTTTACGCGCGCATGCGCCCCCTCCCACCCCTCCCCTCCCGCGAGCCTTCAGCCGAGATCCTTAATCCGCGGCCGATGAAGTCCGACGGCCTTTACAATCCTTACCCCGACCCACTTTTATCCCCACCGATTCTTCTAATTAGATTTCACCGGAGGACAGCGCTTTCCTCGTTTTTATACTTTCTTGTCTTTTTCTTTTTTTTTTTATTTCGTTCTCTTCTTTCTTCTTTTCTCTCGCTTTCAAAAGCTCGGCTGACTCAATTCTTCAAATCCCACGTGATTTACTCCCGTTCCTTTGTACCGGTTCCCGGGCGATAACTAAGGATAAATCGATCGAAATCGGCCTCGTCCCGTCTCTCGAGCGAAGCCTTTATTTTTCTCTCTCTCTCTCTCTCTCTCTCTCTCTCTCTCCGCCCAGCTCGCGATTTCAATACATTGACTCTTTATCAATGTCTGTGGTATTTATCATCGGTATCGGCGAAAGCCGCAGTTAAGTTATGGCCATAAGCAATTTCTTTAAAACCCAAACTGCATTCCGATTGAATATCCGAATGAATATCGGATACGTCGGAGGCGTCGGATACGTCGGATACGTCGGACACGTCGGATACGTCATTTCGACGGAACGGATTTAAAAAATTATTTTCCTATCGGTTGATGAAATGATTCCTTGAGTCGAGAAAGGCCATTTGAATTTCTCCTATAACTCAGTGCTAGGATGGCCGAAGAATGTATTCGATATTGAATAAGGAAGATCCTTTAATACAAGCAGCGGTAGGGAATACGTAGTTAACGGAGCTTCTTTATCCTTATTATTTATCACGAATCGGGCGCTTTAACGGAAGCCTGAAAACCTAGAAAATTGTTGAAAACGTCCCGAAGGTTGCGGGAGCACCTGTTAGAGGGCTCGGAGGGCGGTCTCAGTGGATCCAGAATGTCGCTTTAACTTAAATTGGCGAACGCTTACTCTACGATCGAGGGCGATAATCAGCAATTAGGCAGATGGGCAGACAGGCAGGCAGGAGAAGAGGAAAAAGTCTCTCGGATGTGCTTATCGCGATGATTCGCTGACGGCGTAAAAGGGCCGGAGGGGTTCGGGCGGAGAGAAGGGTGGCCTAGGAGAAAAAGCTGCAGAGCCAAGGAAACATTATCATAGATCCTCGGGGAAAATCCGGGCGCACCGGCGAAGCGCCGCGACATAAAGCGCAATAGCTGAGCGACGAGGGGTGCGGCGGGACCGGGACCGGGGCGGGAAGGAGGGGGAGATGCGTTTTTATCTCCGCGATATCCCTCGCGCAAAAAGGCCATTCCTCCGCGTCTGTGGGCGTCGTAAACAAATACTCGCGAAGCTTCGTCCGGGACCTCGAGGCGCGTATCTCGCGGCAAAAGAAGCAGGGAGAATTGATGTCGCGGGGCTTCCGCGCTCCTTCTATCTCGAGGCCGAGGAATTGAATGCCAGTCTGCCCTCGTAGAAGGGGCCCGGTGAGGGTCGGGGCGGTTGGGGGGGGGAAGAAGAAGATCGATATGACGAACGCAAGATACGGGATAATCGGCTTAAACATATTGATGGATGGATTTCGCGGTTGCTCCCGAATCTCTCCCCACCCCCGCCCAACTCGCCACCTCGTTCCCTCGCCGTCCGCCGTCCCACTTCGCCCTCGTCGAGGCTCGGGCGTAGATTCGCACGCGCAGTGCACATTGGCCGCATGATATACGTCATAAAATAAATCCAGTGTCGCCATCGAGGATTACCCGAGCCGGGCCTCCGACAGCTCAACGAGTTCTACATAACAGGGGCCGTCGGCAAAGAGTGAGGCTTTTCTCTCTCACTCTAACTCCTGCCATATTATTCCCTTTAATCTCATTGTTACTGTTACTTCTGTTTGTTTACTGCTATTGTCCTCTCCACCCATGCCGCGCTGTCGCTCTGCTCTCCTAATGACATAACGGACTCGGCTGAGCTTTTCCTGAGCTCCGGAGAAAAGTAAAAATATATACACGTCAGGGCAGAGGAACGCGCGCTCTTTTATCGACCGAGTCAGAGTTTTCCGAATGATAATCTAAATGACTCGCTTGTAACGGCCGAGCGTGTTAAATTCTCAAAAACCTGTAATAATATGCGAATCGCCTGTGCCCGCGGGCCGATAAATCATGAAACGAGGCCTTTCATTTCACGCCGCCCAATGCCAGAGTTTATTATTTACGGCATTATTATCCCTATGTTATTATTGGGGGAGGGAGCGAACGAATGATTGGACGAAGAAGGGACGGACAAACTTTTCGAGAATTCGAGAATGACTCTTTTATGTTTTATAACTCGGCGCTTATTATGGAAATGAAAGGACTGGATTGCTAATAACACTCGAGCCCTATTTGCTGAATTTTCATTTTCTATTACGACCTATTTATTACACAATAATACCCGGAATAATCCATGGGCGCCGATCGTTAATGAAGCAATAAATTCCAGGCGTACGTGATAATCGGAGTGGCGCTTTAGTTTAAGCCAATCATCGACTTTCCATGTAATTATAAAGTACGATTATTATCGGAATTATTTGGAGAGGTCGCGACGCTTCCGCTGGGTAAGCAACCGGTAACCGACACGTCGTGTTTCGGCTGTATTGCAAAAGGTAAAAAGTCCACAAGGTAGGCAGCGTTTGACGCTCGAGCAGCGAGCCCCTCCGACTGGCAATTGCGTCGTACTTAAAGTTTCCGCGGAGCGGGGGGGGGCGAACTGCGCTGGAAGGTTGAGCGACAAAGAGAAAAGCCAATCAAGTTTCGCGGGTCTTTTCGGCGAAGCCAGGCAAAGCCAAGAGGAGAGAGTGGCCGACTCTCTTTCGCGGCTTCGCCCCTTCGCCCCTCGCACGCATCCGGAGCCGCTTTGGCTCCGACAACTTGACATTCATACCGAAAATTGCTCAAGTTATAATCTGCCGAAAGTTTTGCCCAATTTATCGGGGGACCGAGCGAGCGAGCGTCCGCGGCGCAATATTTAACCCCCATGCTCCCCACCTCCGGTGCTCCAGCCCGCTCGCCTCTGCCCGTCGAAATCGTAACCGGGGAGCGACGTGAAGCCGCTTTCCGTCACCGGCAGCCACTATCTCAATTTATATAGGCTGCGGTCCGCAACTCTTCGGATTCCTAAGCAAACTCTTTGCTCGTCCTAAACCTCAGCCCCCCATCCCACCACCTTCCACCACCCGGTATCGGCAAATTACCCCAATAACCCCAATAACCCCAATAGCCAAGCCTCCGGCCCGCTCTTCGCGATCAGCGATCCCGCGCCTCGTGCACTAATAATTCACCGACCAATCTAATTGTAAAGCGGACGAGGGGAGTTATTTACTTACTTGCATCCGGCAGGGTCGCGCTCACTGGGCGTGGCCTCATTTTTGTTTCGAAAAATCTTTTATCGGAATTCGATAGGCAGGGCAGGAGGGGAGAGTAACCAGCAGGAGAAGGATTGCGACTTAGGATTCCGTGAATCGTTGACGGAATCCGTATTCGGAGAGGCTGCGGGACTTTGGATTCGGAATTCGGGATTCGAAGAAGGGCGTTAAAAGTCGCTTTACCATTATCTCGACAGTTTTAATAATTCCCCTCACGAGTCATCTAAGAATTTACGGTGTTATTTATTAACAACACTTTCGAGGGATTATCGCACATCTCAACATTGTGGCCAAAGGATTTTACGCCCTCGCTTTCATCTCCCATTCTTCTGAATTATTTTTAATCCCCCCCCCTCTCTACCATTGTCCCTTCTTCCTGACTTTTCTACATTTTTGTATAACTTCGCTTATTTTACACGAATATCCAGCAACTTTACACTCCCGAGCGCTTTTACAACTTTTCCATAACTTTCGAATGCCCACATGCCGACTCCTCTGCTCTTTGTTCCCCAAAATTATAATAACATTTTCATAAATTAATAGTTACGGGATTTATAATTTTTTTCCTTTTCTATTCTTTTCTTTTCTTTTCTTTTCTTTTCTTTTCTTCTCTTTTCCAAGCCATTTATCATGAAACAACGGAAAAGCGATCGGGAATATTATGTTAATTTCCCGATAGCGCATACAAAGGCAGGGATATTTATTAGATTAGGTTACGTGTGCGTGCGTGTGTATGAGGAAACATCGGTTTTGCCAGTATAATTGACTTAGATGATCGTATGAATGAATCGCTGGTTGGAAGTGAGTGAGCGACAGACGTTAAACAATTGGCTTTAAAGGGGATTTTTTAAAAATGCACGGCAGGTCCGGTGTATCTTGTATATTGTTTATTGTTTACCTTAAAGAGGTCGCTCGAGGCCGATTCAAGTTAGGCTTGAGGCTCCGAATGATCAGCAGAGCGGCGTTTGCTCGAGAGCCAGATGATCACCAGAGTCTACAGAAGGGATGAGCCTCTTAAGTTATGGAAGTGCATGGAGATCCACGCGCGCACGGATTAAGGGTATCGCGTATCGCACAAAACTGCCCTTCGCGCGGACACTTTTTATACGCAGCACGTGCAAATGGCTTTCTCAATTTTTGCATTCTGGAGCTCCCGGGCTCTGATTCCCCCGATCTT
This sequence comes from Ceratosolen fusciceps, assembly GCA_018883505.1. Classification (NCBI taxonomy): domain Eukaryota; kingdom Metazoa; phylum Arthropoda; class Insecta; order Hymenoptera; family Agaonidae; genus Ceratosolen; species Ceratosolen fusciceps. The sequence continues at coordinate 5,416,256 of RCIC01000013.1, read as the reverse complement.
GACTCTCCTTACAGGATTCGCGCTGATAAAAGCAATATATACGTATATACATACATGTGTATATATATATATGTACGGATAACCTGATAAAAGTAATCCAACTACGCTTTATCTCAAGGTACTTCTCAAGCATTCTCGACTTGGAATTATCTAAAAGCCACGACAATGTGCCCGCTTTCCATACCCTTAAACCCGATACAAATATCTACTTAGCTGCAGGTACGTACGTACGCGCGTACATACGTATAAGTATAACGTTTAACGATGTCAATGGCCCAAGCGCTTTATCGCTCATATTGATTTCGCCTTTCAATCTCAGCCCGAGTCAAGTGCTAATTAGGAATCAGCGAATTTCAAGCGATTCCCAGGAGCTCGAGGATGCTGTCCCCATCCGAACAACTAAGATTTAAGCTCAATTAACAATCAATCATCCACTCACAATCATCGAGATTCCATTCTTTGCTTTTCTCCTTTTTTTTTTTTCTTTCATTTGACCAAATTCATAAATTATGGGCTATTACTTTCAACTCCTTACTTAGTGATCTTTCAAGTCTTTATAAATCTTATGAACAATTAATTAAACATGAATTAAGAAGATTGATTGAAAAAAGTACCAAGCATATCACTTTTTAAGGATAAATTCTATAAAAGATGATCTGCGTTCGCACTACAAAATTTTCATAAACAATTAAAATTCAGTAACGGATTCGGCGCGCTTATAAAATTAAAAAAAAATCAATTATTTTTTTATACGTACACATTTATTGGTCAGACAAAGGATTTTATAACGATTCAAGTAAATGTTATGCTTGCGGGTAAAATACGTTTAGAATATAATATGAAACTGATTCGAATTAAATTTTTCATGTAATAGATGCAGTAGAAAAATATACGTGACTTCTATTTTCAAAAGATATCATCTTAAATTTATTTAATGTCCTTATATATATATATATATAAATAATTTCTCAAACAACCTACGTAAATTTCATTTATAAATACACTTTGAAAAAATATTTCAAACTATAAGTAAATACAAAGTACTTTAATAGAGAAAAAAGAAGCAAGAGCGTTGAGGCAAGTATAAGCAATTTTTTTTTATCAAATATATTATAAAAGTATACATATCCATTAAAATGTCGTCTGACAGTATTCGTACGGAATACTGTACCAAAGAAAGAATACTATTATCATATTACTTATCTGCATATTTTACATAATTTGACTTATTACATATATTAAAGCCATAATTTTTTTTCTACGCAACAATGTAAATACAATTCTAGTAAAATGTAATTGATTTTTGTAAATTCGAGTTAGATTTTATATGGTAGTATTAATAAAAGCTTACATATTGCCTGTATTAAAATGTAAATAATGTTTGTATGTTGTTTTACGTCGTAATTCACATTTAACTTCCGGAGATTTAAAATATAATGTTTAATCTAATACCGAATGTCGTAGTATAGAAACGTCGATGTCGATGTGCAAAAGACATTTTAATTAAGTATAAATATTAAATTTATTTATAAAATAACTTTTAAAGTATAAAGTCAGAGAATGTAATAAGGAAAGAATGAAAATTGTTGCACTTAAAGGAAGCTTCGAGAATGGAAAAGGAGCGTTGGTGTTGGAGCTTTTCGAAGCTTGTGTAACGAAAATAAATCACGTTTAAGGATGAATCGTAAATAGTATTAGTGCGGGCAGGTAGTTAGTCAATAATAGAGCGGCACAAGCGGCTTCTACACTAATTTCAAAAAATTGAAGAAAATAATCGTCGCTACGGATGAGACTTGTGTGAAATTGTGGTTTACAAGTGAGCATAGTTTAGGGTTCCGATGCTAAATAGGTTTCGAGAGAGCGCTGGTCCGTACTTTATCCCCTAGCCCCTCCCCGCCCACCCATATTATAATAATCCATGGTTTAATAATTCTTGTATAATAATCGAATGAATTATCGCGGGCTTGGCTTGTTAGTTGTTCTATTCGGTTCGGAAGCAATTTTTCACAATTGCCATTGTCAGAGAAGATAAGCAAGTCTATTATTGGCTCACCGTAACGTTGGATAAAAATTTCTTCGGAAATACTTAAGGTACCGGCGGTTGATTTTATAAAAATGGCCGGATTCCTTGCCTCTTAATCACTCTTTAGATTAGAAAAGAACTCAAAGGGATTTAATTTAAAATCCGGTATCCATTCGCTATAAATTAAAGGCTATAATATTAAAAAGATTTTCTGTTTTATCGCTGTTTACAAAGGTTGTATAAAGAAAAAAAAAAAAAAAAAAAATTCATTAGATCGTCAGCTATCAGCCTTCGTGAAACATGTATATAAAATTTACACATATAAATTAAAATTGATTTTCGGAAGCACGTATCTCCAAGTATAACGTATAAAGTATAAAGTATAAAGTTTAAAGTTTAAAGTATAAAGTATAAAGTATAAATGTATGCTAAAAAATTGCGAACACGGAGGAAAAGTAAATTTATTATGGCTTTCGGAATAATAACATAAAGCGCACTGTATGCTTTCTTTCCTTTTCTTTTGCCGATGATCGATGAACGATCCCCCAAGCACATTATATTTATATTCGTAAATTAATAAGGCCGAGTGCATAATTAATAATGCCATTATCCCTGGGTCCTGGGCGATAATAAAAACACAACGTATGAAAATGCTTAGGTGGTCGCGGTGGGTGGGTGGATTATTGGGGTGGGGGTGGCGATGGAGGCGGGGGAGTCGGAGCGAAATCACTTGTTACGTGTCCATTGTGAGAAATAAAAAGGGCAGCTCCGCACTCGAGAGTCGCGGATAAATCAGTAGAAGCTTCTCGACTCCTTCACACGAGCCCCGACACGAAGGGGATATAAATTTTGCGCACGCGACTCAAGTTCCGACAAATATCGCCTGTTTTTCATTCCTCGGTTCTTCCATTTCGGGTATACGTTACATGAGGGGCTCGTTGAGCAGTTGAAATGTGCGTTGTACCGAGCTCGCACGTTTTTACTACTCATTTTACGTCAGAGAAAAGTTGTCCCATTCTCGGCACCCCGATAACCCCCGCCCCCGCCGCGGCCTCGACAACTTCTTTATTTTGTTAATAAATGACGTCGAGCATAGTTTTCACTCGCCGGGGAAACTTTGCCCGGCGTATACGGATACGCAATTCGTAACTTGCTTTAATGCCTCCCCTTACTTTATTCATTGATTTTACCTCTTGGGCCGTTAATGCAAATACGTCTATGCACGCGGATATACGATAGGCCAACGTGTACGTGCGCGCCCCCGTGTACCCAAGCAACGGGACCCCGAAGCTTCGGTAAACATAAGATGACGTAATTAAGTGGAAGAAAAGTCAAAAGATCATCCCTTGTACTTTTCGTATATTTCAATAGCCATTGTTTTATCTCCGTTATGTTCCCCGTCCCATTATATTCGTATTTCGTTTGCCGCTTTACTCCCGTCAAGCTCTCGATTATCTGGATTTTTACAATGGCGCCGATCGAAACGGAATAATTAACTATTTTAATTGTAGACTTAAATTTTAATGCTCCTTAGAATTGATAAAGTTTAGAAATTCAGCTTTCGCTCGGAATAGTAAAACGAAACGGAACTCGCAAGCATCATCATACACTTATTTATTTTTTCAAAGAAATTACGTACGTGATATTCGTAGACTTGTAAATAAATCGTTCAATCCACCGGAAAAACTATTTGGCTCTTCGATTATTATTAATATTATTCGAAGGATTTTCATAAATTTCATAAGCACCGACGACTATAACGTTATTCTCATTGAATCTATATGTTAACTGGTAAGCAGGTTTCTTCGATTCCATAATATTTAATAAATTTGATCTTAGTATTATATTTGTCTATAGGAAGAACAATTTATTTTCATTAGGGGTATCATTTAATTGAAAATATTTCTTCGTTTAAAATAACAAGGCGACGTCTCATCTGTCAACGTAATAAATAGTGCCGGAAGAGTACTTGAATTACGCAATTTAGTTCAAGGCTACTTCCTACAGAATAATGTATAAATATAAATGCCCGCAGCAATGTAGAAGGAAGAAGAAGAAGTTGAAGAAGAAGAAGAAGAAGAAGAAGAAGAAGAAGAGGAAGAGGAATAAAAAGTATACGTGGTTGATTTTACGAATCACGGAGCTTTGATTCAAATATTAATTCTCCAACTAAGCAATATTCGTTGCTCGAGCCGTGGGGAGGGAGGTTATTGGGGTTAAAGGGTGTCCAGGACTTTTAGAATAATATCGGAATTATTAATATATAGCTCGTACATGTGCAGATTAGCCGATGTCGAAGTAGAATCGGAAGCTTGTGTAGTCTAATGAGTCTAGTGCTGCTGCTGCTGCTGCTGCTGCTGCTGTTGCTGCTGCTATCTTGTTCCATTCGATCGTTACGTACACGGGTATGTTTAGGTATTAGGGATACTCTCTGAAATCGCAACGACATTGCTTACGATTAGATATTCTGTCTCGATTCATAAAATTAAGGAAGGCTTTATCTCTATATCATATCTTCCCTAATTATAGATCTCTGGAGAACTAATATGACCGGCAATGCAACTTTAACCGAACATCAATATATTATTAACTTCGATGTAATCCTACTTAGTCAATTTATTATTATTATTTTAATTTTATAAGTTTCAGGCGCTTTTTCGAACGCTCGAACCGTTCAAAAGACAATATCTTTTACATATTTACTCATCATATAATTCTATAATTTCTGAAAGCAAATTCAGATGCTCGGCGTTTCATAATTTATTTTACGTGAAGGGTAAATTAACGGGAAATGGACTTTATTTACATAGTTCCGCTAGAGTCACGCCCTCTCATGTACTGACATTTTACTGATTTTCTATTTATTTAACAATTCACGCGGAGTATAGAAAAGAACGGAGCGCCGGGATACTTTTATTCTTTATTGTATTGTACTCTGATGAATTTACTGTTGGTCGGGAACTGTGCTTTTCCGGAAGAACGATAGTCTATTATTTTGTGAATTATAGTCTGATTTTCCTGAATTTTCCTTTATTTATTTCTTCGAAATCCCTTAAAACTTTAAGGAAGCCATTGTTTGTCTCTACTCCCTGGAATTATAATTCAATAGGGCGTTGGGGGAGAAATTCTTAAATAAAATCAATAGAGCTGGAAAAAAATCATTACGTATAATTTAAATGAAGATTTCACGTTACTGCTTTAATAAATATCCGTCGAGTGTTAGTCGAGAAAAGCCTGGGAGTTCCAAGCACGTGGATCATTTAAATTACGAATATATGGTTAAGGGAATTCCTTAACTATGTCCTACGTAATAAAAAGCTGACGTACAAGAAGAACACAATGAATTTTGTATCGTCATCAATTGAAAATCGTATTCAAAAGCCTTCGCATATTATAAATACGTTATTATAATTACTGCACATCGAAGGGAGATATTTCTGCTGTCCATGTAATGCCCATTATAACGTAAGTTTCCTAAATTCTCAGCTTGACGGGGGTGTGGCGTACAAAATTAGAAATGAAAAAGAAAGCGTGCCTATTATTAGCTTAGGCGGGCTAACCGATGACGTAGGCAGGGAGAGTAGGTAATATCGTGAAAATGATAGTATAATGATACTATTAATGTAGGATTGTTAGATGAGGCGTGATTGATAATTTAATAAAGGGAATCGTGTAGATACGGGAAGGTCGTTAGGCGATGAATATGTGATGACATGACGCTTGGGTAGGTTTGCTTGATCTTGCGACGTAGGAGGGTACTTGGCGACGGTCGGTAAGGGCGACGAAATTATCTCGAGCCGACGGGCGAGCCGCGCAAGCCAGTGTCGGGGCAATCATCGGGGAAAGGGTTAAACCGCGACCGGCCACGTAATTAAGCAATCGATAATTGGGCTTAAAGTGCAGGGACGTCTATTTAGCCGGTTAGTTAGACGAGCCTACATTAAGAACATGCACGGGCTCACAGTCCATCATAATTACGCTTTAAACATTAGATTTATATCTGTTAGCGCCTGTCTCGAATTACCACTCCCCCCCCTCCCTGCCCGTACACCGTCCGTTTGCGTTATTTGAATCGTAGCCGACCCTGCACCCCCACCCCCACACCCACCCGCACGCCAGCTTGACTTCACGCGCCATCCAGCCACTGCCCTATACTCCCGTCGATCACTCGCGCACGTGGGCACACCTATTTATACGTGAAAACTTAAATTGAGATTATTCGACATCGTATAATTGCCGTCGAAGGCCTTTAGCTCTGTCAATCACTCATTAAAAAAAGACGCGTGTCGTTACGTATTGTCATTATCATTATTATTGTTGTTGTTGTTGTTGTTGTTGCTGTTGTTAGATACTCCCCCGCCCTCTCTCATGCTCTCTCTCTCTCTCTCTCACATTAAATTTAAAATAAATATTAAACTTTAGCTTCGTCGCATTCATCTGCTTATGTATTTATTTATTCGATCCCATTATTATCCAGATGTAAATAAAAATCAGTAAACTGGATTTTCAATATGGACAATTACTAAGCAGTGAATCTCATTACAAGCACACAACCTCTTAATCAAACGGATTTCCAGAAATCATTCCCAGCTTAAAGGACTCTCAGCTGATATTATTTTGTTTATTAAATTCTATAAAATAATTTGCATACATGTGGACCTGCGCATCTATTACCAATCCCTTCCCCCAATAACGTTTATCCCTTTCATTTGCCAATATCCGTAAGTTACTTATTTTATCAAAAACTCTTGGTGAATAAATCTACCGCTCGCAAAGATATTGCAATAATTGATAATCAATTGAAAGTAATCGCTAATTGACATAAGCTACATAAGCTAATCGAGTACATAAGGGGATTAATAAATTAATAACTGTAGGTAAGGTGACATGGCTGAGCTTGTAGAAGCGGTTATTCGGGAATTCGTGAGGAATCGGCAGTGATTCGTGCAGCACTCGGCCACCCCCGTCTCTCCCTCTAAGGGGTAAATACTTCATTCGGCACCGATCGGCACGGAGATACCAAAATGTGAAAATGCCCCTTGATACTTTCGCGAAGTTGGGCGACTGATACGTGGTGGAGGCTGGGGTGAGTGTGGGGGTGGGGTGGAGAGGGGGGGTCGGTTACTCGTCCCTCGCATTTACAGTTCAATCGCATCGTCGTAGTAAATTGACCGGGGCAAAGAGGCGCTCCAAGTCGCTGTCGCTGGGGTGACTTCGCCACGAAAAGGTCTGTCTGCGGTACATCCGATGTCCCGGATTACAGCATAAGCCCTAAGCCACGCAGGCTACTCATTCCAGGGATTCCTATATCGAATTCTACCCCTCCCACACGGCCAGACTGCCACTTAATTTGTTATTTATATGCCAAGTGCGAGCGACCGAGGAGAAGTCACTCGCCAACTTACCCTCCAGGCTTTTATGCTTTATGGAATATTAATTAGCCTGCGCATTTATCGATTATGCGAAACGACTAGATTGAATTATTTATGCGACGGGAGTACGGCTAAACTGCTCGTTTTACAATTAAATAATGCTTCGATCATTCAAGATGACGGAGATGATCGAGCGACTTTACATTCCTTACCTCAATGACCTTCCTTGCATTGCACGAATTCATTTAATTCGTTTGTTTATTTTTGGCCCGAGATTTTGACCATCAGCCCACCGCGCCCATCCTTTAAAATAAATCAATCGAAGATATGTAAATTGCCGAATAAATAAATTAATAAATATCGTCGTACGTTCGTTGAATCGCTGCGCCTACGTCGATTCATTAAATACAAACTATACATTCGCAGCTCGACAGTTTACAAAAACAAAATTCTACTTAATCGGATGATCTCAATACTTTATCAATTAATCTCGTCTCCTTCAATTTCACCGTCAATTTATAAATAATTCGCGAAATACGTACAATGCCAAAATACATACGTAGTGCGTACATAGGACATGTATGTACTATGTATGCTTACGTTGAATGGCAATTCGTTTTAAAGTATTCCGATCATTTCCCCTGACATTCGGGTTAAAAATACCTTTACCTCGCGCGTTCGTTACCGTATTACCGAATTAATTATTTCTCGGCTATAAAAAAAATTTTATTTCACTGATTTAATAGCGGAAACATCAAGCCCAATCATGTTACGGGAAAATTTCTAAAAGATATTCGTACAGAAATTTAACTGCTCTATAATGAGCTTGAACTGCAAGACTAAGAGATTACTTACTAATCATTTTCATATTCAATTACTATCAATATTTACTTTGCCTACTGACCTTCAACTTCACAAGGCGATATATACAAGCATATTTACTTCATTTATAGCTAATCCAGTAAACGTTACTTACATTTTTTTTTTTTTTTTTTTTTTTTTTTTATATGTCTACTTTATGCATGTTATGTATTATGTAAGGCATTATTTAAATTTTAAATAAAAACTTTCTAATTGACTTTTGTACTTTGAAGCCTGCGAGTGGTGTCCCGACATCATTAAAGCCATCGTTGTTTTAGTTTCCATATGAGATAATCGACTTGAGCCTACACTATTATTATAATCATTATATTATTTGATGTAAATTATAATGGTAAGCTATGAAATATTTAGAATAGTTCCGTTAAATCCGTTAAACTAATGAATACTTGAAACGCTATTACTTTTAGCACAACATCAAATACTATTCCATTTTTAATATAACCTCATATTTACGAGCCTATATTAATATTCATGCACGTACATTGTTATTAGTGCATAAACATTTGCAAACAATGGATAATTCCAAGGTATAATTCCGTGTATTAAGAATGATTGTCGCAGGAACCTATTACGAAAAAAATCTTTTACGATTAGCATAATTAACGGATGAGAAACGGGTCACTTATAAGTCATACTGATTATTCATTCGTGTAATTAACATGCGTAGTTGTCAGTATAAGAAAAATTACATTCACGTCATTTCTAGCTGCCGTTTAATTGATAAGTCTTCATATTTTATAGGTAAATTAATAATTGCATAGACGATTTATAAGAAGATGATTTCTGACAAAGGATGTCCGCGATAAGTTTTAAGTGAAAAAATAAAATCCTTCTTTCATACCATACAAACAGACATATAATAGAACCATTATAATTTCGAAGAATAAAATCAGAGGGGGAAAAGGACAGGAATATAAAGGGTAGAGAGATTGAAAGAGGAGAGTGAAAAATCATTATGGTTATTTACCTGTTCGTACTTTTTTTATCTCTCCTACGCTGTTCAAGGAGTAGTAGTAGGAGTGGTAGAAGCAGTGGTAGAAGTAGTGGTAGAAGTAGTGGTAGTAGTGGTTGGTACCATCCGGTCCCTCTGCCCTTCTCTTTTTCTCCTTTTCATTCCAGTTCCCGTCGCTTCTCTTTTATGACTACTTTTTCCAACATGACGGCGGAGACATCGATATGCGTTCGTTTGATGGGAAAGAAAAACATTTTTATTACGTGTAATTTCCGTGAGGTTGACGCGCGAAAGCGACGCAACGCATACCGACGCTTCACTGAATTTAAATATCATTTTCACTTTTGCATTTATTACGAGAAACCAATTTTATTTCGGTTCTCAGGAAAAAAGTTGCCCGTTCGATCCCCTCTAACCTCCTCTAACCCCCCCAGCCCCTCTAACTGATCATTGCAATACCGTGTCTAATGAAAATTTATGAGTTTCTTTCGTCGGTCAGCGGGCCTACTTCATCCCAGCATCCGCAGTGCAAAGATCATCCCTGCACTGTTTACGAGGCAATGCATTTTACCTACCAATATACTTACCTATTAATATATTACCAAATGCTAAGGTTTCGCCGAGTACTTTTACTTCCTTAGGAAAGAATAAATAATTAACTCCTTTCGCAATTAAGGCTTGAATCTATTCGCTTCGTGTACTTACGTTCACTGAATAAACTTTATTTCTTCTTCTTCTTCTTCTTCTTCTTCTGCTTCTTCTTTCATTTATATCTCTGCGGATTCAATTAATGCCTCGACCACCCTTACATATCAGTATTTATTTATATTATACATTATTATTCATAAAGCGTTTATTCCTTCGTTTGATAATAAAATTTAGTATTAATTTACGACGATGACTTATAATAATTGAGCTTTGGACGTGCATCGAAGGCGGCTTTCTTCACTTAATTTCTATTTAATACGAAGGTAAGACTTCATTTTCATATCTCTTGGCGAATTGAGTTTTTGATAGTTTTTAAGGCATAACGACATTAAAGGCTAATAATTTAACGAATAAAGCGATTTCTCCTTTTCTTCTCTTGCCCAACAACGTGTAAACCTAACGGACATTTTCACTATCGTTATTGCAATAACCGCCAGTTGAGTCCGGGATTTAAGCTTCGGAGTTGCATAGCAAACAGATTTTATTCAAGCAGATGAGTTCGCGAGAAAGGCCTGCATCTTAAAGGAATTAACTGTTATATTTATAAGTTTTATCGGCGCATTTATTCTGATTCATATAAAAGAGAAAAAGAAAACAAGATAGAAAAAAAAAATTAAAATTCTCGTTAATAAATAATTTAGAAATAATTTCGATTCGGAGAAAGAAAAATTGAAGGTTTTAAATAAGCGATCGCTTATGATGTAATACAGTCGTTTGATAAACTCGTAGGTACAGGTGCGAGAAAGACGCGGCACAGTATTTTACGGTGATAAAGTGCGTAATGTCACCGTTGAAGGACGGTCGGGACAATGCCCGAACGCACATGCAATATGGGGATGCAGGGAGCGCGCGAGAGGATAAAATATAATCATTAGTCAAGAATAAAAGGCAGGTAGAAGAAGTAGGGCCAATGATATTCAGATGATGAAAGATGGATTTGTGCGCGCTATGTGACCGGAAGAGTAATTAAATATAAATACTGCGTATATTAGTATTTGTCATTGTAATGAAATGAACTGTAATTCTCACGAGGCGAGAGGTTAGAAAATTATCTCAAGACGGAGCTTAATAACAAAGAATTTCATCGAATAAATATGTGATCAGCATTAACAGATGCATGACGCGTACACAATCTTGATCGAGGTGCTTTTGTTGTTGTTGTTGTTGTTGTTGTTGTTGTTGTTGTTGTTGATTATTATTATTCATTAGGGCGGTTTACGCGAGGTATCACGGGGCCGGCTAATGGTCGGGTACACGCAACGACGCGTCGTTGGCTCCGATACGAGGTCATTAATTTTTTCGCCCCTACTTCAGGCGCCAGTCGGTGTTAGTGGGCGTCAGATGGGGCTGGGGATGCGGAGGAGGGATTTCGCCTTATTGGGTAAATCCGTATTATGCGGGAAGGATCGCTTAGGCCACAGGACAGGGCGACATTTGGCAAGTTCCCACGTCGAGGCTCATTTTTAAGAATCGGCGAAAGTCAGGGGGGAAGGTCGTGGCAAGGGAGGGGACGAGCCGTCGGCGGGAGGGAGGGGGTGGTCCCGGGTCAGGGGATCGAGGGGTCGGGCGGAGGTCGAAATCCCGGAAGAGATGAATCTGACCCGGGGAGTCCCGGTTGGGCTGTTGGCCGCATAGCTCGCGCTTATTGTGTTTGCATGATGCACAGTCATTTCTAGCCGGTGTAATATTAATGCCCCGCTTCCGACATTTCGACGGAGTTATTTCCTCCGCGAGCTTTAATACTGACGTCACTGGCATCCCCGGAATTATACCTCTACAGTCCGCATTCTCCTCCTCTTTTTCTTTATCAATCTCTTCTTGCGTGCGGTCCTCCGCCTCGGTCCCTCCCTACCGGACCACCAATCCTCCTTCTTCTTTCCACTCCTTCGTTTGCTGTAGAAATCACATTCGTGTGCCGGCCGAAACCCTCACAAGGATAAACTCATTCCCATAAACCATATAATATAAATAAATGCATTTACGAACTGCAATTGCTTTTTCCTATTCAAATTTCCTATCACCCACCAAGCAATTTACCAGTTTCAATAAATTTCTTCTTGGCGATATTTCTGTGGGGCCGACGAGGACTTTTATTACGTCACGTAAAAGAAATTATTAATAATTTATAAAGATAAATCCCTACTGGGAGTCACAAGTACATACTCGCCGATAGTCCAAAACTTTTTATGTTCTCACGCTTTGTTTATGGTACTCGGAAAATGTTTAGTATTCTATTCACAGTATTAATGTTCCGTCGTAGTATTTAATAAATTAAACGAATAAGTCAATCATTTTATAAATAAAATAAATCATCGCCCTTCAAGTCGACGTATAAGTTGAATATTAAAAAAAAAAAAGAAAAAAAGAAAAAAAGATGAATAATCCAATGGAGAGTGACAGAAACGAAAGATCTTATTTTTATAATTACGCAGGATCCATTAGATAAAAGTTATGCTTGTAAAGAACTTCCAAGTAGAGCATAACGTATAAGCGATCGAAGCTGGATCTACAATAGACAAGCAACAACGTGCTTTGGATTAAGCATGATAAAGCTGTTTAATAGTCAAAATTTTTAATTCTCCCGTTAAATCCTTATATTTCATTAGCAGATTTATAATCAGATTTCAATAATTAAACTATTAAGGATTCAATAGAGATGCACGGGGATCGAATGCGGTATATACTACCTACTACCACTCTGTTGAATTCGTTAATTAAAGCACTTGGACTAATGCAGGAAAGGGAATAAATAAGATTCATTCAAATTACAGGTACACAACGTCGAGCCCACTATATATGTACATATATATATATTATGGTAAATAACTAAAAATAACAGGGGCAACAGCAACAACAACAACAACAACAACAACAACAAAAAGAAGAACGTCAACAGCAATGAGAATACTCGAGCTAAATAATAATTTCCTTAGTATCTAAATTTCTGAATATAATTGCGGCGTTGCCTCATGTATGTAAATTATTCTCGTTTTCTTGTTGCTCTCCCCTCCCCCCTTCTCACCAACGTACGCAATAGACAGTTTGAGTTGGGTTAAGGCGGCAAGGGGGTTATTGGGGCAGGGGCTGGCGCACGCAGGAGCAGAGTCAGGGAGCTCGGCTCCATCGGCGACATTATTTGTCTCTTTCTTGTTCCTATCTGAGTTTGACCCACGTCCGACCAGTGAATCGCAACAATCACGCATGCAAGTGCTGGGAATGTCTTGTCGTCGTGGCACGGATGCCAACGGAGCCCTAAGAAATTCGTACTTTGCATTCATACAAGCTGTGGTGGGTTTGAGGCACCGACTCCTCGCTCATATTAATTGGTTCGGTTGAATGTCACGGAGCCGGAAGGGAATTTCTGCATTACTTGTGTAAGGACGTGGGTATGCACCGATATTGGATCTTGGGGCTGGTGTCGAAGACGCAACGAACGGAAAACCGAGCGCTGCCCTACCACGCCGGAGGGGTGCTGGCTGGGATACGAACGAGGTGTGGGGACGACGATCGCTAAGGAGTAGGACGAGGAGTATGACGAGGAGAAGGAGGCGGAGGAGTAGGACGAGGAGAAGGAGTAGGTGGAGGGGGAGGAGGAGGTGTAGGAGGGGGTGATCAGATGCAGGAGTTGCACGAAGTACTCAGTTGCAACTACTGGTTGTGGCAGTTGCGAGCGTTGGCTACGTTCAAGTTAAGACAAAGTTGACGTCGTTAGCGGGTGGAGGGTTTGTCCAATCATCAATTAAAATTGTAACTGCCTTCTACAGGTTAGCAGTTAGGGTTAGACAGCCTCTAGGTTAGAAACCTTGTTTCCTAATGGCCGCTGCGAATCCATTTTAAACTCCCTTACTTATTTGCGTATTCCGTTTTTACTCCTGATTTATTACAATGTGCGTACGTCACATCAATAATAACAAGAAATGCGTGAGTAAATTATTATTAAGTCGACTAATTCATACATCTTTTCATTGACCTTTAAAAGAGAGAAAATTAATTGCAACTAGCGTTATTTACAATGTCATTCTTTAACAAAAATTTAAAGATATTATTGTTTATTTATTCTTATTCGCCTACAAAAATCACATGGAGATCATAAAAAAATAATGTATTAAAAAAAAAAGAAAAAAAGAAAACAATATAAAAGATGAAAGCTCAGAATTTTCGAAAAATAACATTTTCCAATATGTTAATTTCAATTTCATAAAAAACTATCATAAGCATCTTTACGGTATTTGATTTTCAATTTCTAATGACATTGGACTCACACTCGACTGATATGCCATACATTGGCATAGAATTTGTATTGACTAGAATATACTTGGCCATTTTTCCTCAGACTTTTATGAAAATTTGTCACTAATTGATTTTCGCTAATTTAAGTATATAAGCTACTTAAACAGTTGCTTGAAGATTTACGTTTTAAAGTTTCGCTAACAATGGCAGATGAAGATTTACATTAAACAATTAGTTTACTTGAATTAAATTGTCTTTTAGCCCATTCCTTTATCTCCGGAAGATTTCCGTCCCCTGCAAAATGCTTTTGTAACTTATTTAATTTTAATCCACCATTTCTGTTTCTAACGAACTTCTTAAACAAGTACATAAAGCGTTTCGCCAAACTAGTTTAACAGTTTGTTTTTTTTTTTTTCCCATAACGTTTACATTCGTGACTATATAATTTCATAAAATTATTTACGTCATTAAGTTAATTTGTAACATTATATTTCTGCTTTTCATTCTAAAATTTAAAGATTTATTATAGAAAAGTTTTTTTTTTCTTTAATCTAATCATAAGTGAAACCCAAATACCACGTACGGAGAATTAGATTAGTTTCGTTAAAATATTTACTTCATTTAAACGAAATATCTATTTGTACGAATAGATGTAGCGAATTGTCGCTCACGACGTAGATAAGAGTGACAATTCACTGTTAACTGCTAACTGGCAACCGACTGCGTACCCTCTATGGACTCATAGTCACATCCTATGTCATTACACGTAGACGCGAAGGAAAATTTATATATATATATATATATATAAGAATAACATAATGAGATTAAGATGATTAGAAAAACTGAAAATATTAATGACCATACTGATGAGGCAGTTATTATCGGGTAACAGATGAATTAGCATAGACGAAAAGATTCTCTGTAGACAGGTGATTATTTAAATATATTCACTTGTAATACTATGCAAGCATATTATTTTTAAAGCTAAAATGAGGAAATACATTGAAAAATAAATGAAACAAAACAAAAACAAAATAAATAAAAAGTGAAAAAAAGGACGTATTTGGATGTGCATAATCGTCTTTTCAAAATCTTGGGAATAAATCCGTTCAGATTCCGTTGGCGAGGTCTTGAAAAGTTTTAGATCTTAAGAAAGAATGTATGTGTGTGCATACATCCGTAAAAGAAAAAAGGAAAACAGTACTCAGGGACTAGGCATTCTTTAGCATTTTCTAAGAGCACTCAAAACAAGTCTCATGCGAAAGAGAGGCTGAATGGTAAAAAGCCGAAAATTCCTTGCATTGCAAACAGGCTGTGCAAGTAGACAAAAAGTTAACAAGGCGATACGGCGAAAAGCATTTCTGGACCATCGACCTACACGAACAGCATTTCCTTCCTTCCATCATAAAAAATTTTCCTTCTCTTCTCTCTCCCTCGTCTCTCTTTTCTACTTTTCACTTTTCACTTGGTACTATCACGTCGACGACCACGACGGCGACCCCGACGACGACGACGACGACGACGACGACGACCACGATCACGACCAGGACGGCGGCGGCGGCGGCGGATATGATTGCCTTTTTCCACGAATTCAATTCTCCGTGCAGCCTTTCTACATAAATATTTACTCATTTCCAGGCGAATACCGAGGCCGGGAAATTTCGAAACTGGATAAGCTGAAATGAAGGGGCACGGGACGGAATAAGAGACGCCGGGGGGTAGAAAAAATTAATGAGTTTACGAGAGCATTAGATGATAAGTCGAGGAATATATAAAACAACCAATCGAGTACGTACTTTTCTCTTTCGATCCCCCTCCCCTTACAGTTATAACCGTTTCTACCTTGTCTCCTATATTTTTTTTCCTCCTTTGGCAAAGCTTGTTTACAACTCGTGGCCCATCTCGTAAAAACTCCATCTCGAACAAAAAGAGTATATTTAATAAGAGCAATTACTCGTTGTCGTTGGATTTTAATATTTAAAAATTTTTTTTCAACTAAATTAAATTCACTTTCTCGACAAAACAAAATTTTAATACGCGCTATTAAAAAAAAAAAAAAAAAAAAAAAATATACGAAGACAAAAAAAAAGTGTTCCCAAGCTTATGGAAATAATAAAGAAATATATTTTTTCATAATATATGCCATCTTAAACAGAAGCTTAAATCTTATATTTACCGAGTCAAATGGAGAAAACAGCGACGTACATAAAAAAGCCATTGGGTATTCAGGACATCGAGTCATTTAATAACAAGATTTTTCGTTTTAATAAAATTTTTTTAATGCCTTATACCACGACTTAGATTACCATTCTTAATGCATTAAGAATTCAATATCGAAATCTTTTTAGGAATAGAATTTTTTTATTAAACTAGGTTTAATATTGCTAATAAAAATAAAATGTTTCACTTAAATTAATTTCCTCGATGGGCGAACCGACCTCTATACGTACGTACACGTCTTTACGCGTGCGTAGCGACGATTGTGCAACTTTATTGATTAATTGCAATAAGTCTTCGTTCGAAATTGGGCATGAAAAAAAAGTGATCCAAGTACTTATCACAATAAAGAGATTTATGGATTCTCTTGAACGGATGGTTGTGTTATTACGAGTGATTTGACAACAGGCCAAAGTAAAGGGCGCGCGGGGCGGGGTGGTGATTGGGGTTATTGGGGGTCGGGGGTTAGGTGGGCCGGGGTGGGATCGTGGGAGGGGATATGCGACGGGGTGGATCAGCGGGAACACGATTGGCCCAGCAGTCGTCGCGTCCGCGAAAACTTTCTTCAACTCGTCAACAATTACTATTCGATAAATATTCAATAAGCCGAGGAATATAATGAATAAAATATATTTATCCATTAAAAATGCAGAGTGGTGGACGGGTCGATGTGTAAGGGGACGGGAGGAAGGGAGGCGAGTTCGAAAGAGCCGAGGGAAAGGCTCCTTTGAATATCTCGAGCTTTTCCAGATTTCCTTGATGATCGAACAAGCTCGGCAGTTATAATCTTCCTGATCCGATATTTACATAGCCGCGGAAAAATACTGCATTCCTTTCGCGCTTATCTCCATCTAAAATCCAGAGCTCGCGGTCTACTCTCTGCCGCGAATAAAACAAATAAGAGAAAACGCTGTTAATGCACTTTTAGAAGAGCTTGTGTTCCTTCGCCGGAGGAAAATAAAACGTGAAAAACGCTCCCCCCATCTTCAGACCGGCGGCGGATTGCGGAACGGGTGGGGGTCGGGGGTTGGGGGGTGTGTGGAGGTCGGGGGTGTGGTTGGGGGGGTGGGTGGATGAGGGGTGCAAGGGGGCTTCTAGAGAGGTGGCTGCTGAAGGGTGGAGGGAGTGCGATGGGGGATCGGTAGTCGGGCCGGAGGGAGAAGGGGTGGGTTGAATTTAACGCTCTTGGGCCTGAAGCCACGCAAAACATCCGCAAGCTAAGATGCATTCTTGGGTGCTGCGAGAGAGAGAGAGGGGGGGGGAGGAAGAAAAAGAAAAAAAGCGACGCCCGCAAGCTTTGGCTCTCGTGTTTACCAAATGCAAATGTGTATTGCTACGTTTCTGAAGGATGTGGAAGAAGGGGAGGCATTTCTGTTGCACGGCGATGCTGAAAATCGCGGCGCAACTCTTTTAATAAATTCGAGCCTCGTGCGCTCCGTTCGTGAAGTTATTTTAGAGGAAATTGAACAAGAGGACGAATGTATTTTTGCGCCCGTTCGATTAATCGATTTCCATGATTTTCAAGATGCCGCCGCCGCTGTTGCTGCTGCTGCTGCTGCTGCTGCTGCTGCCGCTCTCGGGCTCGAGATCTCCAGCCGCCCTCCCTACTCCCTCCAAGTATCTAAATCTGAAATTTACATTTTAGCAATTAAATAAATTTTACTGCTCCATGACGATGCGCACGATATATGCCTTATTTCATTATTGCCTGCGTATTCGATATTCTCATTAGATAAGCATTTCGTGAAAATTACGTCTCTTTTAACGTGTCGCATCAATGGTCTGTATCACTGTTTATTTCATACGAAGGTACTGCTCCTTTAGGAAATGCAATTAAAATAATAATTCAATTTAATTAAATTGAAAGAGGCAGTTTATAAAAAAATTTTTTTCTTTACATTTTAAAATATTCTTTTAGTAAAAATGTATTTTAAAAATTCTTCAGAATAATTTACAGCAAAACCCGTGGTTACGTTATAATCTGGAGATTTTTTTAAATAATACTTATGATAAAATACATTTATATTAAAGCTCGTATAATTAAACATTATTCATCGTCAATGATTACTTTGACTTCTTTATTATTACGAGTTTTTGGAATTTACTGAATTTTCGTACAGTTTGTAAATAAAATAATTAATTACATTAGAACTCTTAAAGCTTGTCAACTGTATTAATATATTGTGAGATAAGGCAGGAGTGTCGTTAATAGATTAGAGGAAGGTGAAAATTCTTATTTTTCGTTTATCCATGACTTTCTTTGGGAAAGACGTTAATCTAAGTTGTTTAATATATTTACGAGGTAAGCATTTCCATTTAGTCCGTGCAAACTTGAATTAACGTTTTTAAAAATGCAGCGAATTTGAATAAAATTTCGCCGTAACGCTGGCAGCAGATGCACGCAAGCCCTTACAGTCATACAATGACAAACAAGCACCAACACGTGTCGGTGGTCCGAGGGACGAGCGTGTACCTGCACATCACCGGGCTACCACAAGCCCCACCCGGAATATGCATAGCTTCTCATTTTATCTCGAAAATACGTTTTCTTGCTACTGAAGCTCCAGCTGCACCTTTTGCCCCTTCAACCTACCGCTCCTTTTTCGACTCTCCGTGCTTTTTAACTTTTACTCGCCTCGGCTACCTTACACGCTGAACTTGTTCCACCCTTTTTCATTTGAATTATGGAAATCGCTCGGAGAGAATTAAGTTTCATGATTTAAGGGACGGATTTCGCGGCTTTTCCGCGAAAGGCGGGGGCGGCTACTTCGACCTCGGCCTCCTCGGCCTCGGAATTTCAAAGGATCGGTGGCGGTGGCGGCGGCGATGGCGGCGGAGGCGGCGGCGGAGGCGGAGGGCGAGGGGGCCGGCTGGCCAAGAAAACAGCCATTATTCCTCTTCATCCACTGCCATAATTCCTTTGCACGTGTGCCCTTATATAATTTCTTACTATTATCTCGATTCCTTATTTCTATATACCAGCTCGGGCTTAGCACGTCTCTCTCTCTCTCTCTCTCTCTCTGAATTTATATAGAAACAAAAAAAAAAGGCAATATAACGTTTAGCAGTTTCTACGGTCTGACCTTTAGTCTTTGCCGACGAGCCATTATTGATTTTTCCTTTTAACTAGGATAAACACTTTTGTAAATTCTGATTAATAAGTAAAGCGGCGATGAAAACTCCTTGTCGCTGCTTCTTTTTCTTCTTCTTCAAATATATTCAGAAAAATAACAAGCCCAATCAGTTATTCGTATTCAGAATACAAACTGATTTTTAACTAAACTAAAAAAAACCTTAAAAATTTTCTCTTCCTCAATGAAACTCCTAACGAAATCCGCACGTTATAAACGATATTTGTTCATAATAACAAGACACGGACGCTCGAAGGATATTAGAAAAAAATAATTTATAGTAAAATATTATTTCGCATAATTATCTCTAATCGAATGAGAAAAATAAATTCATTATGGAGCAATAATTAGCGAAATTGCTGTAAATTATAGGATAATTAATGCTGTGCGCTAATTTTCAGGGATGAAAGATTTAATTCTGGGGTGATCAATTTAATTTTATGAAAATAGTCTCTAAACCTCACTTAAAATTGATATGCTTTTAAAAGCGGAAGGACCGTATATTATCAATTAAATATAGGAATAAAAGTATTGCCGAAAATTCATTTCTGAACATTAGATAAGAGAAATACGAATGAAAAAAAAAAAAAAAGAAAATATTTCAAAGTTATCTAATATTATCCTTGTAATGTATGTTGTCTAATATTAAGCATTGCATCATGTATAATGTATAAGTAGGATGAGCAGTGAAAAATTTAAATTAAGGATCGATCCAATAAAATGTGGAACGTTAAAGTTTTTTATATCTGAAGAGTAACGTGACGGAATGCATTTATTTGAATAGACGCGGGTTATTGGGCTTATGTAGCATCGAGTGTTTGCTCGCTTAGGTTGTACAAATCAAGGGATGATTATATTACATTCCGTAGTACGCTTTTCAATAATTTCCAGTTGGCAGTTGCCTCTAACCTCGGGTCATAAGGAGCAATTATAACTGCAACGGCATTGTCGAGAAAATAATTAGAGAAAATACTTTGAGTCATTAGACCTTCGGCATTGGATAATTGTTTGGGTAAACGCTTTTTTGGAAATAAACGTGTAAAAAAAAAGCAGAGGGGAAAGCGAAAGCTGCTGTACATTTGCGGCCGTGCGGGGGTGGATGGAACGAAGAATCGTTGCAATTTGTCGTTATTTTCCGTCGGAGCTCTTCGAGGTCGCTGTCCGGGGCACTTTCTGATTGCCGATTCGGCTGCTGAGGCTAGACGTTGCGCGACGTGGCCGTCCTTCGGAGAAGCAGCGACTGATGGCGCGGCATAAAGGCGCGGGAGGGTGTAATGTCGACAGCACCTTATGCCCACAGCGTCGTAATTGAACGGCTCGACTGGCCACCTGCTGTCTGAGCCTTTATCGACTCCCCTCTCGCCCATCTCTCGCTCTCTCGCTCTCTCATCGCACCTCCCTCCCCACCCCTCTCCCGCCGCCGACCAACCGCCGACCGACCACCACCGGTCTCTCGACCCGCTTGTGCCCTCGCGGGGGTCAGCCCCCCCCCATCCCCATCCCTACGTCGCAGCTACTTTCAGCAGATTTTTCCCTTTCGCTTTATCTCAGTCGCGCTCTCAAGTCCAGAACAAAAAAAAAAAAAAGGGAAAAAAAAAGAAAAGAAAAAGAGAAATAAGAGCGCGCCTTGCTCTTATCTGCGGACGGAGCGGAATTTCAGTTCTGTCGCCGAAAATGTTCGCGACTCCGGGTCCCTCGGCCCCATCTACGTGTCCTTGAAAAAACCTTAATATCGAAAGCCTCTCGCATTAATGTTCGTTATTCTTAAATATCCGACGTTCGTTCCCTTTTGTCCCTTTTGCACTCGGCTTTCCCATCAAACAATTTTACCAACAATTTTACCTTTGACAAACGTTTCATTCGGCAATTCATCGCAAACGCAGCTCCGCCGATTGTCACCCGATCAAAGCATTTAAATTTACAGGATTTAAATAATAACGACGACGCAATTATAGAGTCCTGCGAATGGAAAGGGGGAGGACAAGTGTAACAATAAATACCCTTTAAGTAAATTTATAAAAATAATTTTCTTAAACTCCTCCCTCCCCGTCCTCCACCCCTCGTCCGCCACCCCCCGTCCTCCTATCTCCCCGTCCTCCTACCCCTACCCTACGGGAGAAGGGAAGCACTAGCCTTAACAAAGTAATACTTTTTATATCATGAGAGTAATGTATTTTTTACGTTTCAGATAAACTATTTTATACTTACTTAAAACTAGGCCATTACTGACACACGATTTCAACGAATCGTTAAGTATAATGAAAATTCCAGTATTGCGCAGATACGATTTTACGCAATATTTTAAAACTTTATTGAAAACTTTATCGAGCAGAAAAGATATGTGTTTAAAGGGATAAAAGATAAGGAAAAATGCCGATTCTCGAGCGGACCATTCGCTCGTCGACAGATTTTTTCTTCATCTCCGCCTTTTTTTCTTTTCTTTTTTCTTATCTTTCAACAACTTTTTAGGCCTTAGGTTAACGTTTGTGTAATGGGTTACCACAAGCTTTTTTCAATCAAAGGTGACGAGAGCGATCTCCTCGAGCTTGATCACGTAATAATCACGCCTACTGCAGCCGTTCCTTCCTTCCTATTTACGATTCTACGTCACTGGCAGCGATTCATTTAATATTACTTCCTCCTTATTAATATCATTAAGCTCTCGGCAGTACAGCGTCAGAACTAATAAATAATAATAGATTTTCTTCATATTGTGCTTGAGTCTGCGCTGTAACATTAATTCTACAGTACACTTACAGTGCTTCGTTCAGTATTTTCAGCCCCCTCTCCTTCATCCCCCCCGGAGAATTTCAAACTCTTCTTCGCTCGGCTCGTTTATTTACGATTTAAAACGCGAGTGAAGTACGTACTTGATATTTAAAAATGCCGAACAAGTAGCTCTTCGTTGTAGTAGGACATACGGCATTATAACGAAAGGCTTGTGCACTCGTTCCGATTAAAGGAAAATAATCGATCTCAATTATACTGGCGTTATGAGAAAGTAAGTCTAAGCGCTCGTTAATACAGTTTACTTCCCATATATATATATATATTATAATAATTATTTTATACGATTCTTTTTAATACGAGACTATTACCGGCAAACGAAAGTCATATATAACATTTAATGCCGAATGTCAAGGTTGTACGGGTGTAGACCCGTGAGACATGCAGCGAAGAAGCTGCGGTAATAAGTAAAAGGATGTGTGGGATATTTTTAAATTTTTCTATTACATTTATAGGCGCGCAGCGGCTTTGTAGCTTTTCAGGTAAAGCCGAAAGAATGTGTGGATAAAAGTCGTGTGGAATATAAAGTCCCGAGTCTCGGATTAAGCAGTTAAAATGCGTATAAATAATTAAAGGTCACTTAATTTTAAATTAAGCCGACAGGGTTAACGAGGATATAAATGGCGCAAGAGCTTAGGAAAGATCGAAGACGCCCGGATAAATCAGTTATATTAAAGGGGCGCGAAGCCGACCACGTAATGTCGTAATTTATTAAAAAAACAGAAAACAAAAAAAAACAAAAAAAAAAACAGAAAACAAAAAAATTAATGCGTATTAGCCTTCGTGGGGAAAATGGTTCGGCCTGAGCTCTCTCCGCACCTGTTACGATTTTTAATGGTCCACGTCGTCTGCAGGATCGTCCAGCCAATAAAGCATCGGGGAGAAAAAGTCCTGTAATTTTCGGGGTCCGAGTGCACCGGAACGAGGACACGGAGACACGTAGGGAGTCGCGCGTATGCTCCGGCCTTGATTATGCTCTCTTTACGACCAGTAAAGTCCCTGCCAGCCCAACCCGACCGTCACCTCGCACCCGTCATCCCGCCGTGACGCGGTCGTACCCTCACGTGCAAGCCCAGAACTTCGGGCACAAAGAAAGCACATCATGCACTTATAATACATGCCCGCACTTCCCTCCCCGCCCCACTCAATGCCGGAGTCACGCGATGCACGTTCGGTGCAAGCTTAGGCCTCGATCTTTTCGATAAATCGACAAACGGCTCCTACTGTTCTCAATAAAAATTGTTGCTATTGCTCTTGATGTTGCAAAGAATTAGAAACGACTAGATGGTTCGGTAGCTGAAGCCACTCGTACTTAGCTAACAAGGACCTATCGCCTAACTATTCCTATCCAGATTCTATTCGATGACATATTATTATTGGCTTCAAAATAAGGATTATTATTTTAAAACTGCAACTTCAATTTGATTTATACACATTTACGTATATTTATGTACAAATTGACTTTTATCCCGTTGCCAATTACTTGTCGATCAGGCAACGTTTTGTTTTTTTTTTTTTTCAATTTTAAGACTCTGGACGTAATTAACCGAACGAATTTCGCGATTACCAATGAATTATGAAAAATAACGTAATTTTCGCGATAGGGCAGAATCTTTGAGTCTGAATTACGATTTAAGGAATAAGTCATTGCTGCTTTTCAGTTAAAACGAGGGCAGAATTTTACGATCGTTATCATATAAAATATAAAAGTTTAATTACCTCGAGTTAAGTTACTATTTTTGCGGTCCATTCGAATGAATCATCAGTATTTCGTGTTGAGAATGACGTGCTCGCCACGGTTAAAAAGAAAAATGTAAAGGAGAGAGAAACAACTGTCCGTACGTGCTTTTGTACTTTTAGCGGCTGACTGAATTATATTTATGTTACAAAACTGTCCAACATGTTCGGATCGTAAACACTGTAAGATGTTTTCTTCCCATCTGGCTCTTATATTTAAATTTTTCCTCTGGTTATCGCTCCTTCCAATGGCTACCACCACCTCCTACTCCAACCTCCCCTTCTTTATTAATTCCCATTTAAGACTTTGCGTGCTTTTTCATTAAAAATATCTTCGAATATACTTTCATCTTATAAGAACCGCCGAATAAGATTTTACGGACCTGAATTAACAGGAAAAGTAATGCTCTTTATGTCATCAACGTATAATTCTCATATCAAAAATGAATTCACCATTTTCATTATATATATATATATATATAAAATTCATATTCGTATTGCTCGTTTTTAATTCCATTTAATGTACGGAAAAATAAATAAAGTTTGTAAAAATTCATTTATTTACTATTATTAATCTTTGATAATGGATATTGTGATTCACGTAAAAACACAATGAAGTTGTTATTTGTTTTCAATGTAGAGAAGAAAAAAAAACAGGTGCAGATTTAAACTGGTTTAATAACTTGTCGCGTTAATAAAGCTAAATACAAGTGACAAGTATACAGGGAATTTCACTGTTAATGAAAAAAATCACGAAAGCTAAAGTATTTTGTCGTTCGTTTAAATAAAATTCAATAAATTATTTTCATTTTATATTATTTAGCTGGAATTTTATTCCCTACCACTTGAACAGTATCAAGAAGGACTTCCCGATAACGTGACTCGAAGTGATGAATATATTGTTTGGCCTCGTAACATCAATTCCATTGGAGAATCCGAATGTTCGGCTAAATCGTTTTATGATTTATTAAGCTTGAATTAATTTAAGATCGAGAAAGTAAAGGGAAGTAAAGGCTACTGAGGAAACACTTCACTAATGTATCAGAATAATAATCCGAATATTATAAAAAATTTGATAAAAGTTCCAGTAAAATTGTGTTACGTTCATACTATTATGTTTTTCTATACTGTATGCAACATTTCTCTAATTATAGAATTTGCATAATAGTAAATGTTTTGCACGAAAAATTTTCTTTCTCGAAGTGTACATTTGTATTATTTTTTTTTTTTTTTCAACGAGTTTAAGCGAGCTAACGAGCATTTTAATGCGCAAGAGGACTCGAATCATCGTATTCGCAATAAAAAAAAGAAAAATGGAGGTGCTCAAGAGATTTGTATTTATTGATGAAGAAAATCCAACGAACCGTAAAGTGAACGTTGTTGTTGTTTTTTTTTTTTTTTTTTTGCCTTTCTTTACATTTACTTTCTATAATTTGTCGACGACACAAAGGAGGGAACTAGCGATACGTTTCGAGTAACAGGAAAATTATTCAATTAATGGATGTCGCTCTGGAAGAGCGGACTCGGCAGAAATCGAGGGAGCGTTAGACGTCGGAAATATCCCTTGACCGAGCACTTTGTCGAGCTATCGATAAGCGGAAGTAATAATCTCCTGTTAAGGTGACCGTCTCACTAGCGGCAAACTCGGGGAGCTTTTTACTTTCTGCGCAACGTCAACCTGATTTTCTCGAGAAAATGGCGCTGCCCCTCCCACCTCCTCCAGTCATCCTTACTATGCATTGTATTTTTATGCATTACCACGATGCCGGAAATTTTTATACATTCTGATAAATCCTGAGATTCGAAGATTCTCTGCCGCATTAATATTGTATTAACCGCTTCCTTGTATACCAATTGAAGGTATGTCGCGGTCGCAAGAAACATAGTTATAATATCAGGCCACTGCTCAAATACTAGTTGCTATTTTACGAAATTACGATAAATAAGTTTAAGATATCTTAAATTACACCGAAAAACTGTTTGGTTAAAATTTTATTACACTAAATAAGCCTCGTTCGCCTGTATTTGTATTTAAAGAATAATGCAAAACACTAGAGAAAGTTTAAAGCATAAATTTCCTTACTTAATCCTCGTAAATAATACTTATAAAATTACTTGTAATACTTGAAATGGAAATGCTATAATAAATTTTCGATATCCCGTTATATTTATAAAAGCTTTTGCATTTATAATAAAATAATTGTTTATAGGACCATAAATACATGCTCCTATGTTAAGGATTTCAAGCGTATAATTCTTATTCAAATCCTCTTTGTTTATGCATGAAATCGTATTTTATTATTCTTATTTACATTATCTAAATTATACAGGTATTCGGTACTTATATTAATTGTAATAATTAATATGCGTAATTCTCTTCATTTATATCCATTTGTAATGAAAAATAATCAAAAGTCCCATA
The DNA here is from genome assembly GCA_018883505.1 of Ceratosolen fusciceps. Lineage (NCBI taxonomy): Eukaryota > Metazoa > Arthropoda > Insecta > Hymenoptera > Agaonidae > Ceratosolen > Ceratosolen fusciceps. The sequence goes on along the minus strand of RCIC01000013.1, from coordinate 5,389,795 downwards.
TTATAAAAATAATATGAAAAATTAATGTCAATTCAAATATTTGCTACTCAGATTTTATTAGAATCATACGATTTATTATTGTGTTCTAAGCTTTGGATTATTTTTAACTCTGGTCCTTACAACGGAAAAAAGTAATTTTGAAAATACTAATTATTGAAAATACTAAAGCTAATTTATCAGCTATTTTTTTTTCTTTTGCATATTGATTTATTATTTTTAGTAACTGACAATATGTATTCTTATTTCTGAAATATCCACTTACCCTGTCAAGTATATTAAAAATTAAAAATACATCTCGACTATACGTATGGGGTATATTATTAGTTGTATTACGTTGTATTGATGATTGAAGTAATTAATTTAAATTACCTTAGTCTAGTATCAAAATTAATATTTTTTGATTTAGAATGTATCGAGTAAATGTATTCTTTATGAATTGGGTAATTTTGTGAGGAAACGGACGGAAAAAAAGTATCTGAATATACATATTTATAACGCTAACAGATTAGACGGTAGAGATGTTACGGACATCAATGAAATCTGGCTATCGAAAACGGTCGATAAAATCAATTTCTATAAAACTTTATTTTCTGGTGATATATACTCATGGCAGCATAAACAGTTACGGTTACCTAGATTATTAACAATATAGAATCAACAAAGCTCCTAAAGCCGTGAAAGAGGAAAATAACAAGGTTTAAGTTAGCCTGGAGTACATAGTAAAGTACCTGATTGGTTATCAAGAGTCTGCATTGCAGTTAAATTTACTTCCGACATATTCACATTGTTTTCGCGTTTTATAATTTCTATTTTTATTTTTAATTTCTCGTAGAAGTTTATAATGAAGTCATTCATATTCATAGAGAAAATTATTGTCACTGATAAAAAATAATCTTCCGAAATTGTCTATTAAAATACAATGTTTAAAATCTTTGAAGTACCTATCGTTTTGAAAACTTACTAGAACAATAAAGCGCAAATAAGGGTTATAATTAAAAAATATCGAAGAAATTCGGCGATTATTAGGTGAACTGAAGATGAGATTTGTGCGTAGTATTGGAAATGTTTTGAAAACCCCGGAAAACTTGAGTAATTTTTCTTTTGTCAATCATCAGAATTGTCCATTGCGTTCTCATAAGCAATAATTCAATAAGTAATAGTCAATTAAAGTAAGCAACCGCTTTCTTAAAATCATTCTACGCTTCGCTTTATATTTAGAAATAAAAAATGAGTTACGATCGAATGAATTTGAAAACAATTTAATGGCTTATATACCTGTTGGTGGGTTAAAAATTTCATTTTCGATACGTTCAGTATATCCAAAAGGAAAGAGAAAAAAAAAACGGTTTTTATAGTCAATACAGCGATTCGACAGTTGATTCAATAGAACAGATTAATTTTTATATCACATAATCCTTAAGCTATTCCGATTGAACAGTTTAAATTGCAATGCCTGTTACGAGTTGTCGTTTTTTCCCCTTTTTTCCTTTTCTTTTTTTTTTTTGTTTTTATAAAACGACGAAAGAATGGGAGGGGGTAGGGACTCGATATAATTCCTATATTGAAAGGGTTTTAGTAAAACAGGGCCGAAATAGGATAAGGGTGATATGAAAAAAAGAATGGAAGCTGCCTTTTGCGTATTAAAAGAAAAGAGATAATAATGTTGATAAAAGTGTTTATCCCAAGTTCTCGTAAGCCCCTCGTCGAATTGCCGATGCTACCGCCGCCGCTCAACTTGGATAAAGTTGAGGCGCGCACGAGTTACTAATACGAACATTACGTACTTGCTCATCTCTCGCGCGTGATTCCCCAAAACTTCTTGTCACTCGGAGCAGCTCAAATCCTCACGTGTTACGTAAGCAGTGAGCGAGCGAGCGATCGAGTGGCCGGCGGAGGGTGGCCGGCGGAGGGGGGTCGGCGGGGCGAGCGTGTGCGAGCTTTGATGACGTGACGGCGGGTCGGCGGACCCGGGAAGGGTAGCAAAAAAATAATGTAGGGGGAAGAAAGTCCGTGGGCAGAAAGTACGGGACTTTATTGGGACGGAGCTAGATGAACTGCTCGGGAGAAGAAAGAGGAAAAGCTTCATCGATCTCGTTAAAGCTCGCCGCTGCAGTCCCGTTTGCCCTCTTTCCTTCCGCTAAAATAATGCCATCCTTTTCGATGCCTCCTTTTTTTGCCCCCACTGAACCCCTCTCTATCCATCTTTCTTACTCTATACCTTTATCTTTGTATCACCCCCCCCTTGCTTCCCATCCTTCCAGGCACCGCCACATCCCAGTCGTAGTATACCTAGAGAGTCGTGGACACGCGCGTACTTCAGTCCTACGCTTCTGCCGTACTGACCTTAAATTATCCTCTCAACAACATTTTTCCTCTTCTCTTAATGTCCTTTTATCTTGTTAACCTCTCTCACCCTTTAATTACGTCTTTAATCAATAATTTATCCGCTTTCTTAATTAACCTGAAAATTCAGTCGATTAAGTAGTACTAAACTATTTATGATTTGTCGCAATTCTCTTAAGGATATCGTCCGTACGTTGATTTGTACAGGAAAACATCTTCCTAGACGTTTAGATGTAAATATATAAAAGCCTTTATGGATTAGTTCAAATTACGATTGTTTATACGATTATTTAGTCAGGGTTATTGGACGCGGGGCCATTTTAATATCCAGCATGATTTCCTTATCTAGTAATTCTGATGGTTGAAATGTTCTCCATTCAGTACTTGAATAATCAAAAATCAAATAAAATGCAAATAAAATGAGCTGGTCCGTCTTCCTTTCTCAGTTATTTCCGTCCCCTCGAGTCTCTGCATCTCCCATCCTTCCTACTAGCCTTTACATTATTTCACATAATCGTTTTCAGCTTTTTATCATTCATTCTTTGCTCCTTTATCTCTTTATTCAAGCTTGTCGTTCCATCGTCTCGTTTCCTCGATCAGAGCGTGAAAGCAAACGCCGGCAGCGAGAAATGTTAGCTTTCAAGCTCCTTTTTATTCGTCTCCCACTCTATCTCATCCTCGGCATTTTTCTCTACCACCCTCCATCCTCCACCCTCCAACCTCCACCCCCCCCTGCCGTCGGCCAGCCTCGGCTATACCTCTCTCGGTCGGCCAGATATATATCAGCCGATAAATAGGAAAACGAGTAGTTTATACAATAGCTCGTATATATCAGTATGTACACGGTGGTTTGCAAGTCTACGCGGCGAAAGCATCAGTCCAATGGACGGTGAAAGCAATACTCGTATTTTCTCATTCCAGAACATGTGTGACTATGCGCCCTCTATTCCCATACATATGCTCCTCCATTGGCTAACGGCTACTTTTCTCTCTTTCTCTACGTATGATTTTTTCGTCAGTTTGATATAGCGAAAACTCTTGAGCTTTTCATTCACAAGATTCTTCAATTGCGATCCTCTATTCGTACACGTACACCGATTCCTTTATATTGTCCTTTTCTTATTTTCACTCAATTTATCCGGATGATTTAAGCGTACTCTTTACCTTTTCAAATTCTCCCTCGAATATCTATATCTATACGTATACATTAAAATGTACGAATTTATTATAAATAATTATTATTCTTCATGAAAATTTTGCCTCTTTGTTATTTCTTCCAGGTACTCTCTCTCTCTCTCTCTCTCTCTCTCTCTCTCTCTCTCTCTCTCTCTTACTCTCCTTTATATTCAGTGAACATAAGTATTAAAAATAATCAAGTTTTGGAATAAATAGTAAAGGAAATACTTGTTGTAATGAATTTTACTTAGCCTTCGATTCTATTTATTTGCCTTTACAAACTTTCTCTTAATTAAAAATACTTGTGCTGGTGTAAAAAAGCTTAAATAGTCTACATAAATTTTACATAAATCTAAGAATCCAATACATAAAACTAAAATGCATATTTGCATTTACTTTTTTAATGCGAATCACCTGAACCCAAACATATATTTGCTCGTAAAAGCTTAAGGCAAAAATGTTTCATTTGAATTCCAGAAATTTTAACGAAAACCCCGAGGATTGAGGGAAACAACTAAGCTAAATAGGATGAATGAGTAAAGGTTCCGTTAGGAAAAATAAAAATAAAAGTTTGAGGCTTTCGCTTTAAGAATTAATGAAACTATGAAGAAAGTAATACAAGAAGAAAAAAAGGAAGAGCTTATAGTGACGAAGTATGAAGTAAGGTCATAAGAATTGGAAAAGTTTTTAATTCAGAGAAAACAACGATCAATAATAATAGGCTAATTTTTATTTAATCCTGCGCTTTATAGCTCAAATATTAATACGTACTTATCGCATTCGATTATATATACCATTGATAAAATTATAAAATTCTAGTATTCTTCTAAGCTAACTCATTTTTTTAATTCAACATAAACTATAAACATATTCCGCTAACTATTATTACACGAATATAATTAACTAATTTTTCTACAATACAGTTTTATTTTATACATATAATGATAAAAGAAGTATCTGAATAAGAAATATCTTTAACCAAGTAGTTTTTATTAAATTCAACGAAACACCGAAGGTTGTGAAATCGCTAATCTTTAATAATTATCACTCATGGTCTCCTGTAACTATACATCACTACTACTATAATTGTCTGTATGACTAGTCTTACAATAATTATAATACTTTTATGAGAAAACACAAAAGTTGTAGATCATGCAAACATAATAAATATTAAGAATATGTATGAGCATATGTATGTATTTACGTATGTATGTATGTATGTATGTATGTATGTATGTACGTATGTACGTATGTACGTATGTATGTAAGTATGTATTCAACACAGTTGAGAGGGATACTTTAAGATTGATAACTTGTGAAATGGATGTCAAATCGTATATTTGTATGGCACTGAAAGCTCTATAGAAAAAAAGGAACCAAGACATTTTTCCTTGTAGTAGGTAAAAGTAGTAAAAAGTACGACATTTTCCGATCCCCTTTCTCAGGGAAATAAAAAAAGGGATTGCCATTATTAATGCAGGAAGGTTAGAACTAATGACCTTTCAGGAAAGGAAATAAGCATAATATATTATTATATGATCTACTTTATGTATTGTATTATATAGAAAATTCTTTTTATAAAAGGATCGTAGTTTATGTTCTATAATTAATTCAATTTAAAAAATAATTAGGCTTAATAAATTTCAAACGTTGTATTAAGGTTTAAAAATACGAGGCTTTCCATGCTCTATTTTAAATAATAACAGCCATATATAAAATAAATACCTTGCCGACTACAAGGATATATTCTTGTATCATCATTGTACATGGAAATAATTATATTCAATTAAGCTCTCTCTCTCTCTCTCTCTCTATTGGGCAAACCCATTTTAATTATTTATCCAAAGTTTTAGTCAATTTTAAGTTTCATTATTATATACGATGTCGGGTCTTCAAACACTGAAGATAGTTTATAATTTCCTCCAATGTTACCCTTAATATACGTCAACATCTATTAAGTATATCATATTTCAATTTGCCCAAAAGTTGCTAATACTCGTGATGATATATGCTATATACCGGCAAGAACAAAGAATGCGCACACGTAAACGTAGTTAAATTGTGGAGACAAATTGCTAACTACGAAATCCTTGGTTTAGAGAAACTTTGTACTCTGCATTAATTATCATCCTTAAAGCTGCTGTTTTATATAATTATCCAATTATTTCGACTATTTCGAGCGTACGGTAAATAATATTATATTAATAATATTTTTAAAGGAAAGCTTTCATCAGTCATCTGTAATTATGTAACTGATAATCTCGTTCCGATTATAAAACTCATTCGATATTACGATGTATGAAAGGTCAAATGTAATAATTGGATACATTTAGCTTGAAAAATGTTTTCGGGAGTATTATTATTAATAATACTCTAAAATTACATTTCCAATTATCGTGGAATAATTTAAATTTTATTCTAAATATTAGTTTTTAAAATAATTAGGTTTTACTAAATACGGAAATTTGCTAAAAAATAATTAAAGAATAAAATATAAATTAAAAATTCTTTACATTTTATGTGTTCAGTAGTCTCAAAGACCTTAAATACAATAGAATTTGAATAATTCTACATATTTATATTATAATGATAATGTAAGGCTGTTAATCTGAGTTATAATTGCTTATTCTTAATATAGATTAAATTTATGGTGGCATATTATGATAAATTCTAAGGAACTATAGCGTACTACGCTCATTTATATATATATATCTTATTACCTATTCAATACAATAGTGTAAATACTACTTATTGAAATTAATGATAAGTCCTATAAAGAATAATTATATTCATATTTTTGAAGCTAATTTTAATCTTCTTGAATATTAAGCGTATTCTCAAAAATTATAATACATTTTTTACAATCATAATTAAATAATATATTTTGATATATATTATAATTTATGAATAATTTAATAACAGTATTTATTGTTCAAAGATGTAATGAACATTTTGCATTTTTTAATATTTTTTTAAAGTTATGCTAACACGTCTTATACGAAATTGATGATACTTTCTGCACTAGCGTCATTTTAACTCAAATTAAATGTAATTCTATTTAGTAAAAAGTAATTACGGCTTTTAGACTCTTAATTCTTACTTAAGAACTCAATGAATTACTAATGAAACGCAAACTGTGTCTTCGAATCGCCCAAACATTATTAAATATTTTATTTTGAAAAAATTAAAAGTAAGGTATATTGATATATTTCTATTTAATTTAAATGATACAATTAATCTTACTTTAATTATTGGGAGCAATTTAATTGAAAAAGAAAATTATGTATATGAAATTTATCTTCATAAATACGTAAACAAAGACGTTTCATTATATTTCTTGGATTTTAGAGAGAGAGAGAGAGGGAGAGAGAGCTAGAGCGAGAGAGAGAGAGAGAGAGAGAGAGAGAGAGAGAGAGAGAGAGAGAGAGAGAGAGAGTGGAGGTAGTAAATTTCGGTGATATCATTATCATGTCCCTTCCCATAGCTTCCATGGATAAAGATAGAAATGACTTGTGTGCCATAAATAGGGGCAGAAGAAGAACGTGCTCGAGGAGTTAAAATCTTTGAATTCAGCGAATGAATGCTACTTGATCAAAACGTGCAAAACTTTATCATCAATGCAAAACTCCTGACAAGTGTTTTAGTAAGCTTCGTTATCCTATGCTGAATTTCATTTCCTCAGAGCTCGTATATTACATTCGTAATGTAAAAGGGTTTCCGTATCTTCGAAAATCCACTTCTTCATTCTTAAAATAAATTACTAACTTCTTCGGTTTATAAAATTTCAAAATCCTAAGCCGAGGTGCACTTCCGTCGAATCTGTTAATTTCCAGAAAGCAGGTGTTTATTCATTCTCCTTGTCATAGCTAATGAGAGTGCGTATCAGCAACATATGTACAGAGAGAGAGAGAGAGAGAGAGAGAGAGAGATAAATAGATAGAAAGCCGTACTTGTTAAGGGGGAGGACTTTTGCTGGCGAGGCGATCTCGCTTTTTTTTGAAGAGGTCGAAGTGCCGAAAAGGAAGACGAACGAGAATGTAGCTATCGATACGTGTATGTAAGTTCGCGGGGTACGAGCCACAACAAGCCCGACTCGATAATCCACCTCTTTCGGGCTGAAAAACTTGCTGTGAACGAAACTCTTCGACGTCCGCCTTCCACGGGGCGAAATACCCTCCCGACCTCTGGATACTCCGGCAAACCGCGCCGCTCGAGCATGACATTTGCATTTTCAACTTCTTTACAATTTCATGCATTTACAGACAATGCTTATACGCCATTTTTCGCCACAAGATTATTCAGTGATTTGGCGATTCGGCCCAGTACCCCCCTCCCCATATACCCAGGACCTCATCACTCCACGGCATTGATTTCTCGTTGCACAGTTTTAAAAAGACATTACTTTAAAAGGATAAATTCTTGGCCGACGAAACTTTTCCAGTTAGAGAATCGTCCGGACGAATCCCCGGATAGAAAATAATAATGAGTTAAGCCGAGTCTCGCTAGAGAAATAAATAGGGATAAAGTGTAGGAATAAACGAATGAAGTACTGCCTTAACTTGAAGTTTTTAAGTATATCTCGAGAATCCGTTCGGTTATTCAATATTATTGATAGTTGAGAGAAACGAAGTTACCGATAATACGATTCTTTTCCTTACACATTGCTCTTGGCACGTGCTCGGGGACAGAGGGGAGGACGGAAAGAAAAAGGGAATACGTACGGCAAAAGTTTACCGGCCCCTCCCTTTCCGAAGATAAGATGGCCACTCGATACAAAAGTAAAGAATGGGGTTGGGGGGGGGCGAAGGCGAAGAAAAAACAAAGTTGGAAAATAAAGTGCGAGAGGAGAGGAATGCGCGGCCAATCCATTTAGAGATAGGAATAGGAAAGGGTCTACGTGCTCACGCTGTGCATGTATGGGATATCGGGATCGGCTAGCGTGCGGAAACTCCCACGCAAAGACATTTTATACACAAGCTAATTTCCCTATTCCTTTCCCTATTATCCGCCACGGCTTTCCTACATCTTTTTTTACCAATTAGGTTCCCCGACCTCTCCTGCCCCCCATCCCCCCATCCCCCTACCCCGCTCCCGGCGACACGGCCACATATTATTACGCCTACCTGCACACCCCCTTGATATCTTCCATTATTAGGTTAAGTCTATGAAAAAGATTTTCCTCCGATGCACTGCTCCCGCAGCTCTTCTACTGAATAATTTACGCTTCATCTCGCCTGGAGCTAATTCGAATACTTCGACACGGAAGTAGGCACGATTTTCTCAATATAGTCCAAATGAAATTCGTTACAGCTCGGGCATTCCGAAAATAGTGAATCCTACGCTCTAGAGGGTAGTGAAGCCGTAAAGTAGAGATCATAGGGAGATCAGTATCAGTTAATGACTATTAAAAATTTAAGGGAAAAAGTCTGATTACATCGGATATTACAATATTAAAGGTAAAAATTTTATGAGATTTAGTTTGTTGACAATATTAAAAAAATTATCATATAAATAGCTTTTTCTATCCTTTCAAGCATAATAAAACCTCCTACAAAGAAAGATAACAAGAAAAATTTAATAGCTTTTACAATTATAATAAACACATCGGATTCTCGTTAAGCTCAAACAAATTTAAACTCCTTAAGCAAATTTTTATAAATAAGATGGGAAATCTACATACTTGTCCAACTGCTGCGCCGTGTCGCGCCCCGCCGCGCCCGCACACATACTCGATCAATTAATATCTCATTTATTCATTCATTGGATAACGCTTCTGAATGTAAAATAAACCTAAAATATCTTAAGAATTTCCACTCCGAAAATTTTTAATATATTCTTGATTGACGCGAGCAAGTAATACGATTACTTTACTTTGTTTTTTTCTTTTTTTAACAAAAAAACTGAATGTACACATGTAGGACTTCGATTTCACCTATATAATCTAAGCAATATTCTATCTCTAGCTAAGAGAACATTATGCATATTAAATATTTATGAAGTAATTTACAAATACGAATAAGTTTCATGAAAAATTAGTTTAAATTGATATATTCTAATATCTAAATTAAGCTTAAAAAGAAAATAAAGACGAGAACACTGTTATTATTCATTTAAGTATTAAAACATACTTGTTTACCCCTATTACATTAAAATAATCTGCTCAATGCTTGTTTGAAATCTTTAAATAATTGTATGCGTTTAATCATATTATTTTAATGTTGGATTTGAAAAAGTCAAATCAAATTTCAACAGAATTGCAATAAATATAAAATGATGCAATTTTAATATATTGATAATTTTATACTTTCAAGAAACTTTAACGAAACGCATGCATACATGAAACTGCGCATTTTCATATATATATATACGGGTTTCTTATTGTAAAAAAATTTAATCAGATTTCGACGTTTCTAATAAAATTTCGAATAAGTAAAGTCTCGAATAAGGATTCTTGTATTTGTTATTTTATAAAAAATGAGATTTTTTTCTTTATTTGATAACTTCTCTAAAGTCCTTTATATTACGGGATAAATAATTACTATCCGAGAAAAAAGAAAATCCCGAATATAAATAAATCGTTAAGATTTCTAAGATTATCTAAGATTCTAAGACTGAGATTAGAAATTTCTAATCTTTCTATTAAAAGATTTATACGGGTGCAAATAATACCTTTATTGACTGATTTTTTAAACAATATTCATGTAGAATAAAGTATAGTGTTAAACAAATAGTAAGTCATTACATTAAAAATAATAATAAATGAAAGCTTTGTATATGATATAGTGTTTGTTTATATTATTCGATTGACCGCGTGTGAAATAATACAGTGAATTGAATAAATATGATTTTAACTTTTATGTATTTGTTATAAGCGCTAAAATTTTCTAATTATAAATTTCTAAAATTTATAATTTCTCGTGGAATTACGTATAGTTGACGTATACTTGATTGCTAACGACTAGAAGTATTCTACGGTCAACGACGATTATTTTCATAATTATTTTTGAAAGGTGTTAAAGAACTACATCGGCATACACATACATATGAATGAAATCATGTAACGTAGTGTTAAATGATCTAGGGACGTATACGTAACATATAAATTAAGTTTCATCCGCAATTTGAACACAGCTAGGTACTCGTATATATATATAGACATGCCGTACAAAGTTAATAAGTGATTTTATATATGGCAGGTAATATTTTAGCGGAGCTTAAGAGAATTTAGGAAGACTAGGATGCATATCTATAAGGGAGTTGCCGAATAAAGCTCGAGCCAGCTAATAGTGTACCCGCGTTAACTTTGACAAGTTGAGCGGAAGTCGGCAACTCAACTGTATTGCCAAAGGCAACACCCGTACAAGGGCGAATGCCGATCTGCTGGAAGAAAGGACGAAATCGGGCAAGTGGAATTGACCGGGCAAGAGTTGCAACGCCAACCTCTTCGCCTAGGAAATCGAGCCGAGCCTACAATCCCGCGCCGCCACCCCCTCACACCAAATTTCACTCTCTCTCTCTCTCTCTCTCTCTCAGTCTCCCCAATAACCCCAATAACCAACACTCCACCGACAGCCCGTTTTATTGACCGAGAGCCCTCTTACCATTCCCGGAAAGCAACAAGTGTCCAAATATTAAAATCTGCCCGCTTCTCTAACTTCTCTCGGACATTCAATTAGCAAATTCAAGTAACAAATCTCTTTACATTTTCATACAGTCATTCGCCAGTTCATTTTTTTTTTTTTGTCTCTCAAGAGCGAAGCAGAAGGAGACCGAACTACATTTCGTACGTAATAAGTCAGCGAAATTCTATGGTTACCGGTATTCACACGTAGACATTCGGCCGGAATTATCAATCCAAGGCACGAATGCAAGCATTAACGTGATTTATTTTTAAAGGGAACCTACCGATTAGTACGAATTCATCGTGCGTGGATAATACAAGTTAAGCGATCCGGTCTTCCCGACATTATCGAATCGATCATTGTACACATGATACAAAGGGGGCATACATGTCGATATAGAGTGTAGACTGTAGAGTCCATTCTAGAGCATTGTTCTTATTAAATGTAGAATAAATAAGGTTAATTGAATAATAAAAGATAGGGAGCCATAAAGAAACGAAGTCTTATATTGCGCTTTTAAGATAAAACTTATAGTTCTAAATTTTTTAGTGCATGCATTTCCGGACATTTATGTCAATAACTTACTCCCCACCTTTATCTTTCATACTTACACTTCATTAAACTTCTATTTATCTATTTCATTTCTCTTTCAGTCGTTCTTATCAGAGATTCTGTTTGTCTTTCATCATTACATACTCATCAATCTCTTATATCCCTGCATCTCTTATATTCTTCATCGCGTCCTTGGACTTCCTTACTCCCACCTACCTCCCTAATCCCACACCCCTTCTCTCTCCCCCCTCTCTCACTCTTTCTCTCTCTCTCTCTCTCTCTCTCTCTCTCGCTCTCATCCGATATCACTAAATGTAAATACATTTTCATTTTATTAAAAAAATCTGCTCCTGCGTATCTGGTTATAATAGAAAAAAAACTCTACCACCGCCGTATAAGTTGATTATCCATCGGGAAAATTTAGTTATTCATGGGGATGACATATTCTGAATTCTCCCCCTGACTTCAAGGACAAAATATTGAGGAAAATCACGCATCAAAGCTCGTACGAAATGTTTTTTTTTTTTTTTTTATTACAATTATAGTATAACGAAACCAACATCCGTATAAATGTATAAGTAAATGTATAAATGTATATATACCTTCTTGGATCATAAATTTCGCTTTCCATTCCCTTTTATTTACTTAAAAAACTGAAATATTCAACCAGTTGCACTTTCCTGATTCGATACTTGAAATCACTTTCAACTTTACACTCTTTTACCCTAATGCACGAATCTCTTTCCCTCGACACAAAAAAACTTGCATACATGGCACGTCGACGAAATTAAAGAATCTCGTTACACTGTCTAGTGAAAATTTACGTTCTCAAACCATCATTTTAAGAATTTTCACCTGTTTTTATTTATATATTTTTATATTTTCAACATGGATAAATTTTCAAATAATATTAATTAATAAAATAAATATTAGCTAAAGTTTGTAGCGATCACGTTTATTTGAAGTTCACGTAGAATAAAATAGTTTTTGTACACCTACCTTTTCCCTTTAAATCTCGTCATACAAATATTCATTAACAAATTGTGATTACCGGTTTTACTCCTTATGCGTTTATGCGTATGCACGAGTATTGATTTAAAATAAAAAACTTATAAAATTAGAAAAAAACATAGATAATGATCTTTTTATTAAAAACAAAAAAAAAAAATGCAAATCATAAGAAGAATGAGAAGAAATGTCTCGGTAATATTTTACGTGCTTGACAAGCTGACAAGGGGTTTCGAAATCCAGAAGACTTTTATCGTTTACAGAAAAATGCTTACATTATAAGGAGCGTGAGATTAAAATTAGTCGAGAAATCAGTCATTTTTCTGGTCATTTTTGTCCGCCTTTTGTAAAACATCGTCTATACATGTTATTGCATGTTATTTATCTTCACTTTATTTTCTGATTATGTATATAAATCACGCACAGATACAGATATTGATTTTCAACTATTGAATTCCAGCGAAAGTCATAATATTTGAAAATCAACTCTGCATAAAACGAATTTACGAAACGTTTGCATGTTATTAAGAGAAAAAAAACAGAAGCATATTAGATGAAATATTCATATTAAGAAATGTGAATATGATTCAGGGTAATAGAAAATGCTGACCTGACAACATTTCCATCTGGTCTCTTTCTTGTAAGTCAAATAATATTATAGAAAATATTGAAGTCCGTACTTCGACGGGTCAAAATAGTATTTTGATAGGAAAAATATCATTACGCAATATCGTTATATGTACTTTTTTTTTATACTATTTTAATTTATATAATTATTTTGAACGTAATTTCTATTGATTAGCACCATTACTTAAGAATTTAGGCGAAAGTAGATTAAAAGCATTGCATCGAGAGTCCAGAATACTCGAATTTAATATAAATTTACCATAAATTTTGCTTACTCTCTAAATACATTTATATTTATAGATAATAAATGGATGGTAAATAGCTCTGCTTTTTTTCTTTCTTTCTTTTTTGTCGAGCCAATGAAGATAGTGATCGAATAGCGAAGATTTGACATAAAATAATTAGTCATGCCAAGTACTTGAGCGAAAATCTAAGGGAAACTTTGATATTTTCGTACTTCGTGTTAGAAATCGCATAATCTGTCCCCCGGATACCCCGGAAACTGTAGGTTGCAAGCCATGAAGAATTCATTACCGGGAGAACGAGGAGAAAACGAGGGGCATTTATACGGTGCGAATTACCTTCACTTGTGTAAATTGAAACAAATCTTCGTCTTCTTCGAAGCGTTATAAAAAAGAAAGTTATAACCGGGGTGCGTCGGAGCGTGAGCCTGCAGTAGACGATGGATGTGCGATGTCCGATGTCTGAGTGAAGGAAAAGGAGTGAGGAGGGGGAATGGGGGAGGGGGAGGGCCGGAGGCGAAGGAATAGTAAAATCGAGACAGAAAGTCATTTGAAAGGGATGAAATGAAGTGAAGCGGCGAGGCCGGGAAAAGGAATAAAGAAAAATACGCGGCCGAAAAGAGATTAAGAAATAAAGGGTGGTAGATCGATGTAGCGGGCGGGGGGCCGGGGCCGGAGGGGCCTCGGAGGGAGGGGGAGGGAGCGTAAGGTCGGATGAGTGGATGAAACAGCGACAGTAAATGAAAGGGGAGAAAGGATCGAAGGGGAGTGGGCGCAAAGGAGTGAAAATGACAAATTGACACATTAGTTGAGAAGAATTCTTTCTTTCTTGTCTTCTTTCTTCATTCTTTAGCTTTGTTATTGATTTTTTTTTCTCCCCCACATTAGTCCGGAGGGGCTCGTTCCTCTTTTTACCTTTCGAAACTTCTGGCGCTTAAGCCGTGTTTGTCCAATAACTGTCGGCACGTTTTGTTGCACACGAAATTAATTGCGCGCGCTCCGCCGTTGGCCGAGATGCGTCACTACTCCTTTCATTTCAACTTTTTACTCCTCCTTCTACCCCCGTCCTCCCCCCCCTCTCATCCCCCTCAGCCCCTCCAACCCCTATACAGTACCCACGCTCCTCTACCGTACCCACGCCCCTCCCCAGTACCCCGCCACCACCCACGAAGCAGCCTTGCGGTTATCTTTAGAGCGCGAGCCCATTTGATTACGTTTATTTTGCTGGCTTTTTGTCTGCCTTGAGGTGTATTCGACCTCAGATAAGGAATAAAATGAAGGCAGAGTAATGAAAGTTATTTACTTCCGGTCGGCAATGTCCGCTACGGCAATATCCCAATAACGTATTACTCATTAAATTCGTCCCTGCGTTACTCGATCGCCTTTTTCCATGCACTTTCCAGCAAAGCAATATATTACCTCTCTTCCGGTTTTTACAAATTACCCGATATTGCCTTAGACTCATTACCTGTACAATTGGAGCCTGCGTTCGCCCGCTCCCTCATTATTATTGCGAATTATTGCAATGACTTCGACTCGTTATCGGCATTATAATCTTAAGTCGGGACGGAAGGGGGAGAGGAGTTTATTTAGCAATGGATTTTGCAAATTCTACTAAAAACAAATAAGCGAATTATCGTTGTTAACGCCGAGTTAACGCCAAGTTAACGCCGAATTCGAATACCGAAAAGAACCAACGCTTCTGAAATATTATATACCTTTTCTTACTTTTGTTAGGCTTTAAGGTAAGGCCGAGTCGATTGTACGCGAATTCCGAGATAGACTTGTGGATCTATACTTGGAACAATAGGTAGACATTTGTATTAGGGTATGAATTTTTCTTTGAGACTAAATAGGGAGAAAATGTATAAGTCTTCCGAGTACTGTAAGGAGCGATTAAAAGGATTTTACGAGCGCGAAAGGTTAGCGACTCCCCACCCCCCCCTTACGAGGGCAGAATAGACTTTGAATATTCGCGGAGATGCGTCTCCATCGGAGCTTCCTCGGCATAAACTCCCGCGACAATATCGCGGTGAGCCTCAGCCTCCAGCCGTGCCATAAGAATCCGCAGAGGGATGAGCTGAGTTTAGTGGGAGGGATGGGGGGAGCCGAAGGTCCCGCGGGAATAGGGCCACTTTTACCACTTGAATAAGTAGGACGGGACGTAAAAATGAAAATAGGCAGTTGTATAATGCAATTGAATAATTTTGCATACTCATTATTTTGCATTATTCCGATGCGCATGCTCCTGATAGGGCCATTTTAAATTCCTATGATGCTCGGCTCGCTATTATTATATGATGGACTGAAAATGAAAGACTAAAATGGGATAACCAGGTCGGTTTATTGCCCAACAAATAAGAACAGTGTCTAGCTCGACTTATATTGACTCCTACGCCGCTCCGCTACGCTCAATATTCTTATCTATCTCCACTTACTTTTCTAATCTGCCTACTTTTTCTCCCTCTTCTTATTCCCTTCAAGATAAACCCATGTCTCATCTATCATGGTCAGTCCCGAACTGATTTTACTTTAACTAATTGTCCGCAATGCCACATTGTCACGTACAAGGACGGACTTTTTCCCTTTGTAGCCGGTAACCCGTAGCTCCCTCCCCCCCGTACCCTCCCCCACGTACCTAAAAGTATGCCCGCGCTAATGAGACTGCTCCTCGCCTTTCAAAATCAGCTATTACATATATATATATATATATATATATATATATACGTATAAACATATATATTATAATATATTTTTATACGGTACCTTTTTCTCGAATAAAGATCAGTGCAGCAGCACCCTAAGCGTAAATTAAATACGAGCTATTAAATATAAGTTATACGATTTTCTCTAGTCGTTGCATTTATTTATCTTTCGGCACTTACTGAGTGTACGAGCATGCCGTTGAAATAAATTATTGAGACCTTTGGAGAGCGAAGAGGAGTTGCCGGGTAGCTTTACTCACAATTCAAAGGCGGCATTTTTAGTCAAATCGTTTAAATAAAGATTGTCGCATTAACCGCATTTCTAATTATCGTCGCAATTACGTTGGGTTTTAATAGAGCATAAAAGAACAAAAGTATAATAAAAAATTGTTGGGAAATCGGGGCTCAGAAAGTGTGCGGGAATTTTTGTGTGTGTGTGTGTGTGTGTGTGAGTGCGTGGGAGGGGAGGGAGAAAGAGCGAGAGAGAGAGAGAGAGAGAGAGAGAGAGACGGAGAGGTAGATGGGCGACTAAGGGCAGGGCAGCTGTACGGACTGCGGCAGTTGCTAGGGATGCCCTTACCGATTGTCACCAGGTCAGTGTTACCCTCGTTCTCCCGACGGCTCATGTCGATTTGTCCTCTGACCGCTCGAGCACTTCTTTGTAGGAATCGAATTGCACCTTTTTCGGCCTTCCGCCAGATTAAAGCCACTCCAATCACGGCTCTTCTTTTTCTCATGATCTTATTTTAGTTTTTTTTTTTTTTTTCCACCTTTTTTCACTCCCCTCGCACACTCATACCTATATACGCACAAATCAAACGTCAAAGAAAATAAAAAGGAGTAAAAAACATGGGATACGATGCTTCATAGAGGTTTACCTCACAATTTATTATTATATGTACAAGAAATGAATTTAATCAAGTATTAAATAAATAACGCTTGCTCGGTTATACAAAATAATACAGTTAGCATAATAAATATATTGTTATTTTGTAATATAACCGCCGTTTCTGCATAAAGTCGAGAAATTATTCGGACTTTTTTTTTTAAGCTCACTCTCTCTCTCTCTCTCTCTCTCTCTCGTCTTTTGGCTCGTTATCATATATAAAAGATCAAATGGCTATAAATACAAAAAGCTTCGGAGCTCGAGTCATTTGATTAGAATTTACATGATTTATAACTATTATGCAAAAAGCTTAAGAAAGTTTAACTTCCCATCCTTGAATAGAATCGAGTTCTTTTGCTTTTCAAACTACACGGCATCGCTTCTTCTCAATTCAAGTGCTCTTCTATACTGATGTACTTCAGAAACAACAAAGAACTTAGATTAAGATTCATAAATTAATTAAAACCTCCTTCATTTTAATAATCAAATTATACCATATTAAGTAATGATTGATATAAATTGACTCGCATTCTTTGATTATATTCCTTACAAAATACAAAATTATTATAAATTTTTGTTTTGTTTTTATAAAAAAATTATTTTCCTTTTTAATTGATCAGATACTACGTGTTCGCCTGTAATAACATCTCCATATAAAATTCATAATAATTTAAGCTACAAGATTTTAAATCCCAACTTTAACTTTTTATCCTAATTATTCAATGTTTCATACGTATACGTATATACATATTCTATGTACAGCATTCGCTTTGATCTTAATATATACTTAGGTAGAAGCCAATTGTAATGGAATAAAAATTATTAGAAACTATGCATCTGCATACGATTGTTATGCAAATTTTCAATAGGGTCATTCAAATAGGATATTTAGAATTAAACGGAATACACTGTAAGATTATAAAATCAACTCGATGTAAAAGCTTTGAAATAATGTGCGAACCGTACAACGTAATTTTTAAATGAACTTTTTCATTTGCGTAATCGTTTACTTTATATACATGAATACATATATAATACAAAAAAAGCTATTATTTCCTCTGATTGCAGATTATATGAAAAATTTTAGAAAGTTATAAACAAATACATGATCTCTAAAATATTTTTAATAATATATAAACATATATATTTATATATATATGTTTATATATTAGTTGGCGGACTATTAAAAGTAGATGGTATCTTGGTTATACTAGTATTAAAGATTTCTAATTGTTTATTTGAAATTCATAAGAATAGCTTAAACTGTAATTACAACGAAATAGCCTAAGTAAACAGTATTTCCTTGGGAGTTTTTCCTTAAGAGCTTCTTCGTATCCCAGTCGAGTTTTCTTAATTTCTAGCTATAAATAAGGCAGCATCTGCTTTAAATGATTCCTTGATAATGGCCAATCTTCTTCCTGGCTTCCATTGGCATCCGAAGCCATCTTTCGCTTCCCAATAAATATTCTTCAAAGACAACACATGAAATTATTCACTGCTGCTGCCCGACTCTTTTTCCTACACGCGCCCCCCGCTCGCTCCTCTCTCACTCTCTCTCTCTCTCTCTCTCTCTCTCTCTCTCTCTCTCTCACTCGCTCGCAGTCGCGCTCGCAGTCGCGCTCGCAGTCGCGCTCGCGGTCGCATGCGCATTTCGGGACCGTTTCACCTTGGCGCGCATCCTTTCAGAAAGGCAATTTCACGCCGGAGTGCCACGAACAAGTGAATATTCCTTTGCAGAAATGAGTTTCTTCGCACTCTAGCAGCCTTTTGGCGATTACGTAAATACGCCGGCGTCTCGTACCTCCATGTCTTCCAAATGCAAACGAGTCCACTATTTACAGAGCTTTCTCCGTCCGCCTTCCTACTGCTGCATTACTAATACCAACAAAATATTGTTTTATTTTTCAGGGGACCGCCAGCCTCGCCTCGACTCGAGATAAAGTATATTTAAGTCGGTATTAAGAGAGCTGCGCGCCGGCGTTGGCGGCGCTGCCGGGGAAGGGGGAGGGTAAATAAAATAGGCGCCGAGAACTCCAAGTCAAGTGAATCGTTGCTATTGCTCGAAAGCAAAGGAAGCCAAAAGAACTAGCAATATAAACAAAGCTTAGCATTCGCTTGTATCAGTCTCCGTGAAATTCCACTTTTCCTATGCAGCCTAAGTACGCCTTGGCCACGAGAAACCATTGAGACCGTACATCTATCTATCTATCTACCTTTCGATTCAGAAATCGGCTTTTATCGGGGTGTTCATTGGGGTTATTGGCGTTTAATTAGCATCTTCATACATAGTGCTTACAAAATAACGAAGGCGCATAGAAATTTTCCCCCGATTTCCTCAACAAGTTAATATTTTTACCTTAAATATTACGGTAGTGCATTTTTCAAGATCTAGTCTTATGGATCCTTAAGAGCATTACGATTCCATTTAACCTATTTCTCTTCAAATGCACTCGACACTTCAGTAGGATGAAAAAGCAAGTCATTTTAAGCGAATCAGCGCCACCGCCGAAATGAATAGTCAAAGGTTTTATTCTTCAAGATCCTTTCGTGGAGAGCTCGAACGCATACTCGAAGGACTGGAAATTCCAGCAGCTTTCGAGACGACGAAAATTGAATCGACCCTCGAGGGAAATGTTTCCTGCATTTCCACTCTCTATTTCTGTCCCACATTTTCTCCCTCTCCCTCTCCCTCTCCCTCTCTCGCGCCCTCATCCTCACCCTTTTAACTCCCCGTCCCTCTCTATCTATCACTTTTTATCTACCTACCTACCTACCTACCTACCTACCTACCTACCCACCTACCTACCTACCCACCTACCTACCTACCTACCCTACCTACCTACCCACCTACCTACCCACCCACCTACCTCCCCTACCTACCTACCTCCCCTGCCTCTTATCTTATTTCAAGGAACGAACCGTTTGAAGAAATCTGATTACTAAATAAATACATTCCACTTTGATGCTCAACTTCTCGCCACTTTATATACTTCGCGCTTCAAGTATCCTAACGCATCTTCCGAAAATTACTACACTGCCGATATTTTTTGTAATTACAAATACTTATTTTCACTTAAAATGCTATCTGTTCTTATTAGATTCGAGGCCTTCAGCATCTTCATCCCTTTCCTATTATGATTAAAGCTTAAGTGTGCAGTATTAAATTTAAGAATATTCGCAGGCTTGTACGTTGCTCACTAGTTTATGAAACACGATTTTATTCGATCCAAGGTCTTTGTCAATAGAAATGTTCTTCTATTCATTGGTATTTTCTATTTGAAAAAGAAAAGAAAAAACAAGAAAAGAATCGTGGAGTAACCGACACAAAATATTTCTTCTTATATCATTAGTTTGGCATACATAACATGATCGGATGACGATGAATCTGCATCACGATTTCAGTATAAAAAAAGATAAGTAGCGAAAAAATTACGGTAGTTCTATGGTTTGATAACTAATTGTCTATTGGCAGTCGAAAATTCTTTATTGACGTTGACGAAACTTTTTCGCTGGCCTGCCCAGGCCTCAAATTGACTTTTTCCATCTTATAGATTAGGGCGTGTCCAGATGAAAGATACAAAACCAGCAGTGCGTTGATATCTTTCATTTTTCTCAAGAATAATGCCTTGAATACTCTATCATTTTTTTTTTTATATTTCCTTTTTACTTTATGTACGGGACTATTCCTGACAATGGAATCATGAAGAACATTAGATGTTCTATTACCGGTATAATGTATAATCGGAAATTTCATACGAAATCATCTTTACGTACTTGTTTAAAAAGCCTTATTAGCACTAGTCAGCGGTAACTTAATGTATTCAGTTTTTAATTTTCATCGGAATTTATTCATAAAAAAAAAGTTTGTAGTTAATTATGCTTTTGAGATTTTTCGAATCCAAACCAATATCATAATAAACATGTGTATATTATTAAAACAAAGTAATTTTAGATATTTTTTTCAAAATATCGCAGACAATTTCAGATCTCTGAGTTTTTTATTCTATTTTAAATTGATTTTACCTATTCCATAAAAGTATTATAAATATGCATAAAGAAAATTTTAAAAGTGCGTTAATTTTACCAGAAATATTAATATAATTACACAATGTAGCAATATTTCCAATATTCAAACACATAAGGACATTCTTTAGTATATTCAATCAAATATTTATTAATTGTCATGAATCCCGGATACGAATAACAATATCCATAGTATTTTTCATTTACGCTAGAAGGCTAATGACATCTCCGACAGAGATACATACACGTAGACACTGATTTTATTTAATTAGTACTTTATAAACGTAAATTATGATATATTTTTCGTTACGTATTATTAATAAAATTTACTTACGAATATATATATATATATATATATATTACCTAAAACTATATTAGGATAGTTATAAAAGTAATTATCTCGTCAGTGCTATGACTACTCATAGAGAATAAGAACATTTTATGATAGAAAAACTTTGAAGTTCAACAGTTTAGAATTCAAAGCCGTAGTTTTAAATACATAATGTATCTAAATATATGTATTTGCTATTTACATATATTCTTCATATATATATATATATCAGCTTTTAGTTTTATTACTTTTTATGACTTCAAACAAATTATTTTTATAAAATTCATTTAATTTTATCAGATAAATCCTTTGCTATCGGTTGTTATTAAATTTAAAAGCTGAAACGTTAATGAAAAATCATTACAGAGATAATAATCCATTTTAATTACTGAAAAAAGTATAGAGTATGTTTTTACTTAATTCATTCCAGTAACATCATTTATCTGTAACATTAATAAAAGCATGAACAACAGATGAAAAGAAAAAATTAAGATTACGAATATTTAATCATAATAAGCTTATCATAATTAAATGTATAATTTTCATTTTAAATCTGTTGATAATTCAATTTAAGGAATAAAAAGGAATAAAATGAATGAACATACGTTCAATAAAAAATCTCTCGAATTCTGAATATGATAATAAAATTAAATGTAGTCTCTAAATTGTAAATATATATTTTAATTTATAGATTACTGATACGATAAATAGAAAATATTCATACGATATTATTAAAAGTTTTTATTTGTATTACCGATTAGCAATTATCATAAACTTTTTTAACAGTCTTTTCTATATCTTACTTATAATTAAAATAATCACTTTGTTCATATTATAAATAATACGTAACTAAAATTATTGAAAAACAGCCTTCATAAACATTAATAGTTATATAATTTTATAATCGCGATACGTAAATATTTTTCTGAGTAAAAGTAATGTTATGTTCCGTAGAATTCCAACAACATAAATTATTTATATTTTAGGAGTCAATAAATAAATTATAATAAAATGTTTCTCAGATGCAAGGCAAATAGTTTCAAATAGAAATTTATTTGTATTTAAAGTTATAACAGTTGAAAGCATCGGAAGAAGTACTACTTTAGAAAGTAAAGTACAAAAAAAAAAAAATAATAATAAAAAAAAAAGAAAGAAAGAAAGAAAAACGACGGCTACTGAATACAAAATAGTGTAGTTAAAATACTTTTAGCCACCGTGCTTAAACTAAATAATAAATAATGCAAGTCTGCATTACCTTTGTGCAGGTGCGTGTGCGTGGGGGGGGGGACATATATTTTTCATTATTCGTTTGCGGAAGAGAATTTTAATTTTCTGAAACAGAGTGGACAACGAGGAAATAAGAAGTAATTGTTATTGAGAAAAAGGTAATTATTAATAAAGGGATTGAAGTATCTGTAGCCGATGTCGGTAGACTTTTTTCAGAATCGTGAATTGCTTGACTTTTTAATTACTATGAAAACCGTTTTCAATAACTAGGATCAATCACTTTCATTATTCTTATTTCTTGGTATATATACCTATATAATACAATTTATTGATGAAGTATCGTGATAACATTACAATTAGGTATCGCAGATAGAGGTCAAGAGTGTGCTCGGAGCGTTTATTGCAATACATGTATGAATATATCGTAATGGTATTTTTAAAGTAATTAATTAATAATAAATGAGTATGCGTGGGGAGGACTGGTGGTATCTCGGGCGAAAGAACCGACCGAGATGGCCGGGGGAGGCGGATGGGGGGGATGGATGGCGTATGATATGTAGACGTGTATGAGCGAAACAAGCCTGCGGTCAAGTGACCAAAATTGCAACGGAGAAATTGCATTGGACATTGGAATAGCGCTCGAGGGCTACTGATGTGAGTGGCTCAAGATCGTCACCCACGAACACAGTGCATACATGTGGCCACACTCACGCGGAATACTAGAAACGGCATCGAGGACAGATCCCGAGGATCCCTAATATATACATATATATATATATATATATACATATAGTCTCAATGCCAAGTACTTGCCTTTTTCTTCTATCTCGCTTATCTCTCGAGCTTATCCCCCTCCTCCCCCTCCTCCTCCTCCTCCTCGTTATTAAACCAAATGATATAAGCGACCGACGTCTCCGTCTAGCCAACCCCTTCGACCTCACCGCCCATTTCAATTAATTCCCATCCCTATGACTACTTGCGGGGCGCGGCTCGGCATCTTAAAAAACTTCTTCTCACGTCGTCACCCGCAGGGCATTACTTGGCCGATTTTTATTAATTCGAGGACCTTCGAGGGCCCATACAGCATCGGCTATTTATTAGCTTTTGAGCATTTTAGCCGCTGACCGCGATGAGCGAGCGAATTAATGAGTCGATGAGAGTAACGCGCTGCCGAGTAATAAAATCCGAATCACCGGTACGGCTGAATTATTGTTGACGTGTGTTTGTGGGTGGGTGCGTGGATGGGTGGGCGTGTGCGTGTCCCTCAATCTCCCACTCCCACTCCCACTCCCGAACGTTAACGTATACTATCCACCGGATCTGCATATAGGAAAATAAGTCATTTTTACACGAAAATGCAAAACAGTCGTAGACTAACTTATTTTAAAAAAAAATTTTAACACCAGCATCGTATAATCCATTGGAGCTATACCTCGTTTCGTTAATTTCATAAATCCACAGAGAAAACCTTTTTTCCCTCTTTTTTTTTTTTTTTTTTTTTTTTTTTTTTTTAAATATATATATATATATAAGTCCGTATTAAATACATTGTTTATTTTGAAAAATTTTTAGCTTAAAAATAACACGAAATCATAAAAGTTTTATAGCGTGTTCAATTATACGTTCATTCAAATATTTTCTACCTTTCGCGTATATATATCGTAATTTTTTTTTTTAAATGTCGGTATTTCATAAATAATTCGCTAGTCTAATTATGAAAATACGTAATCAAGTAAAATGTTTGTTTGTTGCTTAAAATGCAAAATTTACATGTATCGTGTGAACATTTTTTTAATTTTTTCACAAAGATATTCTCGGAAAGACCCAAACAACTATTTTTAAAACTTTAACAGTTTTTCTCTTCAGAATTAATTATTTTTAATACAAAATGAAATTTTTAATTTTAAAGATAATACAAAAGTCTAAGCCTAAACATGAAAACATTTCACGTACTCTGTTCTTTATTTGTTAAGAACATTTATTGTTTATTTTTATTTTTATAGGCTTCCGTAGTAAGTTTATTATAAATCTCAAGCAGATGCAAATATTGAATTTCAATTAATTTCTGATGCTTGAATAACTTTTGTTAGGCCACCTTTTCACAAATACACTGAGCAGAATATTCTACAATACGAATAGTAAACGTAACAATAATCATTATATATGTATATATATATATCTATGGTAGAAATGAAAAAAAAATCTTCTGAGTAAACGCTTAAAAGAACAAAAATTAAACAATGGACTCTTCGAGGTATAGTACTATATATTAATATTTCAAAAAACGTAGTTTCACGTGAACAATTTTCCAAACGAATTAAAAATATTTATTCTCCGAGTTAAGCATTAAAAATAAACATTAAAACGAAAAGAAAATGTTGCCGCCATTTTTTATTTTAAGATACGAAAATAAGTTTGTATTTGGATATGTTTAAGCTACTAAAGGCAAGGACTAGTAGGCAAGACCTAGTAGGCAAGACTGTTTCAAGCATGAGCTTGCAATCTTTCGATGTACAAGCAGCATCGCCTCTAACTAGTTTACAACTATTTAACTGTTACGATTAAGTTACTCTCAGTTAATATATTCTATCTTTCGTGCAGGCAAGCACAGACTTTAAGTAAAATAGACTGTGTTAAGAAATTCTGTATAAATTAAATAAGCCTATTAATTATATATTAATAATCTAATGATTAAAACGTGATGCTCACGAAGTGATTATTTTAAATAAAGCAGTTATAATGAATATGAAATTCGGTGTAATTTATTAAATTAAAAAAATTATTCACCTGCGACACAGGAATTGGGAATATTATTTATATAAAATGTGCATTGTTGCTGAATAATCTGATGGATTTTGGAAATTCACTCGAGCATAATTTAGATTAGCTTGTAGAATAAAGATTTGATAAAGAAAAGCGTAATTTCGAATAATGGTGTAAGATAGATTGATTTATGTTTATTGAAGATCTTAACTTTTAAATCGAACTATTATTTTGAAAAACCGACCCAAGATTAAGCTCGCCATCATTCTTGTCGGTACACGCCGGCGGCTATAAGATTTTTTGGATTTCTACAAAATATTGTTAAAAATTAATCTTATATTGGGTTACAGTCAATCGCCGGAGTCACTTATTTGCGTATATAATATGGTTTAAAATAAATTTAGTATTTATTGAATTCATAATTTCTTTAATTTCTTTCCACGAATCGATATGATGAATATATTATATCTTTAAAAATGCCTGCATAATCATAATCATACTTCCATTAAATTCATTTATGTCTTTCAGGTAATTATTCTGAATAAATTATTTATTATAATTAGCGGGATATTATAATTTATTTTGCAATTAAAACGGCTCTTATTTGTTGATTGTAGCTCAGCATATACACATTTTTATGCCTTTTTGCTCAATCTATGTATTTATTTCAATTTTAATGTACCGAATTTAAAGTCCTTTACTTTTAAAAATTCAAGAATTAATAATATTCCTTATAAAATGGATTTCAATTTAGTTTTTTCTTGTTTTAAGTGAATTTTAGATTTTCAGCAAAGGTCGTTTCCGGTTCGTTGATACATTTCAAAATAAACGCGTGTTATGCCGTACAAATACATTTAAACAATATAAGCGAGCTTAACATTTACTGCAATAATTTTCTTAATAATTTCCTCTCGTAACGTTTAATATTTCAGCACTGGTTTTTTCGCCCGCTCAGGTCCCTCTCTCTCACTCTCTCTCTCTCTCTCTCTCTCTCTCTCCCTTTTTCATTTCACCATATACCTCTTTATTTATCTTTTATTTATTTCCTTTTTTATTTTACCTTGCCTCTTTTTTATTTTCTCTCCTTATTTCTCATTTTTAGTTCAATTTATTTTTTCGTGTTTTCCTTGTTATTTAATTTTCTTTTATATTTATTCTTTCTTTGTTTGTTACGTAATCAAAACTTGATCATCTACTTCTTCTAATAAACGTGGTTGTTTTTACTTTAATTAGTCAGAACGCAATACTTTTCACTCTTTTTTGTTTTTTATTTAATATCCATGTCATTTACAACAAGTATGTATTTTATTTTATCTAGTATTAAATTTCTCTACTTTTATATAATAATTATTATGAAAATTATTTATTAATATTATTCCTAATATATTTGAATGATACTATATTATAAAATTGTACATATTATTGTTTATGCGCAGATTACGTATTTATGAGAACATACGACTTGTTTTCAAAATCCTTATACATAGACATTTAATAAGTTGTTTAATGAAATTAATAACAATTTTGTTTGTAATTTCTAAAATTAAATTGAAATTGATGATTACCTAAAAGAAGAGATTTTTAGACAATAGTACAAGGGATCACAATTTATATATATATATATATATATCAACATGTGTACATATCAAGTTTATTCACACGTGTACTACATCTGCGAACATTGGATCGTTTTTCAAACCAGTATCTACAAATTTGTCCATTCGATTTATTCAGGCATAAAAAAAAGTGAACCGACATGTAAATACTTATTAGAGAATTGAAGCAAAATTTAATGTACGTGATATGGAAAGATGATAAAAGCATGTTCACCAATTCATAAATGTCTTTGAAGATTATTGATATAATTTAGAAATAATGAAATTATGAAACATATAATATCATCATATAATCATGATGCAGTTGTAAATTTATTATTGTAAGGTGGTAAAAATTGTTATTTATACTTTTACAGAAACAATTTTTACTGTGGTCGAATAATAGGACTCGATCGATAAAATCGCATATTATTCACTTTCTCGCTTTACTATAAACAGCTGTAAATTTATTCGAACTTACTGATATTACTAATATTCCTATTATTTAATTAGATCGAATATATAACGAGAAGACTCGTTAGAAAGCATATTATAAGAGTAATTGCTTCAAAGTGCACTCAATGTATCGTATTGTGATTTACGTATAAAGAGGGTATTTTGAAAATTTTTTCTATTACAGAAAATGTTTCCTCGGACATAAATAAGGTAAAAAAATTGAAGCTATTATTCATTTTTTATTATGATTTAAATTTTTTGGACTAACATAAAAGAAAGCGACCGGCGTTCGATACAAGTTGTATTAAATTTTATGGTCGATATATAAGGTAGTTTATATTGAAGATGATCGATCAATCTAAAGGTACATAAAAGCAGTCATAGGAATATTTTTTTCAATCGCAAAAGTCAAAGATAGTATTCTTATATGTTTTTATAAAAGGGAGGCTTGTAACGTTAGCCCAGTTCTTATAAGACAAAGAGTTGGAGATAGTTGTGTATTAGGAATTATTAAATAAGCTTTTTTATCCCTCGTTCATTATTATAATATTCCTTTTGAATCTTAGGAGTTTCAATAATATGTCGAATAAATAAACTCATTGCGCTAAGTACGTGTATAGCCGCAGAAATGTTCTATGTATTTGCACGTAACTGATGTTAAGAGCTGCAAGCGCAGGTTAGTGCTTAGACACAAAAAGAAAAATAAGACATTGAAATCGAAATCTGGAAACGTGTTGGATCCTTACCTTCTCCGAGCCTATCGATCCCAATTCAGATGTTGATTATTTACTTTATCCTACGTAGGTAATCATCGATAGATACTTTGATCTCCAACAAAGGATACTTTGTACACTACGCGCAGTATTATTTGGAATAAGTAGAAAGTCTTTTAACGATTTCTACGTTTCGTGCTTCCACGGGATTCGATTCGACATAATGAACAAATGTCTACAAGCTTCTCAAGTACTTTGCCTGTAAAAACTCATTTACCACAACAGTTACTCTTAATGCCAACGCTTACAAACAAGTGGATACTGTTAAAAAAGAAAAAAAAGAAAAAAATAAGCAGAAAAACGGAGAAGTGGGAGGCAGGTATAGTAGGGAGGTAAACATTTATACGTCGTAGGGATTCTTGGTGGATGCGGCCTCGTTGCGGGAATTCGCACTTGTACCGACGTGCGGACGGTGTCCGTGTTAAAGGCAATAATGGAGAATATAAGAAATAAAGGGGAAGCTTGAGGACGAAACAATGATCCCGACGATAACATATACATAAAACAGGAATTACGCTCTACAGTCAATTCCCAGAGTACGCTCATGCCGGCTATTTTGTAAGGGTGATCATTGCGTTCTACGATCTGCTATAGTGTACACCGTATGATTTTCGGTCCACTGGGAGGGCTCGGATGTATCTGGTGCGATCGACCGAGATAGGCTGGCTTCTTACCTCCACGTGATAACGCATAATCCGAACGTTACGTACGTGAAGCTTATCGTACGGCTGCGATCCCCTACGATCCCCCTACGATCCCCCTACGATCCCCCGCGATCCCCGGGCTACCTTATTCTATTCCCGTTTTATTTATCTACCCTGCGCGGCCGTAAATACGCCTTTAATTGCTTTTACTTTGTATTAACAGTTGACCTAGAGTATAGAGAATAGTGGTCTTTGGAATATTCTTTATAATCGATTATTCGGCTTCCAAGTTCTTATCGATCTACATAAGATTTACATTTCCGTAAGATTCAATTTACCATATATTTAAAAATATTTCCACCATGCCTTGGCTTTACCGTATAAAGTAATGAATATTATTAGGAGAACTATCAATTGTATTCAAATTCATACGTACGGATATGATTATCACGCCTCGTTACCTAATTTTTTCTTTTTACACGTATATAATAACAAAATCATTCTTTCGATCTTTATAAATCACGTTTACGATCGAGAGCATATTTTAAGAAATCAATTTACAGGCGCATGAAGATGTACTTGAGCATTAAAAAAAAAAAAAAAGAAGAAGAAAAAAAATAGAGCGATACCCTCAATAGAAGGAAGCGTAGAGATTTCTAGGAGAAAATTTTTACCATGAAATATCAGAATTTTTTACCAAATGTCGTAAATTATGCGTAATTTTGTATAAACTCTTATGTAAAGCCGTGAAAAATGTCGTTCTCATATCTACTGGCTGATATGAAATTATTCGTTTTATTCGTGCCGCTGGATTTCTTTACTTCATTAACATTATATTAATGAAATATCGTATTAGGGTAAAAAGTAACAGGCGATTTTACATCATTTTCCAATAATCGAACACTTAGTTGTTTTTTGTTTTGTTTTTGTTTTTGTTTCTATTCTAAATAATAAATTGTAGAATACGAGAAGAAGATAATCAATGTATACACTGAGCGAATAACATCCTCCAATTTTCATCTTTCTACGTATGAAAAATTGTATATTATTAATAATTTGTTATTTCGAATGGTTTATCACTCATGAATTATAAATGATTTCGGAATTACTATTTGAATTACCTGATTAAATGTGATTAAGAAGCATATTATGTAAAATTAATCAGAAACTAATCTACACTAAAAACTTCGTATTGATGATTGTATACAAGTTTTGAATTTTAAGCCATAAAATACTTTCTGCGAGTTGTTTTATTTAAAAAATTGTCGTTGGCTTCAATGCAAAACCCCGAATATTTCCTTCAAACAAGAAAGTCAAACTGTATGAATTCTTGAAAAACTTTCCTAGTACAATGGTGAGCAAACCTTACTGAAAAGTTTCTTCGAATTACAAGAAATATGGCCATGAAAAGCGTACCGAAACAATCGCAGCTGCACATCAATTGCCGAAAACCTTTTATTTGTTTAGTAATATTTCTTTTGAATTATAATAGTCTGCGGGCTTACGTAAGCTCACAGATTTTTTTTTCTGCTTCGCTTTAAGCATAGATAGCAGTCCTTCTCATATCAGCATAAAGAAACACATATTCATGATTCTGACACGCTTTATTTAACATATTTCCATAATTTACATCGATCAAGTGTACTTCTATTTTTTATATAAATAAGATTATATACTTTTTATAAACGTAAATTATTCGTGACTATAAATATTATTAATACTAATGAATAAGTAATAATTAGAGGCCGTGTTTTATTGTCAATTACGAGAAAATTTTATAATACGTAAGCTTCGGACTTGGTGTAATGCTCGTATAATAATATTATAATTTCTTACCACTTACTTGGATTTTCCATGTAATCAGTCGATACAAATATCAATATACTTAATCTCTGCTGAATATATATATATAATATAAATAATATAAAACTTATTTATTATAGTTTAAATTTATGACTTTTAAACGTAGATTTCTTAAATATTTATTTCTGAAACTAAATACACAAATACTGCTTAATAATAAATTCTACATTGTATTCGTTATTTATTAAATTTGCATAATTATAAACGTTTGCGAACCTTGTAATGTTCGGACTTTGTCAAAACTTAAAATTTAATTGATATTCATAACAATGAACTTCTTCTATATTTCTCACAATCATGATTGAAATACCGATGATAGATGACAGTAGGATGATAATCACGACGCTGAATAAATTACAGGAGTAATGAGTTTGAGGATTATTGCAGGTTGATTGTATAATGAATTGATTGCATGGGTTTAATACTGAGCTAGGAAAAATCCTAGAGTAGCTCCCCGCGACGTTATTTACTTATCAGCCAATTATCCTCTCTGGAGAGAATCGTCAATGAAATTCTGGCAGAGATTCGATAGGTCGAAATTTTGTCGTTCGTCTCGGTTTTCGTATCGCCACGAGGTAGACTCTGCTCTAGCCTCACCTGCAACCAGTTTGCAGCAGAGCAAAAGAAAATATTGGGGATATAAATTTGACGCCTCGCCTCCCAATGCCAATGTTACAGAGATTGATAGATACAAGAACGAAAGTTTCCGAGTCTTATGAAAGTTTATGTTACCGTCTTGGCGAATCTCGTTTATTCAAAATTTCATATGCATTCGAATAAATCTGGGGCACACAAGATCTTAATAAATAATCGAATTTATATTACATCCTTTCCAGTAAGCACTTGATCACTATTGCTTCAATCATTTAGTAATACACAGTCGTGTAGAAAATCACTAAGTTGACATTATCGATGTTTCGTATTGTATTGTTATGGCAATAGAAATATACACGTGAGTCTGTATATGGGATTGAAAACTTTACCTAATTATTGAAAAAAAGCTGCTCGCTCCTCTGCCAATTCATTAAATTAACAATTGATTTTTTTTATGGTTAAAATAAAATGGTTGAATGGTCGAATATGTGAAATAGAATTCAAACCTTATGATATTACAAGTAAAATGCGTACGCTCAAGAATCTGCGTATACTAATGGGTATAATAGGCTAATCGGTTGCATACGCGAAGGGAGTCACGTGCCTCCTACAAGCTTCTGCCTAATTTTCTAAATAACTTATAGTATTAATTATTATAATTTATACAGTGCATTGCGCTTAAAATAATAGCTGAATTTAATGTCCATTAAGTATGTAAAGATATTATTACTCCATAACTCCATCGAATACATTTCAGGAAAACAGAAAGAACGTTAATTCAACATTCCTTGATGCCAAGTAAATCGAAACAATGTATATGGTTGTATAAACAGGTTTGTCATAGTAGATTTAAGGCGTTATAGTCTGTTAACTCAGAACGCAGAAATACAGCTGTTGTTCCGTGTTGATTATCGTTAGATTTTCATTTATGTAATATTCTGAGAATATTTCTAGATGCCTGTGTTTATACGGCAACAGTAATCTAACGAACAGACAGATGCTTTGACTTTCTGGTAAATATAAAACCGTAACCGATTACGTCGTATACTTAGACGATAATATTTATTGGTCGTTATCGAATAAGGGCGGCAACAACAAAGAGCATTTTATATTATAAAAATACGTAATTGCATAATAAATAGTAGCACATTGACGAATAATTATAAGAAAATGTTTCATTAGCAACGGCCACGTGGTGCAAGATAATTTCATAACGTATTTATTTTTTTCCAAGTCAATTAAAAACTCTTCTTCACGCACGCTACGAATAGCTTCTGCATTAAGTTAAATCATTTCCTTATTTTTAATCAGCTAATTCTTATTTACATTTATGATATTCTACTTTAGAAGGTTATTGGGACAATCAAAGTCACAATATATATATATATATATATATATCTTACGTTAAAAAGTATTTATAGCATTATAAAATGCTTTGAAAAAAAAGGTTTTATAAATGCTCAGAGCAGAATTTCATGGTTTCATTATGTTGTAATTACTATTTTGTTTAATATACATTATACGTAGACATCGGAGAACATGTACCATTTAAATAGTGTTACTACGGAAAGCTAAAATAAACATAAAATAAATTATTATTCAACGCCAAAATAATATTTACTTTTCAAACTGTAATTTCTCTAAATAATCCTCTTATCTGATTATCTATTATTACGAAGCAAGAAGAATATCTTAATCTGACATAATTATTTTTCAGTGATCGTTAATAATAAAATTAGTTTAATAGGATCTTCAAGTAATTGTTTTATAAATACTTTCTTGGAAAAATCTACAAAATAATTGTTATCAATATTGACTTATAATAATAATAATAATAATCGTACGTATAAAGTAGCAATACGTAATTTGTGAATGCAATTATTATATTTAATAAATGGAAGATATTTTTACTGATTGTTAGATTAAAATTAAAATTTTCCGTATCATAAAAACTAAAGATTTTTGGTAATGTCAATTTTTAATTTAAGATACAATTGTAATGAGAAACAACCAAGAATTAAAAATGTTTCCCATACTGGTTTGCATATTCTAAATAATTGAGTTATGCATAAAGTTCTACACGAAGTTCTTTCCAGAAAAAACGTAATATTTTGTTTAGATAAATTAAAATTGTAATTTAATGATACTTGTTTAGGTGCAAAAATATTCTTCTTTGAGAAATTTAATTATAA
Organism: Ceratosolen fusciceps; assembly: GCA_018883505.1. Classification (NCBI taxonomy): domain Eukaryota; kingdom Metazoa; phylum Arthropoda; class Insecta; order Hymenoptera; family Agaonidae; genus Ceratosolen; species Ceratosolen fusciceps. The sequence goes on along the minus strand of RCIC01000013.1, from coordinate 5,356,173 downwards.
TTACCGGTTTTTTAATATAATGAATTCAGCTAAAATAACGAACAATTAGTTTAATTGTCAATTAAAATTACATTTAATATAAATATTTTATTTATTTTACTCATTTTCTTTGCATTACTTTTCTTGTACATTACTTTTTTATCCTTCTCTTTTTCGCCTTAATATTGCTCTCTTCGTCTTTTGTTCTTATACCTGTGAGTAAAAGCTCTTAGTTTAGTAAAAACTGGTTGAAATAACTGATGCTTGCGAGTCAAGGTTCTTCTGTCTCGGGTATTATGTAAATTATAATATAGTGCCTGCAACACTATGTGTTGCTTGTCACTGTTGCTCTTATCCCGTTCTTTTTCGATCTTTCATTTCTGAGTAACTCGCGTCCGTCGTACATTTTGAGTACTTATAAAATTAAGTTGTTTTACTCGTTTCACTCATCCGTCATTTTTATTTCAAACTCTACGTAAAAGTTAATGTTCGAAACAAGAGCAAAAACAATGACGAATACAAAAAAATAATACAATGTTTAGTTGTACAATCAGTTTTGCTTTTTATATTATTTTTGTTTTGTTTTGTTTTTTGTTTTTTTTTTTTTGCTAATGGATGAGTAAATTTTTCTGCTTTACGGTAAATTCATTGTTTCATTCTAACTAATTTATAACAGATTGAGAAAATAATGGAAAGATAATTAAAGGAAGGCAATAGAAATGAAGTATAATTGTCGGGAGCTCGAGTCTGCAATAAATATTTGATACTTATCAAAATAATCAGATATTAACTGATTTTAGCTGTAAGAAAAATAAGCTCGAAGATAAATTCTGGGGACTATTTATGGGTGGAGTTAAATTACAATGGAGTTTAATGGCAAAGATCAGTTATATAAAATGAAATAATTGAATAAAGATTCATATGGAATTTACTGAAATATAAAATTAAAAGTGAAAAGGTAATATAATTGAGTGACTCTTGTGTAGTATGAAATGTAGGATAAAATTGGTAAGGAGGGCATGGGGGACAAATAACGTTGTCAAAGGGCTTAAGAACTGAAATATAAGTAGAAATGAAGGAGGGACGAAGAATGAAAAAAGATATAAAGGGAACCCCATTGCCACGCTCCTTTCAGCCGCTTATTCTCCTCATTAGCGTGAATTAAAGAAGTTAATCGCACTATCGTCTATAGCTCCCGAGTCCTTAATTATACTAACTATGTATTTTTAACGACTTTTACAACGAAACGTTCGTCATTTCCGGTTTATTCCTATTCGCTTCTTTTAATCTTTCATTTACTATCACCCCTCGTCCACTCCTCACCCCCACCCCCTCCCCACCCCCCTCCGTCGGCTACTACCGCTTGCTTTACTGCCGCTGACATTCCTGCATACTATGTCTTAATTTTATTTCATCTAATTCGTGACAGTAGTCATGTCTTTTTTTTTTTTTATTTTTATTATCAATGAGATTGACGTAATTACGTAACAATTATTTTCATTCTTTATGGAATAGCCGATATCTCAAATGTCATCTAAATCCTCGTCTTGCACATCAAAAAGAAAATTAAATGCAAAATAAGTAAATTCATAGCAATTAAATCATAACATAAATAATACCCAATATATTACTTATAATTATCCCTGTATTAAGATCATTTCATTATTCAATGAAATGGTTTCCCTATTAATCTTATGTCATTTAAAATTTTTAAAATTCAATTTACAACACCGTAAGAATTTAATGTATCAGAAATAAATTAAATAACATAAAATAAAAAAATCAATGAATCGATGTACGCAGTTTAAATATTAAGATAATAATTTTTGAATGATACTTTTAAAATTTTAAAGGCGCAAATACGTGTATACGTGTTCGTACGTACTGTAAATAATAAAGCCGTATAAGAATATTAAAATATTTACTTTATTATGGAGACTTTGTAATTAGATGAATGTATTTGCACTGAAACAATTTCACATTTATAGTAGATAATTTTTTCGTTGAAAGTACTAACTAATGTACTGATTTCTAAATATTGAATTTCTCAGTTAATTAAAGGTAATTTAATGTCTATTCGTCTATTGCTTTACAACGGCAATGCTATTCCCGTAATTAAACTAAATGTCTCCGTATTAAACATAAATATAATCGTGTGCTGAACGTGCGTGCTTGTGCACGGGTAGATATGATTAGTAATTTGATGAAAATTATTTTTTAAATGGGGAGAATATTGGGATGGTACCGGTATTTTGGTATATTAAAGCAAGATAAACAATATTAGGCATGGGTAAGTGGGATCGGTAATACCGTGTGATCGGATTGAAAAAAATGTAATGTATAGAGCCTTTTTATTGGGTCGTAGGTGCTGATAAAAATGAATATGAGAATGATGTTATTAGGGACGTGGAGGTAAGCAAGGGGTCAAGTTATTATTTGATATAATGTCCATCTGAAATGTTATGGAAGTAGGTGCCGAAGCTCATATATAATACATACTTTGGGCTTATCGGATATCTCTCGTGACAATAACAGTCCGTCCGAGCAGTAACGATTTCGTTTGTTGGCTGGTGGCGGCGGCGGTGGTTGTGGTGGTGGTGGTAGTGGTGGTGGTGGTGGTGGTGGTGGTGGGAGACTATAAGGACAAGTGTAAGCACTCCTCTTTGTACGAATGCATAACAGGCGTCAAGAGATCGATTTTCGCGAACGTTTACAATCGCCGCTACAAAGGTCAGGTCGGGTAGCTGGATTTTCATGAAATTTCAATTTTCTTAGGAGCGCATTAATTGGCAGAACCTCCCTCCCGCCCCTCAATTTAATACCATCGCACTCGCTTGAGTGGGTAGTACACGGACACGGGACACGGGACACGGGATACGGGATACGGAGACGGGCAACGCGGAATCTAAGGGTCGAATGCTGGTCCAGGGCGGGCGGGAGGGTGGGAGGGAGCATTGGACGAATGCCACGCTCCGAATACTCTTATTATGCACAGTTGACCCGGAGACTTTCAACTTTGCCAGCAGCACACCTCGGCTGACTCCTGCCTATACATTCCATTCTTTATGCACACGCGCCTCATATCCGTATAAAAATGCTTCTAGTGCCCTGGCATCCAGTCACCGAGTACGACATTCGCTAAAGCTACTCTATCAATGTATTTCATTGTATGGCATTCATGTATTGGCTCCTTCAGTCTTTTCAGATCCAGCCATTCGCCATGTTCTTCAATCTTGCAATAATTATTTCTTGATTTACCCATTCTTTACTGAATAAGTACTCGTATACCGAAACTTTGTATTTATGTATAAATACAAATATTCTTTATAAATTTATAAATGACTTTTATATTGTACGTTATTGAATCTGTTATTATCAACAAGCAACATGTTCAGACTCTTGGAATTATTAAATAATTAGAATATAATTGAAATTATTAGAACTTATAATCGTTTTATTTTCATCTTGTCGATAAAATTTAAAATAATTACTTAAAAATAACTCGACACATTATTATTAAACATTATTAACACAATGTTTAAAGAATAATCTCGTGATAAAAGAAAAATATTATATGAGATTAACTGATATTTTTAACTACATTAAATAATAGATTCACGACCACTTATTACTTTAATCTTTAATTATGATACAATCAGTATCAATTAATTATGATTAGCAGTATTCGGTTAAGATTTTCAAAAACTTTAATAATAACATACTATACTTGTTTACGAATACCTAACACGTTTATATTTAATTATATGTAGCCGCTTTGAATTTAAAAATGACCTATTTTAAGTCGAATAAGTATTATTTCATTTATTTGTTTTTCTTACAAACTTCACAAGCATCTCAAAATTTCCATAAATTTACTATAACAAGGAAATCAAACAGACTTTTTTCTTCAATTATAAATTTAAACTTATAATTTAATAGTTTCATTTTACTTGTCGTAACGTCTGTTGCAAAAAAAAAAAAATCATTTAAATCCAATATTTGATTAGATCGGACTGTCGTAGATATTCTTAAATAATAATTTTATCGTTCTTGAAACTTGAATACTATTCTAATGGATGAAACATCAGATGAACATTGCATTAAAAAAAGTATCCAATTTATAAAATATAATTGATATAATATTATAGCTCGATTGATCTAAATTAAATTAAAAAAATTTACAGGATATTCAGAGATATAAAACTGTCCCAGAAGTAATGTACGGAAATATTTTTGCAATAAATAAATTACTTTAAATTACGTAAATATTATTCCGGCAATCAAATGAATAATAGATGATATCGCTATCTTTTTTTTGAAAAAGTCCAGTGTCTCTAAAACGATATCCACATTAAAAAAGTCTGAATCTGAACTTCAATCTTATGTTAATATAAATTTAAAACATATTATAATTTATTATATATTATATACGTATGATATAAATGATTTCATTTATATTAAGTTATTAGAAAGCATTCTAGTTATACAGTTATTTTCAATATAATATTGAAATTAATTTTGGGTAAGAATTTATATGAAAAATTACTTATCAGAAAGACTTTATTTGTCCGTTGTTGGAAAATATTGAATTAGTGTCAAAGAATTTTTTTAAAAATAAGATAAGATTGAGACCTTTGGAGAAGTTTAGCACATTGAGGTCTATTGGGCAATTTGTATCATCAAATATTGAAATTAGCGCATACCGATAACTTGGCATCCCAAAGATTTATTAAAAATGAAAAATGACGCAAAGCGAGTAATACCTGAATTTGATGTCTTGATTTTTATTATCGAATGAATTTGAAGAACTGAAGGGTTTAATTGGACTATTCTTAATAAATGCCAGTCTATCAAGTAAAGTACTTGGCCCAAGAGTAAGCACGTACAATTTTAAATTATTTATAATTTAACGGACGGATAAGAAAGAGTTTTTGCCCATTTTGCACAAATAGTATCGGGAGGGGTTGTAGTAGAACACGTAGAAAGGAAGCCGGTTGAATTTGTGAAATTCCGTAGGTAACTCGCGCGAACAAAGGTTAACGCGAAAGCCGAAGGCTGTCGCCCACATAGGATTAGATAATAAAGTTAATAGGTAAAGAGGCAAAAGTAGGGGATGGAATAAAATACAGGCAAAAGTAAAGGGAAAGAGATGCATAACGTATGAGGGGGTGAAATATATACACGTGTTGGTATTTATTTATGTACGCGTAGTCGGCGGGATCGGGTGGGACGAAGTGGAGTATAGAGGGTAAAGAGGGTAAAGAGGGCAAAGAGGGTAAAGAGGGGGGCAGGGGGCAGGGGGAGGCAGAATGGGCAAAAGCTACACGTGGTGTAGCAGATTAAAGCAATTAAGTCTCGAGAGTCGTAGTGTTCATGGAGCCATTTGAATCGGATGCTCGCATTCGAGGTTCTGCACTCTAACACGCCTCATTTCCTGTGGGCATTGCGAGAACGTACGAGTCTGGTCTTCCGAAGCTAAAGGCAATGCTAGGCCGGCATTATTCAGTTTCGGATAATAAAAATGGAGCAGCGAGTTTGAAAATCTTTTTTACATTTGCCTCATCAGTAATAACTCAAATGTCTCAAAATGCCTCTATAGACTTAGCGGATAAATAAATCGACCGATCTATCGATCCCAATCAAGCACACTTATACTCATCTCGACCATTTCATTTTTCTCCTAATTACTATTAAAAAATTAATTATATATATATATATATATATATTCATATTTAAAATGAATTCATTATCAGATCAATTACATTACGTACAGCTGAGTAATTCTATAATTCTGTAATGGGTGTTTAAGGATTTTTTTTTTTTTTTACGAGCTTCCCTTAGTGTATAGGAGGATTATTAAGATTTTTAATTGGATTTTTATTAAAAGTGAAAAAAAGTCAGCGAATAACCCCTTCCTTTTAAGCTTTCCCTCTTTCTTTATCCATATCTGTATATCTATTCATCTTAGGTAAGAAATATTTAAGAAAAATCTTCAGCTGCTGACGCAGCTTTAAACGTTTCTTATTAAAAAATTTCTATTATGTTTACATCTACGACATAATATGGCGCCGCGTATTCTGCTATCTATTCAAGTAAATTTGCTGCAAGTCAAACGTCATTTTATAAAAGTATATAAATATAAATTGCAAATGGTAATCATTTGTAACACCGATGTTAAATTATAAACATTAACTAATTTACTATTTTTGTTCCCCTAAAAGGATACGATGAATCTTAATACATCGTATTATTCTTACTTATAACTGTGATAAAAGTTTCTTGAAGCGCAGATAACGTTTATTCGTACAGAATATAAATATTTGTATAATGAATTTATTTTGATTGCGGTTTCGTAAAAATCTCTAACTTTATATCAAACATATATTTAGTTTGTTTTCAATCGACAAATATTTTTACGCAAATAAATTTTATTTTTTGTTTCGAAAACTTAGAAACATTTTTCATATACAAGAATACATTCCACGATATTGATCGTGATTTTAATTTTAATTTCTTTTTTCTTTTTTTTTTTTTTAATTATTGACATACAGAACATTGATAAGCATAATCCGTTTAAAACCGATTCGTGCATAACAGTCATAATATCAACAATACATATCACTATTTTCCCTATATATATATATATATTTATGTATTCTTAAACTATAGACACATATACGCACACGTACGCGCACACATACCCACACACACACACACTCACATATATATATATACACTATCAGACCAACACAGTTCTTTAGAATTTTAAAACAGGCATTTACAGTATAAATTGAGAAATGAAGTTATTTTCACTTCTTGTAACTATTGTAATTTGTGCTACTTTTGTCAACGGTTTGTTACATACTCTTAGAAATTCTATTATATACAAGATAAGGTTTATCGTCTTGTTTCATTTTTTTTTCTTTTTCTTTTGATTTTGTCTACTTTGTTGGTTCTATTCCATTTGCTTTTTCATCTTATTTAAATTTCTCATTTTTATTTTTCTACTCTGCGTCCCTCTAATTATTTTATTCTCTCGAATTTATTACGCAGGCATTATCCTAAAATTCATATCAACATCTTTCATTGTTTCTATTAATTTTGACTTTATTTTGTTTATTATAGGCGTAGTAGTGACTGTACGTAAACCGGATTGCGTAGCCTGTTGTGACGGTAATTATTATTGTACATTTTTACTTTTTTTAACTTTTATTATTCGCGATTGTATTATAATTTCATATAAATTTTATATAAATAATTGAATTCAAATTAAAACACTGGAATTTTAAGACTATATATAAATTAAGAATAAGGTGTCCTTTATAGCTCGTTTGAAAGTATGTGTTTTTTAGTTTAAAATAATTGTGTGTATAAATTATATGTTTGATTGATAAGTAACATAAAAAGCTGTATGTTTCAAGGATATTGAAATTCATATAATGTAAGTAATAGTATTGTATTTATTACAACGTTATAATCAATAATTTTTTCTTTTATATTTGAGTTTTTTAAATCAAATTTAATCTGAATGATTTGCTTAGTAAATAATTATAATTATTACGGTAATAAAAGATTTAAAATCTTTAGATAAGTGAAAGTATTATAACAACGTTAAAAGACAGCATCGACTAATTGGTTTAAAATTTTAATATATCATATTAAAAACATAATTTAAATAAAAATGACAAGATATCGAGGTATAATTTGAAACTGCAAAAATATAGATTATTGAATTTATTCGCTTATGGCAAATAACATTAAAACCTAAAACTTATTCATTTTATTTACAAATATGAATGTTTCTTAGCTAATTATTTATGTATGGAAGTTGAACTACCAAATACGTTATTAATAAGATTTTATTTCTTAACTGTAGCAGGTACTACGCAGTCCATGAAAACATGTAAAGAGAAATGTGATACACTGTTACGTAATGGTACGTGAATTTATAGAAACATTTGTTCACATTATATTACATGATTTATCGGTTATCGCATAAAGCTTAATTATTTTTCATAAATAAATTTAGTAGAAACATTTTTCAATATTCAGTCCGGTAATCGTTTTAAAGAATGTACTTACTTCGATTTGATTTATTGTATACGTAAAAATATTGTATATTATTTTTCATAGGAATTCTGGTATTTCAAAAAAAAGATCACTGCCACCAAATGTGTAATCGTAAGTTATATATTTTTCTATTACAAATATTTATTTTTCATTTGATTCTTTTTATATTTAACATATAATATTCGAGTAGAAGTTATTACTTTTGAACAGAGTTAATTTATTTTTATAGTTTAATGAACAATTAATGGTACTTGCAGATATCAATGTATACTTTAAGATCAATATAGATTTTAAATATAAATAGATTTATAAACATAAAATATCAATCAATAGTATAAAGGTAACTTGTAAAACGATTAAGTCTTATGATCCATAGATATTCGAAGATAAAAACAATTTTTAAATGTATTCCATGAAATTGATGAATCCTTAAAGTTCCAAATACAAATAATTTATTGTACAAATATGCAATAAACCAAAAAAAATTTGTTATAGGTAATACATCTTTCGGGTTCTCACCATGTTGTATTCGAATGTGTGACACCAAATTTGCAACCGTAAGTGATTTTATATACACGTTTTAATATTTTTCTATAACAACATATAAAACCCATTGATCAATACTTGCTAAAAAGGCTTTTATTATATTCTTCTATTGCTTAGGTAATATAAAATCCATAGAAACACATTAAATTTTTAAATAATCGTATATATATATAAATATGTATAACAATAAAAAAATACACATGTTTAAATACAATTAAAAATTATTTAATTTTAATAGATTCGGGAAACTATTTTATATAATGAAAATACAAAAACTTTAATTAAACATGTAAAAAATACGTTTGTACAATAAATAATGTAACTACACTATGAGTAAGAAACGTTAATTATAAATTTGAAATCAAAGTAATAAAACAATAAATTTTACAGGCCGCTTCATCAAGCAGATTCGGATAAATTAATTAATATTAAAACATAAGGTAAATATAACATATACGTTAAAAATTACGGGATAATTAAAAGAAATATATAATTGAAATACATGAGAGCGGATTTATAAAATTTATAAAATATAACACCCAAATGCCAAAACTTGAAAATGTATGTTACAGGTTAATAATCAATGACGTTTGGGGGGTCTGAACAATAATATATTATACTAAAATTAAATATGTAAGGCGACGTTTAAAATTATTAATGTTTATTACAAACTATTGTAAAGAGGAATGTAAACATGTTGAATATAAAATATTTATATACAAACACAATACATTTAAGTTTCCAGTGATACAGGATTTATTAATATGTATATAATAAAGTGTGATTATAAAATAATTGATATTAATAGAATATAAAATTAGTTATTCGGTCGTTGTAAAACTATAAATTATCATAAATAAATTATTTTTGAAATATTTTTAATATAAAGCAAATTATGCCATGGCCAACTTAACCGAAACATCGAAACAGGTACATAGCTTCAAGCATATGTGCTTGCGCATATCTGTTAAAAATTTTCTTACAATTTGTTTAATAATTTTTTACAATAGAAACGGAATAATCGGATCATTCGTTTCCTCGCAAGTAAAAGTGAATCTCCAAATTTATAATTTATTCCACATCGTATAATTTTAAAGAGAATTTAGAAAGAAAAAGTAGAAAAAGTATTTTTTTCAATATGTGGAAGAAAAGGGATGATTTTTTTTTTTTTTGACTTTGGAGTTGGGACGGAGAATGGAGAAGGGAGAAAAGCGTCAAGTCGATCAATAGTGACAGATGATCCGATCCTTCGATCCTTCGATGCATTTGCAGATTCTGTCCTGTCGGATTTGCCAATAATTGTATTACAGTGCACTTTAGCCAAGTGGTGTACGAACGTGTGTAGCATGTGACGTTTTTTCAAATTTCCCGCGCTTATGGCTCAACTTTATGACTTTTTTTCCCGCCGCCCCCTCCGTGCCTCATCCATGATTCCATCCCGTCTTCTTTCGACGTGCAAAATTCCAGTTTGGCTCGCACCGGCTCACATCGATACTGACTATTAACGAGGACGGTAACAATAATAACGAAATAATAGCAATAATAATTATTTGAAAAAAATCACCCCGACCGGCGGCAACGAATACCGAATACATAAAATAAACATAATCGACGAGAATCGCTTATAAGGCTCAAGATAATTTAAACAAATTAATCATTGTCATCGATTCGATTAATTACCATGTTAATTTAATGTTTAATAATTATTCATAGATAAATGGGATTGGTAAGGAACATCATATTTTATCAAATTCTTCAATAAAATAAGAAGATAAGGTCTTAAAATACTAACACATACTCAATTACATAAACCGTCTTTTTGTTTTCTTTTTTCTTTTTCTTTTTTTTTTTTATATATATATATACATATATGTCGGACGTGTCATAAACGTTGAAAACTATTTCGTGCATAAATAGTAATAAGTATTAATATTTTTACTGCAATATAAAAATGTTATGTAATTCAATATGATAATTGAGTTAGTAATAAACATTTTTTTAGTAATTAAGTAACAAAAAATATCTATAAATAATTTTTATTTGCAAAGTACAAATTTAATATTAAGGTCGTATTTCAATTGTAATTCCAATTCCAATTCATATGTTTTCAATAATATAGTGATAAGCCTAATACCTAATTGTTTATTTAATATGAAAATATAGATAAAAATTTCTTTCCGTTTCGAAAAAGTCATATGCAGAATGCATATGCTCAGAAGAATATACAACTAGAGAAAAAAAAATGATTTGCATTCGAAGGTTTTTTCCGTTTACCGATAAGTCACACACATGTAGTAGTTTTATTTATTGGACTACGCTTCAGTTACCTTTTCATTTTTTGCGAATTCTCAGTCATACAGACCATTCTATGAGCCAATAATATGAAACCACTAACTGTTTCCTTTGAAAATAAATACATATTTTATTTATAACACTGGTATATTGTTATACCTAATAAGTCACTTTGGATTTTTACATAAATATCATCCATATATATAAAAAAAAAAAACTAAATTATTTACCGAATCACTTATCAATAAAAGTATTATTAATCGTTTTCAATTCTAAATAACTCGGAAATGCTTACTCTGTTACGTTAATTTGCATCTTCTTCATGTATTATTGGAACCGTTCACTTTATAAAATAGATTTATTCAATACTTTCTTCTTACTCAAGTGTAGAAAATTATGGTTAGGTGTGATGGTAATAATTTCTGACCATATTGGTTATCTCTTTGTGCGTAATTTTTTTTACATAATTAAAAAAAAAAAAAATAATAATACGTCATACTAATAGAAAATTTCAATACTGAATTTCACTCGCTCATTCATTCACATTGTTATTACAAGTGTTTCGTAAATATTTTTAAGAATTTTATGAAACTGTTAAACAATTAATGATGAATGTCATTAAGATATAATTCATTGACTACAATATACAACGAATGTTATTATAGTTCCAGTTGAGTAAAAGTATTTACTTAAGATAACGTAAAAATTTTCAAAGAATTGAAGATTTTTAAAAATTTAAAACAAATAATTTTATAATAAGCTTATTCAATTGAGTTCAACGAATTTGACTTTTTTTAAAAATAAGTGATAAAAAGTTTTAGCTTAATGTGTACAATTTCAATTAAAGTTTGAGTAGAAAGTACTAATTAATTAATAATTACTACATAGCGTCTGATATTCTTATACAGTAAAAGCGTAAACTTGATTATTTTGTAAGGAACCTAAATTATTACAGATTTAATAACTCTGTGTGTTAAAAGTTATTTATCATTTGTTATATAAAAATAATTATTATTTGCAGTCTTGAATTTAGGAAAAGAAAGTTTCAGTTTATAAATTTATTTAATTAGTCTATAAACAGTTATAAGATAATAATACAATTTTATATTGTATCACGATGATCAATATGCATATCATGTTATTAAAATTAATGTAAGAAATAAAAAAATATTTATTTAAAATAAAACTAAGCATCACGAATGCTTAAATTCAAGTAATTTTATTTCTAAACATATATTTGTGCAATAAGAAAATGTTTATTATTACTTATGTTATGATCGAAAATCGGATCGATGTCATTGAATTCGAATGAATTTATAAATCAATTCTACTTTTCCTCGATGAATTCATTGTAGACTTATAGTTATTAATTTCTTTAATGACGCTGAAATTAATATGAATTCAGTGCAATTATTCTGTTAGTAACTTCAGTTTTAAATTATAGCTGCTAGTATAGCGTGATGTGATTCAATTTTACAATGGTACGTAAATTTATATAAAAACAATTTATCTTAATTGCATAATTTAATGAGTAATAAGTTTTATTTAAAAAAATTTGCAAGCTTTTCCAAAGGATTATGCTAATCACATATAATATTAGTTATACGAATTATTTTAATTAAAATGTAAGGATTAATAGGATATAGGAAAAAATGAGATTTAAAAAATAATTTTATACTTAAAGGCAAATTCACGTGGAAAGAGTATGAGATAAAACAATATAAAATTTAATTTAGCTAACACTGTTCGGATCTACTACTTATTTTACTGAAATATGCTAAAGTTTTCCGGGAATCATCTATTGTATTTAAAATAGGTATAGCATAGTAGAAATATATAAGCAATCAAACAAAAAATGGCTACGATTTGTTGTTTTTTTTCTATTATTTTGATGTTTAGATAAGTTAACATTAAACAAAAAAATAAAAATATATGATATAGAAAACGCATTCCTATAGCGGAAATTAAATACTTTATAGAACTCTTGTTTATAATTTATTGAAAAATAACAGAACTTATCTATTATAGTTGCGCAGATGGTTTTTTAAAAAGCTTGTTTTGAAATTCTTATTAAGAATTACATTTTGCAATCGTGTAAACGTCTTATTGATTTTATAAAATTTCATTTTATAAAATGCTTGGACATCAGAATAAATATTACAGCTCTTGAAAATAATTAATGTTTCAATGTAAAACGCGTAAATTTTATTATATTCCTAAATTTAAATATTTCTCATACATTTTTTTGATTTGGCAGAATAACTAAATTAATAAAACAGATTCTTATTTATTATGGGTATAGCCAGATTTTTTTATGTTTAAAAGAAAACGAATGCGACATAACATTATTACAGGCTAATCAATTATATTTACGCACTTACACAGTAGTACATTAACTGCAGGGTAATGAGAAGAGCTTAAAAAGACTTTACAAATTATAAATCTGTAATTTATATATATAATTATAAGAAATATCATGTATTTTTTAAATACGTAAGGTTATAAATATATAAGAAATAATTTGGATGAAGTTTTCTCCTTTTTTTTTATGTTTTTAATTAATTTTCATGGATGATAACCTGATAATCTATTTGAGCTAAGGATTTTACGAACGATTAAAGATATATAAATATACTGTAGATGATAAATTATAATTAAGATAATCTTTTCTCATAAAAGTTTTTTTTTAACAACATTTCTTATAGTTTTAGGAAACATGTTTATATTTTTTTTTCTTTTTTAGTTTACGTAGGCAAGATATTTTTTATCATGTAATGCATTATTTATATTAATTCTCATTTTATGGATATAACGTGTATATCAAGAAATTGATCGTTCCCATTTTGTAAATACATTTCTTTTATTATGATATCTATTTTATAATAGGATATACTCAATATCTTCAAGATAATAATTTATTATAATCAATAACTGTTTAATTATTTAACTTTAGGCCTCGTAATTTAATTTTGATTTAGAAACTGTCAAATAGCAAAAAAAAAATTCTTCGGCTTCTCTCTCTCTCTCTCTCTCGGTACGTGGAAAATCTACAGAACATACACAGGCGCGCACACTTGCCTTCATATAGCTTTTTAATGAGTTACGTTAATCATATTTAGTTTAACATATTTATAAGTCAAATTATCTAAACAAAGAGAAACGATCTTCAATTTTATTCCAAATGTCTTTTATGTATGTGCTTCATATCAATAATAACGAATATATAGGGTATCTTTATGTTTATATGTACATTTCAACGATACATTGACAATTTCTATCCTTTTTTATTGGATATAAAGCGCAAAATGAGAATCTGTTAATTGTATATTGAATTTTAGGAAAACAAATATATATCTCATTTGATTATTATGTACCTCATGAAACTTATTATATTTCATAAGAGAATACGTAGAACTTAAACATATGAAATATGCTATTATAATACATTTAAAGAAAAGGATATTTATTTAAACAATAGATTACAGATTTTTTTGTAGCTGCTAATAATGTTTACTTAAAGTGATTTGCATTTTTCCTTTGACTATGTATTTTAGTTTAAGGAATTTATTAACTCCGAATTCTCCGAAAAGCAAGATAACCTTTATTTGTAAGCCAAATAAATATTTGTATGAAATTTAACTCTACTAAGATTTATAAGTTCTATAAGCCGATCACAGACTTTTTATTAGTGATTACTTGTAATGTAGTTAATCTGTTATAATTGAATGTATATTTTAAGATAAATAAAATTAATTTAATATTTGAAAAATTAAAAAATGTATGTTACAGTTGATGTTTATTCAAACTATTTCATTAAATATAAGAGATAACGTTTTAAAAATAAATATCTTAATCCAATTATATTAATCTTGCTATTGATAATGCTGTGACATGTACAACATTGATAAGCTTTATAACAAGAAAAAATTACAAACCACTTGATGCATATTCATTTTAATATAAATAATTTGCTTTAGACTCTTTCCTATAAATAAATCAACGGCATAATTAGAAAATATAGTCCAAGTAATAATTTTGATTTCGTATAGGTCTCGTATAGAATATATCTGGAGAAATGAAGCTGATTTTACTTTTTGTATTTGTTTTCGTTTGGGCTACTTTTGTCGAAGGTTTGTTCCGTTTCCTTTTTTACTTACTTTCTTTGCACTTAAGCTTTTAATCTTTTCATTATCGTATATGTAATGCCTATAAAATTCATTTACACTTTATTTTTCCATACAATTTTCCATACAATATTTTTCCCCCACTACTCTTTTATACTTATTGTCATCTACTCCTCGCACAATCGATCTCGATCACGATCATTTTAATAATTTTGTCATTTTATGTTTTACAGGAGAGCCATTTGTTGTAAAAAAGCCAGATTGCGTAGCATGTTGTGACGGTACTAGTTTTATTACTATGAATTTTAATATTAGGAAATAAGTAAACTAATAATATACGTAAATTTATGAAAATAACACTAATATTATTATAAAATACTGCTCAAATAGTATCAAATATGAATAATGGAATATATCAAATATAAATCAAATATAATGAAAGTAAAAAAAAAACAAACAAAAGTAAAATGTAAAAAAACCCTTATAGAGTTATTCAAATCGATTTAAATTTTATTTTATTATTTCATAAACGGAGTTTAAAAGTTTCTCTATTGATATTATATTTTCTATATATTAAATACTTATTTTATTATGACAAACTTGACAACAAATTGTAAATATCAATTTTAACTTCATAGAAAAAGTTAATTGTCATGTTTATAAAATTTTTTATAGCGGTAAATTTTTTGTTATTAATAATAAAATGTTTTCTTTAACTATAGCTGGTACTGCAGAATCTATACAAAGATGTTTAGGAAAATGCAATTTTCTTCTACGTTCTGGTAAGTAAATTTCTTCTAAACTTTAATTCGGCTAGTTTAATTTGTAACAAATAATTTTTTCAAAGTTACAAATAATTTTATTCATTATCTAAATTTCATTTTACATTTGTAATTATATTTCTATAGAAATTTAAGTAATTTCTTTTGTTTTGTAAATAATTAATTTCTAATTAATAGGATTTCCAATTCATTTTTAATATATTTCTAATTTTATTGAGCACACATGTGCAGCTTTAAATTTACAAAAGCTCAGTATTTAAATTATAATTTATAATAAGTTGTTTGGACGCTGCTTTTTACTATGAACGTTACTTCAAATGAACTTAATTAAATGAAAAATCTAAAATTTAATAGACTAAATTTAACAATTTAATGTTTACTTACTTATATATATATCAAGTGGTCATATAGTTTTATAGGATAACTTCATTGATTTGATTTCTAGTAAAATTTCTTATAGATTTAGATCGAATTATCATTGGCTATTGAATACCACGGCACTGGTTCTCTAGTACTTTGCAAAATAATGCCTCCTTCGTGTAGAATAACAAATTTGTATGTTGTAAGCAGATAGAATTGGAAAAGGCCGCTTTAGTGTGGCGTTTTAGCTTAGGAGGACAACAACGAGGTCGTGGCAGATGAATTATTAGGACTTTCACGGGTTCTAAAAAGAAGTTTGAATGTCGCGTAGTGTCGGTAGGTGATGGTGGCGGCGGAGGAGGAGGTGGAGGAGGAAGTGGAGGAGGAGGTGGAGAATGGGTAGGTCTGATGATAATGTCTGAATGGAGTAATGAAAGGAGCGCTGGTTGACAGCTGGTCGAATAATATCGGCAACCCAAGTATAGACTCCCCTCGGGGATGAACTCTCAAAGTTGTAATCGTAAGATCTTCATTTGAGATTCAGATCTGCTCGCTCGCGATCACCGCCGTATGCCTGACACGCGGTCTGAGTTTGTCGAGATCTGCATCACGTCTCAGTACATTGCAAATTGTCCAGAAGACCAGTTGCTCCAGTTATGCGACAACTGTCTCATGTTGGGCCTCTCGTCTCTCCTATATTGCATTTAAATGCCGGTGCGCTTATTGCATTGGCGCATTAATTCGATTCTTTCTTTCTCTGCTCTAATCCCATCAACAGCGATTTATCAAATATTTTCAGCTAATGTGGAATTAGTTCAACTATCCACACACAGCAACGAAACACAATATTTCCTCCCCCCCCCACTGCACAGTATCAAAATGCGTTCATCATTTCCTTTAAATATGAACGCGCTCGGCTTCATTAGTCTATAACTTATTTTTTCGTCATTCGAGCTTCGCCAATCATAAATAAAATACTATATAAGATTTAATCTATGTTATTAAGTACTCAACGTGGGTTTGACTTGTTTTAATTAAATGACAGGCTGGTAATAAATTGAAAATAATTAACAGTATGCCAGCCCAGCGATTGGCGATATTAGCAATCATGTATTCATCTTTCTCCCTTGGTGTTGTTCTAAAATTATAACTTGACAACGTAAAAGTTCATTTTTTAATGTTTATTCGAGGACTGTCTCTTTACTCTTACGTGGCCATTAATTTTCATAAAATCTTACTATTGTTGGAATTAGTTTTAATAAAGAATTTGTCAAAACATCTGACATTGTATCCGTAAATTAAAAACAATTTCGTGAGCGTTTGTCACTGTGCAAATATTTTTTATTTATAAATGAGTACATTGGTTCGCTAAAACAAAATTAATATATTCTTATTTTATACAGGAGCTCTCGTCTTTTATACAAAAGAAAAGTGCCACCAAATGTGTCACAGTAAGTACAATTTAAACAATTATAAGCATAAGGAAAAATTCAAAATAATTATTTCTAATCAAATGTAATAATTTAAACAGATGTTGTAATACATTTCGCAAATTTTATTTTAAAACTGGTAAAAAAGCAATTAACCTATATTTTTAGCAGTGTTTGGTTTCAATAAAATATTAAATCCTTCACCTTCAATTATCTAATGTATTATTTTGAAAAATAATGTTCACTATAATACTAAAAAAAAAAAAAAAATAAAAAATTGATAATTAACTTTATATAAACATTCATAATTCGCTTATATTCTCTAATTAAGAAGTTCATTTTTTTTAACAAAACTATATATATTGAATAATTAGTATATTAAAAATTAATTAAACAATAAAACATATATATTGTTGTTAATTTGAAACATACGATATTTTTTTCAAATAGAATATATCTAAAAGATTTCTAAATGCTACATTATCTAAAGAATTATATATTACTTAATTAAAATTTATTTCAGAAAATCAGGCGTTTGCATTCATTCCTTGTTGTCTTCGTATGTGTAACTATAAATTTGCAATCGTAAGTGATATTATAGAACGCTTTACTATTTTTCTATAAATAAATATAAAATTGAAAATATATGTTACAGGCTAATAATCAATGACGTTTGGGGGTCTGATAAAAAATTTATTATACTAAAAGTAAATACGTTAGACGTTGGCAAATGTTCAAAGGTATACGTATAATATTTATATGTGAATAGATTGTATTATGGAACAGTTTACATGCATTGGAATAGATTTTTATATAATTATATTGGAAAAATTAGATGAAGGAAAAAATTGCCTAATACGTTTTGCTTATGAAAACATAATCTTTAATTATTTATAAACTTATTAAATCGATGAATCGATTGCATGAAAAAATATATTAATATTGTGTCTATATTATTAAAATGTAAAGTTATTTAAATTTTCAATTTTAAATATACGTTATTAGTATAAGAAATTTTAATAAATAAATAAGTTTTCATATTTTTTTCATATGAAGTTAGCTTATTAATACACCAATTTGACTTCTTTATTTACGAAAATGTATTTACCAAGAAGTTAATAATGAATACTAATGAGTGTTTAATTGTTTACAAGTTAGGCTTGTTAATTGGATCGTGATTTAGAAACTGTTAATAAATACGAATAATGTCTCTCTCTATTCACGTCAGCCAAAGCCATTAAACACTCAAAGTATGCATACTAACATACTTTGAATGTCATGTACTCAGATACACAAGTCTAATTAATACCAGAATTTTGAAGATGTTCACATAAAGTGAATAATATTAAGAGTGAATAATATCAAGTGAATAATAGTAATTCGACTTCCTTGAAAGTAAAAGTAAATATTGTTAACGAAAAATAATTGTATTTCCGTATATACTTGTAAACTTGTGATTTTGAAACTCAAGTAAAGCTAAAATAATTAATTTATTATGTACACATAGTTTTCAAGCATAAATATAATAAATTTATAATAAAATAATGTTATAAAGGTTCTTCGGTAGAATGATAATCTGAAGTTCGTCGTTGACAATATAATTTTATATTAAACATATATACAATAAGCATGATTAACAAGTAAATTAATAGTTGACACATTTTAAAATATATTTATAAATATTGAATTTATTTTATTTCCATCTATTCATTAAAAATCATTTAACTTCGATGTCTTACTATTACCTTTTCCTTATTGAAATATTAAAAAATGGTCAGCTAATTTATTTTATATCTGATTAAAAATTGTTAATTAATTTGAAATAACAATTATTACGAGCTATTTACTTACGATAGTTATTGATTTGCATGACTTCAAGGTATATAACGTATTTATTATATATTTCTTAGAGCTATTATTTCATTGTATCTGTACATATGAGCGCGTAAATATACACTCTATTAATATATTCAGTATTGTTAATTTTTATTTATACAGTTTTGTACGATATTTAAAAATATTGCTTTTTTAAATAATTCCTATGCATTACTTTACGTTATATTACATATAAATATGTACAATATTTATCATTTGTTTCGAGCGATAGAAGTGCAAATTGATAATACGGCCTTAAAAACAAGTTTATCTACATAGAAAAATATAATTTTTCTACATTTACCTTGAAATTCGTAATTTTTTTCTGTATTTAAAAATCATTGGAAAATTATGTATAGTCATCTGTTTTAAAGCCCACTGTTATAAGTTCTTATACTTAAATTGGTCACAATTCTAAAAGTGATTTTTTTATTTATACGTATTTCGTAATTTGTAATCATCAATATAAATTCATTTGAAATTTCTTTATTTACATTGTCTACGCTTATAAAGTTCTTATAAATATAATAATAATGAATAAATATAAATAAGTTCATGTATTAGCCGATAAGCTTTGGTAATCCTTAATAAAATATGTAAAGTAAGTATAAAAGTAATGTTTAATTAATTGTTCCATTGTCTGTTGTTATTTTACAGAATCATGAAACGATATTTATTATCTGTAATTGTCGTGATAAGCCTAATGTCGTGTAAAAATTAGAAACCATTTCGTGCATAATTTGCTTTCGACTCTTTCCTATAAATAAATCAACGGCATAATTAGAAAATATAGTCCAAGTAATAATTTTGATTTCGTATAGGTCTCGTATAGAATATATCTGGAGAAATGAAGCTGATTTTACTTTTTGTATTTGTTTTCGTTTGGGCTACTTTTGTCGAAGGTTTGTTCCGTTTCCTTTTTTACTTACTTTCTTTGCACTTAAGCTTTTAATCTTCTCATTATCGTATATGTAATGCCTATAAAATTCTTTTACACTTTTACACTTATTAAGATCTACTCCTCGCACAATCAATCTCGATCTCGATCACGATCACTTCAACAATTTCGTCATTTTATGTTTTACAGGAGTCCCATTTGTTATAAAAAAATGAGATTGCATAAGGTGTTGTGACGGTAATATTTTATAATAATTCATATATATTATTACAATTGAAGAATTCGATACTATATATTCAAAATAAATATTAAAAAAGTACTGCAATGACGCATCCATCAGTACAATATTTAAAATTTAAAACCTTAGCAGTATTTAACATTTAACATTTCAAACGGAATGTTTGGTGTTTCCAAACAACTTTGTAACATAAATCTAATTTCTTATGAAATCAATTATAAATTTTTTTTTATTATATCTGCTGTAAGGAGTATCACATTAGTTTGACTATTATAAAATTATAATAATAAAACGTAAGTAATTTTATAATACTATGCCTAATTATATTTGATAAGTAATAAATCTTATTTTTAAAAGGTTTCTTCATTGTTTTTTTTTTATCTGCATTGATTTTACATTAAATATACTATATATGTCTCATTTGTGAGAATATTAAAATTATAAAAACAGCTTATAATTCTAAAAGTTCATTCAACAAGCTTATTATGGATAAAAATTTTTTATAATCTTCTATATTCAAGATATCTTGAATATAATAATAAAATACTTATTTAGCATTAGTAGAATTTCGCTGTAATTTAATAACCAAAGTGGAAAATGATTTGTTTTCGTTAAACGAAAAGATCTATTACGAATTCATACTTACGGTGGCATAAAAAAAAAAAAAAGAAATTAAGTAAATGTAAGGATGTATTGTTTGCTCCGCATGGATAGACAGACGCCTGCTTGGAAAGTATCGTATGACCTATGAAACATGCGATCGATAAGATCGAGAAATAAATAAATACGTGATTTTTTTACCTTTTTCCTACCAGAATATCCGCTATTCGCAAGCGTATTTTTCTAGGAGAAAAGGTATGGAAAAAACGTCGATTTGATGACAGTTGATTCCGAAATATGTTGCTCTTTTCCTCTTTTCCAAACATATAAACATGTGATTAAATTTCGAGATCTTTTAGAATTTAAAAAGTGCTCGCTTTGGTAATTAAATCTAACCGATAATAAGATGCACAAAATGTATTATGTTCGATAAATAATTTCAATAATCCCCATGACGCGTTTTATTTACGCTGCGCGTCAATGTTTTAAATGCAAATTAATATAATAAAGATGTAAAGGGGGAGAAAAACTTCTGGTCTAGTAAAGAGGGAAAGAATAAAAAACTAACAGATTTTGTTTCGTCACAGAACGAAACCTTACTATTCGACATTATAATAAGAACCTGTGTGCGATTAGCGTTTGGGAAATCCGTGTTACATAATACATTTGGGCATGTTAACCTTGATCGGACAGATGTTTTCTTAACTAATTTTATCAATTACAAAACGGCCAATGGATCTCAGTAACGTAGTTGTTTTACATTAATTTGCATTGATTTTATAAAATCAATCATTAAATTACGCGGCTATATGTTTCAACTGTATTTATAAGAAATAATTAAAGTATTTTTATTTTTACGCAATCCTCCTTGGAGTCTCTGCACTCAATTTTGATTGGTGAAAAACTTTTGGGGGGAGAGGCTAAAAACGACAAGGACCCCGAGTCTGAGGACTCGTCTGAAGACGGAGGTTTGAAGACTCCGGTTGCTCTGATCTCCCAGCACTCTCAATTTTCCAAAGCACCTCGCCAGAGGATGGGTTTTATCTCGTGTTGAACACACCGCGCACCGAGTCTATATTTCCACGTGAGAGTTCGTCTCCGAATCACGTACACACCGGCACAAAAACCTCGCCTGCGAGCTGTTCAAACATTTTTTATTTCCATTTTTTTTTTTTTTTTTTCATATTTTTCATCATATTTATTTATTTTTCTTAACGTTTACCGCGACGAATCATTTCAACAAAGTGTATATTTTTCTTCGACTTGTGCCCGCCACCGACCGATCCGCCACAGTCATGCGATTCAAAGAAAAGAAATATTTTCCTTTATTTAGTTTTCTCAAATAATTTTGTTCTTGGCGGTGTTTGCATAAGTCCGTAATACTCTGTGTTATAAAAAGCGTCAAAGCTTCATTACGTGAGAATTCTAAATATCCGTTTCTTAAGTTATTTACGAGCTAAGCGCTGATAATGATAATACATGAAAATATAAACAATAATAATCTATTTGTACATTACACGGGCCTTTGTTAAATATGGTTATATGAAAACATTTCGTGTCGTTAAAATTTTAATCGTTTGTAATTGGTTATTGCATTGGCAAATAATTAGATTTGACGTACTTAAGTAAGTACTACTTAAATAAGTAAGTAAGTAAAAAAAAACAATTATTTCATTCGAAAAAAATCAGGAAATACAAATTGAAATAACTTAATTTATTTAGAAAAAGATATAATTTTCACATAAAAATCATTTTAAATTGTAAATATATTTTTTATAAATAATATTTTATTAACCGTAGTTGGAACTGTGACTTCCAGAGACAACAATGTCGAGGAAAATGTCATTATTTATTTAAATCTCGTAAGTAAATTTGTCCTTGTACGTACTCTTTTACTTTATTTTGTTTTAAAAAACGTACTAATTTAAATATTCATAATTAGAATTTTTCATGGCCCGAAACTCAAATTATGTATTTGTATTTCCATTGTCATGAAATATTGAAATAAAAATATCGGTTTAATCCAAATATTAATTTATTTATGCGTTATATGACTAACAGTTTAATTTTCATTATGTGGATTCATACTTTTAATTTATAAATAATACTATTATTACTTTAATTTCTCACGTAATCAGAACATATAAAATGAATAATTATAATTATATATATTTGTATTTTTATAAAGTAATGTCATGATAATTCACGACTTCGGATTGGTTTTGAAAAATTTAATTTATAGTAGGAATTAATAAGTGATTCTGATTTATCAAAATTGATCCGTTTACGTTGTATGGCTTAATCATCATTGTATTTTGTGTATCTAACTATTATGAATTGGATATACTTGCACGATAAACATGTGGAAAACAGAAATAATGTCAATGAAATATATTTCGTATATAAAACTAGTCGACATAGATTTTCATTTGAATACAATTGTATCATTAAATAGCGAAGATCTTCGTTTGAATGATAATTCAGTATATAAAAATTAGAAAATCTTATAAATCTGTAAATGAATACATGCCTAAATTAAAATTGATTGATTTTTATGGTACACAGGCATTATCTTATATCAGGAAAAAGAAAAGTGCCATTCAATGTATCAAAGTAAGTTATGATTCTATGATATTCCATGAGAAATGTTTAAAATTTTGTTTTATTTTGTGACATAGTATTGTCACAAGAAAATAATAAATACATTTATGTATTATTCTGAAATTAAATTTTTATTATTGACTACCTCTTGTAATTCATTAAATTTAAATAATTTTACAATTGACCGAGTAAATTAAAGAAAAAACTGGTAATTTATTAATTATAGGCTTTTGAGAAACATTTAATAAAAATACACTCAAAGTCTGTATAAGTAATGTTCTTAAAATAAGTGCGCGTGATTTGAAAGAAATATATTTATTCATGCGCTGTCTTATTGTACTTGTATGATAACATTACATAAATTACAATAACACATAAATTTTACAATAGTTTTTATATTTAAAGTCTTTAATGGATTTTTAACGTGCTCGTTGCCTCGTGGACCGAAGTGAGTGGGAGGGAGACGAGGAGACGGGGGGATCGGGAAGGCGAAAGAAATAAGTGCGGTTATTATTTTGTTTGCTGTTTATTAGGCGAAGTACATAGGCGGACGACTCGAGGCTTACTGATTTTTTTTGTGTTGGCCGAGCATCCACTTCAGGAGGGCAAAGGTCGCTTTTCCTTCCGATGACCCGAGGAGGTGGGGGAGAGGCGACCTTCGAGTGCGTTTATAGTTACAGCGAGCGTGCACTGCGAGTAATTAGATCTTAAAACTACTTATCGCTGTTGAGCGCACGCATATTTTGCGTAAGCTGGGGAAGTTATATTTCCCCGTTTCGTCCGCCACAGATTCAATTGGCACGGTAATTGATATTTTATTTTAGAGAATAAAGCATTTGGATTCACGTCTTACTGTATTAGAATGTGTGGCCAGAAATTCGAAGCGGTAAGTTCTATGAGGAAACATAGATTTTTAATTGATAAATGATTAATGTTTAATGTAAGATCGCGATCGGAAGTAACGTGACTCTGCAAATAATATTTCTTATTTAATAAAGGTTTACGGCCATCAAAGTATTTATTCATCAAGACTTCATATAAATATATCTGAATAATATTTTCTTAAGCGAATATTATCTTTGATGAATATTTATACTAACTTTTGTTGAGATCGGTTGAAGTAGGGGAAAGGGACGCGTACCACCCCTCTCTCTCCCACTCAAATGGCCCAGCCGTGAATACGGCCGCGTGGCTGTGGTTGCCAAGAGGCGTTAGTGTACATGGGGTTGAAGCCGTGCTCTGGAGACGATTTGTGTGGCGTGGACGAGCCTCAACTGCTTTCGATCGCGTAAGTCCCAGTGCATCCGCCAAGGGTCATCCCCTCGGCCCCTCTGCCCCGTTGACTAATCGTCTTATGAACTTCCATATTAGAAGACTCCGCGGCTTCTCATATGTACTCGCTTTTATAAGAACTTAGGCTTAGGGCGCTAATGACAATTAGTAAATAAAATCTATTTAAAACTGAAGCAGATCATAATTCTTTGTTTTTTTTTTGTTTTCAAAAAGAAAAATCATCCACCGACCGCGACACAAAGTGGACACCGATTACAGTTTAATTCGAAGATTCTTTATACTATAGATAGAAGAATGGGTAAGATATTCATATAATAAATATAAAATATTGACATGGTAACTGCCATTTTAGATAAACTAACATAAGTGAGAGAAGCATAATTGAATTGGATTGTTTCATTGTAATACCGTACATTTACGAAATCCGCTAATTGAATATAATGGAAAGCTCAATTTATATTGTGTACAGCGGATTACTGTTCTTGATTATCAAAGGTAAGGCGAATAAAAGGAAATATTTGAATTATAGTAGTTCGGGAGTTGCAAATTTTTCGTTTAAATATGATCGACTTTATAGGATTTTTCTCCTGCTTTTTGTTTTTATTGATCTAGCATTTATCTTTTCCTCCTTGGCCTCAGAATTTTTCTAGTACTACCTATCGGAGGAAGGGCGAAAATTGCACGTATCAGGACGTTGGCCAGGAATGGACCTGGACCAATGCTTTTTTTTAAAGTGGAGGGAGCTCACGCGGTTTTGGGCCGCATTGATAGCCTCGAGCGTAGACGCGCTTTTTGCCTAGGTTTCTTCGCGGATCGTAATACACGCGACGGGGAAGGAAAGGTCCACACGTAGCGGTCACTCTTTTTATTTATCTGTCGGATGGAGTTTTTGAGTCAGATGACAATGTGGTTTTGCGCCGGGACCGAGCGAACCTGGAAAATTGGCTACTCTAGAAAATACTCTAGAAGATCACGTATAACAGTATTTTTACTTATAAACTTTTATTATTTTACGGCAATCACCAACGTCCGTGTGTCACACAAATAACGCGCACCGTGGAAATTCCCCGCCGGGAGGCTCCTCCTCGAATCACGTGTCCACCGGCAAAAAATCTACGGGCACGCTTAAAAATAGGTTTCAAAACCCTTGCGGCTGTATGAGACTATAGCTTTTCCCTACAGTTCATGCGAAACGGGCATCTTATCCGCGAGGCGCGTCCGTCGGTACCTGAGTATCTTCTTATATTTTGCTTTTCCTCCCGAAACATCGGAAAGGTCGGAAAGTTCGGGAAGCTGCCACCCTCACGTACGTACTCTCGCACCCTTACAATTTATACATTTTCTCTTTATTGTTTGTACATCATTATTCACTACTTATAAATTGACACTTGGACGCGCATGACTTTTACTTTTTATTTATTAACGCATACAGTATAAGCAGAAGGTTTGTTCGCGCGGTTAACCGTAACAATTACTATCTATATATTCTCATATTTTTATTCGTTATTTCTTCCTATTATATGTTAGGGATATTCTTTATTCTAATTAATTGAAATATACCTCTGAGGCGATTATTTATTATCGTAAAAATAATAAACTATAAGAAAATAAAGTAATTGTATTTTTTTCTACACAAGTCGTACTATTTACAATGTTGGATTAAATTTTAAAAATATTTTATTATTTTCTATTTTAATAGAAAACAGTAGCTTTCTACTACAAGAATAGTAGATGATTTGCATTTTACTGACTTAAATGATATTTATGTTAATTTATTTTCATAAATTAATTAATTTCAATTATTCATGAATTATTAATAATATTTATGAGTAATTATTATTACAGTATGAATAATAATCTTTATAATGCTATGGACTCATTAAAATACATATAAAACATAATAAACAATAAATACCATTAAAGTTAATTAAGACTTGTTCTTACGGAATAACTTATTGGACAAATACGTAGAGCGAATAGTATAGCTAAATGTTAAAAGGGATAAATTTTTTGCTTTGTGATAAAAAAATCTGAACGATTGGATATAAATCTATCATAATTTTTTCACAGAATATTTTTCTCTAAAAAATTTCTTAATTAGTTGAATGAAGAAATATAAAACAATTATATTGAAATTTAATGAGAGTTGGCTAATTGAGGAAGAATTTAATATAAAAATTATAAATTGTAAATTTTAATGTTAGATTTTATTTCAGTACTATGTATACGATCAACATTATCTTATTTATCGTAATAAATTACATGTATATATGTATATCTTTATTTATTTAATTATTAAGATTATTTAATTAGTTGGTTTAATATTATCATTTAAATAACCTATTAAGTTAAAAGATCTTAAATTAATATTTCATCTTGTATATTTATAAATTATGTACAAATTGAAACAGATTACATACAGATACACCGTAAATAGCTTTATTTAAATCAGTAAGACAATTTTTTCTATCAATATTCGTTCATATATATATATATAATGTATCTCTCAAACAAATATGTGTAATGTATGGCATTGATAAATTGATTTTAAATCGATTTCTTATCATTATGATACTTTTCAGTCAACCAGTCTTCATAATGCAATATGATTTGTATCTGAAAAATCAGTCGTATTATAAACATTTTTTAAAATTTACGTATACAAATATAAATTAGTAGTCATGCGAAATTATATTAATATAAGCATTAGTTTCTAATGTAAATTTTGTGCCTTTAATTAATATTATGGATGAGTTATTTCCACAACTCCCTTCACCAACCTCACTCTATCAAGACTTTAAACGCATGTGCGCGTGTATGAGTGTCTGTTAATAAATGTAATTTTTTATTGTGCAGACGTACATCATTAGAAAATTAGTTTAAGTTATTATTAATATCGTTTAGTCATGGATAGTATTATTTCAAAGGCCTTATACAAAAAATGAAAAGTAGAATAAACTCATTTGTAACTAAAAAAAAAAAAAAACATAATTTATTGAATATTTAAGAAAAACAAGTACATTCAAATATGAAGAGAATATGAAAAAATATATAATCGATAGAATCGTATGAACTTTTTTGTATTACTAAAGTTTTATTTATTACTAAAAAATTAAATACTCTTTTAAATTTTCTTAAATCTCGGACGAACGAATGACCATGTAGCTAGAACGGAAAAATATTAGAATTTTAGAAAAATTCAATTTCTATGTTTTTAAAATGAATGAACTTTTAATAAAAAGTTCCAACTCAAACGAAATTTCTGCACTGAATACAAGTTTTTTTTTTTTTTTTTTTTTTTTTTTTTTTTTTTAACTTACTAATTTTTCCACTAGCGAAGATAGCTGCATTAGTAAATAAAAATTAAAGCAAATGATTTTGGATAGTTCAATATTGAAAGAAAATTAAAAAAAAAAAAAGAAGCCGTAACTAAATTGTAATGAATAATAATATTCGGAAATAATGTAAAATCGTCAAAATAATGAAATTCTAAATTTATTCTTATGACTTAATTTTTATAATTCAACGGTATCGTATTACTTATTTTAAATGCCATATAAAAAGGTAATTGAATTGAATTGAATCTAAGAGTTCGCGTATCAACTGAAAGTAAAAGACTTGAAGACATGAAGGTGGTGGAGGAGAGAGAGAGAGAGAGAGAGAGAGAGTGAGGACGGGCTGGATTGAATTATTATTAAAAAGACCGATGTCGAACACAGATAAACTCGAATGTTATGCCAATATTACAAGAAGCGAACTTCCGGTGGATGAGTATGCATGGGTCGGATGTGACGTGAACAACGTCGGTGGAGAGCTGAGCATTATAACGCGCGAGGACAGTATAATAGCCCGAGGTCTTCTCAACAAGGCCTCGCCCTGTATATAGCGATATTTATAGCGCAATACCTTCAGGCGGACCGAATTTCCGATGATCGAGAAAGAACGTATCGAGAGCACAGGGGATCGAAGGCGTATATAAGTAGTTGAGCACCTGCGGCTTCGGAACATTCGAAAATGAAATTGTAGAAGCACATCTCGCTTACATGACATCACATGCATTTATATAGTCCTACTTGATCGGAAGAATTTCCATTGATTATCGTAGCGAAGGTCCTACTAATGAAAGGGTGATTGGGGGGAGGGAGGCGTTAGATTGCCAGGAGGTAGAATGGAGAAGAAACAGGGCCGAATGGATGATTTGCATAGTTGCCGCATGACCGACTACTCACCGCCACTGACGCGTTTTCCCTTATCTAAACGATACACACACGAGTGGCCGCAGCTCGATGGCTACGATTGCTCAGACCAGTGGTCATTATTTCATAATTGGATTATCTAAATGTCCAGCGGTTCTCGATAGAGAGATAGAGATTGGCTGACGATTCGCTGAAAAGCCGCATGACCGATGTCTATGTCCAATGACCGTCCGTACGAAACGAGTCAAGGTTGATTCTCGGTCTGAACGCTCGAGACTAGCCAACTCCTTCCTACTTATCCTGCAAACATTGATTATCCTTCGCGAAAATAATAACTAGAGTGACATTAACCAATGGCCTCGTATTTTATTTTAATATCTCCGATTAATAATGGAATCGTAGAGACTCAGTGGCATCTTTCATAATTATTTTGATTTACACTATCGTATCTTTACTTACAGCTTACAGCAGCGGATATAAATTTTTTTTTTTTTTTCTTTTCTTTTTCGTTCTCCCTTTACTTTAAACGATCTTAATTAAAAATAAAAATACTGTTATACGTAAATTGCCAGGAGATTAAAGCATTATTTACCAAATATTGCCAAGCTGGCTTTATAATTAAACTCGTTGTAATTGCAGTAATTGCAAAAACAAAAAAATTCAGCGCCTCCTTTGTCTGCCGACAATACAGACATTTTCATAGAGAGCGGGATGTATAATGTAATGAAGAGAAAAAAAAGATTCACTAGTTTTGATCGAGTCTCGATGAGGCGGATGGGGCAGTAGGACCGGGAACTTTGAAACTATTTGTAATTACGTTTCCTTTACGCTTCAGGCTCTATCTGCCTGAAAGTAGACAAACGACTTGCTCGAGCTCCCGCAATTCTGATACCGTTTAATCATTTTTCCGCTTAAGCTGGCCAAAAGTCCTGAAAGCTTAATAATGCCTCTCTACCTATATAAAATAAGTTTTGAAAGATAAACTTTGGTTTCTGAGATTCCGAATCGAGAGCCTCTTCCCACCATCTTCCAATGGCTCTGGCATAAGGAGGAAAGCGTCGGCTAAGCATTTATCGACTGAAAAACGAAGGAATAATTTGTCCCCGAAAATTAGTTTCATCTACCAATGACTCGATGAGCTTTTAAAATTCAACTTTATATTTCATCGCCTGGCTTTACCGATTTATAAAACCTATACTTCTCAAATGTCCGATTACAGTGTCCATACTCCTCCTTCTATGACAAATGCATTACTAAAAGGAGAATTAACAATTGAATTTTCAATGAAAAATACATCTAGAATATTTGTGAAAATATACCGGAATGTACTTGGTTAGCTGTTATATTTTCAACTAAATAAAACCGTTCACGTGTCCTGTAAATCAAAATTTACAAACATAAATATTGACTCGTCAGGGCATTTGGCCGAAATATTAATCTCGGACTCGGTATCCTTGGCCAGCGACGGTCCTGGCCGTCTCAGGACGATTTCTAATACCAACGGGGATCGACAACTCATTTCTACTATCTAATTCAATAGGCAACCACTGCTACGATATATTTGACAATTATCCTCATTGACGAACATTCGATTATTTTCCTAACAATGTACATCCCCGTACCCTGCAGATCTTCATTTACTTATTTATTCGTTAATTGATTTTTAATAAGAATTAAAAAATTTCAGAAATATAAATTTTCTATCAATTAATATAACAAAGTAAATTGCCAAAGCAATTTTTTTAATTATTTAAGATTGAATAGTAGAATAAATTTACGCAGTGGGAACAATATTTTGAAAATTCAAGAATAAATTGGTATAATTTTTTTACTTTGGATAAAAAATTGCACTGTGAATAAAATTTATGATTTCAAATGCATGCGACATGCCTACATTTAATAGCAAATACCGTAATATATTCATCGAACATGCGACGATAATAGAGAGCAGGAATTACATTAATACCGTAATAGCAACAGTCTGTTAATTATTTTTGGTCTATAATACTTC
This sequence comes from Ceratosolen fusciceps, assembly GCA_018883505.1. Lineage (NCBI taxonomy): Eukaryota > Metazoa > Arthropoda > Insecta > Hymenoptera > Agaonidae > Ceratosolen > Ceratosolen fusciceps. The sequence continues at coordinate 5,324,878 of RCIC01000013.1, read as the reverse complement.
AATATTAATGAAAATGTATTTATATTTAACATGAATAATAAAAGTATTAATTGAAAGTGCTAATGAAATTTTACAGTGAATACCAATATTTTTCCAAAGAATGATAATTTACTTGAAATAGTTTGACGTTATGTTATCAGGAGAGTTTCTTGATAAAATCTAAATGATATAATGTAATGATTATTAATTGTTTATAATTTTATATAGTTTCTTATAAAAATTTACAGCGGCGTAAATTATTTGATGGGCATGTAAATTTATATATGCATGTACGTACTTACGTATGTATGTATGTATATATATATATATATATAAATCTTGTTTGATTATTGTTATTTTTATGGAAACAAGGATTGTATTATATACTTGGATCCGTTAAATAATAACTACTTGGTAGCTGATTACTTACGTAAACGAACATTACGTATAATTATGATTGAATAATGATTGTATAGAGTAGAGAGAATGTATATTTTCAGAGACGAGTAGTAGACGTGGATGAGGTTGGCAGCCCTCGTTCTGCTTACAGCTTCTTCGCTCGGGAGGCGGCAACTCACATTCTCTCAACGCTTTGGAAAATTTCGAAATTTCGAAGACTTGCGAATGAACACGTTATCTCTTTATTATTCTTATTTGAAATCACGCCGAGTTAAACGCACGTGCGCGTATGTGTACGTATCGAAAAGTAATAGCACTTATTAACGCTCGATAAAACTTTGAGGAAGAAATTTGACTTCTCCATATCCTTGGGTTTCTCCATAACCCCTGGCTTTTCGAATCTCACTTCCATTCGAGGCAGGAGTCGAATCAACCAATAGTCATTTCGCACTTTCCACTTGCCCTTTCGCTTCATCCGACCCTCCATGCTTTTCAAATTTACTCTTTCCCCTCTCTTATCTCCTTCTTGCTTTCTTTCTTTCTTTCTTTCTTCCCCTCATTTTTTCCTACACGCCTTTCTCCTCTATTCTGAGAAAAGTCCAAGAGAGCGAGAGTAAGGTGACGCATTAAAGTTGGCATTTTCTTTTTCCGGGGTTTAGTCACTCGATACCGAAAATTCCTCTCTTACTTACACTTTATGAAGGCACAAAGAGGAAGATCGACGTCACGTGCAGTAAATCTTACAGTACATAATGTCAGATTATACTTTACTGCCAATGAATGTTGATGACGATCGTGTTTCACTAAGGCTAATACTTGTTTTGTACGATGTGCATTTTATGAGATTTTAGTCCGTTACAAGACCATCTATATAACCTTATAATAAATGCTTTGCTGATCCTTAAAAGATTCTATTAAAAAAGAATTCGATTAATAATCGAGTGAAATAGTTATCGCAAACATTCCCTTCGTAAAGTCAGAACAATTTACCTTATTTGGTAATAAATTATTTTTCTTATTTGTATTTTAAATGTCGATTTAAATTTGATTATAAATTTTTTTCCAATTTTTCAATTCAATTTTGTCAGATTTTTTAAAAACATTGATTACTTTAGCTTTCCTATTCGTGCCTGCGAATGCTGAAAACATTCAGGTTATTAAATAAAATAAAAATCATCTGTTGTAAAATTAAAGTTTTTTCAAAAATATTTTAAATATTTCAATGCAGTCTTATATCGGACGTATTTAAATTAGGAATAATACATGTGACTTCATTTGCAAGTTTTTTTTTTTTTATTTACTGTAATAATCTCTTTTAATGTTACTTCAATTTTTTTATTAAAATTTGTATGATCACAAAACGCGAATATTATAAATTTTCATGAAGATGTGGTTATTCGCTATTCATAATAGCAGAAAACGAAAATAAGCATTCGGCATAACTGTCGTATTTAAGAGCAGCAATATATTTATGTCTTAGAATATTGTTAATTGGACATTTTTTTCAATATTTTTTCAGTTTCTCAATAATTTTACTTGACTTACAAATAAGTCATTTGATTAGTGCAAATCTATAAAATACTATAATATTATGATTCTTTGATAAGATCATGATTTATAAAATTATATCGTTTTTATGCAGGAACATTGTCGGTTAAAGACAATTTGTGTTTACTATATACTTGACAAACAAAATTCCATTAAAAATGTGGACAATTTTTTTAATTTTCAGATCTGACTTTGAAGAATTTTATTGTTAAACAAGATACGAGAAAACTTTTAGAATATTCTTTACGATTACAGGAAAATGTCGACCAATTTTTCATTCTAATACTTTTTACTACCTGAAAAGCACCTTTGCATAAAAATTTGTCTTTACCATTCGTCGTGTTCATACGCTTTGAAATATGTTATCTAATTTCACAACGGAAAGAATATATATATATATATATATTATAAACGCATATTGTAAAAGAATTATTCTGTAATTACTTCAATAAGTAGTTATAGTTCAATAAGCTTTTATAGTTTCAAATGGTAAAAAATAAATAAATAAATAAATAAATATAAAGTTATTTAATCGTTTTTCAAAATCGTCCTTTTGAATTTAAATTCTTAGTTAATATTACGAGATTTTTAAGAATTTTCCAACGAATAATAATACAAGATAACGGTCAATTAATTTTTTATTGATATAAGTATTTAAGAAATAAAATACATAAAGTAAAGTTTTACTTTTTAATTTCTTTCTCGATCGAGAGAGCTTATTTCGATAACAATTATTAATGTCGATTTAAAAAAAAAATATAATAAATTCGCGTACAACAATAACTTATCACTGCTTAATTAGAAGCAATTATTATCATTATTTAAATAAGAATAATTCCATTTCGTTGTAAGTGTCGACACTCTTAAATGAGCTTCATCTCGGGAATATTGCGGCAGTAAAATAAACTTTGAGTCGTAGGATCATATTTTTGGAATATTTGTGAAGTAGTCGCTCCGAGTTTTATTAGACTACGTATTCTATCACATCGTCTAAAATCTATCTATACAAAGTTACCTATGTATGTCTCTGTCGAGATCTAAGTGCAAAATTTAGTAGCTTTATGACTGAGGGTAGGTTATATAACCCCACTTGGCATTCACCTATACGGAGTTATTGATGCTGGTCTTCAGGTATAACTTTTTGTCATTTTATTAACTTTACCGAATGAGACATTGTCGATTATGAAAAGCTATAAAACTTATTGAAAAATGTGCAAAAGACAATATTCGGTCACTTACGTATAAAGAGCTTTCAACAATAAAATTAAGCATGTATTCAAAAATTCATTACATTCTAAAGAATATAGATAAATATACAAATGCCATTGTTACATGATAATTAAAATGATTTAAACGAAGATTAAATTCACAAGTGTATAAATTTACAAGTGTATTCTATTTGAATAAATTGTATGAGTATTCTCTTACAATTGGCTTTCATGAATGCGTTACGCCTTCCAATCAATACATTCATATTCGTCAATTAACAATAAAATATTTTATAAATTATAACATGTCGTAATTACTTATTGTAACGTTAGTGATTGCATACAAATTTAATTCAAAATTTCTTTTACAATTAAGCAATAATATATTGAATATCGAACACTATTGAAACATTATTTAGCAGACCAAATTTATACTCGAACTATCAATTTAAAATGCACTTTCCAACCCCTTATTTAACTTTAAAATTAAAGTTAATTACATAGAATTAATAATGCTATTTAAGGATTCGGATATGAGGCAAATAAGTTTTTTAAATATATTATTATTATAACATTAATATATTTATTATAATACTATATTAACAATGTATATATGATCGTTATGTATTGTATCATGTACATCAAGAATGTAAGAAGCAACAATAAATTCAATATAAACTTATTAAATTTACAAAATATCTTAGCTTACTTTGTCTTGAAAGAATATAATTATAATAATAAAATATCTCTTGTAAGTACAATCTAAAAATTGAAATGTATATCGAAAATGTTAATATTGTCATAAAAATAAAGAAAAAGAAACGGTGAACGGCGAAGCGCGAGATGGCGAAAGAAATTGAGCGGAAGTGTTGAGAAGGTAGAAGCCGGAGAAAATAATTACAAGCTGCATCTTATTCACTCTTACTTTAGTCTATACTTTTCTTCTAGTTACGGTATTCGTTGCCTTTATTTATTGATAAGGGAAAGAACAGACGTGTAAATTCATTCGTATTTAAATTATTGAAACAATAAGAAAAATTAAAATAATATCTCTATGTTATCTTCACATACCTACATACATACATACATACATATATATATATATATATAAATAGATGTACATATGTAATAGTAAAACTATAATAATATAATGAGCTTATAAAAGTGAAAACAAATCCTTCATAATTTCATAAATCGAATTTGTTTGAAGTAAAATATTCTAACGCTATCCGAGACCTTTTGACATAACAATTTAACTGGCATTAAAATGATTAAGGGACTTATTCAAATAAAATAAAACTTTGGCTATTTTTTTTTTTTTTTCTTAACCGAGCTTTACATTTAATGAAAAAATTATCATATAAATTGGATAAAATTGAACAGCAAGAGTCGTATATAATATTTCAAAAACCATACGAATAAACTTTGTGAAAAAAAAAAATATTCCCAATCACGGACTCGACTAGTTCAGCAAATACGAATAAAAAAATACACGAACTCTTTTATTGTTCCACAATTAAATTTGATTGAGATATAGTTGGAAAATTCTATTGTTTAATATATCATGCTAAACAATTAGCCCGTTCGCATTTTATTATTAATCTCGAGCTGGCTGTAATAATTTTTAGCCAAGTTTTTTCCACGCATTATGAATTTTCTGATTTTAGATTTTCAAATGTCCTCGTGTATTTATAAATATTACGATAAATGGAGAATTTATGAGATACCGAGTTATGAGAGACGGTGACAATCAATATTAGCCTATAAATCTTATGTATAAATTGTTTACAATTAACATTATTAACGATGTATTGAAATTGTAGCGAAATGTACAGATTACTAATGCAAATGTCTCTTAAATGCTGATTAATTCAATGTCAAAAATATTTTAAACAATTAATATTTTATTATTGCTCGTGCAGAGAATGAGTAATGAACATTAGCGAGCGGACGGTGCTCCATAAATTCTTTAACCTATTGGGTACAAGCAAAGTGCTCGGATAAAAATTAAAAATGCCTTCGCCTAGAAGAGATGGGATGAACGTGAATGGAAATAATGGATATTGCCGAAATTGATAAACTTGGTAAGGCGATAAGTTTGAGTTTGGATTCGGTTGAGAATGCGCTCAAATGCTCGGGTTATACCTCCTCGTCCTCCTCCTCCTTCTCGCCGAGCGCCCTTTAGAAGGAAGCCCGTCATAGGAGGAACCGGCAATTAGCGTAGATGAAGTATAATTATCGTTCATCGGCGGCGGCGGCGGCGGCGGCGGCTCGCCGATGCTTCCACGACGATTTCCAAGACATTTCATTAAAAGCCGCGAGGGTGAGAGGCTTCGCAGTTGCCTTTGAAGAGGAAAATTAGATTGCCCCCTTTCGTGTGATGTGCCTCGCTCCCAAACTTTCACCATGTCCATCCATGCTGCTGCTGTAAGTTCCTTTCGATTTCCCTCGAAAATCTAATCTTATTCGACTAGTGAACTTACTTCTTCGACTTCTCTCCTCGGGCTCTCCTCGACTGCACGAGCAAACCCCTTACATATCCTACTCTCCATACATATTTCACGTATCCTTAGAAAAAGCTATTCCGAATCCACGCACATACCCGCCTACGGCCAATCTCCGGAAACAAAATCATACGGATCGCCGAGATTTTTTTTAACCCACCACTCACCGGACGATATTTCAATCGTGGCAGAAATAATTCTTAAACTCATTTCGAGAAATATCAATGAGAAAGTGGTCGACAGTCAAAGTCTTCTTAGCCTTGTTTGGAGGAAAGCCGGACAATCTGCGCCCTTAATACACTACGACCCTGTTATAATTTTATAAAATTGTAATCCGACGGGATAAAAATGGGCCCTTGGAGATCAGAAAATAATTTAAAGTGTCAATTGAAAATTGAGCCAAGAGATGCGTCATGAAACCGAACAGGAACGACTACTTAAGGATCTACTTAAAACGTTCTTGAGTTCTGTCTGGCCGTGCTCGGAACGCTCTTACGCCAATTTACGAGGGCTGACACAAAAAATGAGTAACTTCCTTAGCGGTAAACCGATAGAAACAAGATGAATGAGGATCAAAACAACTTTTATAGCTGCAGTCGTCAACATCGTCTATCGAGCCGATAAATTAAGTTATTATCACATTTTTTTAATTAACTCGATACAAATTTTCTTCGGATTTTTTCTTTCTTCTTTTTTTTTTTTTTTTATTTTTTTATTGTTATCCAATTGATTTCTGACAATACCTACTAGTTGATAAATTTAACAAATTTTGCATTTTAGCGGCAATTAACATTACATGTAATACATTAGCCTTTTGTTATTTCATAAGATCTTTAATGATATTGAAAAGGAAGGTAAAAAAAACATAGAAATTATTTTTTTATTTTAAACGTAATTTTCGTAAATTATCGTATATTCGTACTGATCACGTTTAAATTTTCCATAGTATGTAAAAAATAATTATTTTCTACTGTGCTAGATTTATTGTTTAAATGTTTAAAGTGTCAGAGAGTGTTTGAAAAATCGAAATTATTTTTGTTTATTTCTTGTTATATTATTTTCTTCTTTACATTAAAGTTTCGCGCACTTTGTCAAGACGGGAAACTTTATTTATTCCACATTCACCTTTTATCGGTCTATCGAATCTGCTGTGGCCACCTGTCAGAGACCAAGAGGATAACATTGATGAGAGAGCGACGGGCGGAGAGAGGGGGGAGGGGGTGGCGGACGTAAAGTAGCTTATTTAAATTGATCCAACTTTATAAAATTTGGTCTATTGCGTTATGATGTTGCTTCGGTAGGAGTTCCGAGTCTCCAGAAAAACCAATCTGTCCTTTTCTTTGAAACATATATTCGAATCTCGTGTTGTAGTAAACAACACCTACTGGTATGAATAAAAAAAATCGACCTACCTGTCCGATAGGAAACTTCTCTCATTTAAAATTTTATGGACATTAAAAAGACTGTATTAATAAAATTCTTCTTCCTTGCACATTCTTATCGTCAATAAAATTCATAAATTTCATGATTTTTATAATATTCGACGCTTTTTCTTCTATCCAAATGAAAATGCTTAATTTCTTAACAATAATTGCTTAATCTTTTAATTATCGGCTTTTAAAATTGTTTTTAATTCTTGAATGGTAGTTTAACGATATAAATTATTTATGTCTACGACATTTTATGAAACTCCAAAACGTCCACATATATTAACGCACTAGTTTTATTATTTAGTACAAGCTGAAAATGTATGAATTGTGAAGAGTATAATATATATATATATATATAGTAGGGAAAGCAAAGCATATTACAGAATTGGTGAGGTTAAAACAGAATGTGTTAAATCCAGTATAAATACGCAATTGGAATTTTTGAATAATACCTGCTGAATGACTATTTGTATTGTGAGAGAAGCGAATCCCTCGATAGCATTATTCAATGGTATAATCTTTATTTGTATTGAAAGGGCGGCTTTATTCGTACCTAATATCATCCATCCCATTCAATAATGAAAAGGCGGGGAAGAAATTAAAAGAAAGAAGTTTATTGTTTGGGAACGAGCCCGGCGCACATACACACGAGAGACTAGACACATGGCAACAACTAGCGGGGATGAAAAGTGTGGCATAGTAACGATGGTCGGTGGTTGCAAACACCCAAGGACCAATCAGCTTAAAATGTAACCTAGCGAACGTGCGAGACTCCTACTATGTTTACCTATATCTGTGTTTATATGCGCATTTGGCATTAGTATGCGGTCGCATGGATGGAGACATCGGCTAGTCGGGGGAGCACGTCCCCGTATACGTGCATATAAATACGGGGCCACTTGTATATTAGAGAGTTACGTTACGGGACATACAGAACTCGAGTAAGCACAGTTGATTCCGCCTGTGTTGACAAATCCATTGGCGTGTGCTCGAGCAAGAACGTAACTCGTAACCGTTACAGCGCCAATTCATGATATGAGACTGAGAGTTGGAAAATTGGACGTCGAATAACGAGGAGAAATAAAAATAAATAAATAAATAAATAAATAAATAAAGGCGAAGGGCTGGCAATTTGTTTAATTACGTGGACGACTGATGATCCAAATCAGCCCGTATACGTGCCCATATACGTGCCCATATACGTGCCCATATACGTGCTCATATACATGCCCATATACATGCCTATCCGTATCAGGAGCACGAGTTTTCGATTGCAAACGCTCGTCGCGCTGCCGAACAACTCACTGACGCTCGATTAAAGTCCCTGTAATTGTCTAACCCCAATCCCCCCCCACCCCGCCAACCATTTTACATCGCTTGCCCTATTTCCTCTTAGACAACTCGTTTCCAGCTGTCTATCCGTAGCCAGGACGGCTTCCATCACCACTTCGATCCCCCAATTATTAAACTCTATATAAAGTTTCTTCCGTTTCTTCTAATTTCTGCTTTTATGACGTCTTGATTTATTGCAGATAATAACATGTCAGCGAAACAGCTTATACGATGGTTTTACAAAATATCTATGTACGATTGTTCTTTACGTAGATTTTGAAGATTTTAAAAAATATCAACATACTTGGCCACTTTTGCATTTATTATCAAGTGCCAACTAGACATTCTTAAATATCTTTTTCGTACGAATTTCTATATTATTTGTCGGAGGCCGGTTAATTGACGCGGGCAAATCAGTCGCGCGAGACGTCGCGTGGTGTCGCATCTAATTAATCTGATTACAGACCCGAGGTCGTACAGATCGAGTGAGAATACAGAGCATTTTTTCTGATTCTTCTCACGCTGACCGCAGAATATTAGTTTATAGTGTAAATTCTGTAAGAGTTGGGTAAAGCTGTGGGCATTGCGATTTGCAGAAAGGGTACGAGCCGAGACCCTCATTAGTGATCACTCGCGAAGTGATCAATAAGAATCATTCGCGTGACATCGTGGCACTTGCTGCTGATGGTAGGGCGGTTCGGAGACAAGGAGTTCCCGAGTCAACCCCAGTGGGAAACTTCCCTGGAAATAGAGAATCAGCATGTCTCGGTGGCCGATCCAGATGACAGGGATAGAGAGAGAGAGAGAGAGAGAGAGAGAGACGTTGGAGACGACCCGGTGTCCGCACCCACACATAAGGATCGGCCACCCCAAGACGTCCGAACTGTGTGGACTGTGTCGAGACGCACCGGTGCCACGACTGGGGTTGCGTAAATTTCTATGCGATAGCTCTCCGTAACGCGAAAACGTCCGAATACTATAATATTGTTCAAGTCGCTTGTAAATTTGCGTGCGTGAGTGAGTGCGAGAAGGTTTTTTTTTACGCCTTGCGGCGACCGATTAGGGCAATATAAAATAAAGAAAAATCATTTTATCTTTAACACTCAAACAGCGACTTTTATTTTTCCTCCTGTTATCCTTTATTTATTTCAGAACTCACGGATACGGTAAGAAGCTTATAAATTGCTACAGTGCTCGAGTATACAAATTGAAAATTTTCATTATATTCACGACCTATTTATATTTACAATAAAGTGTGAAAAATATTATGCTTTGTTGCAACCACAGAAAACCAGATGAGATAATATAATCTATAAAAGTATTTACGAATATCTATGCTTTCTCAATCGAGATTCGTCAATAGAAGAACAAAGTAAAGGAGCATTCGTATGTACAAAATATTGTCTTTCTTTCATAGTTGGGAGAATTATTAAAGCGATGGCTATTAACAATGGAGTTAAAAATTCTCAATGGAGATCTTTTAATTTACATATACTACAAACATATGAAATTCTATTCAATTCTAAAGTAGATTCGAGTATCATTCAATAAATTCAAATTGATTAAAAGAAGAAAAAAAACAACAACAACAACAACAACATTTAGGAGTAATTATATATATATAATTTTATAAAAATTCGAGGTGTAGGGATGATTTGTTCATAACTGAGCATTACGATGTGACCTTATATGTAATAATACGGCAAAGAAAATTGTAATCAAAATCGTATTTCAAATGTATGAAACGTATAATTACATTTGAAGCAAGCATTTGCCTCGGCCAAATATCAATTAGTTAGGAATTCTAAAAGAAGAATTAAAATTCTATGTTTATTAATGCACGGAAATACAGCATAAAAGAGTAAGAGTAAAATAATTATTTGACCATGAAATAACATTGGTTTACTAAAATTAATTTATTAACCAACTTTAAATGGGTAAAAAAAAAATATTAAATATTACATATGAATGGTACTGCATAGTTATTAACAATACGAGAGGATTGGAGAGCCAGTAATTGTATTAATAAAATATTCTTATAGAAGAGGTGTATCAATTCAATCTTATGAGTGGTCTTATATAGTTGGTAATGTTGAGGACCGTTTCGAAGCTGCTTTCTGTTTCATAGCCATTGAAGGGGATTAGAAAGCATGGCTAATTTTGGCAAGGATTCAAACATGCTTTGGAGAGTCTTTTGTTAGGAATAGGTAGGTGGCTGGCTCACCAGCACAGACCTTGAATCTCCTGTATCATCGACAAGGATCGCCTAGACCATACATAGGTGATCCATACTCGATGGAACAGGCTCGAACGTGCCTGTACTTTCACCTTTTCTTCTTTCTCTCTTTTTTTTTCTTTTCTTTTTCTTTTTTTTTTTTTTTTTTTTTTTTTTAATTCAATCGACTTCGTACATACAGGCGAGCCTTAGGTACATGTAATATACATACATGTCCTTTGCGTATTGTGAGCATTTGTCTTACCATTATGTTGTAAGTCACGTATTCTTTCCTTCTTTCCTATTGTCGTTAATGGCTTTTCTTATTTCGCTTCTACAGACTGTCCATTACCTAAATAAGCTATGATCCATCGAAAGTACATTTTATTCTTTACCGTTCGATTTAGATCTTACAAATTGTTTGCCCGTATTAGCAATTTGGCAAAAAGTCAGACTCAGTTGCGGTAAAAGACTCTCGAACATGCACCAACGACGCTCCTCCTCAGTTCATTTTGTTTACCCATACATCAAGTTTTTCTTGACGACTCCAACTGCTGAAGATGCCGAAGCCAATCACCGACGTAATATCCTGTTATATACTATACTACTATACTATACTATACTATACTATACTAAAAGAAAGAGGAAGAAAAAAAAACAAAAAAATTTCCACAATCTACAATCTACAATAATAATGTCTTTTATGAATAATTCAAAATTTTAATCCTTATCGGTGCTCGAATCCACCTTGATTGTATTTTTTTATTCTACGCCCGTCCATTACCGTTAATGCATTTTAAGAAATGGTTGGCCCCCATACTTTATGCTATTTCAATGTTCATATAATATTGATATTATCGCAGCTCCGATAATGCATACAGAGGAAGGAGGTGAAAAGAAAAATATATTACTTTTTCCTGTTATTAGCTGCGCGCGCTGAAATCATTCGTAATTTACGAATCATTTGTGTTATGAATTCATAAGTAAGAATCGTACGGGAATGCAAATACGTATAAACATATAACAGCTTCATAATTTAATGTATAGGTCTTTTTTTTTTAATTCTATTTATTTATAAACGAATCAAATTTACTTGTGCTGTGATCGAAAATTAATTATTGAAAGCCGCTATTGTCTAAATTATTTCAAAATTTTAAAAATAAATCAATTTACATTAATATTTAGTTTAAAGTAATACTAATGTTTTATTTTTAAATGAAACCTGTCTCTTTATTCAATCAGAATTAAATGATCAAACAATCTGATGATAAGCTGATGATTCCTGCCGATTCTTTTGTTTCCCTAGGGATTTTCTCGCAATAATTAATTTGCAATTTCGGCTGATGGTATGCTTTTATCGTATACGAAACAAGTTTATTAAAGATAGTTTACTCTTCTATTGTTTGCCTTGTTTACTCGTTCTGTTGAAATTTCTTATATGTATCATCTCCGACTAACAAATGCGAGCTTTCTGCTTGTTATTTACAAAGGATTTTCTATAGGGGGAAAAAAAAATGTAAATACGCTAACGTCAATAGAAGATAAATATTTATAAATCTTTGAATAAATTTTTAAAGAATTTCTCATTATAAGCTACAGTTTGATGTCAATCATTCTATGGGAATGAAATGTATTGAGGGTAAGTTAATACAGGATCTAGTAATTAATGTAATAAATCTTGATAGTGTAAAGAAAGCAGTGGTACGAGTTACGATTTATCTATTACCTCTACTGCTTCTTTTCTCTTATCCTAGCACTCGTTTGCTAATTGGTTTTCATCTTACGCATTTCAAAGTACGAATCATTCCCCAACAAATATTCTTCTTCCTATTTGATAAGCACAAGAAATCTTTTACCTTCTTTCCATCCTTAGTTGAATAAACTTAGCTTATGCCTCTTTTATCTTAGCGACCGAGATAATCCTTTTTAGCGTTGCTCCTGCAACTAGGAAACATTGTTCCTTTAGCTTTAAAAAGAAAACTGATGAAGAAGGACGTGAATGCTCGTTTTTCGCATTAGCATACGTCCACTGGAGAGCAGATGGTTTTTCAGATCCCCACAAATGAGTTAAAAATGAGAAACAACTTTCTCTTAATTCATTAAATAAAGTCTTTTATAATTAAATTAAAGTAATCTATCTTATTATTCGTAGATATTAATAATACCTCTGTATTATTTTTAATGGTTTATAATCGTTTATGGACGTAATACCTAACTAAAATATTAGTTTTTTTAACATTTTTAATCGATTGTTTATAATACTCGAAATTATTGTAAAACCAATGGAAATGTTGACCATTATGTTGTGACAAGAAATATCTTGGAAGAATATATCAAACAAATTGTAAGGTAAGTAAGTGTCGAATAAAGATATCGAGTATGTAGGTACGATTTTTTTTTAACGTCTACTCAATGAATTTCATTGATACGAACTTCTAACTATTAAGTACAAATGATTTAAGCGATAAAATCTATATATGAGGGTGACATAGTAATGAGAGATAATAATTTCAATATAATTTTAAAATTCGAATTGCATAAATAATATTTTAATAAAATTTTATTGACCTATAATTGATTGAACTATAACAATTTTTTTATAATATTTAACTGATATGAGAACAATATTTTTTTTATGTTTTCTCAATATATTATGTAATTACAATTTTTTGGCTGTAGTATTTATCTAAAAATTGTATTCTCCTAAATAAATGTTTATTTTATTATAAAAATAATACGAAATTTAATCAGTAGAATAAACATTTAGCATGGCCCATGCGTTATTACACTTAAATTATTTATATTTTAAAGAAAGATTCATATTTTTTTAGAGGATGAAATTTGAAGATCGACAGGTATAATTTTCTGTTATTTTGATGTATTCAGTTTAAATGTAAACGCGTTTAAGTAATTCTGCTTCTAATTATTTATGTCTATTTATTAACTAAATGAAACAAACTCATAATATGTTTAAGTGGAATTTTATTTGAAATAACTGAGTCTTAATCTACTTCAGCTTCTCAGATACAAAGATATTTTTCAACCAGAAAAACCTTTTCACTAAGTAAGTATAATTAAATTAATCACCAAGTACGAAAATTATTCATTCTAACTAGGTGGGAAAAAAAGTAGATATAATAAAAATATATTATTAGTAAGCGTAAGTGTGTGTATATTGGGCGTGAATATATTTAAAGTAATTAAAAAGTAGCAGTTCATAGATTGTACATTATTTAGTATAAAATATGTTAATTTAAATTTTAATTACAGTATTAAAAATAATGAAAACTATTATCTGTGGAATTGCACTGTCTCTAACGAGAAATTAAAGGAGAAAGATACAGCTCGACTTATTAGAAGGAAGTGTTTTTTTTTCTCTCGTTATAAAACACCTACGTAATTATTTTTTTCGACGTGGGAGAGGAGGGGGCGAGGAAAATTACAGGAGCTTTAGTTTAATTAAAAATAGATATAATTTTCAAGACAAAAAATTACTCGGAAAACGTGTGACGTTGAGCTTATTACGCTTGGCTGAGTGTCGTATTTATGTCATGTATCCGAGTAGTATTCGCACCTCTTATTCATTCGTCAAGATTCTGCGATTGGAAAAAAGTAAAGTTGGTTATAGATTTTTCACGTTATTACTAAGATTTAAGAGGCTCGTTAATAAGTGCGAGCACGTGACAAGCCACGTATGAGTAATTATTTTAAGAACTTTATTGGATTTACGGCCTCTCGCCAAAATGCAGAAAGAATACAAGCCGAAGGACAATAGATTAGAGAGGAACGTGGGCACAATAAACGGAAGCCAATCACAAGAATGTATTAACCAATCAGAGGCAATCTTTAACAAACAACTCTACTCTAACATTTTAGGTGCTTAGATTCGCGTGCAAAGGCACGGACACATACGCACGCGCGCACTTTATTGTTGAGATGAGAAAGTGCATGTGCGATAGGTTGAAGTTACCGTAAAGAACCGAGCACCGAGGGCAAACTCGGGGGGAGGGGGAGATGGGGGCAGAGAGAGAGAGAGAGAGAGAGAGAGAGAGAGCAACGGTTAATTTTCGTCTCAAAGTTCTCTTACAAATGAGATCGGCCAGTCGTGATGAGGTGAGAGAATAAAAGGGAAAGAAAAAGAGAAACTTGCTATATATGCTAGATAGAGGGGAAGCGCGCGACAAAAAGGGATCAATGCTTGCGTGAAAGAGGAGGCAGACGTATTCATGGGAAAAGAGAGAATAAGGAGAATGGGCGGCTGATAAGAGAAAAAGGAAATGAGTTGCATGAGTAGCACGAGTCGCTTGACTCTAGATCACACTAACGACTACGGTTCATCTCTTGTGAAGCAGTGAAATTGCCAATCAAATATTCAAGTTGCTTGTAGAACAGTAATAAAGAGTGTATTAAAAGAGCCTATCGTATGTACCAACACAGCTGCCGTCCCTCCGACTAACTACTTTGCCTGGCTTTTCAGCCTTTCAATGGAAATCAGGAAAGCCAAGAAGGGAAAGGGAAAGTTTAGAATTGTACGGTTGAGAAGGAGGGAAAGATAGGAGACAAGTGTTACGGGGCTCGAAGTGTGAGCGAGAGACTGAAGGCGCAAAGACAATTAGACTATCAAATTTGTGTAAGAACAAGAAGTAAGAAAGAGAGAGGATAAGAGCTTGTTTACATAGAACCAACATCCGATTTTCCATTGTTAATAAGCCCCAAAGTCTTACGTCGGAGAGCACTTGGCACAAATAATGAAGCTCATGCGCCGCTCATAGCTCATACCCCACGGCCCCTATATTCTCCCTATATTCTATTCCCATAGTTTCGCCTGCCAAATACATTTTGTCTCCCTCCCTCCCTCCCGCCGCGCTAATTCATCCGATTGATCAGAAAATCAGTCGTTTACAGTGACTCGAAAGCAATCGTTTAAATGTCCTTGCATTCGATTTCCAATCGATAGCGGCTAAATTCCTCGAATAAGTTACTTTTAATTATCTCATTCAAGATGTTTCGATTCATAAAAGTTTCTAAAGTCTTACATTATAGCTAAAATATAAGATATAAAACAACGGAATGCAGATTACGCTGTATTCTGATAATGCGAATGGGATATAAATTATCTATTATCATTTTACATTAACTTACGCAAGTATTTAAATTTCTCTCAACGATATACTTGATTCAATGTAATTAATAAAAGACAGTCAATGGTAGGGCGGTGTGAAGGGAGAAAAATTTTGCGTTACGAGTGAGTGCGAGGGTGGGTGGGGGGAGGGGAGGGTAATTTGCTCGCTCGCTCGCTCGCTCGCTCGTTACGGTATTTCAAAATCCGCGATTAATTACGTTACTGTATAATCCGGGTATTGATTGATATTTTAGGCTTGAGTTTTAATGTAATGAGGTAAGGCGCGCGCGCGGATAGAACGGCGAGGAAGTTAACTTAAGTAGGGAATGCGCGAAAAAAAAGTTGGGAAAATGAAACGGAGGGCGAATGTCTGTAATCCGAGGGAAAGTCATGAAAATGAAATACTCTGAGAGCGTGCGTAAAGCGAGCGGAGCGTCCGAGCTTAGGGAGAAGAGCATTTTTTTCTCCTGTCAATGGTCGTAATGGCAGTGTCCACGAGTAAGTCATTAGCCGTCGCTTTAAAATCCCTTTGCGGATTAAAGCAGGACGAATAGAAATGATTGGACGGCGATGCTGGGATTTGTTGAGCGGGTGGCAAGGGGGTCAAGGGGGGGGGGGGCGCTGTTTAGAGTATGCAAGAACTATGATTACCAGCATTGTCAGGCCATAATCAAATTTCCCCGGAAGACGAAAATGGTGTTCCCGAACTTCATTAACGTTCTGGTCGCGGGACGTATACGCGGCGCATAGTGCAGAGCCGTGGCAGGTCAGGTCATAGAGAAACTGTTGGTAGTGGAGGAGGAGGAGGAGGAGGAGGAGGAGGAGTAGTAGGAGGAAGAGGGGGGATGGGGGGATTGCGTAGGATGTCATTCGTGTCGAATACGTCTAAATATTGAATTAGTCGCTAATTGAAGTGGCCGATATTATTCCAAGCGGGACGCGTGTGTCCTTTATAATTAATTACTGCGGGGACGTATCGATCTCTTCCCGCCTTTATTTATTCCCATATTTATCGTTATATATAAATATCGAAATATTTATATGCAGTTGTTGCCTTCGTACGCCTCAAGATACGCCGCCTCAAGATACGTAAAGCCTTATTATACCTACGTACGTATTTTTAATGACTGGCTAAAATATTATTACGTCGCAGCTCTATCCACTCTAGCTTTAAATACATTCAAATCGATAGAATTTTTTCCCATATACTCATTGTACAAGTAGTTCTCATGCCGAATTTTCCAATTGTTTATACAAATGTATTCAGTATATATAATATTATACATACATATAAGCTAGTTATTAAACTTTTTATCTTATTGACATAGGATTCGATTTTTTTTTTTTTTATAATCAAATGTCTTACTACATTATAAATTTCATTTGGACTTAATATTGTTACTTAATGTACGTATTATACGTGTTCTTTAAACGTAATTGAAAATTATTAATGCACGTTATTATAATATCGTAGTTTGAAAATTCTTCATTTAGGAAAAGACAAGTTAACGTGCGGAAAATTTAAATATTAACAATTCCTTAATAAATACGTAAAGAAAGCTGTTTATATGTGAGAGGGAAATATTGAAGATACTGTGTAAGGGACAATTTGTCGTCTCGTTAGTGCCGGCTGGCAAGAATATAAGCTCTCTAAAGAAATATCGAGAAACAGAAATGGCGGCCGAATATGAAACTCGTCGCGCACGTGCGAAGCAAGAAAAAGGAGAGAAAATTAAAACCGAGCCTGGTCCCTCTCTCTCTCTCTCTCTCTCTCTCTCTCTCTCTCTCTACCTTTCTATATATATACATATGTGGGGTATATAGACAAAAAAGATGCCGCTTGATCATTACTTCACTACTTTAGAAGAATCTCTTAAAGCTAGAGATATTCAATTAAGCCTTGAGAATCAACAAAGATTGAAGTATTTTTTTTTTTTATTTTTTAGTTTAAATATAAGATTTTAAAACAATCAATGTTAACATTCACCGACACTATAAACATTTCGAAGGTAGTTAATGAAGTAAAAAAGTATACTCAATGTGTATGCATGAATGTATATACAAAGGCATAGGGAATGAGACTATTTTCGGATCTTCATTATCTTAATATTATTTTCTTGACTTATGTTTACAGATTCGGAGACGAGCAGCTATTCCATCGCAAAAGCTTGTATTTACGCAAGATTCAATAAGAGACAATAATTTATTTTTAAAATACGCTGTTTAAAAAATCTTTTTCACATAGTCTAATGAATATTGATTGAGAAAGGAATCATGGGAGCTTAGACGATTATATTACATTATTAAGAATCTTTCGTATTTTTCATTCTGTGAAAGAATTATTGTATTGTTAAAGTGGAGTCAGATGAGAAGATTTAGGTAATATTAGGTAATAATTAAATAAAAATGGGTTCGTAAAGAGTCGGACATTATGGGCTCATCAGTGACATTGTTTAGGACAATCCTAACTTATAGCTTTAGACGAGATGAAGGGGACTCGCTTTTATACAGCAACCATAACGCCTTTCCACTACTTGTACGGGTATAATCTCTCACGCTAATCTCTTTTGGTTACGTATATATCTTCCTTAGCGTATGCATACCTCGGTCTTCTCATGTACAAAAAATATAAGAAGAATAAAAGTCTTATCCACTTCACTGTCAACCCGATAAGACGTAAAATTCTATTTTCTATGCCAAAAATATCAACGGTAATGTATATATTTATATATACATACGTATAAATAATAATTCCTCGAACAGAATCGAATAGGTCTTGAACTTAATTATATTGTATTTATGGCGACTAATAGGCAGAATGGTAAATTCGGCCTCAGTCTAGCAGTCGATGAAAATTCAAATCAAATGCTGTTTTTCTAGAGTTTAAGGAAAGAAATAATTCATAGATCGAATGAAAACTTTGGAAAACTAATGAATTCCTCCAAAGAAATTCGTAAGTGGTTCGTTATTTTTGCCGCCTCTTCTAACGAGGATTAACGCAAAAAAGAATTCCAAGTCTATTGGAGAAGCGCTTAATTCTTGGTCTTTGGTCTTTACTTCTTTATTGAAATGCTCGGAAATATAAAAGTGGAGATTACTATTTAAGGCAAACTCCAACAAATTTACTTTCTCTCCCGAGGTAATTAATGTTTCTTCTTCTACTTTTACTTTTACTTTTCTTTATTTTTTTTTTTTGTTCACTAACAATCTTTAATAATATTATTATTATTACAAGAGGGTATTCGTCCTCGGCCGTGTTCCGCTCGACATGCGCTCGCAATGTCCCGCGAACCCATACACCTTACTTACGTACCTTACTCACGGAATTATCAATAACTAAGAGCTATTAATTTTTTTACTAAGCTCATGTAAGATTTCGTTAAATTATCGTAGACATTAATTTGGGTTCTCGTCTCGGAAGGGTGCGCGCGTCAAGGGAGTAATTTATTTATAACTAATCGCGGCGGTTGTTGGGAGTGTTAAGAGAGACAAACTGGCTGGTTAAACAAGCCTCTCTATATTATATGCGAGTCCCTCAGGCAACGTTAGGCTATGTTGGGATATAAAAGTGATTCCTACATTGAGCGAACTTACCCTCTGAGCATATAGCGTGCGCGGGGTAGGGGCTGGGGGAGGGGGGAGAAGCCGATCTACAAGAAGAGCCTTTATTGTCGAGCCCCCTTTGCCCCGCTTTAGAATGAATTTTGTTTACATTTTCATATACACATCAGCTCCCGTATACAAACACGTATCGCAGTAATGATTGATGAATATCGCTCCATCTTCGGGCCGATCGAGGATCTTTAAAAATTTTTAATTTTACCGTCCGCTAAGATTTTACTTCTTTCTCTTCCTCTTTACTAAAGAAACCATAAATTACTTAAAAACTGATGCCTCAGATTTAAAAAGAAAGATATTAAAAATGAAATAATAACTCTGCTTTCTTCGTTCAATCGTTCCTTACCTTTAATAATTTATTGTAAATCATAAGTTATTTCACAATTTATATAGATCTTTGGAATATACGTCTTATTGCTAAAACAATGATAATAATTGTAGAACTAGTATACGTCTAGCTCGTAAGAAACAATGACATATATAATTTAAAATTTCTTCTTAAGAATAATCGGTCGGCCATTCGAGAGGAAAGTAGGGACGCTAGAAATGAGATAAGAAGGACGAGTTAATCCGAAGGCTTCGGGGATCATTGTTCATCCAACAAGAATCGGCTCAAAATTGTAAGAGTCTAGCTTCGGTACTTTGGTCATAGAGATTAAAGTATATCCAGAAGGAGTAGCCGCGCGTTACCTTGAATTTCTAAAGGCTCCTACACTAAAATACTACCCTGTCCTTATCCCGTCCATTGGAAATTGATAGCCAGTTTAATATTAAAATTTATTATACAATGTTCGACGACACGTGCGCTTAAAGCCTCGTATTAAATAGTCTTCTTTTCTTTTTTTCTTTCTTTCTTTCTTTCTTTCTTTTTTTTTTTACCTCCACATAGCTGGGATAGGAGATTTTTAAGAATTATAAATACTCGTAATTGCGTAATTCATTTCCTCTCTTTTGCTATTTCGTAGCAGCGATTGTATTTAAAATGTAGACTTATTATTTTAACTTATCGAGATTGAAGACTAGCAATACTAGACATAATGTGAAATATATTAAGTTTCAGATAAATGATTTTAACTTTAAATAAGAATTCGATCAATAAAAATTTTACAACAATTCTATTGGGGCCGTAAATTTAATTTGATCTACAGGTTCAGCAAAGGGTAGGGGATAAAGTTGCAGCTAATAAATGACACCTTCGATTAATTAGAACGAATATTATTTATTTATTTTATACCTACACAGAACATAAGAAAAATCCTCCTTCTCTGTAGAAGGAGGAAAAAGCCCTTTACCTCTAATTTAGCCTAAGTGCATAAAAAACCTCCTTCTCTAAGGAAGGAGGAAAAAGCAGATATCGACCTAAATGTGCGCGACTGGCCAGGCGCTTACGCTTACTAAATCGATACTTATTCTACCGCTCACTCACTAGTATACTTATGAGAGTCGCAACGAGAAGGATTGTCGAAAAGGTAAAGACCGGCCCAATCAGACCTGACCGTCGGCCCTGGCAGTCCAAGGAGATGGGTGACCAGCTGAGACAATCCCCGTTCAACTTGATCGTCAGACCCAGTACGTCCAAGAAGGGGGTTGGCCAGGTGACACAGTCCCATACAGACCCAGTCGGTTCCTCTCGGGCGCAGTCCGATACGTGAGGTGATCGGATGGAGGCGTTCCCGTACCTCCACTCACTGTACTTTTTCACTTCAGCCTCAATTCACACCGTTTAATAATACGGATTACTAATTGCTCGATCACTCCAATGAAGTACCACGCTCGCTCTTCTAAAGCTAGAGAAAAACTAAACTGCTCTCCTTACATTATCTAATTATCGCTTGACCCCCCGCCCTCTCGGGCTGCTTAAAGAAAGACTCCATTGTATATATCTAATAGTGGACTCTCGTGTTACTTGCCGCTAAGAATTTTACTACTCTATAAGCTAAAACTAATATTATTTACAACGCAGACAAAGGGCGATGACTATGGCCTCAAACAAATTCAAATATCATTAAAAGATCTGTTTTTATATAAACAATTCAATTACAGATCTAAAAGTTTACTTTTACAATCACCGTACAAGAGATTTTATACATTTCTTATGCTGCTAGAGAATGTTATATGTTAAATATCCTTGTTTCTCTTTAATTGGCACATTATTAATTTTTTCCTATAAGCAGCTCAAATTATATTATCATTGAATCAATAACAGCAAGCATTAGAGTATTTGTTTTTCCGTCTGCTGAGGTAACGGAAACTGTAGATATATATTTTCTTTTATTGTTTTCGTTCTCGCAACGTTCCTACGTGATCTATGGACGTCTATGTATTATAAATCGCTGATAAAACAATATTCATGTTTAGGTTTAAAAAAAAGTATATAAAAATTGAATGAGTTGAATAATTTTTTCGAAATTTTTATGTATTCAAAGGCGCTGCACAGTATAAAATTGTTTAATAATTATTCCTTAAAAAAAAAAACGAAGATGTATAAGATGTCAAGTAATTATAAGTTTAAGATTAAATAAATTTTTTCATATAAAATATATGAGGAAGTAATTTTAAGTTTAATTTATTTATAACTTGGAGGATGAGTTTTATTTGGAGTTTAATTCTTAATTTATATATTGAGAAGAATCCGGCTTTGAATTAGCGTACTCGCAGTACTGCCGACTACTCTCTTCGGCACTAGAAATTCTTTGAGCTTCTGTGTTCAGACAGATTTCGAGGAAGAGAGGAAGGTTAAATAAGAACTCGGAGATTCGAGCGTAGCGATATTATAATACTCAATAGTGATAAGCTGACCGGAGCGCTGACAATACGCGTTATCTCTAAAATGTTCCGTTTCCGGCTGCGTTACTCCCAAAGGTAGCGCGATTAGCAGTTATATGAAATGCGCGGGAGGTATTTGCTTCCTTTGCACTCGATCGCCTTGCTTTTTGTTGCCCGAAAGAAAGTTGGGCGAAACGTCAATAGCAAAAAAATATCATTGCTTCATTTCGTTCTTCCACCTCTATTATCGCTTCTCCATCCCCTGTCATTCTTATCTTTCTCGATTCCCCCCTCTGCCTCTCACGCCGCGACTCTTTCCCACACATTTACGGAAACATATGCAATCAATAGATGCAATCTCTACGCGTTTGTTCTTCTTTCTAGCGGTCCACGTGGGCTCAAAGAAGAAATTAACCTGCATTGGGGATGATTAAATTTACAGTTGACCAAACAACTTCAAAACCTTTAATGCATATGTACATACGTGTCCGTATATGCGTATATACGTATCTCTATACGTATACGTAGACAATCCATGCTAGATGGAAAATTCTTTTTAGAATATCCTTTCATTTACCTATAATACTAGCTTTGAAAACATCTGTTATGAAAAAATAATAAATATTAATTAAGTGATTTTGCAGAGACTGTTAAATCAATAATATGTAATTTTGAACTAGGATGAAATTAGGATGAAAATCATTATATCGCAATTATATTTTAAGTAATCGAACGTGCACAAAAAGCGATTTAATTTCCTAGGTAATCGTAAGTCGCAGCTGACCAAGTAAAAGTTTTTACTCGTAAGCATTATACATTCAAAGCATTGATTGTTGAGTTTCAAAATAAACATGTACCATTGACTGATAAACAAGCGCTCCCCTTATTCAAGTCCTGAGGTACTTTCAAATGTGCCATCTGAAAAAGCCATCTGAAGAAGCCTCTGAAGCTGACGCACAATGAGCATATTTATGAGTTCAAGTACTCTGGCTGAAAACGAATCTATAGATCTTGTTAATAACTAATGGAAAATATACGAAAATTTAGTGATAAATGTACATTAATTTCTCGAATAGACAAACATCTGTGATATTCTCTGTATGAACGTGCATATTATTTTTTAAATAATTAAATATGTAAATAAATCACCTTTTTCTTTAGAAAAACCAACCTTTTATTCAATACATTTGCATTATTTGTGATTCTCACAAGACAATAATAAAAAAGATCCTTGTTTTTTAATTTTTCTAATGTTTCATATATATATATATATATACATAGAATGGAATAAGAACAAATTTAGATTTCAATATTTTATACTTGTGAGTTACTGTAGAAATTTCTAGAAATTTAATCTTATACGTAGAACGTAGGATTGTTTTAAAAAAGTAAAGTTTTAAAAATTTCCATTGATTTAATTTTATAAAGGTACATGTTCATGAAATATTTTAGAATTTTCTTCTAGATAAAATTTTTTCTAGATTAAAATTTGCGATATTGCTGTAGAATTGCGAGCTGTAGGTCCCGTAAAGATTCGTTACCTTTAAATCTCTGGTCCTCCTTACCCAATTACCAGCAGATCAAATTAAAAGAAATTGTTCTCGATCATTTGAGAAGAATATAAATTTACAGTATTAACACGGATTTTAAATTCTATTTATTCATAAAGCCATTAGAGTCTTCTGAATTTTGTAATAATTCTTTGATTAACTGTCTTAATCCTAATCATCTGTTAATTAATTTTAAATATGAGAATATTAAAATTTTCACAGCTCTAGTAAATTCAGATATTTAATATGATGAGTTTTTAAAGAAAATATTACATAAAACGAAATGCTTTAAATAAGTTTCATGATATTCTATTATAAAATTATCTTTGAATATTTAATAAATAGTGGATGATTAAATAATAATTAATAGAAAATATTTACTAATATGTTATTTTAAATAGTTGATGAGTAGTTGATCACATGGAAATTGATTATTTTATAATTACGTGGACAAGTTTTGGTAAAATATTTGATCGAAATGTTGATATTTTCGCTTAAAGGCTCGGAACGGTTAAAATTTGTAATGAAATATAATATGGAGTCAGTAACAGGTGACTTTTGCTTCAACCTAATTATTATAAATGCAGAGTATCTCGCGAGCTAGATAACGTCGACTAACAGGGTCCTATTATTCCCTCTTCCAGACCTTCTTCAGCATGCACACAACCACTATTTATGACCTCGCAATTCGCTTACGTATATGCGCCTCTCCGCATCTCAACACATACACGTTGCCAGCGATCATTTATGTTAATATTTCCCTTTGAACCGCATCTATTTCTTCACGTCGAGTCCCATCAGAACTTTTTCGTCTTCAAAATATCCTTAATTTATTAAAAGGAAAATTTTTACATACATGTGCATACACAGAATTGCAGACAACGTAAGCTTCGCATTATCTCATACTCAGTTGTATTTCATCATGTGAAGCAGGAATCTTTGTATGAATTTTAATGAAAATGTATTTACCGGCTTAAAATCTTAATTAAAACATGTTTTATATATTATGTACGCAGACATAAGTAGGCCTTTCATTTATATTCGCATACGTAACAATGAAGCATAATACAATGCCGATATCGATACGTATCACTTCGGAATAGCGTTTGTCTTTTATACTACTAAATTCTACTTTCACTGTGTTTTCTTTTTTTATTGTATTTAATATAGAAGACGACGTGATATGAATAGCCATAACTTTCTTTTAATAAAGAATAAAGAAGCCGGTTTTCGTCATAAAAAAAAAAAAAAAAAAAAAAAAAAACTATCTACACATTTCTGTATTTTCTTTAAGTTCTATTCAATTGAATCACAGAAGAATATGAAAATTATTAATGCTAACAGCAATACTCAATACTGATAGTGAAGCTTTGCTTAACATATAAAAGAATACTCGTAATAATCACAATAAATGTAGCTTTTATTTAAATGAAAATCTCTTAGGTCCTAAACAGATCATCAATAGGCCCAATCAACTTATTGACGTTTCCATAGTTACTGTTCATCATAGAGTAATAACCGTACTATGCATACATCCTTAGCTCTGTAATTATTTTCACTATTTTCAATATATAAGATTTACAAACGTATAAAAGTATTTCCTTATAATTGTATTATTTTGTCAATGAATTTCTTTTCGATTCGATAGTATTTTCAAGTTGTTTTATTATTTAAACATTTTGGTGTATCCATAAATTTATTACAAAAATATTAATTATGGATTTATTTTTTTAATATATATATATATATATATGTGTGTGTAAAAAAACAATATTTTTTCTATAATTGAACCAATATTTCGCTTTTCAAATCGTATCAATTATTCTTTTCATAATTTTATCAATGCATCGTAAGGATTCGATACATGCATATGTAACTTTTTCTTAATGCTGCTGAGATTTTTCTTTTCTTAAACGTTATCTTTTTAAATCTAATATTTCTCTTGCTTATTTTTTCTATAAATTTATTCGAATAATTTCACCCTGCTTTATAACCCCATGATATTCCGTATCAAAATCAACTGGCAGTGACATATTTATCTCTTGTGCCGGAGGTGAACTAGAGGATCAATTAAAATCAACATACGAAACTACTATGCAATTAAATATTATAAACAATTTTGAATATTTATAAAATAGCTTCTCGTATACATCGCTTTTTTTTTGTAAATTTCATTTACGTGCAAGAATTCAGTATGTGTAGAATGATGATAAAAGCTGATGAGTTGAGTATGCATAAGCATGTATATTTCATCTTAAGGAGTAAGGCTACAACAGAAATCTGTCTTGCGGTTGTTTTTTTTTTTAAAAGTTCCCATGCAAGGCTGGGACGTTCCCATTTATTTACAAGATCATCTAATTTTTCTTCTTCTTATAGATCTGCTTCTAAAGCACGATGCTAACGATGCAGTTAAAACATTTATTTAGCTTCAATTATTATTTAATCATTTTTAAATATAAAAAACAAAAATACATTTAAATCAATTTTTTTATGAAAATTACATGACAATACGTTTAATTTTGAAAAACACGATATGATAATTTTTAAGTCTTTTTGCATCTTGCTGGAAGAATCAGCTCCACTCGGATTTTGATTGGACCAAATATTTACAAATTTCTTGAAAATCCATCAATGTTAGGATATTCATTAGCAGGTATAAGAACACCAGCTAAACTATCAGCCCTGACGCACACATAGCTCTTATATTTTGAAATATAAATAAATAACCTATTCGACTAATACTTAATTTTTATAATCCATAGAATATGTTTATTAATATATTGTTTATATTTATTATGTAATAATATTTCGTTATATTATATTGAAATAATTTATAAGATTGTAATTGGATTTAAAAATTACTCAAATAGACATATTTTTTAGTAATTTGCATTTAAAGAAAAAAAAAAATTCTGATAAATTTTATGAAATTTATTTACATAACAATTCTTTTAAAACATTTTTTTTATAAGAACAAGAAACTTTAAACTTAAAATATTAATAATATGATTACAGCTATGTGACATATAGCATTACAATAATAATAATGATTCGTGTACTTGTGGCCTCTCTCTTTTACCCTTCGCCTTACGGCAATTTTTGTTGTTTTCATTATGGTTTTACTGGGAGATGTGATCGATATTTTAACAATAAACCTTTTAATTCAAGAAGAGTAATTAATTTTGTATACCAATTTTATTATTGTAGTCGATTCGTATTAATTTGATTTACATGTACGTTAATAAAGTGGGATAATGAAGTTATACTCTGTTTATAATTGCCTTTTACGTCGTAGCCTATTTTTTATTTAAAAATATATTTATAAATAAATATATATATATCAATATTAAAATACTTAATTTAGTAAATATTAACTTTATTACTTTATTGTTTCAGACTTTCTTACTTGACGCGTAGTTTCGAAGCGAGCGTAAGAGCTTGTAAGTGCAATGACCTATGAAAATTTAAATGGTCATCAACGTCCTCTAACTGCAAGAGTCGTCCTCGATGCCGTCAGGTCTGTGCCAGGCAATGGAATTAAGAAATTTTCCGTTTTAGTTTTCGGAAGACCGTGCAGTAAGGACTATCGATTCGGACTTTCGGGTCTTTATAGTCTCTATATTTGAAACAGTGATATCGACGTCACGAATAACGTTGTAATGATCTATTACATTTTATTCGCACTCTCGAGGCTGATCGTGATCGTACGAATAATGAATGTCAACATCTTTAGTTTATCTATTAACGGACATATTTAATTCCCTCAAATATCTCATCATACGGGATCTAAAGCCTTTGTCTTAGCCCTATGCTGATTTTCTAAAAAATCAAGAATCATTGCACCTCGGATCTTGACATTCCCGCCTTAGACGTACTCGGTCAGTTTGGGGATCACCGAACAAGTATAACTTCCCTACCTTCATCGCTACTTTCCCTCAGCTTTATGCTTCACGTATCACAGTTAGCGATCTCTGTTATGGAAGATATAATATGAGTTTAATATAAATTCCGCTTCCTGTCTTGATGTAACGACGATTCGTCATTTAAGAATATAAAAATTCCTGGAACATTAAGCACGTGATTATTTGAGCGGAAAATATTTGTACTCCAACATTGAATAAGACGGTTAAAATTAAATCATCTCCAAAACTATTTTAATTTATATGTGTCAAAGCATATGTGCTGAGCGTCCTCTGTAACTATATTATAAATTAAAAATTGTACGAAGCCTCTAAGGCTCCGAAAAGTATGTAAATCCTGCTACGAAGGTTCGTTTTTATCATGCTTGTCGTTAGAGTGGCATAAGCGCATAAGTAAAATGAATGACAAATTGACCCATACGAACAGAAGGACCAAAGTTTCCAAGGACGACCATGATCCAATATCAGATTATGATGATGATTATGATGCTTTGCTCTAACGTAAGCGAGCAGAGTGACGTTTACGACTGGATCGATACAATCAATACTCAATTACAAGAGCTTGGTAGATCAGTGACGTAAGAAATTAAAAGATGCACGGGTTAGTGTACCAGGTATTCACGTGGATGGCAAGCGTCTTAGGGGCTTTGTAACCTGATAAAAAGAAATCGTTTCTCGAATTCGTTCGTGCGGGCGAGCTCGCGATTCGAAGATGCGCTTACCCGTGTAAGAAATAAAAAAAGGAGATCTACGGTCTACGGTAAAATCCCTAATACAGGCTAATGATGATACAAATCAATACGTATACATTTTTGAAAATCTAGTTAAACGTACAAAATAACGTGAAGCAGTCTTTTAAAATAAACGAATATAAATATTAAAATATGTTTTATAAAATTTATTTCTATATTTATTTATAAAAGGAAGAAAGGCTTGAGAAATTAGGCTTAAAAAAGGAGCGACGATTAATGTATAATATTTTTAATTAGCCTAAATAATTTTTAATTATTTTTTTTGTTTAAGGAATAAATGTTAAAGATTAAAGGGAGGGAAACTAACGTTAATGAATATACGTAAAAGATGTATTATATGAGAGAGTAAAAGAAATGATAAAAGTGAGTGGAGCTTAGTAGGGATAACAACAATTTAGAGTTTACCGACTTTTACGTTAATAATCGATGTGTATGTATGTACGTATGTTTTATACAGAAGCGGAAGAGTGGAGAAAAATTAATATTGAAATAAATAAGTAGAGAAGCTTAAAAATACTCTTCGGTCACATTTTAAGAAAGAAAAAAAATCAATAGAAAGAAAATTAACAATACTTTCTTATAATTTTCTATAATTTACTCGAACAAAAATAGAGATAGAAAAATTATTAAATAAAGACAGTATGTACTGGCGCAATAATCCGGATAGGGTAGTATAATATAAAACATTTAACGAATTCTTACGAATTAAATTAACATTGTTTCTTTTTCTTCGAATTCCTTTATTACATATTGCGGTTGAAAACTTTGTAAGATACGCCTTTGAAAGACATTGGTATTGATGTAGAATGGCATAAATGTAATAGAATTCGTTCATTGAATAACAAAGTACATGAATCTGTTGAAAATTTCTATGCTAATGAAATTAATATTCTTGAATAGAGCAACTAAATAGAACACGATGAACTTAATACGAGAAATAAAGGGATCATATCGAAAAGTATGTAATGAAAATTCCTGGTTAAGAGAATAAATCTTTCAAACTTTCTTATTCAATTTTCTGATTATACAACGTGTAAATAACTCATTTGAATAACGTATGGGATTCAAATGCCAGAATAAGTATTTTTCGGAAGATTCGAGGGATGCGATTAGCGTAATTGAAGCAACTTTAGAAGGTGTTTTAGCAGCTAGCAATACTTCAGCTGCATTCAATTACGTTAAGGCAAGTGCTTGGTGTTCCTTAGTCTGCCACATGGCTCAAGCGCTTAAACGAATGAAGCGCATCCTCCTCGATTCTTCTGTTCCTCGATAATACAAGCTATGCTCCTCCCCCACCGCCCCTCTCTATCTCTCTCTCTCTCTCTCTATCTATATCTATCTATCTATGCATGCGCATGATATCTAGATAACGCGGCCCTAGTTCCCAAAGAAATTGATTCGGAAATACGAAATTACTCTTACGCTTCTGATGCTCATTTCATGAGGCCGAGCTTCTTCCCAATTCTTCCTTTTTATTCCTCTTTCATGCCCATATATGTATATACGTGCGTCATATATATATATATATATTATTTCATTTCATTTCCAGTCTCCAATCCAATTTCTCCGTACGTCAAATGAAAACTCGAATCGCAGTGCTAAGTTGCATTACTCAAACTAAATGCATTTATATCTAACGATAAGTGATCAAAAAACAATCACGTGACATAGTATATATCCTGTGTCAGGAGATGATAAAAAAAATCTACAGATGATGAACAAATTATAAATTACACGTGCATAAATAAATAACGTTTTTTTTTCTATCCATCAATTAAGCATTCTTACTTACTTAATAACGAATTTTCTTTCTTTTTGCTTTGTTTTGTTTTGTTTTGTTTTTTTTGGTACCGTGGGAGATGCAAAAATCTCGACTCAACGCTCAAGGTCACCTTGATCCACCCGGTCGACTCGATGCACCAGGTCAGTGGCCCTTGAAAATTTTTGGCGCACTTTTCATCGAATCTTTCCCAATAACCTCCCCGACTCGTCTCGACATCTTCCCTTCAATCTGCACTTTTGCCTTTTCCTCCCGGAAAAACCAAATTTTCACGACCCTTCCCGTCCACCTCCGAACCCAAAATAACGCGTTTCCGAGCCTTTTTAACGCCTCGGCAGCCGAAAGCAACCGACTTTCGACAGATACCAGCCAATTTGGCGATATTTTGGAAAATGGTCGGGGCCGGGGGGAGCAAAATTTTTTAAACCATATTTTGAGATCGTGGATATTCATTTTTCGAGACTTTAGTAACGAATTGGAAAGGAGCAAACGACGCGCAATCGATTGATTATGGAATGGAATTCGCACAGTGAATTTTTTTTTTTGCCCAATATTTGGGCCGGATGAACCCATTGGGTCGAACCAGACGTACTGAAAATTTTCGCCCGGGACCCTCCTCCCCCGAGGAACGTCGCCACATGCTGCCGCCGTCCGGCAACTTGTCTCGATGTCATCCATACGTATCGCTTTACACACGTATCCCTCCTGATACTTTACTAATAATTTACAGATTTGAGTAAATGAAAATACTTCAAGATTTTTATATGTTGAAATGTTAATTCAATTAATACTTATTAATTAGCACAGTAGAGATAATTTTTAAAGTTTGTTTTTAGAATTTTTACAATAAAATAATTCGATTTTTTCTATTTTACCTTCGGATAAATAATAAACAATACATATAAGTTGAAATTATTTGAAAAAATTATAATGTTCGAAAATTGGACCATTTGACAGTTGCTTGAACAAATAATTATGTATTTTATATATTATACGAACGTTACAAATTTTAAGTAATTATTACGAGTCATATTTAAATTTAGTGGTTTCTTAAATTTTCTTTAAATGCTTGTATATATATATATATATATACAAGTTTTCATAAAATCATGGTTGGCTTTATTTTGTAGATCAAAGGAGATTCGCCTGCCCACAATAAGCTTCTCTTTAATTTCCGATCCGGACTCTATGCTCTTTAACGGTTCGTTCATTATAACTTCATGATATATATTACCTTTGTTGATTATTACTATTTATAACGAAATAGTTTA
Source organism: Ceratosolen fusciceps (assembly GCA_018883505.1). Classification (NCBI taxonomy): domain Eukaryota; kingdom Metazoa; phylum Arthropoda; class Insecta; order Hymenoptera; family Agaonidae; genus Ceratosolen; species Ceratosolen fusciceps. Next base: position 5,293,484 of record RCIC01000013.1, on the reverse strand, counting down.
TTTTCTTACCTGAACAAATAATTTACTATCTATAAAATGATTCTACCAAATATTTTTTACATGAACTCGTTTCTTCCTATAAATCTCTGCTTTTCAGTACATTTTATACATCTGCCTCCCTTAAAAATTCCTTCTATTCTTTTATAAATGTGTTGCACATTAACGTACCGTCATATAAGATGTATTCTTCTCTTTCTTTAATCTTTGTAAAAGTCAATATTGTGGATAAATTATTTTCTACTTTTAATGTAACTGCCATATTTTATTAATATATTTCTTTTCTGTATTTGCACCCTTGCAAAAATCATTAGCTATTTTTCTACTTACAATACTAACTTGCCCTCATAGACTTTAGTATTTCGATTAAGTTGCTAAGCAAGTGTAGTAACTTGTTACAGCTCGTAACCAATAAACTCTACTCGATAAGATTTTAAAGCGAGCCTGTATTTACAGAACTTTCATCACAGCGCAAAAATAGTAGAAATATTTGGATAACTAAGTTCTATAACTTTGAAATCTACATTATCATGATATTTATTAAATATAAATAAAATATGGCTGTGTAAATTAAAAAATGTTAAAGATTTTTATATTTTATTTACGCTAATAACAGTTTTAATGGATAGAAAATATAAAGACATTCAATTTTAAAGATTTTCTTAAAAAAAGCACAAGTTTATATTTGAGCTCAGGCGCTTTGCGCTCAGACGGCGATGGAATTAAATTTCCTTAGGCGTAGCCGAGCAGCATTAAAAATTTGACTTTAAATAAATTTCACATAAATAATCGAGGAAAAGTATCTATGTATATGTACACGAGCTTCAAATAAAATCTCATTATTTAACTTTATTTTCTTTGAAATTTATCTTATTAACGCATCACACACACATATATATATATATATATATACGTATATACGTACAGAAAAGTTAGTTAGTTAAAGTTTTAAGTAAATAAATCAAGAATCTTGACTATAATTATAAATATCAACAACACAATGTAAAAGTTGCCATTGACAATTATCATGAAATTGGTAAGTTTAATTTTAAAATTGAAAATGATATTGGTACTAGTGGTACTAAGAAGCATTGTCAATAAAAGTATTTGCTTATAGATAAAAGTAAGAAAATTTCAGCAGAAGCAAGTAGATTTTAGTGGAGTAAAGAAATCGTAGAGGCAAGGCAGAGGGTCAAGGAATAAGTGAGACAGATAATGACGAGACCAAAAAAAAAAAAAAAAAAAAAAAAAAAATAAAAAAAATGGTTAAGTAGCAGAGTGAGAGTAATGCGTTAAACTGCATGACTCTGTATAGAGGGAGTGCATCTCCGTGTACGGGGATGAAGTGAAAAATTGTCATGACTCAGCAGTATCTCAGTCTGTCTATTGCCTTGATAATGATTTTGTTTAGCATGAAAAATGCTAAAGTATTACAATGTGACAAACTGGCCATGTGATTAGTTAGAGTATATGTGACCAAAGGGTCTACCGCATGTCTGATCTCTAGCCATTTATCAAGGAGCATAATCATCTCCGAAGTAATGCGTCTGTCGGCTTCCGATAATTTTTTTCGAGCTTTCCTCGCACGATCACGTCCCCTAATTCGAGTCTGCCCTCCCCCTCTTCCATCTTAAGCGGTGCAGACTAAAGTAGTTTACACTTATCGGAAGGTGCATGCCCTAAGAATATCCTAAGGATGTTATAAGGATGCCGCAGGAATACCATTTTCTCGACATCTAGGCCCTGAGGGTGTTGAGTAGAAGGCGGCGGCGGGGGGCGGGGAGTCACAGTTAGAATTAACGAGCCTCAGGGCTTCATATTCCCCGGTACACATCACTCCAGAGTCTTAGATCTCATAGAATAACACTTCAACGTCTGAGCTTGTTTATTCATTATGAACATGATATTTTAGGGAGATTAATCTCAGTATTTTAATAATATTTCGATTTTCGTAAAATTTAAATACTCTATTTGAGCTTATTCATCCTGCATTACTCTAAGCTGCGAAATAAATTTTCATTTTAATTTCTTCCATATATTCATTAAAAGAAAATTAAAAAGAAAAACTAAAAAAGATTTCTTTGGGAATATAAAGAATTAAGTTAAACGGGAAAATATTAAAAAAGAATTCATGCAAGAATGCATTTTATTCTCACTATGCTTCAATCAAATTCATTATTAATCACATATATATATATATATATATATGGATAACAATTTATTTAAATATAAATATACGCCTTTAACATTTCACTTCTTATTTTATAATATGAAATATTAATATTGCAAGAAAATTAAAACTTGGTATTAGAAAATTCAATAAGGTAGAAATGAGATTAAATCTATGAAATTCCTTTACCAACTATCACTACATATACTACATATATTTTATTCGAGTTTATTAAATTTTATTTTATATTTCGTTAGCTTTATTAATCCGAGCTTCCGTTAGTTGGTTTAAATTGAAATAATATCTTGCAATTGAAGTTATATATTACGGTTATTATATATATATATATATGTGTGTATATGTAAATCCGTTTTATATTTTACCGGTTTACTTATACTGAACATTTCTTTCTCTTTACCATTACATTTAATTTGTATACTTGTAATCTTTTTTTAAAAAAGCGTAAGTTTTAAAAATTAATTATAATTTTTCGGACATTATTTTTCTAAAAGCGTATAAAATTTTTTCTATAATAAGCTTTCTCGATAAATCTGCTCAATATATACATTTACATGTATTTAATCTACAATTTTGTAGGTTAACTATGATAACAAGTTTTTAAATGTGGGTGAGAAATATAATTTCGCAATTTGTTCTTAAGAAATTTATTAATAGATGTTTCATTGTAAAAGACCAACAATTTAAGAAATTGGTATGTGAAAAAAATTAATATTAAAATTTGTCATAATAATACATTCAGTTTTTGAGTTTTGTATATACTCTTATAATTCAAAAGCCTTTAAAGTATTTTATAAATTTATAATATTATTCTTATTAACCAATCATTCATTTATTAATAAGCTAAATAGGTGCCTTTTCATCTACTTTTAGTTTTATGGGCTTAAAGATCACGAGAGAGGCTCAGAATCAGGATGAATAGGGATGAGTTGAGTTTTAATGACTTTAAGCATATATTATTCTATTATTGCTTATTCCTTTAGATGCTTTATGATATACATATATATGCCATTGTCTATGAAATGGCATAGTGTTAACATTACAGACCACACAGGTTCCCGATAAAATCTAGTAATTTTTATTCTAAGCACGACATTCCTAACGAACTTTCATTTATCTTTAAAAATTTTAAATTAGATTTTTTTAATTAAACATTTATAATTATTTGTAATAATATACTCTATTATAATATAGTCATTTTAACGTATTTATCATAATGAAATAGTTAATTGCTTGCTTTTTCTTTATAAATGATGTAATTTCAATCGTTATGTGTTAATAATTTTACATTTAATGTAGAAATATCGATATTTTCAATAAAATTAAAGTGTATAAGACAGTAGCTGCATATATGCATATTCACATAAATCAAACAAACTTGAAGTTCATAATTCCTTCATTTGTTCCCCAGTGGAGTTCATGAATGTTCCTCGGAGATCATAATTCCTAATGTTGGACATTGCCGATACATAGATCATGATACATTTACAAATTCTAGACTTATTACGGAACCGTAACAATGTACTTCTTCTATCCATATAATTTTTCCTTCTATTTCCTTTCGTACTCTGTGTAACATATTCACCTCTTACGTGTATGGTATACGTGATCTATTTTTCAAAGACTTTTCTAAATAATCCATATAAATATGGTAAAGTAAATACATTCAAGAATTCAAATTTTTTAAATTTATTCGATAATGTAAAATTAATGTATTTCATTATGAGATGTTGCCTTAGATTTTTAGAGATATATTTCTTAACACGTATATAATGTATTTGTATTATAAAAATTCAATATTATATTTAAGATTATCCAGATTAGAGTAACGAAGTAATATCTGAAATAAATTCAGTTAGAAAATGATTTATCAGTCAATCGATTCATGAATTTTACGAATTTTGATATATTTGCCGTAATAAATGAATTAATTTAAAACTTGCAGCTTAAAACTTTAGATGGTTTTGGTTTGAAATTTCTCTATTAAGGCTAACATTAAGCAATGAAAATAGTTATAAAAATTTGTATTTCCATTCGTACGGATAATATTGATTAAAAAATGAATAACGTCAATTACAAATGGGAAACAGTAAATGTTTGCCGACGAGTAAGCATTCTCATTTTCTATAATTTATATTTAGATTATTGGAATGTTATATTATAATATTGGTCTGTGGATTGGATGAATTAATAGAATAGCTGTCAAGATTTGTAATTAACAAAGGCATTAATGAGAATAACGCATTTTGAAATGTTGATATAATTAAACGATGCTTTGATTAAATTCAATCAGCGTGATGTAATTGATTAGTGAATGCCAGGCAAACGATTTATCCAAATTGCTGCGGAGAGACGGTCGGGACAGTGAGTGAGAGAGAGAGAGTGAGAGAGAGAGAGAGAGAGAGAGAGAGAGAGAGAGTGGGTGGGTGGAGGGAGGAGCCGAATTTGGATCAGAATTTCTCAGTTGGCCGATCCCGAACGAGGCTAATCATTGAACAAGAAGAGCAGAGATATCCCGGTCAAATATGCAAAGATCCGGAGGTCGCGACTCACCTGGGAGAGTTTTCATCGGACGACGAGCCGATGAGAGTCCGAGAGCAGCGGAGCATGAACCGAAGGGAAGGAGCGCGGTTTCGCAGGGTGTAAAATATAACTTGGCCTCGGGGTTAAGAGGACGTGAGCGTCGTCGCCACCGACGTTCAACCCGTGGGCTTTCCCCACCCCTTTGACCCTACAACGGACTTCCAGCACATTAACTCCCGGGGCACTGGTCTTCTTCCTCAGTCATGAATCAAGAGCAAGAGCCCCGCAAGCTCGGCTGAGCTTTCGATTTAACCAAGTGTCGAGTAGATGATTTCGATACTACACGCTACGGATCAGCCCGCTCTGACCCGCTCCATTTTTGGCTGCTTCCTCGACCGGGACCGACTATGCCGATGTGCTATACACATCGATTCTTCCCTGATGCCGATGAGCTGTACTATACCCGCAATCTTCATGCAATACGACCGATCCTACGAGTGCGGGGGACTTTTCAAATCATAAGTATACTTCAAATTAACCTCGAAAGAGCCAGATTTCGTTGTGGAGCCGAGCAATGTAAATCTACTGCGTCTATCCGCCGCCCCCACTCCCTCCTTGCCACCACCCACCCATCCCCCGCATGTCTTCTACCTGTCCGTCGGTCTGTCTTTATTTCTCACTGAGAACTTTTCCATTACGTTTCTTTCTTTTTTTCCTTTCCGTCTATCCGTTCGTTTGGCGTTTGGCGTTTGGCGTTTGGCGTTTGGCGTTTGGTTGCCGCCCACGCGCTAGTGGGATTTATTAAAATCCTACGTGACCGCGGGCACAGACGCCAATACTGCACAGAGAAATCGTATCGACTCTCTCTCTCTCTCTCTCTCTCTCTCTCTCTCTCTCTCTCTCTCTTCCCCCCAACATTTCATCTAATTTTTCCTCTCCGGCTCGCTCCCTGGAATCTCACGGAATTGTGTCGATTCAGCAACGGGAACATATTTTTTTCTTTCTATTTGTTCTCTTTTTCAAGATAGAGAACCAATGAATTTCAATGGTCTTACCACTGTAAATCGATCCGAGTATTCATATTCGAGGCCGATAGATCACCTTGTATATTAAATTTATGCATAATTCATTGGGATAATATTTTCTTTACCCCGAATCAAGCACTCGCTCATTCCTTTTCTTTTCACCAATTTTCAATATTAATATTATTATTGATTATTGCAATAACTCCACTTTTTCTATTTTTAATACATTTAGAATCTATCGCATTTTATGCATTTATATCATTGAAAATTCATGAATTTATCTATAATTAAACAGAATCCGTAATTTTTTTCATCTATCTATTATCTGTTCACGGACCTGCACCGACAATACAAATTCTTTCTTTCCTAGAATTTAATAAAAATTTTTGAAAATCAAAATAATCGAAATTGACTACTTGGAGTTACTTTTTAAAATTGCATTACTAAATCATTGAGTTTGCTATTTTATTAGCTGAGAATTTAAAATTCTAGTAGAAGCTATGCATACAAAAACAAACTTGTATTTCAATACACCATAAATATATTCAATTTGAATATTCATCACGTACAAAAAGCAATATTTTTAAAAATTCAATATTGTTTAATATTTGAAAGAAAGAAAGGAAAGATACTTTTGTCATTTAATACTTCCAAATAATATTTCAAAGAAATTTATAATTTGCCAAGCTCATGTATAATCTTTAAAAAATATATTCAAACCTCTAGCCATTTGAAATATAATATTTACGTTTAAATCTTTTTATAAATCTGAAAGATATCAAAGATTTATTTATTCTTACCATTTATTCATTCATTTCGTAAATTATAAAAATTAAGGATTTGTAATTTAGTATAAAATTCAGTTAACTCAGAGATTCAACATTTATATAAATGAAATATTTTTACATAGAGCGAGATTTTTTTATAATAATAATTTTATATTTTTATTGCAAGAATGAATTGAATTAATGCATAATTAACGGAATGAATCAAAGTTTCGGAACATTATATGCATAAATTTCGAATCTCTAATATTTTGAAATCGCAATAATGGCGCAATAATGAGAAAACTTCAATTTATGTCTAATTCATCAAATACATTTTAAAAGTATAAATTGGAATATTTATTCAAAGATGTTAAAATTCTTAAAAATTAGATAAATTCAGAAAAATGAAAATTTGTTATTTTCTACTTTCCAGCGTATGGAATATATATATATATATATATATATCGATGTGACAAAATTTATGTAAAAATATCAAATTTAGTTTTACAGAAACTTATACCTGAAAATTCTTGAACGCATTTGAAAATGTCTAGTACAGTGGTTTTCTGTAAATATAAATATTCTTACACAATGTAATCATTCAATGTAATTTCTTGTATCTTGTAGATTGTGTATTATTGTATACATATATTTCCTGTAATTGCAAAGCATTTTCTTGGAATCTCAATGTATATATTTCCAGTGTTCTCCACGGAATATTTTAGACTCTCGTTGTATCAGCTGTTGGTGAGGGATATCGTTACTAGAATAATTTAATGAAAACAATGCCAGCAGATAAAATTTAATAATATTTTATTTTATCAGACGAAATGCTTACAATTTATTTTTAAAGGTGAACAATGTATTCCACTTTTGGCGCTTCTTTATGATAAATTCATAAAAATATAAACTGTCTGATTATAAAATAACGAAATTAAAAACATTTCATACATACATTTAATGCAGTACTAATAATTATTATGTATTTTTGCAAAGCTCTCGAATATTTTTTAGTCTAATTATCGAGAAAAGGAAGTCTGTATTAAAAATTTGCGTCTTATCTTAAATGATGATGGAGTAAAGAATGATTTTGGTTACAATGGTTTCTTTGTATTTAATATCTTTTGAAGCTAACTACTATACTTTCATTGAATTAATATTCCTTCTGCGTTTGTCATAAATTGTAATAAAAAAATAATGTCAAGTAACCATGATCATTAATTAATTTAGACGAACAATTATCTTATAATTTTATACAATAATTTCCTAAAACATTTCTATTTACTAAAAAGAAAAATTTTATACAAGTAGATATTTCATATATCTTAATAATATATTCTGTATTAGATATTTAAAATTTCTACTGAAATTTGCAACATGATTGTAGCTGATACTCAAGTCACTAACCTTTTGTAGTAACTAGTGTCACCATTTTAATATTAACAAGTAATTTTAAATTATCATAATATCAATATAATAAAATTTTTTTTGATGTAAAAAATTGCTCTTCTTATAATACAAAAATATCCACACTAAAACACATATTATAATTCATATGATGCTTACGTTTCTTACTAGATTATCATCTGTATAAAAATTATAAAATATAATGATATATCATAAAATAATTTGTTTTACATTAAATGCAATGTACTCGTACAAATAATAGAACTTACTTATTTTTTATAATATATACCTATGCGATTATGATTACTTATACTACGACAAAATTGATATTGTCAATAATATACAATTGATCATCTAACTGAACAATAGAAACTTTGAAAATCAATATATCGAGGAATTTTAAACATTTTCAGGAATTCTGATGAAATTTTCATTTTAACTATGCATAATATTTTTCATTATTCGGGATTAGAAGATCGTTTTTTCCTCTTATTCTCATTCAACATCTTTAAATCTTCACTAGCGAAGTTTTTATAACTTATCAATAATTTAAAAAATATATATTCTATATTTATTATTTTTTACAATACTTTGGTATGTATATCCTTAGTGGACACTTATATTTATAATTTTCAATATTTTAGATGATAAGTTTTCAATATATAATAAATTTCTAAAAATATTGAAGTCAAGAAAAAAGATTTAAAAGTCATATTCCCTATAATTTACGTAAAGCAATGTTTAGAGTTAAAGGAATTATTCGTAAGTTATAAAAGCTTCATGAAAATTGCACTGGGTATAAAATTCAGTCTTAAATGTAAATACCTATTTATTTATAATTATTAATTTCAATTAAAAACAATAAATTAAATAATCGATCCTTAAAAATGAAACTCTTGATGCTTTGCTTTTTTTTTTTTTTTTGCTTTTGTTATGTCATGAATTCGTATTATTATTAATTGCAAAGGAAACTTTATCTGATTATCCATTGGATCTAATGATTGAATGACTTTTTACGTACAGGTATACCTATATACATAATAATGACATTCCATTAATACAAAGAAGGAGGTCTTTTGCAGTCAGACAGTAAAAAAACTCATTTCTCCAATTTTTCCGAACTATCGAAAAAATATTCGTTATCGCAATTACGGCAAATATAATATTCTGTTATTAAATACTCTGTTAAATTAGATGAAATTAACATTATTCCAAAGCGATTTAAATACAGATTCAAATAACAAGCGTCTCTAACAGAGATGGCTTTTCCTGTCAAATTGGCACTTGCACCACGAACATCAAAAACAGACAATGAAATTAAGCTTTGCACATTATTTTGTAATTGGCCTTTTTCAATTGATTTTTATCGTATCAAATTCTTTATTTATAAGCTTTTTCCTTTAGTTAAGAGTTTGAATCTGTGCTTAAAATATAATAAACGCGAGCAAATGCAGAAGATACACGTTTATTTATTCTTTGTGGTTCTTAACACGGTTATCGTAAATATCGTAAAAAGCTTAAGTCTCTATTTATTTTCTGCAGCAATGAAAATGGATATTAATTAATATTTGCGTTTGCATTGGGAGGGCTTGGGAGAGAAATTAAAATTACTTAAAAGTAATGACACTTTCTGTCGACGCTTTATAGGGCCGTTAAATATTTAAGTGAGCCTCTAGATTCGTCCAAAAGTGTTCTTTCGACGAGGATAATTGTATTATAAAAATAAGGTATAGGGATGAAGATGAGGGAAAAGCTCGGCAGGAAAACGAGTATATATTATATTTTATTATATATTATATTTTTTGCAACTACTGATTCCGGTTGCACTGCATTTCGTATTTTGTAATAGCCTCGTTTGATTTACAATATCCACATTTGGCAGCGAGTATTTTTTATTAAGCCATCAATTATTTTTCCAGAGCCATAATGCATAAGCGGATAAATGCAGAGTAACTTCAGCTCTACGTTTTTATTACATTTCATCGCCCAAAATTGTCGGAGCTGAATTTTTCTTGAAATTTTTAAACCTTGTGCTTCGCGCAATTTATTTTTGAATAACATTTTTTTTTCCACTTTTTTTCTTTTTGAAAGGAACAACTATAACCATTAATGTACGTATATATATATATATATATAAGGTAATATAAAACTGAACTTATCTGTAGAATTCATTTTGGGACTAAGACTCTGAGCTTTTGCAGATTCACTGTAACATTGGATTAATAACATCGATGTTTGCTTTAATATTCTTAAGCTATGAAGTCATAGGAAATGCGAGAAAATAGTGTTTTCGTACTGCATCTGTACTGCAGGCGACCTCATTGTATCAATCGATTCGTTAAATCCTGTTTGAGCAAATTAATTTGAAGCTAATTACATACACAAAGTTACTGGTAATTGTTCGGAAATGTAAATGCTGATATTTTCCTGCGCAGACTTAACTTAATATTTATACGAGTATTGTTTTCAATACTAAAGTATTCTTCATCAGTGCAATTTTCCGTCTCATAATTTCAGCTATGTCCAAGTGACTCCTTCCCAGGGAATTCAATTACGTGTATTTTTAGAGAGAGGCATTTAAAATTTTTGACTTCTTTTAACGAGAGTTAAAATAAATGATGAAATAAGTAAAAGTAAATAAAGGGTGAAGAGATGCTTTGTCGGTTATAGGCAATGCAATTCTTGTATTCTCTATCGGCCGTAGACCGACGCAGAAAAATGCACTTTGCCGGAAACAGAAGAAACTGATAATAATACGAAAGAACCACAACCACAACAACAACAACAACAACAATAACAACAAAGAAATCCGCGGAGTTGCTACTGTAAACGATCTTTTAATTTCTTACAATTATACAAAAATTCGTATATACAATGTAATAGATAACACTAATCGTAAGTTTTGACTTTACATTATTTTCGACTCGTATTTTAATAATATACAGATAGTCAGCTTTAACTCGCAACAGCGGTAAACACTACAATCTCTTCCTTGCGAAGACATTTCGAGCAATCTTGGCGGAAGGATAAGGGGATCGGGATGCAGCTAGTGGATGCGGAGTGAGATGCCGATGAGACGGCGGCGGCAGAGAGGACGGAGCGGTGGGGGAGGGGCGGAGGGAGAGGGAGAGGGAGAGGGAGGAAGAGGAGGAGAGCCCGAGCGGGTCGACGCCAGGTCGGCCGGCACTAGTCCAGGCGGACGTGGGGGCGGGGACCGGGAGATCGGCAGGAGGTCCAGGCCAGGTGAACCGGAAGCGAGCGAAGGCGCCGCGCGATCGGTAATGCCGCGCGTGCGCCGAGCGATCAACAAACCGTGACGATTGACAGCTTGGTCGTCTCCTTGGGTGCCGCGGAGTAGGCGTCGATCGACTTCCTTGATTGTCAAATGCGCAGGGGGTTGCTGTGCCCGTGGCTGGGCTTGTGTCGGGTCGCGCAGAAGCTCAGCCCGAAGCAGAGCAGCAGGAGCACCACCGCGCCGACCATCAGGTAACTCGACCAGGATATCGAGCATCTACCTGCGAACCCAACAACCACACGTTCTCCATTTAATTCCCCTTACTCCCCCCCTAATAATAGCCGGCTAGCCGCACTCTTTAATTATCCGTATTTCCATTTTTCCAACCATTATTTATTACAAGCCCTTCCCCTTCCCCCATATTAAATAGCTTGGATGCTACAGCACCACTGCTGACGTGCACGTTTCGCTGTAATATGTAATACCTAGCACAATATTAGCCGATAATACTAGAAAGCAAATCAATTTTCATTTATTTATATGGTAGCTAACCTCATTGCATAATGTAGTGGAAAATAATGTTAAATTCATGAAATTATAAATACACTAAACCCTCTGATTCAACCATTGTTATCATAATTACAAATTTCTATAGAATAGAATATATTCAGTGCATTGATATAGTTGAATAGTTATTATTCAACTGCAGGGAATTAAATTACATTATATTTTAAAATCGATAACAATGATATTCTGTTGATTCTATAGTTATATAAATATTAAATAATAACATAATCGTAATTTAATTTATTAATTTCATTTTAAATTTTTTCTTTTAATTTCATTTCCTCTTTAAAATTATTATATATAAATTACCGTAAATGCGAATACTGAAATTATAATTTTAAACTTCTATCAAATATTTATTTTCTTTCCATTTGCGAATTAAGCTTTAGCGATTTATGATGCTGCGTTATCCCTTTCGGCAATATTTTTTACAATAAGATTTAATTAATTTATAAAAAAAATAATCTTTTTCCTTACAGTATCTTTACGTTTTTCTCTTTTCAAATGTCCGTATATACGTAAACTAATTTATCTTTATTAACATTCAATAGAAAAATTGATTTTCGTGTATTAAGACAGTTTTAAAATTAATACGTGAAATATAACTGTACTTGTATTAATTCGAGAACATATTCCAAAACAAATATATTACATTTCCTAACACAGAACCAATTTTAACGCAATTTTAATTAATTATAAATCAATGCAAACTAGTACTATAAACCAATTTTTTTTTTATTCACGTCATAATAAATACTTTAAAAAATATATTTTTTAAAATAGATATTTATAATAGATTTAAAATAGATTTTTTTTATTTCGATTCAAATAATTGTTGAAATGTCTTTCTTATTCATTTCGGTTACAGCACATATACTGTATGAAAAATAATAAAAAATTTTTAAATATATAACTTCACGTATTCGCTCAATTCTTTGATTCAGTTTATTCGTAATTAGTATTTCATAAGAGTTACGTTTTATCACTCATACGCATGAAAGTGCACGTACGCGAGCGTGTACTTAAATTTAGTAGTTAATTATTTCATCGTAATTTAAAAACTATAGCATTGATTGAAGCAATTCATTATGTCCAAATACATAATTGAATCTAAATTCAATGAAAAAAAGTTTGCTAATTTGTTCTCGTTGTAATATTATTTCATTCCACATGGTAAAGATGCATATGCTTCTGCATTATTTAATTTTTTTTTTTTTTTTCAATAAAAAATATAAATGATGGTTTTTTTTTGTTTGAAGAAGCTGTAACTCACCAAGATTATAAACGTTCGCGCCCTTTCCACAGGATTCGCGCACCTCTCGATTGTCCCAACCAATAGGATACATTATCAAACCCCCGCAGATCATCGTTGCTGAAAAAGGAAAGAGCATTACATTTTATGGGTTGAAATTAGTACGCAATTAAAACTATAAATTGTGATTGTGGTACATTATCCTTAAATTATGACTTTCGGAACAATTGGCCTTTCGATTTTAAGCGGCTACATTTTATATTGTGACAAAATTTATGAATTTAAAACGTTCCCCGTTCAACTTTTTTCTTTAGTAAGTAATATTTATAGTATATTTACTAAGCGGGTATGACGTTCATCGGGGAGAAAAAAAAACAAGAAAAAAAATCAATAAACGATCGTAAGAAGAGTTTAAACATATAAAAATCAAAGAGATCTATTTGAAGCGTAAAAATTTCAATTTAGAGCCGTCTTAATTAATTACTGGCAACCGGATGATTTAATTAAGGTTTTTGTGTAGCCGAATATATATCCTGCAGGTATAAAGTCGAAGTAGAAGGGGGAATATCACGTATAGAAACAAAGCCGCTATAAAGCTAGTGATTGAGTCGGACAGATTGTTAATAAACGATACTCTTAGAAACTGATAGATAAGCTTTGTCGAGGCAGAGTCGAATTTTTTGACCGCGAGATCAAAAAGAAGGCCTGAATATTTCATAAAGGTGCAGCCATTTATACTTTTCGAAGTATCGGGATTTCAGTATAGACAAGCTTTGATTGGCGCATTGCTTTGGAGAAGCAGATATTCAGTATTTCGCGATATTCAGTTGCTGGAAGATTTACTTTTTCCACAAAGGAAACATTTCTACTTACAATATATATAGCGTTATAGATATTCGATATGCTCTGGCGCATAGCAATCAAATTTATTCAAAATATTCGCTCATGAGAACGAAAAGCCGATATTTTAATTTACTTTCATCTCGTAATCTTAAATTCGAATAATCACATGATCGTGGAACAGTTCTATTAAAAATTCAATAACGCAATACCTTCCTTCGTATAATAAGTCATAAGCAAAAAATAGATCAATTCACACATACTCAGCACGGTGTAAAACGTTATAAATACAATTTTTTTTTTTTTTAATTTTACTTTATGCCCAAGTTAAATAACTGTAAATCATTTTTACATCACAAACATTACAATTGTATAAAATTACACTAAGGCATATACAGATACGAAAATGTATTCATAATCTGAGTTATTGTATTAAATGATAAATAAAAAGAGAAAAGTAGAAAGTGTTTGTTTTTTCTTTTGAAAAATAATTTTTCCGTCGAAGTTGATTAAAAAAACTTTTTAATCTACACTTGGGATTATTTATGAAACGTTCCAAATAAAAAATAAAATTTAAGGCTCAAAATATGTTTTTCCAACAACACTTGACGCAATCCACGAAAGTATAGTTATGTCCATGTCGAAATAATATCACGTATAGTGTATTCAATGTAAATTGAGATTGAACGGAAATAATTGTTGTAGGAAAGCGACTTTCTGCAGAAATAAAATAGGCCGAAATAAAATATAGTAAAGCGAGGAAGAGAGGAAGTTGTTAAGTATCCTATATATCTATTGCGCACATCAAAAGGACGAGAAAATATACATAGTATAAGAAAATATATAAATAAGACAGAAAAAGAAGGAAAGTTGCCTTAACATATTTTCGTATACTCTGGTTGATAGTTTTATGGTTGCGCGAATGAGGACATGACAGACAAAGAGAGACACGTTATTATATGTATGTTTCGGGCTAACTGTGCGAAAAGATGTGAGAAAGAAAGATGGAAGTACATCTAAGTATCAGTCTAAAAGCTCGTATATGCAATAGAAGTGGAATACTCAAGGTCTAGATGTAGCAATAAATAAAAGTGTTCGAGTGTACCCGATTTTTTTTCTTTTTTTTCTTTTTTTGCTTTTGTTTATAAAAGTAAAGCCTTTGCATTATGATTACTTTTACCCTTTTTATATACGTTTCTATGATACTACGACCTCTGAATAGCTATGACTCTTCTTCTTTTTTTTTTTTTTTTTAATATTATACTAAACATCACAAGTTTTTGTGCACAAATGCATTACGTTAGCATGTAATTCATCAAGGAATTAATGAAAATTATAAAATATATAAATTTTTACATATGAAGTATATTAAAAGTGGATATATATATGTATAATATATTTAATATATGTTTACTTATTTATGTTATTTATTTAGAAAAAATATAAGATCGTTTTCATTTGAAATTTTTATTTATTTATGAGTGACATTATCCGACTTATCTTCCGACTTATACGGAAATTATTTTATATTAAATTTACTTTATTAAACTCTACCATTTAATGAATAAATCTTTATAGGTGCATTTATTCATACATTTCTCATTGCATAATAAAATCAATGCAAAAAGTTTACTAACATTCGTTATATTTAAAGCCCGACGCACTCGTTATAACTCGCGCCACGAAACAAATCCTAGACATAACATCTGGCTGACTGTTTTCTTAAACTTTAATATAAGCTTCACGTATAAGACGATAAAGCTAATATTCATACGAAAAATGAGATAAAAGTGAATTTTGAAATAAAATGACAATGCCTTATTTCAATTATTGTTTAAATATATTACGAATGTTCATCATATAACTTTTATGTTTTATTATTTTAATGTATTTTATATATATATATATAGACAGGCAGATAAGAAGAAGGAAATGTACCATGTACGCGCTTGTTAAATAAAGTGTTAAGATAAATAATGCTTGGTTTTTAGGTGAGTTGAAATTTAATTGCAAATGCATATTTTGACGTTTTGTTATAAATTATAGATGTAATATGGCGCGAGTGCGGCAGTTAGAAATTCAAAAACACATTATCTTTGCTCAGATAAGAGAGAGAGATAGAGAGAGAGAGAGAGAGAGAGCGAAAAAGAGCGTGAGTGAGAGGAAGGGACAGAGGAAAGGAAGAGAGCCATTAGAAATGAAAGTTTAGTGTAGAAGAGAAGTGAATTATCACTTGAGGGAATCTGCGATGCAATAAAGCCGGCAAAGATAGAAATAGAGCCTGTAAAAGCAGCCGTAGTGTGATGGGGCGGAAGAAAGAAAGGGGTGGGGATGGGGATGATGATGAGGAGAAGGAGGAGGAGGAGGAGGAGGAGGAGGAGATGAAAAGTGTCGTATCGTATGGGCGGGCGAGGTAAGAAAAGGGCTATCAAAGAGAGTTAAAGAGGGGGAGAGAGAGAGAGAGAGAGAGAGAAAATGGTTGGTACTCACCGGCGAGGAGCTGGAGAGAGCCGAGGACCCTCGTGTGCTTGGTTGTCTTGAGTATGTGAGGCAGGAAAGAAGTGGCGGCGGCGAGGAGCGTCAGCGTCCCAATCACGGCGATGGTGAGTCCGAAGCTGATAGTCACCGTGCTAGCCTGCCACCAGGGACTCGGTATGTCCCAAAAGCTGCAATTCCGATAGTCGGTATTTTACAAACGTCTCTCTCTCTCCCCCCCCTCTCTCTCTCTCTCTCACTAACCTCGCGTTACCCCGTCCCAGACTATCAGGAAGAAAAAAAGAAAAATGGAAAGAGAAAAAACCCCGATGCCGTTAAGGCAGGCCACTCTCGGAGCTGACGGCGACGGCCTTGCCAACTCTTCCGACACAGAGAAGGGTGTATAGAGGGTGGTAGAGCGGGTCGTCGGGATGGCACGAGTGGATTTCTTCGTGCCGTCCTTTTCTCCCCTTTCGACGAGTCAAAGAAAATCAAGAGCACGTGCTTATACGCGTGCGAGGACTCTGATATCTCTGACGTCTGACAAAAGTGCGCGGACGACTAGTAGATTCCAATTACTTTGAGAGCGAGCATCGAGAACCGAAGGAGTACGATCTTTTTTATTATACATGCTCGCTTTGCCGAGGAGATGTTGCCTGAGAGGAGAACCGGGCCAACTCCATTTCTTCATCATGTGTTTGGCATCCCTCATACTCTATCTCCACCCGCACATGCACGGCATTCTATCCCCACCTCAAGAGCCCCGAGCTCCTATCGAAAATCGACATTTTTACCTTTACGCGTGAATCCGTCTCCTTTCATACCTTGTCTTTTCTAATTGCAATTCACGCGAATCCATCAGATTCCATCGATATGCCGTCTACAGAAAATACATCAATAACGAGCGCAATATCCTTTATTCTTTTTTTTATTATTGAAAACTATATTCTTATAATTCTTGTCGATAATTATTAACTTTCTATTTCTGTACTAAAGTTACAATTTGTCCGATACGATATGCTTTCCGTTAATTCATTAACTCCCTTTCCAATATTATGTACTTCTGTACAATAAATTTATTTCATTTATTTTGCATCTTTATAGGTTAACAGTAAAGCAATAATTTACAAACAACAGTTGCGAAATATATATTTCATACATTCTCTCACCGAATTCTCACCAATACATACAATATTTCAATATATACAAATAATATATTACTTTGTCCATAAAAATGTTTACTTTTAATAAATACCGTATGTTAATATAAGCGCATCGCAATTTCTTATATTTACTAATTTGATAAATAAGAATCTCAAGTCCAATTAAACAATAGATTGCACAAAATACGGCAGGAAAACGGCAATTTACCGTTGTAAGTTCCATTAATTTTTGTTTAAATAAAATTTAAATTTAAGGATTCCCGATTTCACATTAAAGCAGAGTTTTTACTTTTTAAATTGGTTTCATATACTGGAAGCGGTCGAATAATAAGAACAAAACACTTACCTGATATGAAAGGAAGATATCACAAAATATGTAAGAATAAACGAAAGAAGAACAAAAAAAACAGAACAAAACAAAACAAAACAAAACAAAACAATCTGATAAAATGCGTATATGCAGCTTTAATTGCCCCTTTGTTGCTTTATATTTCTAATATTTTTAGTCAGGATACCAATTGCAATTGAAGTAGCAATGGAAGACCGACAAATGGATTCTTTTTCAACTGAAACGCTTATTCAGGATATTTTTATATCCACAAACGATTCGCGGTACCGTAACTTTATTGCTATTACCTGTATTTTTATTTTTTATTTTTTTATAATAGAATATCGCTTTATGCAGGGGCTTGCAAACATCAATAATTGCATTCTTTTTCAAATGTCTTTTATATTAAAACGTTCGTATAATGTTTGTAAATTGGAAAAAAGTTAATAATGACGAATCGCTTTATATGCGCAATCCATCAGTATTAGTTATATTCATATTTATATTATAAAAACTCTTTTATAATTAGGCATTTTTTCATATTCGAGGCGACATTTAATACAAATATTTTTATCTAAATAAAATGAAATTTGTCTGCGCCAATATAAATTTTAATAAAACGGATTCTTTTCCTGTATTAAAACAATTTTTACATCTTCTACAAACATTTAGCAGTAAAATAAATAATTTCTATCCAACGAAATATAATAATAGGAATAAAATTTTTAAAATATTTAAATTCTAAAGTTCAATTATTCATTACATATTAGATACGGATGCTTTTTCAAACATTGTGACTTCAATTCATTCATTTATAAAAGTACATGAAAATGCAATATTGTACGCGTTATATTAATACGTAATATATCGATTTATAATAGAAAACTTGCAACTTAATAATGAAGGAAGCATTGTAATTAGAGGAATATTTTACGTATAATATTCAAAACAATTATTTGGAAAATTTATTAAAACGTATATTAAGGTAAGAAAAAATGTTAGCCGTCTGAGTTTTTAAAATCACATTATAGATAAAAGCTAAATTAAAATGTATATTCAGAAGAAACGATACTGTATACAGAAAATTGATTGAATACAAAAACAAATAAGCAATCATGTGCGTGTAGTAAAATATAACGATTTATCTATTTATTTTAGTTAATTTAAACATTCTTTTGAAGAAGGTCCATATTTAATTTTATTCTAAATAAAATGTTAATATTTGTAAAAAATAATTTCTTCAATTCCATAATATTTTATATATAAAATTTACAAGATACGATAAAGCTATAATATTAAAATATTTTTCCAAAATATTTAATTAGCATTTACAAATTAATTATTTATTAAATATGTACATCTTAAATGAAACAACACGAACTTCTTTCCATTTGTATTAAATAAACCCTGATTTAGCATGTAAATTCGTCGTAAAATTTAAAATAAATAAAAATCAGTTAGAATTGAATTAATAAAGAAATATTTACAAAATAAATCTAAAGTGTGAAGGGGGTTGGGCTATAGCAACTACAGCTGTTATTTCCGACAAATTATATATCTAATGAAAGTGAAAGAAGTAAAAATTTACCATATGCGCGTAAAATATTAGCTCAGGTCGTATAATTATCGTTAAACATCAGCTTCGGATAGCGAAACATTTTCATGGGAAAATGAATTTATATAAGGAAAAATGTCTTTAAAGCTGTTGTTTAGGGAGAGTTAGTCCTGGTACACGTTGGCTCCTAATGCTGGCTAATAAAATCGCCAGATAAAGATGGCTTAGCCAATGTTGAAAAGGAGCTGAAACGTAGCGACGGGAGGAGTGAGACGAAAGCGAGCTTACACAATGGTAATTAATTTACATTGACTGTAGCGTAATGTAAGCGGGTCATTGCAGCGGGTCGGATTATCGATCAATTAATAAGGCCGAAATGCGCGATTCGTACGCGTGGTATCGATGCACCAGCTCCCCGTTCGATAAATAATAACAATGCTAAGGAGAAGGAGTGGCCGGGGAGGGTCGGCGAAAAATTCTATTGGTATCTATTGGTCGTTGAAAGCAATGGAATGCGACTGCATACGTCGGTAGAGTCAACAAAGTCCCGGGAGAAAAGATCCCCGCAGCGGTCGATCGTGTCATCAGAGCTAGGCCGAGGTCATTTGTCCTCGTTCCGTAATTACGGAAAATAGCGTCCATTGGAGAGTCGAGGCCAGTCATCAACCCGACTCATCCTCTATTGTTTACTTCCTGGACGGCGTTCAAATTACATTGCGAACCTATGCATGCCTTGGCTCAGTCTCGATCGTTCCTTCCGATTCGCCAATTGACCAGAATTCGAGAAATTATCCCCCCCCCTCGCTCTTTCCTTCTTTCTTACCGATACTCCATACTCGTGACCAACGGATCTCGGCCGAGTTAAAGCGACGCTCCGTGCGCTCTAATGCGCGACTTTACGCAGCTTCTCCTCCTACATCCATCTCAATCATACAGTAAGAAAGAGAACCGACTAAAGGCATGAGTTTGCCTTAGTCGTCGCAATACCAGGATTTTCTCTCTAAACCCGTACATTCGCATTCCTTCCCTTTTCCAATTCTGCACTTTCTATTCCATTCTATCTCACCCCTTAATATTTGCCATCCCTCCTCTTCCATTTACTCTCGCTATCGTATCGACATCGTTCGTCTCTCTCTCTCTCTCTCTCTGTCTCTCTCTATCTATCTTTTATTCCCAATGGTTATCACAGCCTTCTCCTGCAAAACCACAACGTAGATATTCGCATCGAGACCAAGACCTATGCAATATACACCCTCTACAGCCCGATAATGCAATATTGTATTCTACGTAAGCGTCAGGATTTAACGACCATCGGTAATAATAAAATTCCGCAGATGTGGAGGTGAGCATTTTAAAAAATCAAGAGGTATATGCGCGGTATATCGATAGTCTTGAGCGATTAGTGCGTGAGCAGTGCAATGTATCGCGTTCGGATAGAGAAACGGGACAATAAGAATTGTGTAGAAGTATTGAAAAAATCATGGATAAATTCGATGGAGCAGTATTGTTTCGTGACAGATGTGAGCAATTTATCAGCGGTTAAGCCTTTCAGCCTATCGTTCGCCAAACCAAAGTCGCATAGTTTTTCCTCTACTGGCTATGCGCTGGCTTTTATTTTTCTCTGAAATAGTGACATGTCCTCGTCATTCGTTTCCTAGTGGAGAACGAGTGAGAGAGAGAGAGAGAGAGAGAGAGAGAGAGAGAGTCTATCAGGAGCAGTGATTCCGTTATCTCAATCCGATGCGATTCAACAATAGAAGGAACAAAGTCGACCACCAATCACGTGATTTAGCAAAATACATTTCATCTTTCACTCGCCGCGCTGCTCTGTTAATCCGTTCGCTGCGCCGTCTATCGATTAGCTAAATTAAACAGCTGATTTACCGAGAAACTGTATTTCGTACTTAAAGTACGGGAGCGAGAGACAGAGAGAGAGAGAGAGAGAGAGAGAGAGAGAGAGAGAGCTAGAGACAGAGAGAGCTAGAGAGGGTGATGGGGGGGAGGGAGGACGTCGGGGAGGGCAGGAAGCTAAAAAGGGAGAATTTCTTTGCGAGAGAAAGGGGGGCATAAATAGCGCCACGAACGACAGCAATAAACGATTTATCGTCGTAGAAGCTCGCCGGGAATGTGCGACGACGGAAAAATGAGACGTTAGATTTATGGGGATAGAAATTCTGTAACCGGATACGGACCCGCGCAGCGGATCGCCACCGCGCGGAGTCGAAGCGGTAATTGAACTGCCTGCCTTCCTTTGTCGCGCTGAGCCACTCGTTGCCCCGTTCGACCAGCTTTTTTAAACCATTACTAAAAACAAAGCAGAAATTCTACGACTGCCTCTTCAATCCTAAACTTTTTTTTTTTTTTTTTTTTTTTTTTTTTTTTTATATCAATACCACCCACTAATGATCCACGACGAACTCGTATCTGCATTTTTTATAATCATACAATATACAACTGATTATTTATCTAACCGGAGCGGCTCGCCCCACCCCATCCCACCCCGACTCGCCTCGCGACACAGCCTCACCGCCTATTGTCATACGTAATATCTACTACGCCGGTCTTCACTTTACGCTCCTTGGAATAATACTCTTCCTGACAAAAGCAACGTCTTCCCTTTAATTTACAGACTTTCCTATGAACATTTATATTTATAAACAAACCAAGCGAACGATCCGACTCACACTTCTCAATCCGTACGGATTTTACGTCGACCCATTATCTTTTTTACTTTCCCTTGCTAACCTAACCTGTTTACGTCTGTCTGTCTGCCAAAACTTTATATATCGAAGAAACTTTTATATTTCAAAAGAAATTTAAGTGAATTTCAATAACGATGTTCTTAAAGCCGTAACCTTAATATTACTAACTTAATTTCTAACTTAATTATTACGTACGTCAGTCAGTAGATTATAAAGGATGAATTTTTTTTCCTTCTAATTTTCTCTTCTCTTCAATCCTAATTTAGTATTTCAGTTATAAAATTATACATCATAATATTCAAATAAGCGTAATTCACCCTTAAAATATAACGGCTCCGGAAGCAAATTTACTTTTACTTATATCAAAGCTTTCATAACATTTAATTATCGCAAATTACTTAGAATCGCCTAATATTTTCAGATTTCGAGCGTGAAAAATCGGAGATAAGTGGCTTCGCTACTCCGCTAAGGCTATAACAAGAGCTTTTTCCTACGCATTTAGCCACAGGATGTAAGTACATTATAAAATTTCTTATAACATAACGTATAAAAACACTCGCAATTATTATCTCACTATTCGTAAGATAGATAGATAGTTAGATAGATATATAGATAGATAGATATATAGATATATAGATATATAGATATATAGATATATATATATATATATATATATATATATATATATATAGAGAGAGAGAGAGAGAGAGAGAGAGAAGTTCAAATAAAATTCAATCTTACCTGGAATACCTGGCACACTGGTAGACTATCTCCGGAGTGTTATGGGGTGTGCGGATTCTCGGGTAGTTGCAGCGTCGAAAGGAACTGAAGTAGGCATCTGCTTTTCCCAGGAGCTTTCCCTGTAACACATATATTTTCCAACAAATAGTTAATATTTTACGTATACATGCGTATTTGGGCTCATAGATAATTAGCCGTAATTGAGGCACATTAAAACGTTAGCGCCGAGGTTGAAGAGGATTATACGTCTATAGTAATGCGATTATGGTTGAACCGCAACGCAATTGTATGCGTGGATTGCGATTTTATAATGATTCGCTAATATAATGATAAGTAATATCCCATGTCCTTATAATTAAACATCTACAGTTTATTACGGTATTTTTATTCTTGCATTACTTTTCAATTATAAATCATTCGGCAGCTTATCTTTTATGGCTAAAGTCGGTTATGGTCGAAATAAAAATTTCATTATTTTCTAAGAGTCTCTGCACGTAACAAATAAATCGCTGTTATATATATATATATATATATATATACGTATATATTATAATAAGTTGTTTCTTAATTTTTTATAAATTCATTTTAAATAAGTGAAGTATATTAAATAAATATATTTTTATACCGTGCATTTAATAATAATAATAATAATAATAATAATGTATACTTAACAAGCCAATAATTACGATAGAGTTATTTTCTGAATGTTGACAACTTTTGCTTGAATTATCTGAAAAATGCGATTGAATGAAGCAATCATTGTGGTTCTGAACCTTAAGATTAAGCTATACTATATTTCTACGTGTATGCGTGCTAAGTAATTCGGAATTTACATTCGATGTCCGAATGCAGGGGCATTATGAACCAACTTGTGGTGGTACAATGCGAGCAGCTTCGGTACTAAGTCTATCGATTAAGAGTATGAAGCAGATCTGAAATACGTTTTCAGTACGCATCATCGCTAATCAATGCAGGGATCATGAGTTTAGTAAAAACAAAATATTCAGTACCGCCTGAATAACTAATGTTTTGTTAGAGTTAATGATTTCCAATGGCCGTTTCATGGCAAATAAAGCCGAATTAGCCGAATATTCGCATTTAATTTCTACTAACCGCGGCGAGTACAATTTTTCCGCTCGAATGTCTTGTGAGCTCTGCGCCATACATTTCCTTATTACTTTTTGTATCACCGGTATCGCTGGTCATATAATGAAACATTTAATTTATAACATAAATATATTGATTTCTTTAGTACATATATTTTTTTTTTCGAAATGTTCTGCATAGTTTAAGCCGTTTCAGTCGGTACCATTATAAATATATAATTTCTTAATTTTTAAATTGAATTCATATAAAATACATGATCTTTCTTTATTACATAGCAACATATACGAATAGCTTTACAACTTTTGTATAAAAAATAACAAAAGATAATCAATAATGAACTTGATTTAGAATTGTAAATAGCAATATTTTTAGTTATTTCAATTAACGTTGCGATGAAACACATCGTCAATTTAAATAAACACTGATTTCTGTTCAATTAAAAATATTTTTCTATTTCGCTTTTATTTATTTAAGTGAACTTGCACGCTTTTATCAAGAGGTGAATTCTGAGCTGTCAAGAACGGAAGAAAAGTAAAAATATGAGAGAATAAACTGACACAAGGAAAATAAAAAGAAATTATATAAAGTAAAATTTAAGTCTATCGTGAAACATTTTTATAAATACATCTATAATTATTAAGAATTAAAATAAAAATTTTTATTTTAAATATATTTAGAGTTATTCGTCAGTTTTCTTACTTTTATTATAAGTCCACTTTAATTATTTTTATTAATATCAGCATTCTATATGAATATATATATATATAGTTATGAATTAGTACAAGAGATGAAATTTAGAGAAAAAGAGAGAGAGAGAGAATAAAGTTAATTGGATAGATGTAATATATTATATTTAGATAATAATATTTTTATACCATACAATATGAAAAATATTCTGAATTTAAATTTTACGATTTTATGTTCGTTTCCCTCTATATCTTGATAAAGAAAATATAGAAAGAAATGTAAAAAAGGTAATGTTTTTAAATCTGCTTTTTGCCTCTCTTCTTTTCGATGCTATTGTTTATAAGTATGTAGTATATTATTTGGACTCTTTTAACTATTTTCAAATAATATTTCATACTACACTCATACTCATATTGAATGTTACATTAAATAGTAGATTTTATATAAATATTTAATGCTATTGAATTAACTTTGGTAAATTATTAATGTTTTAATTCTTTCAACGGATAAAATCGTTATTATGTAAGCAAAGCATTTTTATTTTCAAACATTTATTATTGATTTTAAAATTAATAATAAACTATTTCATTTTCTAATTAATTATTATTGACACGAATTCTCAATTTTCTTAATATTATAAATCTAAATTACAGGAAGAGAACATAAAAGAGATCTTGTGGGGTAGAATGATTTTTAATTATTTTTTAACTTGATAAATTTTTTCAAAATTTATTTAAAATAGATATATTTATTTTAAATGTCTACTTTTAATATTATTAGCATATCGATTTAAAAAGTTCTTTTATTATGCAATAGAAATAAAAAGTTTGAGTATACTTTTTTATAACAATAGCTATGAATTTTATTACATATCCAGAGAAATATGTAGAATATAAGGTTGAAAATTTTTAATACTAATCTGTTTTATCATAAAATTTTTTTAGGATTAGTGTATTAGTATATCTAAAGTTCCATTTATTTTTTCAATATGAAATTACATTATTTAAATATTATTACTAATCGAATTTTCGTTAGTAAACTATGAAAGAAGTTTTTGATGATTTCATAGAATACGTTCTTCGTATATAAATGATAAAGTTAATTCATTTCGTTTGTTAATTAATTGCTTTGTTAATTGTAAAACAATCAGTTTACGATAGATTTTTTATTAAACTTGAAAAATAAATTTGACCTAATAATACGTTTGTTATTTAATTTATTTTTTATACAAATTTTATGGTCAGTCATATTTTATATTGTTTACGCATTTTATAAATGATCACGTAGAGAATATCAAATTTAATGAATTTCATTGCTCTATTATTTAAATATTATAATCTACAGGATGCAATTCTACATTTCGTAGCTAATGTATTGTTTATTGGTATTGTATTTTCGTCGATATGTAGTTACATATAGAAAACATATATTCATAACCAGTTGATTTTTGCTAATAATATTATAGAATACAAGAAGTGTTAATAATGTATCATTATCATATATTAAAATGTATTGTACAAACTATTTCGTAAATCACGTAGAAGTGTGAATTATTTTGATAACGTTTCTTTCGTATATTTGGAGACATAAAATTACGTTATTTAATATATTATTTAATAATTTGTATTTTGTGGATTAAATGATAATTTATTAATACACTGTATTTTCTAAATAATAATTCTTGTATTATATATGTAAATTTGTATTTAAACATTAAAATTAAAATAATTAAATTGTTTTTCTTATTAAAATATTAACGAAACATAATCATGGAAATTCAATTATTTTTATTATATGAAATTGTTTGAATTATGATTCGTTTCGTTTTAATACAAAGAAATTTTAAAACGTTTTAAAAATTTATAGTTCAATTAAAAGCTAAACATTGTATATTTCGTTAAAGTAGTATAAAAAGAATTGAAGGATTTTAGATTTGGCACAAATCCAGAAACTATAAAATCTCTGAAGATTCTCTTTAAATTTCCGAATGTAAGGTGAAATAAAAACGTTACGTGGACTTTTGTCTTTAAACAACTAATTTTTAATTGGATCTTTAAAATACCATTCAGCCAATACTATTATAAATATATTATTTCTCGTAAAATAAATAATTCGAACCTTAATCATTTATTGTAATTTTTAAGGAAAACATAAAAAATTGTCATTAAAATGATTTCGTTAAGATATTGTATTTATTATAAGAAATTTTTAAAGGCTTTATACTTTATTTACATAATTACATGTAAATTAATTAATTTATACGTCGCATACGCGTAGTAATATAATTGATTTTAAACAAATTTAAGTACTTATTATTCATTATTATGTCGCGTAGAAAGGTATTTTAGAAATTCAATTGAATCGGCATGTAATTAAAGAAATAAAAGAGAAAATTAAAGGTTTTACTTATAAAAAAAAAAAAAAAAAAATTAACTACTAATCAAATTACAGCTACAAATGTTCTCTTAAAAATGAAGTCGTAAAATTGAATTGGTTTACGACAATCCAAAAGTTTTTCATTAGAATACTCTAAAGCACAAAGAATTATAGATCTGAAATTTTACTCTCAAGTTAATGTGTTTATAATTGAATTAAAAAAAAAAAAGGACTTGAGACTTTTATTTTTACATTATTCATTTAAATTTTGGAAAACCTTTTATAGAGAAATTATCACAGGCAATTTGTTAAGTTTTCTCTCTTTAGGGAAATTACTATTTGCTGTAAATACAATTTCAAAATTCTCTGAAAATAATTACGCAAATCTGGCTTAACCTTTCACTTGCTCTCACTCACTCTCTCTCTCTCTCTCTCTATCTCTCTTTGTCTATCATTCGCTCTCGAGTACTAAGTATGTCTGTGCTTCCTCAAGTTTTCTAGCAATCCAATGCTTTAGTAGTGGTCTGCTGCATTAAACTGGTAAGACGAGTTAACTGTATTTACTGCAGTCTCGACATTGTTTCAAGTATAGAATAGGCCTTCCAGTATTTCACGTAATTTTCATACGTTCATATTTTATTTTCCATCTCATCCATACCTTGAACGTCCATTAAATTTTTGCTATGCAATATAAAAAATAACTATATAATTACATTTTGAGGAATTTTTATACTTTACTTTCGTAAGAAATATTCTTTGCACCCTCATCTTAACGATTAACTCGTGTCTCAAGTATTCCTAAAATTATATCTAATTTATTGGATAAAAATTTATCCAATATTGGTGCACAATATAATGAATAGTTGTTTCATTATATAAATGATAATTAATATAAGTAGGATAAAAACCTTGTTTGAAAATTTTATAATATATTAAATTACTTAATTAATGTCTCCAAAACTGTTGAAGAATGTGTAGTCTCTCATAAAAATTTGCATTTCAATCATTATCTTTAGACTGCGGTTCATAATTAATTTGCTTTTTCAATTTTCAAATTAACTGCTTCGAAATTTTTTGATATTATTTGAAATTTAGCATTTAAAAGTACTATCGACTTTGTCCTGATTAATTTCAGGTTTAATTCCCATCATTTGATTTCTTCAAATTTCTCTACAACCTGCTGCTCATTTATGAATAAGTTTTATTATCTAAATTCATTGCTGATGAGTTTATTGAAATACCTTTTAAACAATATGCGTATAATTACCTTACATAACTCTTATAATTATGCAGTGCAATGGATCCAAAAGCTATGGAAACTCGAAAATACCTTAATACAAGTGTCTCGTTGTCATATTACTGACTTTGTCGATGGGTTTTACTCATTCACATCTACATATATATATATATATATTTACTTTATTAAAAGTTTCATTTTAAATGTTACAGATAAAATTATGAAAATAGGAATAATAAATCATCCATGAATCCGTGATTTGCTTTAAAGTTTGAGATGAAATTCTAAATACAAGTATTGAGAATGTAAAATGTAATATTTATGTATTTTACATACTCATTCAAATAAAAGTTCTTGGACATATTTTGAAAACAAATACCAAACATATTAATTTTTATCAGTATAATTTATTACAAAATCTATATGAATTAAAAATTTGCAATTTCTGCATTGTATAGCATTGTGACGAGGTATTAAAATATTCCAAACAAGAGTACCAACCATTACCAACCATACATAAAACTCTTATATTTTTTATTACTTAATAAAATAAAACTAAAGGTTGTTTAAATTTAGTTAAATATATTCATATAGAAATGTAGGCTAACGAAGAAAGCTTCAGTCTTATAATATAGGGTTTGATAGAAGAATTTAAATAAAGGAAACAATACATATTTTACTGTAGTATGTAATATTTAATTTCTGAAGTACATCCATAATGTATAATTTTTAAAGTATGAAGGCTTTCAAAATAATTGATGTACTCAAAAGTTAATTGTATAATTTAAAAATAACGAATTTATTAACTTAACCAAGGATTTCAGGTTAATTCAGCTTGTAAATAGAATAAAACGAAGTTAAAATGCAAATTAGCCGCGAACTTTAATATAAATATTAAAGTGAAGCTCATTCCATTAGCTTATAAGTAAACTATTTTAGAATTTTAGTCACAATGTACTTGCATATTTGATGCTTTTGAAATTAATAATATAGATGAGTTTACTGTAGGTTATATTTTAAGATAAATATTTGATATTCATACAAATGAGAGTAAAAGCAATGTCGTACCTAAATATTGTATATCAAACTGGTTTTATTGTAAGTAATGAAATTGTCTTTTTGACCGTCGCATTTTTTCCCTACAAATATTCGATAAAAAAATTATCCATGAATAAAATGAAAAGAATAGTGAAATTGGAAGGTATTATTCCAATCTCTGTTGTGGCTTCATTATCGAAAAGAAGAATATTAGTCGCAGAGCTATGATATAATTATAACGCAATGATACAATTTGAGTTTATCGTATAATTGCCAGCGTATTTGGCATAGTAGTCATACATGTATCCCCAACAAATAAGTTCAACGTCAGTTGAAAATTGTAAACTTGTGTGAAATTATACATTGATTGTAAAATATGCGTATCGAGAATAAGGGTTTCCTTGAGAATGTCTCCTCGCCAGGAAAAATTGATAGGAAACCTTGGGCGATAGGTGCTCCCACATTCCAACTGAGATCTCTTGTAAATGCGTAATGAGTAAATAGCGCGGCAGTGCATTTGCCAGATTTTAACTAGGAAATGCACTAGTTACATCGAATGAAGGCTCGGCTAGTCATAGGGAATACAGGGCACAGACTCGAGTCTCTCCATGCAAAAGTGAACATGGAACGCGTAATGATTAATTCATCAGAGACACGTTTTGATATATATATATATATATATGTATATATATTCTGTAACTCCTTTAGGCGAAGCGAAAGAATATCTTTTTAAAATCCTTGGTAAAAAAGAATTTCGGCCTTCCGGAAAGAAAGACTGTTTTGTTAATGCGCCAGTGAGGAGGAAGTTGGGAATTTTTCGCGGCACCCGTTTCGGTCTAGCGAATCCACCGCTAATAAGCTGCATAATTTATTAATTAAGTCGGTCGGTTAGAGATCTTTGCTATGCAGCGGATGAGCCTTTGTTTTGACGTTTGAATTCAAGCGGCATTACATTAAAATTTATAGTGTAAAACTTGCGGGAATTGAGCTCCCGGTCGGAAAATTTCTGATTTCTGTATACGGGCAGCCTGGTCAGGAGGGAGAGAGAGGAATGTCGTATTAAAACCGGCATTAAAACTGTTAACGATTAGTGCAAAAGTACGGGATGATTTGCTTCGGAGGGAGGGAGATCTTTTTTTTTTTTATTGGAATTAAAGACGCTGTCCGGATAGTTAAAGCAATACTAGGAAAGTCTCTTCCACGTCGGCTCCTTCGGTCTCTACTATCAACTACTCCATTCACGAGGGCACTTCCTCTCTGGTACATGATTTTGTGGCTCCGTCGATATTTACGACTCGGTTACCAGCTCCATCCGCACAGACACCCATTTCAAGGCCGAAGCTTTTCCCCGGCTATTTTTTTTTGTTTTTTTTGTTTTTTTTTTTTGTTTTGGTTTGTTTGTTTCTTTTTTCAGGCTCGTTGCGCTTCTTTTTATCCTACTGAACGAAGTGGGCCCGCACCAATAGGAATGCAGACCTTTCCTAGCTTCGTTTTAACTCCCTCCCCCCTTTTTTGCTCCCTTTTATTTCCACCGTCTACCGCGCGTATCATCGCCGACTGCCACGCGCACACCTGTTTACTTTAAGACGAGCTTTCATTAATCTTTAGCGTTCCCGACCTATATGCAGAATTATTTTTAAAATTAATATAGAGGATACGCGGAGGCTTAAAAGCCGGATGCATATAAAAAGGCTAATAACTTACCTGGACCAAATAAATCATCATCAGAGGAGAAATAATAAGAGAGATGGGTGGTTTATAATATTATAATAAAGGCCCGTTGGTTCGAGGGCCATATCCCGGAGACATGAAAATTCGTAAATTCTCGTGCTCTGCCATCTGTTATCCTTATATTCGTAGCGGCGGCGGCGGCGGCGGTGGTGGCGTCGGTGGCGGCGGCGGCAGCAGCAGCAGCAGTTGCAGAGCGGCACTTGAGCCACAAACTGAACGATCACGGTTGCGCGTACGAGGTTCGTTTAAGCCAGAGACCGAAGAACGTATTAATTACGAATGATGTCTTGGGCTTTGCCGTAACAGCCTTCTGAAAATTTGCATAACGTCGCGTGCGCCGACTGAAGAGCTTATACGCGCCTCCGCCGACGCTCGTTTGTGCTTCTGCACCGTAGCTAATAACCATTTATTTAGGGGACTGACTCTCTCGGTATCGCGATACCACTACACGCCCGCGCAGCCTCACTCTCTCTCTCTCTCTCTCTCTCTCTCTCTCTCTCTCTCGCGGGGGCGCGCGCACGCCACTCTAACCGCGCTCATCCCTTCGAGCAGTCTCGAAAAATTAGACCAAATTTTGTATTCCGGCAAGACAGAGTTTTAACATTCCACGACTTTTACCCCTTATTCAGGATTATTTCCCCGACTTCTTAACTCCAGGATTTGCTAAGGAAATTATAAGTTTGTCTCCTAGATTTTTGTGATTAAGGCATCCTCGAGTACTACTCTTGCCTAACACGATGATCCTGCATTATTATATAGCCTTTGCATCCTAAGACCAAAAATTTTAATAAATTATCACAATGACCGAAATATTTAAAATTATTGTTAGCCACATATTTTGGTATAAAAAATTCTTTTAGCCACGAGGAACGTATCTGCACCTCTGCGTATCTGTACCTCTGTTTAATACGTTAGCAGCCATTTTGTAAGAAAAGCTTTATTCTTCCGGTCTCTGATCCCTTCCTCAATATTTATGCTGAGATTACGCCTTTCTTTGTTGCATATTGTCGATAACTGCCTCTTAAATTATAATGTACATTGCCTGCAACGATAATGCTACACGAAACTATTAATGATTCATTTGTCAAATCGCCAATGAATAATGCATTAAATAAAGCGTAGTTTTAATAAACTATGAACTACGAACGCTTGAACTCTAACAAGGATAAATAATACGATTATAATATTTAATCTATTTCTATTCTGTCTGAGTGAAAATGATACAATACATTGACAACGTTCGGATCTGATAGGACATATTAGTACTACACTATTTTCCATTTATTTCTACACTCGCTTGGAGTAATTAATGATTTCATTAATTCACACCTATCGTTGGTATGACAGAGCCGAGATTAACTACTCGTAGTAGATTTAAAGCTCGGTTGAATTCAATCAATTGGTCATCTCGTGTACGAGAGTACGTAATTTATCTACTTGTGTCTAGTAGGAAAATAACTGTTTTGACTAGCTTCGATTCATCCTTCATTTTCGTCATTAATAATCAGAGACAAATCAGCCGAATATTTTATACGCTAGTACCCGATATTATTGATTTATCGAATAGGCAAATATATTTTTTACTACATTATTTATTGTTTGTACTCATCGTCGCTGAAATCCCTAATTGTTGTTTACATTTATCTTCGTTTCAGCGCATTCAAGTTAATAATGCTTAATCCTATTTGCATAGTGATATATGCGATCCGCTTAATTTTACGTGTAATCGCATTTAATTATATAAAAGATTATTATAATATGACATTTAATATCTAATCACCTTCATTATTATCCATTATAAGCGTCATTTGATAATATACAATATTACATTTTACAGTATTGCACGTTGAGAATAATAAATGCTATTGTGAACATATTTAAAATGTTTAAAGTATTGATCGAAGGTGACCAATGCATTCACGAACTTACTTTAACGTAATTAAAGAATATTTTTAAAAGTAGAATAGCTTACAAAAAATTCTCTTGCTAATTAAAAATAATGCGGCTCGATGTACACTATTTTTTTTTTTTTTTTTTTTTTTTTTTTTAATTCAAACTCAAAAATCAATTAATTATATTTTATACAAAAAATAAATTAGTATTGATTATAATTGATTTATCAGTTAATTATTCAAAGTATGAAAAATCTGCTTACCAAAATCGAATGCTCTCACATTATGTGCTAATAGATGGAATATTATAGATTTTATGCGCACGTGTATAAATGACGTTTCAATATCATCATATTTTCTGATTAATTTTAACGGGACAATAATTTTTCTATTATTATTATACAAATCATAAAAGGATAAAATATTTACTTACCAATAAAATATTATTATATTGTTTTCATTTTTATATTCCTCTGCATAGAGAAACTTTTATTTCCGAAATACAAAAACGAAAAATTAACTGTATTTTATTTCATAAAAAGTTATCGTACTTCTTTGTTGTACAAAAATATTAAGAAGAATTCGGTTCGTTCCACAGCCATAGTTTACGCAAAACTCACACTGGCACTAAAACTAGATACAGACGGAATTGTCATATGCACTTTTATTACATATACGCATGCAAATACAGTTTCGTATGGCATTCGAGAGAAGTTTAGCAGCATATTTTTAACTTTAACATCATAAAAGGATCAAAATTTTATGTAAAACTTTCGTTAGAAATTGTAAAAAAGATTTCTTAAATAAACAATTACGTATTGCATTTAGGTAGGAATGGAAAAAAACGAATTAAAAAACGTTCATTAAGAAACGTTTCGGTAATAGCGAACATTATTTAAAAAAAATTAATTTAACGTTTATTCAATTTAAGTATGTTAAAGCATTAAATAATTTTTTACACCCGTTTTTACTTGTTCGCTTTATTTTAAAACGGGCTTAATAGTACGACAGTCGTTGACTTTATAGTCGTAAACGTCAGTAACACGAAAAATGAAAATGCACAATATGTACGAGATGTGAATATCGTAAGGAAAAATTATTTAATTAACTTGGAAACAATGGTGGCGATCGATTTCACATGTGATTTGATATTAGCTTTAATATTTAATACCCCGATTAATTATTTTGTTTTATATATACATTCGGATAAAATATATTTTCACAACAATATTCATATTTAGCATTAATAAGATAATACCATTATCATCAATGATATTCTATCCGTAATAAAATTTTAACAAATTTTAATAATAATTTCCTTAACGAGACTCAATAATTCAATATTCTTTAAAATTATTTTAAAATATCACCATAACAGGTAGATTATATTATATCTTTTCATGTCGCATAATTTTAAGCCAGAGAAATGAAAAATTGTAAAAAAAATTTAAAAGATATTATACCAATTATTTCTAGACGTAATGTATAACTCCAATATTATATTAATCATGTAAAAAAAAAAAGAAAATTTAATTACTTATGGAGCTACTAAAAAATGTTAATAAAATATATCGTTTAAAGTGCTGGTGGTGTTACTAACTTACTAAGTTATTAAGTTTTTACAATTTTTACATCTGTTGGTTTACCTTTTCGAAATCGCGACTCTCGGGAAGCATTCAGAAGACTCGTCGCAAACACAATGAAAATATTATCTGCAACTATCTAAATTATTCTACGGTAATGCGTAATTTTATAAAGATATAATATGAGAATTAATTATAGAAATTTGGATAATCTGGATTCATAAAGTAAATTAATGGGCCTTTCTTCGTTCCTGTACGATGCGATTGAATTATATTTATTATTAAACGATAATCACGAGACAAAGATAGAACGTGTGATGAATCTAGTATAAAGAAAAATAAATGCATAAAATAAATAATTTGTTAATTTCTTTTTACCTAAATTGTTACTTTATAATTAATTTAATTTATCATTAAATGTATTTCTTTCTGCTTATCGATCGCGTTTCTTTTACAACATTGCACTCCTTTTAAAGCGAATTTCCAGTTGCTACAACTATTTCAATAGGCAATTTTAGTTTCGTATTCTTTTTCCCTCACAGAATGTAGAGAGGATTCGAATTTTTCAGTGCTCGCAATAGTTCTTCATATATATATATATATATATATATGCATATATGTAAGTATATCTTTTAACTGCCTTTAAATGTATTTCAAATAATTAATATTTTTATAGTTCGCAGGTTTTCCAACTTAAGTTGAATTAAATATATCGCGTTAGCGCGAATTTTATGTTTGCATTTAATAGCGGCATCGTTAACGTTCAACAGTATAATAATACATTTCATCTGAATCGATAATACATATGAAATTTATACAATTTTACCGTATTAAACGTAATATCAATAAATAATATGATATAAAGAATATAAACACCTTGAATTGTAGTACATTTGTCCGAATCGTCGAGCACAAAATTTTGTTTTTAATAAACATTTATACAGTATTAATTATTAATATAACTATTATTAAACATAATGATATGATTATTGTACTTTGTATTTATGAACTACATGTATTGTTTATTGAAAAGTTAATCAAGTTTTTATTTGAACTGTAATGGAAAATAAAATTGTATTGTTTGAAACGTCAAAATACAATACTTTTTCTAATAACTTCACTATTTTCTTAAATAATATTTAATTTAATAAGTATTATTGTATTTAAGAATAATGTGATACAAAATTCTTATGAAATTTTTAATAAACAATTAAAAGAGATACACAAATAATAAATTGTAGAGAAAACATAATAAAAAAATTAAGATAATAATAATATTATCCAATATTATTAAAAAGTTATTAAAACGAGGACGTCACGAATATAGCAATTTTATAATAAGTTTATGTATTATTTATTGAATTTATAATGAATAATCTATGATTTGATGTAAAATATAAAATGAAATGCATCAAATAAATAGTATATTAAATAATAAATATAAAGAATGTAATGAGTAGAAGGACCAAAGTTATTTCTATAATAAATCGCTGCACTATTTTTTGTAAGAATATATATATATATATATATATATATGTATATATACTTTTTTTATAGGTTTCTATCAAGAAATGACGCTTTATAGATTCAATAAAATATAGAATTTATTATAAATCATATGAACTCTTTTTATGAATGCATTTGAAGAAATGATAGAATAATAAGAGTAGTAGATAAAATTACTTGAAAGTTTATGTATACCATTAGAAGAAATATTAGTACTCGATAGCTTAAAAATGATTTATTGTGTTTTCAATACTGAAATAAATTTATTGCACGATTTTAATCCCTAATAGTTGTTTAATCATGAATAAATTTTCAAAATACATGAGTAGGTAAATCTAATTTTATGAAATACTTATTATAATTGCGCTTATATTGGAGTTGTATTAGTAATGCTTATAGATATATAAGTTATTGCCTTGTGAAATGCATGGACTTGAATTAATCTCGGTTTTAAGCATTTTCCATATACTTAAGAAGGTACGAGTGATTTAATTATTGCACTTTTGAGAATAAGAAAATAAGCCCCGACAGTATAGAAAAAAAAAGATGAAAAAGAAAGAAATGCATTTTAATATCTTTAAATAAAAGGGTGCGTTTAAGTATCACGCACGCTTGAAATGTGTATATTAATTAAAAAATTTCAATTGTACCGTAATAGTGCGAAAAAGTACTTTAAATTTCATTAAGCGCGTTGACATTCTTTGTGTGAAAAGGGAGTGCGAATTAAAAATCGTTGGAAAGGCAATCGAGAATAAATTGCTCGAGCCCCCGATAATAATGAGCGCAGGGCGAAATAGGTATTCGATGGGTGTAAAGAGAGATCGTAATTTGAAAATAATTCTCACCTGAATCCAGTAAGGCAAATAGAAACCCGTGCAGGCGAGTATGGAAGCCAGGGTGGACAAGATAACCCAGACGATGCACAGCCCTGACATTTCATCGGCTGCTGTCTCTATGCACTATTCTTTCTCGTCTCAATGTAGAACAACTAACTCTGCTTCTTTTCTTTCTAGCCTCCCTTCACACTCGGATACATTTTATTTTCACTCTATTAATAACTGTCCGAGCACCATTTTTTTCTTGAAACAGCGTCCCATTCTTCCTCTCCTCTTGCTCCCTTAGAATTCACTAAGAAATAAAATTTAAGGTGAACAAAGAACGTCGCTCTAACATGCTTTATTATTTATATTCAGCCGTGGAATGTAGGGGGACGATTTATTCTTGCGAGCTGGATGAAAATTAATTATCGGAGATTTTATCATTGATTGCCGTGGATTCAAAATCACGTAGCCGCAATTTATAATTAATGCATTATTCTATACGTCAGAATGTTAGTCAATTAATTTTATTCATACGGATCTATTGGAATTATACGCGGATGCATACGTTTTATTTTCAAGTGAGACTCACAGCAATGTATACAAAGAAAATAAATAGTCCATGGGAAAATACGTATACATAAGACAGGCTAAAGTTAACTATAGTTTATGGGGAAGAGCTTGGAAATAGAAATAGAATTTCTTAAGCCAATCGATCTAAATAAAATGAATGTAATTCAATTGTTATTCAATCGGATGATTTTGATTCGGACGACATGCATTGGAATGAATAAAATGAATGAAAGTTTGAAGTGGTGGTGCATGGCGAGGGGGGGGGAAGAAATATCGTTCGGGAACGTTAGTATGAGATGGAAAATAAGCAGTGGTGAGCCAGAGTAGTAGACTTTTATCCTGGATAGTACACGAAAGAGCGGCAGTGGGGAGTGGCTGGAGGGGTAGGGGGAGGGAGGGACGGAGCACTCGGTAGGTTCACCGTAGAAGAAGCACGATGATCTTCACGTTCAGAAACTTTTGGTACACTTGGAGGAAATCGTGCTGGATGATGCACATACGCGGAGTCGGGCGCGTACACAGCCAACTAGACACTTTGGGAATCGTGGGGAGGGACCAAAATAAACTTACCGTACGGCGGCGGAATCGCGTGAGGGACGATGTCGGGACGACGGACGGCGGGTAACGGGGGACGGCGGCGCAGGAGGGAGGAGAGGAGACACGAGAGAAGTATTCGTGGCTTGAATCCGGGCGCGTACATACCTACTATTATTATTCGTGTCTTCGATAAAGGATTAAGATTGCGATAGCGAAGCTCGGCGCAGGGCGGCGTATCGGCGGACGGGCCGGCGGGGGAGGTAGGAAGGGCTGGAGGGAGGGGGGGTGTCACGTGGACGACGTTGTTTTAAGCATACGGTTGCACTTGACTAAGGGACCGGGTTAATCGCGGCAATGATCGTGCAGTCGGATTGCTGCTAAGCCGGCACACTGACCATGTAGCGGTTAAATCCCCTCCTTAATTCGAGGGCCGATCGAGGGAAGAAAGAGCGTCTTCTCTCCGTGGTCTCATGTCGGCTCGCACATGCCCTCCAGAAATAGATCTCAAGGGCTCGCGCGCGCTCGTAAGCTGGTTGATAATCGGTACCTCCAGCCGGGATCGTTCCTGACTAACGCAGCAAAGAACGCGCGCGATGCCGCATCCATCGGGCAACTGAACCGCGTACAAGTTGGCACTTGTCGAGGCGATGGTGGTGGAGGCGGCACCGGTGGTGGTGGTGGTGGTGGTGGTGGCGGCAGCAGCAGCAGCAGCAGCGGCGACGGCGGCAGCGGCGGCGGCGGCGGCAACGATCGGGGTGGTGGTGGTGGTGGTGGTGGTGGTGGCGGTGATGGTCGTGGCTGTGGCGGTGGCGGAGGTGGCGGCAGCGGCGACTGCGGCGGCACCACGACGATTCACGCGAAGCCGGGTGTCACGGACCGGCACATCTGGCAAACATGCGCGCGCCCACCCGCAATTCGCTATCCGATCCTTTCCCGACTCCGTCTTTGTTTTTTACGCCACCTCCCCCCTACAACCATCCCCACATCCCCTCAAGTGGCTACGTTTCAATGGACTAATTTTGTGACATGCCGATCCTGGGGTCTCGCGTTCCCGACTAATCGCTCCTCCCTCGAACCCGCAACCATCGCAACATTATCAACAAATTACCTGATTATACCTTCCAGTTCACCACCATTACCAATCTAATATCAACATTTATTCGACATTCACACTATTTTCCGATCTTCGATTCCATTAACTTTTAATGCTTTTACAAAATATCGACCTTTTTCAGACAAACATTTTCGATTTTAACTACTACGTGTAAGCAACAAAGTTTACTTATTTATAAAGATGACTTTAATAAGACATTTCATTAGCATAGTTATGCGATTCAGAATAAATACAAAACAAACTTACAATACTTCATTATCAACTTATTTTTTATGCATTGAACTATGAAGGATAAAGCATTTAGAAAAATATCGGAATATATTTATTTCAATGTTCCTAATAAAGAAAGAAAGGCATAAAAAGAATAATTACCTTTTCAATAATATTTATGATTATAAATCAATAAAAAAAAAAAAAAAAAAAAAAAAACAATAACTGAATAATTAATTTAGAAAATATTTTGAAAATAAAATTAACAAGCAATGCAGAAAAATTTACCTATTGATTAGACAATTATTATTTATTCAGCAATAAACAAATAATTAAATAAATAAATAGACTTTGGCCGGTAATATAGAGTCAAACTGTTCAGGCATAAAGTTTTAGTATATTCAAAATCATAATGCAAAAGTCGTGCCTCCTATCTATTTTCTCATCGAAATCTTCTAAAGTGGATAGCGGCGAAAAGTATTACAGGTTATAGCTTGTATAAATTATGTAATTCTGTAGGTACAATAAATCTTCATCGAATACATTTTTAAATTTCATAAAATCCGTTAAAACTAATCATTATTATCAGTGATGATGTTACGTATAGCACATCGAATGTACTGATGTTACATATTTCTATTGGTAGTCGCGTGTTCTTTTTCTCTTCCGATACTATATTTATATATATAAGTATGTTGATTCCCATTAAAATTATTGCCTCTGCGGCCATATGAATTTGAACTTTACTTTTTATCTAATTACAGGTGAAATTTAACATGTAGAAATTAACCATAACATTGTTAATTTTCAAGAATATTAGAAGTAAAAATTAATTTTGTCTCAATATTCAATAATTACTCGTTTATAGTCTGAAGTAATAACATTATAAAATTATTTTTTTGCATATAAAACATTATTGCAGTAAAAAATGTTTTCCCTTAAAAGCATTAATAATAAATACGAATACGAAATGAGTAAAGAATCATTGTATGCCTAATGCTGATAATTGAATGATACTTACGTTAATTATATGATTATGCATCTGCAACAGAATGAGAATAAATATATGAATTAAAAATGTTTTTCCTTTAAAAGTATTGATAATAAATACAATTACAAAATCATAAAAAGGAGCATTATTCATTTAATTCTACTTATAGAGTGATGCTTATGTAAATTATCCGTACCGCGTGATTTTTAATACTTTTTCATTATGATTAATTACTATTTGAAAAAAGTAAATATTTGAAGGCAATAAGTATTTTATAGACGTAATATTTGTGAGATGATTAACGTAAATACGATTTATAAATGAGAAAACTGAAAATTTATATGTTCTTATTAATATAAACATATGGAATTTAAAGTAACGAAATATTCAGGCTTCAATTTTTATTCATTATTCTCATCTACTGTATTAAACATAGTCAAATGAAGTTTGAAAATTTCAAATAATTGTCTAACACGTAAATAATTACCTTTAATTAGTAAATCATTGCATTTTTACTCTTGCGTTTAAAAAAATAATAATTTTTTCCTACGTTTTTATAATTTAGAGATATGATTATACCGGTAGTGAATAATTTTCTAATAAGTTAGAAAAGTGCAATTGATATTAATTCGACAAGCTAATAACTTGTTTAAATATTATTACTAGAAAAGGTAGATGTTTTATTGCAACCGAATGGCATTTGCAGCTTAATTAATTTTTAATAATACATGTATTTATTTTAGATCATTACTTTATCTGTTTTAGTTGCTACAAGTCAAGTCGAAGCTGTAAGGTCGTAGTAAAATGTAATATATTAGGTATCGCATTAGTTACAAATTATGTCAATAATATGTCAAGTTTACTACTTATGAATAATTGTCAATAATTGGTATGATAGCTCATTATCGACTCTCTCGGCTGCATTATTTGACGAGTTTTTAAAAAATCGACATGCTCGTTAATCAAATTACCTTACATTTACAATACCTATAATTATAATGTAATTCATTAGTAATAATATATTAACTAATGAAATATCTGGCTTAGAGGGGCGTTTTTGTTAAAATTTTGTATAAATGTCGAAAATGGAAATTCTACTTTTCGCAGATGAGTGAAAGCTGACAGAGCATTTTAATAATTTGATACATAATCGATAAGTATGACTCGCTGCTTTCCGCGAAGCCCTCGAGAGTAATCATATGCAATAAATTTAATAGTACAAGGGTATTATTGAAGTACTGAATCCGGCCAAATCGGTGATTGACATAATCTTAATTTCATTGATCTAAAATATTTCGTAAACCCCATTGAAGTACAGGCTTCCTTCGACTCATCAACGCTTTATCTCCGTCCTTTCGACGAAGCCACATAACTTTTACTTCGTTTTTCCTCTTTGTTGTTTATATATATATATAAGAACATTGGCGTTCTTTAAAATCTCCTTGAAAAGTTAAGACTTTTTCGAGGATATTGTCCCCGTTGAATAATTTAAATTAACCTCAACTCTATTTTATATATAAATATAAATAAAAAAGACGTGGCGGGGAAGGGGTGACGTAGAACGTACAGCTAAAAGAGTAAGTATTCCATATAGTTCGAACATAGTAAAATAGTAATCCTCTCTACACCTCAAGCCTTCATTTCCCGAATTCGTAAAATAAATAGGAGCCGGACATAAGCACCGACTTGTATATATACGCCTGTCTTTATCCATAACCACATGCATGCGATGTCAGAATACAGCTTCGTAAATGCATCTGGATGCACTGTATACATGCACGAATATTATACATACGTTTATCTATATTTCATGAATAGCAAATAAAATATAATTGACAACATTTTTTTACGCTGTCAAAAAAATTTGTTTTTATTAATATTACCACAGAATTAATGACTTATGGTGAAAGTGCTTATTAATATACACTAATATTCCTACGGTCGCTAACTTATTTAATATAACTTTATATAATAAATCTTAATTGTTGATAAAGATTTCTTTTACTGTAATTATTACTTATTAATTATTATTGAAGGTTATTAGAAATGAAAAAATAATTTCATTTCAAATAAGTGACATATATACAATATATATCATATAGACTTTATTTTATGTTTTAAAAATTTTTTCCTACGTACTTTATTTGTATTTATTTGTCTTTATCGACGTTTTTATTCACATATCCTTAAATAAAAATCGCAATTTTATTTAAATTTAAATATTTTGTTATGGCCTGCATTTTCTTAATGGTCTAAGCTATGTTATTACATATTACATTACATTAGTATATGGAAAAAACAGACAATTATTGTATAATTTAATGTAGTTACTGCAATAAATGGAAAATACTGTGATTAAGATAAATGTATGCAGCAGAGGACCGAACATAGGTAAGTTACTTCAAAAGTTTATTACAAGATAAGGATATAACTGTTATTTAGAATGCAGCTAAATCAGAAAATATTAGATGCTTTTGTGTTCAAGAAATAAAGAAAGAAAATAAATGTAAAATATACTATGGAAATAAAAAGCCAAGTGGAGATAAATAAAGTAATTTATAGTATATTTCTGCTCAATCTTTATTTATTTTTACCTCGACGAGACGAATAATTGTTTCGTCAATATAATATTTTTATTATAGTTAGTAATGGTCACTTAGTATATAAGGCTTTAGTTAAAATTATTATTGACCGGATAAATAAAAAGGGAAATTGAATTGAAATATTTGTAGAAAACATCATGATACTCGATTAATTGTCTTAAACTCTACATTTATGTATTATGAATTGGCATTTTATTTTTATAAGCGGAGGTTTGCCACAATTTAAATTTAATACTCTAAATTTATTTCCATGGTATAAGATACGAAATCTTTTATGTATCGTTTTCCCATATAGATTGATCCGGAATCAATATACTTAGTCATAATTAACAATATACTACATCGATTGTGACGATTGTGACGATTGTGACGATTGTGAAGCAATGAACTGCGATAGTCCGCTCTAATTATGAGTAATGGTGCTGTGACAATTGTCCTGAACCAAGATCATAAATTACATTCAGTTGTATAGTGAGCACCCGGTTCATTGTTAACTTCCTACACATTAACACTTTTATCCTCTCGCGCAGTAGATTACCAATTAATT
Organism: Ceratosolen fusciceps; assembly: GCA_018883505.1. Taxonomy (NCBI): domain Eukaryota; kingdom Metazoa; phylum Arthropoda; class Insecta; order Hymenoptera; family Agaonidae; genus Ceratosolen; species Ceratosolen fusciceps. The sequence continues at coordinate 5,250,169 of RCIC01000013.1, read as the reverse complement.
TTAGAAACCGTATTAAATGTACTTTTGTTTTTGTTTTCATGCAGCTCCCTATTCTTTCCTACTGCCTTTGGAGGTCAAAATGCTCGATAGATTAAATGAAAATTGAAATTACATTCTCATCTTTCTGATTATTATTTATACTACGTTTTTTCGATTGTCATGCACTTCCCAAATTTCACTTTTGATTAATCTATATGTTTTTGTCCGAGTCTATACATTCGATTGGTTGATCAATGTTACTGATAAATAAATGTATATAAATGTTTTTACGCTTCTTAAAGAGTTTTAATTATATAAGCTTTTTTAGAAAAGTAAATCTAATGATTAATAGCAAAAAAAAAAAAATTAAAAAAAATAATAAAAAAAGTAACATAAATCCATGTATTTTGATCAATACTTTATCGATATAAATACATATAAACGTCGTGCATATAAAGAAGCACTGAACTGAGTCTCCGAACGTACGTAATGAACAAAGTAGACAATTGAGATTTTTCTGCAATAGAAAATGAGTGAGAAGGGTAAATAATTAGTATTGAATAAGAAAGCAAAGGGATTTATTTGGACCTGTGATAAATAGTGACGTGTGCGTCTACATGTTAACTCACGCATTGTTCAATGTAACGTTCGTGCGACTGAGAAAATTGTATCCGACAAACTAGAACAACGAACTTACTTCTGTTTCGAAGTAAGGCGGTAATACTGTACCTATTACATGAAAGTTTTAACTCCAAGGTTTTGCAGTATGCGAGACTAAGCTAAGATTGCGAAGAAAAAGGATTTACAATTATCAAAATCCTATGTATTTTTTTATATTAATTTTTATTACCTTACTTTTATCTCGTAAATTAAATGTTTTTTTTTCCTTCTTCCTTTTACAACATTTTTTATAAAGTTCTGACCTTTATATGAATTTGAGTATTGCTCATTTAAATCCACTTTATCCGTCGCTACAGCTTCCGCATTATATACACGTATATGTATACACATCTTTTGCAGCGCATGTCACGTGCACTCTAAATAGGCCCGTTAACTCTTCCTCCATCTCTCTCGGAGGGTTTAATTTTTAATTTTAATATCCAGATTTATAAAAATTAATGTGTCAACTTAGTCATACTAGCGAACAATTATGAAAAATCTCCTCATATATTTCATCCAAATCATATAGGTTGCTCAAAATCGGTTTTAAAAAAAAATTTACGCCAAGTACCAACGTAAGAATAAAGATTTCATGAAGTGGACGTGCTTTGAGCCGACGATCGTTCCACTCGACAGATCAAAACTGTTAGCCCTCGGTGCCATTTATTTTTCTCTCACGGTCCTAGTAATTTAATAGATTTTATAGCTGTGCGAGACTGTAGGTGGTGAAATTGCTAATAATAAAACGCGTCGATTCTTGCACTTCACATACATTTTATTATATTCTTAAGGAATGATATTTCATCAATACTTAATCAGTGGTTTAATATTTTATATTTATTGTATTTTACGTAAACAGTAAAGTGTAATGGGGGATAAGTGCTGAAATCAATATGTAATGGTGATCGGGGTCTTATCTCGAAGGGGTAAAATATATTCGCATTAGCCGAGCCAATCGGATAATCAGTAATGAAAGCAGTCGAGAGATAAAAGGAATATTATCAGCGAAAGTTTGAAGATAGGAGTAAAATCTTGCATAGTGAGATGGATGAGTGGCGGCGGCGGCGGCGGCGGCGAGGGGGTGCTCCGGCATCTCCGATAGCTCCCTCCTCGAGGAAAGGGAAGGAAAGATGGAGCCGCGATCGGGGAGGAGTTATCGCGGCCGATTAGCGGACTCCATACTCCATACGAGCATTGAAATGGTCCGCCGGTGCTCGTGGCGAGGACACGGAAATGAAATTTGAAGCCGCAGTTCGCCGAAGCATTAACGAGGCCATTCGCTCAAAGCTCTTGCTCCTCCTCCTCCTCCTCCAACTCCTCCTCCTCCTCCTTCTCCTCCTGATCCGCCGCCGCCTCCACCGCCACCGCCACCGCCACCGCCACCGCCGCCGTTCCCTTGTATACCCCAGGTGATTGCGCTGCCGCGTAGTCCATACCTTTATCATACATTCCCATTTCATCGTATCCCTATATCTCTTTGGCTGGATGTTTCATTGAACGGCTACCAGTGCGAAAGTGCAGTTCATAAAGTCCCAAAGTATCCGAGCCATTTATTAAGATGCTACATGGCTCCTACAAATGACAGCCCAATTCGTTTTACAACCTCTGGCTGCTTGATTTATGCAATTATAATAAGCTACGCGTATATTTTACTTTTTACACTTGAGTTCATACAGCTTTTAATTACAATAAGCATTCGGAGCGCACTTCATTATATTCGTCCGGTTATTTGGGGGTGGGTGGGGGGGAGGGAGGGATGAAAATTGGCATTTTCACAACTTTCAATTGTTAAGGTAGAATTTATCAAATAACGAAAGTTACTTTTATTAGCGTCAAATGTCAGTTTCTCACATATTTCGATATTTGCAATTATTATACGGCAAATAAAACGAGAACCGGAACGAAAAAATAAAACAATTGATTAGTTATCCTCGTGGGATTTTTTTTTAACAGGAATTTGTTTATTATTTCCGATATTTAAATTTAAAAAAGAGTAAAAAACTTAATCCATTTTTTTTTTTTATTTTTTTTTAAATGAAATTTGAGCTGGATAAATAAAAACGTAAATAGAGGATAGTATATAACAAGCATCGATCAAAAAAACCATAAATAAATGTATTTATGCATAAAAGTTCATACAATACTTATTCCGAACAATGTCCAAATAAAGCAAATGTTGTTTTATATATTTTAATCAGCAACCGCGTACGTATTCTGTCATTATCCCACGTATGTGTAAAAATATACGAAAATTAAATGAAAGAAATAGAATAATACTTTGATTTATTTTAACTCGCCAGGGAGTCGGCCGGAGAACTGATTGCATTAATACTATAAAGATTTCTTGGCGTTATGAATAACACAACTCGAAACGTGAATTGTAAGCTGTAATTGTTAAAATTGCGCAAAAAGAAAATCACAGATTTTAAAAAATATACATTATTATTTTTAATATCAGGATTATAGTATTTCGTATAGTTAAATTGTAATAGGGGCCGTTAATTATTTTTATACAGAATAAAACGACGTAAAATCATTGTGAATACGTTCGGCTTGCACGGCTTTGTCGTATTACGTCATTACGTTCCGTATAACAGCCATGTATTATACATTTTTACGTTTTTACCCTCAGTGCAAAAGCACTAAAGTAATAGTAAACGGATATTACTATTATTTTATTTTTTATTACCACTTTTCCTAAAATAAGAAATAATATAAGTAAGGTGAGCTGCGATGGGGTTGTAGGGGGGTAGCTGCCCCCGAAACTGCCTCTTGAAACGTAAAAGATAATGATTTGAATAAAACAATTTAAACTTATGAATGTGCTTTGTAATATAGAAACTTTGAGATTATTATATCTTTTGTTTAACTAAGGAGAAAGCTCGAATAGATGTTTCGTCGGAGGTGTATCAGTGGGTATACCGGTATAGGGAGGGATACCTCCATTGTCTAGATTTCGAGGTTGGGCGCCGTAATGAAGGGCGAATAAGAAATTGAGTGCGGTACGTCGCTTTACCCAAAGGACTCACTCGGAGGACTCGGTGCTAGACTGTCGGACTGTTGCTTAACCTTTAGAAAGGCGCATCGACATTTCATCGACGGTCCCTTATTCCTAAGGACTGATAAGGGCGTTTTGTATGGATGAAGGGAGCCATTTTTCGGAAGCCAGATACTGTCCCTCATGTTATCAATAGGAGGAGGAGGATGCGCTATACGTGTGGCGAAATGCTGCCCAAGATTTCCTTGAGGAATAGAACGAGCGAGAGAGTGAGAGAGAGAGAGAGAGAGAGAGAGCGAATAGGAGAGATACCGAAACACCTGCTGTGGAGCCTGTCTCGGTCATCCCTGCCCTCGTGAGTTTACGTGTATACCTAACCGCATTGACCCTGTAAGCTCTCAGTGTCAAGAAAGTTCTCCTTCCGGGTCACAGGCAAAGCGACTCAGAATGTAGATCCCTTCACTATTTTTGTTTTGTATTTTTTTTTGTTTTTTTTTTATTTTTTTGGCAAAGCTGGAGGGCCGAGCCACACTCTACTGGAAAACTAGTTCGTTCCAATTATATTTTTTTCCCTCGAGCGACCTCCCCCTCCCCGTGCCTTTGTTACCATTGCACTTTCTCGACATCCGGACTTCCCAGTCGCTTCTATATATCATCCTCTATTGTTCTATACTTAAAAAACACTTTGACATGTAGTTCTTTATACACGTGCTCGTCAAAACCCGAAAAGAATGACAAGTTTGAAGTCCAAGTTAAAAATAACTGAATGAAACGTGCATTGGATTTTAGCCCTTTCTAATAAAATAATTCGTTCAGTGTATACACAGACCGGTAGATACACAAAGATTTATCAAGAAATCATCTTGGCCCATCGGAAAATCTAAATTTAAACTTTATGCAAAGAATTGCAAACGAATGGACAACGAATTATAATAAAATTATTTGGAAAACTTGAAACTCTTTAAATTGACATGTCCCTCCTTTTTTTTTTATTCGACTTTTTCACATTATGAAATAAAATTGTAATGTAAAAATACAAATTTCAAATAAAAAAGAAGATTCAATTATAGAGATTTTGATATTAACATTTTATTGAACTTTTTATGCTTTTATATTTCAGCCCCAATAAGATTTCGTAATTTCCATACTCGTAGTAAAGCTAATTAACTTCTTAATTTACCTAATATCTATACTGATTTACTTAAATTAAATTTAATTTTTATTCTTGTGCATAGTCGTAGATAGAAACATTTCTGTATTTTTCCATGCTGATCCAGCATTTCTCTAAAGATTTAAAAAAAGTCAGTATATACTCTTCTATTTCGTCTTTCGAATACAAACAATTCACGACTGAGATTTTCACTTGCCGCTATACATTGTATAATAATTGTTAAAATTAATTGAATCATAATACTTGCGGATGATTTTTTTTGATTTTTTTTTATTCGCAACTTTGTTTAATAACCTCTTTGATCTAATATTGAAAAAGAGTAGTAAAGGTATGTACAGTAAAAAAATTTACAAGCTTACTCCTATCAATATTTTCTTAAAAAAAAAAAAAAAAAAAAACTTTCTCTCCAATAGCTCGTACTTTTAGAAGCATTCGTGAAAGTATTTTGTAATTTCCTCTTCAAAATTAATACATAATTAAATAGTTTCAGACAATATTTTCAATTTAATTATTTATAATTTTTTTTTTTTTTTTTTTTTTTTTCATGGGCATTAAGTATTTATTACTTATGGTTTAATGATTTTCGTTCATAATTTTTCTTTTACCCGTATTATAAAATTTCTGAATCACCCAGTCGAAAATATTCATTACAAAACTTTTTTTTCTAAATGATGTTGAACAATTTTTAATTGGATACTTTATATTTTTATATTATATAAGTTTCCGTAAATATAGTTAAATAATTATACGTCTTCTCTCTTTGTCTTAAATACTTCTTTTTTCCAAAAGACTTTGTATTTTCAAATATGAAAATTAATAAATAAAGATTGCGTTATTACATCCCCTTAATAATTCGCTATTTAACGTAATTCAAATTATATTTCAGCTGGAGTAATTATTTGGTAAGAAAAGGTACAATTATTATTATAAACCTATGGAATAAAATCGCGCAATCGCATGTCTTTAGATTATCATAAATTTTGTAAAAATATATTAGACTTAACGTTAAAGCCTCATGCAATGAGTTTTCTACCTTATTATTTTATTGTGCAATTTAAACAACGTTGTGCGTAACAGTTGTATTAATATTAGCTGGAAGCGAATTTAGATGAAAGTCCAGTGAAATTATCAGGGCTTAATTTACGTCAATAAAATACTGTTACATGTATACATGAATTAGTATCGAGGTAGCGCTGGTATTATGACTCGAGAGGGACCAGACTCGGAATGGGCAGATCAAGTTCTGACAGGTACGGGATTCGAATTCCCTTATCGCATCGGACCATCGGCGCTCCTGAACTGCCCAATTTAAAGAGGAAAATTGCAATCGACTCCTCAAACTCCCTCCTCCTTTCTTTAATAGATTATATAGACTCTCTGTTTATTTTCAGTTATTTTTTGCGAGAATTAAAGGAATCGGCGAATGCATATTTTAATACTTTCATGCATAATGCGAATATATCTACCATTAACATTACCTCTTCTGTTCGTTTATATTTTAAAAGCTTCATAAAATCGCTTGTGTTTCTTAATAAACATTACCTTACGACATGGAAATTAATAAGCATTGGAAAAATTTACTTGAAAATGACTCAAGCTATTATAATATGAAATTGAAATATTATTAAAAATGCACGTCTTTACAGATTACATTCATATACGAAGGTAAAATTTTATTTGATGTATACTTAAAATGCCCGTTATGAGATTTAAAATTTTAATTTCAAGTCCATTGATAATAAAAACAGAGTTTGCAAATTTTCTTCTCTCAGGTGAGAAAAAAGAAACTTGATAATCAGAATATTTGCCTTTTTTTTAAAGCATTTTATCCCTTTACTTTTCATTCTTCCCTTAATAATTCAACGCATTTGCAATTCTTTCATTTTCTGCTTTTCTCGTAAATATCAGTGCACTTTGTCCTTCCACCAATGCATGTTTTTTTGTATATTCTACGAGTCTTTGTATAATCTCTCGACGCTGGCACTTGTTCTGTGCTCAAGTTATCTAATTTTTATTTCTTAGTTCACTATTATTTACTAACAGCGCCGATTACTTCTAGCATTTAAATTTAATGCTTCCACGCATTCAATTGTATTTTTCATCGCACTCTTTTAATACAGGATACGACATGAGTATCTATGCTAAATGATGACAATGGGCTTGATTCTGCGATTGCTTCTATTAAAAGTATTTTGACTTTGTATTGCGCATACTATGTAAGCGATTTATAAGTGAAACAGAAGCTTCCTTGTTCAAATTCGTCTAAAAATGATGTCTAAAAATTATAAAACTAGAATTAAGACTATATTTAGAAAACTGAGCTTTCTGTAAACATGTATAGGGGCATTAGTTTAAGGTCACATACATTTTGCCGCTTCGAAATACGCTACAAAATATTGTTTTATTACAAAAATAAATCTTTCAGTATACAAAAGTTTTTTTGAATAAGATTGTCTCTTCTTAAAAATTCAAGATCTTTGCCACATGTTAGTATAGAAAATATGACATTTGCTTTTTGTTTATAATTTTTCTATTACGTTACTCGTTCTTCAACAATTTTTCATAGTATTATAAAAGTATCTCAAAAATTCCCGTATCTCAAATCATTATAAGTCACAAGTGATATTTCACTCATAGCTCAAAATAAATATAAAAAGTATTCACTACGTAATGTATTACATACATTTTTAAAAATTAGTAGACATTCGTGCAAGTATGAATTAGACCAGAAGTAATTTCACGACAAACCTTTATGCTTATTATGTACACAATTAATTTTGTTCAACTGCGAAAGCTTCGTGCGCGGTCTGATATCTGTTAACTAGATACTTTTCAATATCTTTAATACAAAAATATTCCCTAATCCATAATTGGAACTTTTAGATTTATTACTTAGCTAATGAGTATAAGAAGAAGAAAAAATGTTAATAAATAACATTTATTTTCTTAAAATAAAATTATTCACGGCTTTAATTTTTACATATCGAATCAACTTTTTTGTCGTTTTTTAATGTGTTGTACTTTTCCTTCTTTTTGTTTTTTCTTTTTTTTTTTTTTTTTTTTTTTTTTTTTAAGCAGGTATTTTACGGATTTACAACGAAACTGTTTTCTTCTAGAATACGTGCCGAAGTTTTCGGATAAGAGAGTTGCAATAGCTTGGTGGAAAGTTCTTCCGGAGTACTGGAAGAAAATAGTGGATTATCTTTAAATAAGTTTAAAGTCTGAAATGTCAAAGTAACATGATATCAAAATGTAATAGTAGGAAAGTATGAAGACTCTCATAAGCATGGTTGCTTTCAGCCATATTTAGACAATGATATTCGTTTTCATCATTTGAAAATTTATTTAAATAATTTTAAAGGAATAAGATACATTCGCTTCTGATCACTTAGAATAATGTGTTCTTAATATCCAGGCTTATCACACATATTATGCTTTTATTTAAATTCTACAAAACTCACATTCATTGTAAGTGAATGTCTATTTTTATAATATTATAATGTAAATACGAAACGATGTAATTAACAGTAACCCTTCAATGAATCTTACAATAATGCAAGAATCATACGTATGAGCTGAGAAATCAAAATCATTATTTAGGTATACGTTTATTAGACCATAAATAATAAATCTAATATTGTATTATAAATAAAAAGCAGTAAGAAAACATATATATATATATATATTATAAGGCTTGTAAGAAAATACAGATTAAGTTTTATAATCTTATTTATATTTTAGTCAATTCACAACATATGAAAATTTTCAATTGATATTTCTGGCAATAAAGTGTTCTTTGCTCGCAGATCTAAAAATACACTTAAAATCAATTACATAGGAAGTATATGTTTTCCATTCTTGAGTCATAGTACGTATGAATTTGAAATATAGCATTCGAAATGTAAGGTGCGCTTCTCCATAATTTTGCTCAATAAATCTGCTAAGTAGTTACGTTATGATAATGTAATAGAATTTACCAGTTAGACTAACATCTTGCATTTAATCTAACTATATAAATTTTCTAGCTTTTCTACTGTAATTTTAATATTACTTATCAGTCAGTATAAGCTGTTATAACAAAGTCCTAGAAAATACACGTCGTTAAATATTATTTTTCTTTATACGTGCGATAATTAGTAATCGTGTACGTAATATATTTATATTTGGCAATAAATAGGCTGAAGAAAGTGATAAGCTGAATGGAAGACCACGAAAGACATTTGAGTACGTGGATATTTTGTCGATATGCTGGCCACTACAAGACCGGCTGTGCTCTCATCTATTACTCAAAAGTACATAGATCTGACATTGGCCATTTCGCTATGGGTGCCTGCAAATTGCAACTCAATGTTCACTCTTTGGAAGAAAGATAGAGAGCGTGACAGATTCTTAACGTATACGAGCAAATCATGATTATTTAATGATACTGCTTTACACATGAGCTGATATATTTTATTGGTATGTCCGGCTTTAATGCAACATTTCAACTGGGCGTCAGTCAATGCTTTTCTTAATATATACATTTATATATTTCATATTCAGAACTATGAAATTTATATTTTATTTTTACTAAAGCATTGCGTTCGTATTTATAAATAATTGCTGAATCTACGCAGTTTTGTAACTGCAAATTCTTTTTCCTACATATAAACTATAATTATATAAAATAAAACACTTTAGCTCGAATGGATTAATTTAAACAATTTATAAATAAATCTTTATAATATAATTGACAAATATTGAATTTAATAAAACGAAGCGATTCGGTTTTACTTGTGTTAAGATTTCATTGGGAGCCGAGCTATCAATTAAATTTTGCAGTGAAAGATTTCAAAGTTGGTACATTTTAATATGATATCCGTAGTACTGCTGTGTAAAAAAAAAAAAAAAAAAAAAAAAAAGAATAAAAGGAATCGAGAGGAATCGAGTTAAACTAACATAAATAAAAAAAGAAGGAGAAAAAAATTCCTCCCTGAAATTGAATCACTTTTTATTTTTCTGTTTCGCTCGGTCCCATCAATTTCCACGTAGTCGGGTGCTTGACTGAATGAAATCATAATTCTGTAAGACTTCATATCGATTATTTTTTAGAATATTGCGGAATCGATTGCTCGGCGGAAGCTTTGGTTAAGGTAGATCAACCACGAACTGGAATCCCAAGGAAAATGTAAAGGGAATAATTCGGTTTCGGCGTCTCATTTCCTTCGCCAGTTTCTTACAGGAGTAATTTCAGAATCTGAAGACAGAGAATAAACTGAAAATCTTATGAACACCGGAGGCGGGCCACCAGAGCACCGCCACTTTTTCTAATTATCAAAATAAATTCAACCGACGTATATAAATTCGTAGGTAAAATTATTCAGACTCGGCGGTTCGCATTCGCTAGGATAATTTCTCGAATGTCCGAACGCCATGATAATTTATGTACGACCTACCGCGGGAGATTTACTTTTATTCGGCATGCCCTTTTTATATAAATTTCAATATTATACTTTCGAATCCATGGCTAAGATATACTCGAGTCGATTCACGAGTTAAAATAATATCATCGGAAAATTCTAATTTACCCAAATTCTTTATGCATTCGGTCGTGGCGGAGGATATTCCTTTAATTTATGTAAAAAAATAATATATCCAACAGAATATATTGTCAATAGTATCAATATCTAAGAATAACACGTGTCGTAAATAATATTCTTTAAGGAATTTTTATATTTTAGCCAAAGGCTCTGATTTTTTTCATAGTTGTTTATGAATTATTTATGAGTATATTTATCAACAAGCTTTTATTCTACTTACGAATCGAAGTCGGTGTAGTAATCCTTCAATTATCAACTCAGGTTTAGTAAATTTATTTCCCGAAGATTTTATAAAAAGAATACGAATGATTTATTTTACCATTGGTCCTGCTTTCTGCTCCTGCAGCCTCTTTATTTTTCAAACAATTTTTTCAAGTGTTCATAATATCATTGTTACATGAGAAATAAACGTGAACCCAATTAAATCTTATCATTGATATAAATTATATTATCCTCGTCACTCTCGCCTCGTCTCTCTCTCTTTCTCTCTTTCTCTTTCTCTCTCTCTCTCTCTCCCTCCCTCTGCACAGCTTTGTCATCTCATTCGCAGTGCTTCCCCGACGCCATCTAGTTTTGCAGAATCGAGACTGACTATTGTACTTTCTAGAATATTTCAAGGGGAGTATTAGAAAAGCTTTGAAAACCTCGCATTCGAATTGGCGATATTTTTAAAATAAGCCAAGGGTTTTTGCTTTGACATATACTTTCTTAGTCATTGACTTCACTAATCCAATAATTTAAGAACATTACATATTCATATTAATTTTACAATTATTTATTTAATAAATTATATGTAATATATTGCAGGACTGTAAAAAGTATAGATAATTTATAAAATATTAGAGAGGAATAATAGTAATAATAATAGAAAAAGGGATTTTCGTGTATGAAAGATTTTATGATTTGTATGATTTTCCAACGTAAAATTCCACCGAATAATTATAAATTTCTGATTTTATTCGAATCGCCGTAAATTTTGTATATTTAAAGGACTGGAACTCGAAGGCACATGCATTTGCAATAAAACAAAGTGGCAGAAAACGTGAACAAATAGAATAAACGAAAGAGAATGAGTACGCGTGAGAATAAACGATCGCAGCTTTTTAGAAAATATATGCTCAGTTACGGTCCACTGAGATCTGACCTGAATTTTATCGGACTAATGCTGATCTTGTATTATAAGTAAACTTGATTAAGAAAGGCCTGCAAATCTTCAATTCAACTATTTTCTCCGATTCTCGGAGGTTATTCCCCTGCTGCACCCTAAACATCATTATTTTTTTCTTAAAAAAAAAAAAAAAAAAAAAAAAAAGCAACTTTTATTTCCGATTATCTTAATTTAATTGTCAATTATTAATATTATTATATTTGAGTTATTATTCAGGAAAACTTATTAGATACAGTTAATAATATCATAATTTTTTTTCTTCCAGAAATCATTTTCTTTTCATTTCTATAAAAGGATTGGACACTTTTCTTTTTAAACTTATTTTACATTTAATAATTTGGATATTTTATAGCGTAGTGCTATTATCTGCTTTATAGTGTATTACTTCTGAAGTGTACTTTAGATTATTATTCAAGAACGTGTCATATCATTTTTATATTATATTAGTTATAATATAGAAATTTATATTGTTTAATAACTATTATATATATTGGCTCCAAAGTACAATGTTTGTATAAACCACATACTCGTGTAAACATATATTTTAAATTACTTTTGGCCGATCTTAGTAATTCGACTTATTAATCAGATGTTAATAATTTTTTAATAATTAATAAATATTGAGAAAACATGACTGGAAGGAATAAATAGTAGTTTATGTTCTTTTCAAGAATTAAAACACAACATTTATAATGAAGGAATAAGTGATTATATTATTTATTATGATTATTTTATTTTAAACATACGGCTTGTATAATACTACATTATATCGATATACCTTATTTAAAGATCCTTTTAATAGAAAGCCTTTTAACAATAAATTTATCAATTATATAAATACAATTAAAATTCACAGTACATTATACAACTTATTAGAATTAATTGTCGAGTCGAATAAACTGTGCATGTGACACGTGTATTCAAAATGTTATGTCATATCATGTGCTAATGAAAGGTTCGTATAAACAATAAAGTCAATAAAATTGTTACCACGACGTCATACAAATTAAAGAAATAACGTTATTGTAAAATTTGACATTATATAAAATGATTGAGAGAATTTTTAAATTGAAATAGTGATAAGAAAAGTAGTAGTAGTAGTAGTAGTAGTAGTAGTAGTAGTAGTAGTAGTAGTAGTAGTAGTAGTAGTAGTAGTAGTAGTAGTAGTAGTAGTAGTAGTAGTAGTAGTAGTAGTAGTAGTAGTAGTAGTAGTAGTAGTAGTAGTAGTAGTAGTAGTAGTAGTAGTAGTAGTAGTAGTAGTATATTTATATAAATGCAGCTTATAATTAAAAATAAATGTAGTATTTTTAAAATACTTAATTTCAAGGAAAAATATATATTATAATAACGCTAATTGTGGGTACGCTTATGTAGTGTATTTAATGATATCTACTTTTGTATTACTTCGCTTCCTTTCCCTCTCACTTTCTTTATTATCTACTAAAACGTTTAGTATCCTCTGAATAAAATTGTCTAAAGATAACATTAGTTTTAGGAAGCTGTAAAAAGATAAAGCAGCGAAAGCGAAAGATGATAGAATATATTTGAAAAAACGTTCTTCCAGAAATCTCGTATGACCGCTAACTCCTTATTTTTGCATTGTTTATCCATGCCGTAGATAAGTCCTAGATGAGTTATAGGTAACAATAAATAATAAATGACTCAAGATATTCCTCATTTCGAATTCGTTTTTGTATTCCCTCTCTCTCTCTCTCTCTCTCTTTTCTTTTTCTCTTCTTTTCTTTAACGGCTCGTATTGGATTCACATTCATCCTCGTAAATTTTTATCGCGACTCTTCTACTTCTCTTTTTATACTTCGTCTACGCTGCTACTTTTCTTCCATAATTTTTCCAAACTTTTACAGTTCCTCAAATGTACTGGGCCTCTGGGTACAGTTTACGAAGAATAATTTATATTTTAGATGCATACGTTTAAGAGGCTTGCTTCGATTCAATTATTTCGACTCTCTGCTCTACTTCACGGAGGTTACAATGTAAAAGTGACGCGAGAGCTCTACTCCTCCATGTTTATTTATTGTGCATGAAACTTTTGCGAAATCCATTGTTCTTGTTACCAATGCCATGTACATGACTCTACTTAGTCAGATACAAGTACATTTAAAAGGAATAGTAGTAGTAGTAGTGGTAGTAGTAGTAGTAGTAGAATTATAAAATTCGATTACAAAGGCTCGGATGTTCATTAAACTTGCCTTTCATGGATTATAAAGGTGATAACTGTATTCTGGATTCTGTATAATCTATCAAATAGATACGTGGCACTACTAATTTTCATTTTCATTTTCATTTTCATTTTTATATTATTAAGTTTAAATTTATGCAACGTCATGAATACTCTTTACTTGGGCGTATCTTGGATTCTTCATGCAGGGGATGAGTTTTATTAGAAATCCTTTTTCGAGATAATAAAAATTCTAAGCGACTTTAACTATTACGAGTCTCTATGCGATGTCCCGGAAAATATTCAAAGTTAATTAAAAGTACCTACAACCTCAGCAGCATTACTCATAAATATTTTTCAATAATAATTTTCTACGTCTTTTCTTTATCTACTTACCATACTTGCTTTTATCTTGATGATCTTTCCCATGTCCACGGATTGTCCGCCTTAATATTCACACAAACAGCAATTTGATTATTAAAAATCTGTTACAATTATTATTTCGCTTCTTATGTTTTTTCATTATTTGCATTACTTGCATTAGTAACTTTTTCATATATAAATATTATGCTGCAGTATAATGCAGTATTATTATCAATTAAATTTAAATATCATATACCTATAATTTTAATTTAATAGACAATTAAAAGTTAAACTTGAACTACAACACGTTATCTATAAAAATACGGTAATTACTTACACTCCCTACATTTCACTAAATTTATAGCTTGAATTTAATTTTGATCGTTCCATATGTAAATGCAAAAGAAATATTTTAAATTCTTCATGTCTATATACATATAAATGTATAAATAATTCCGATCCTACAGTCAATTCATCCATGAAAATTTATTCCTGTTTTCAATAATAGATTATTATAATTTTTTAATTATTTTAAAAGTACACGTATTTCATGTATCTTTATATATATGAACTGTATACGATGAATTTACAAATTGATTTTCAGATTTAAATTTAATAATTAAATTGCAATGTTATGATCAGAAGATTAGAATATTGAGATTTTATGGAAAGAAAAACAGATTATCAATGTCTTTAGCTTTATATAATACATGCACGCAACGATTACAAGTCGAATTTCGCCTTTGAAATCAAAAATTAATAATTAAGTAACCTTCATTAAAGTTTGAATAAGTAGAATGGGAAACATGAATAAAGCGTTGAATTTCATTATTATTAGAAGGATACGTAGATTATTATTAAGAATTATTTATATGATACAGCTCCTACGTACCCTTTGTACAGGAAATTACTAAGCTGAAGTACATGTATTTTCATTTACTTGCCATTAGGACTTTTTATGGTATATTAATAAATCCATATCATTCGGAGTTTTTAGTTATTTTATTTCACGTTTTATGCTTACATTACATTTAACAGCGTGTACTTAAAAATATAATTAAACGTATGTGATTTTGAAACTGCTTTTAGGTGATAATAATTTAATATTATACAAGCAAAATTTGAGTTCCTTTATTTCGGAAAAATCGTACATTATAATTTATTATAAATATTGCATAGAAATTGATTTCATCCTCGCGCATATTTGCTTCCAGATAAATTTTGTCATTTTATTTTCATTATCATAAAAGCAATTCATTTTATGTAAACGTTTTCAAATTGACTACTGCAATAATACAATTATTATTATTAAGAAATCTATATATATATATATATATATACACAAATCATAATTATATACAAATATAAGAGTACCTCCTTATCTCAATAATATTCTCATTTTATTATTATTTATATTAATATTTTATATATGTAAAAGTTTCGACGAATGTGAAGTTAGTGTGAATATTATATACGAAGAAAATGCTTCTAATACGAAATTGTATTAAATTGAAAGTCAATAGAATATTGATTCCAGGACATTGAGCTTGAATTAAAATGAAATTGTCAGTTATTTTAAATTGAATAAGAATTTTGGAAGTAAATGATAACAAACATATTCATAATAATAAATTTAGAATAAGTTCAAGGAGTTTAATTAAATCTTATGAAATACTTTATGTTCATAAGTTTAGTAATGACTATAAGTATGGGATTAGTTTTGTATAATATTTCATATTTATATTCAAATATATGGATAAGATGCAGAATGTTTGATTAGTTATGGATTTATGAGATTAGTCTCGGAGTTTGCTATGTGTAATTATTTTAAATTGCCGCGTGCGCAAGCGTTATTACAGACTTTATGATATTGATACTGTAAATCTTATCATATTTACAATAATGTAGAGGCACGTCTCCGGCGTATAAGATCTGCTTGCTCCAGATTCAGCCTCCGAACGTGGAGTTGACCGCATGCTCGTCAACTTACTTGATGAGCCTACATCTCCCCCTTTATGTCTGCACACAAACTGAAATCCGCACAAGACGTCCGAACGTGTATAACTCGATGGCGCGTTGCAACCACTAGAATCCTCGATGCCTATGAATTTTCGGTTATAGACGACGAGCATACTTGAAACTTTGTAGGGCCCTTAACAAGTATATGCCTTGAGTGCTAAATTCAGAATTGTATCGGCGTCACCTGCTTTTTCTTCTGTCCTATCATCTTATCTGCTTTCTCACATCCCACACCATTTACCACATAATGCTCTTGCATTATTGAAACTTAATAACATTTTATACCTCTACGTGTACGACATACATAATTATAACCTTACAATACGTACATATAAAGTGCTGTAAATCATATATCATTTGCTATTTTAAATGATTATTATTCTACGTTCCGTCGTTCCTCGCCTAATGGCGTATAGAAAAAAAGTAATTTATAAATTTTTTTCTTTCACGTTTCAGTTATTATGTATTAAAAAACAATATTCTGTTATGAGCTCGTAATTTAAATCATTAGAAATCCTTCGTGGGAAGTATTTACGGTGGAATTGTAAGATCCTTCATTCCTAAAGTCTTTTCTTAAATGTGAAAAAATAATACGAAGGAGGGTAAAGTCGTAATATTTTATTATACCTTTTGACTGTAATTTATTCAGCAAATTTCATAAGAAACAAAGCCATGGTCTCCACCTTCCTTATCACCTACTATTTATCATGCTATTCTTTCTACATTTGTTCACGTTACTCGCATACTCATATCTATACGATTTCCCGTTGATTCATTAAACTACCGTAATCCTTTAAAACATTTTTTATATAGCTTTAAAGAATCATTTGCATCTAAATGATACGATGACAATATATATATATATATATATTTATAGATAGATTCTGTCCCATACTGCTCACTGAATTTAAATATTTAAGCTTTACCAATTCTATTCTTTTATTTACATGCTACGTATACATTACAACGCCCATATACAGTTCCTTATGGGTATCTATTCAGAAATTTAATTTCTATTTACAGTATCCTTGCATTTTTATAGTACGTAAATGCCGCATACTCGTAAAACTTTCTTAAGCTTATATAGATTTTACTATGTATGTACAGCGACTGATCCAGTACTGGAATTACATTTTAGAAATGAAAAGATATTCTAAAATTGTTGAATATCAATGAAACTCTTTCAAGCGCAATTAAAAAATACATTGATTATTATTTTATTATATGCTTGAATGAGTTCGTGCCTTTTATCCTAATATTTACATTCTTTGCATGTACTTTATGAACGTTTATACGGATTTAAAAAAAAATGAATGGATAATTTAAAGTGAAATTTATTGACATTGCTTTTTATGTAAATATCCTATCTATTGTATATTCTTATAATAATATTAGCTAATTATTGTATTATAATTTAAGGTGCTGTTAAAATATAATCTTGTGTTTAATTATAGATATATTCGTCGTTGAGCTGATTTGAGATTCTTTTAGTTAGAAAACAATTCCTTCGTTAATTAAAGTATGCCAAAGTGAGTAGCCGTAACAGTAAGTAAATGTTCAAAATTATACAATTATTAAGTCAACGTATTGGCTTAATTTGTAAAGTATACTTCATTTATTAGAACTGAAAGGAAAAACTAAAGTTAGGTAAATGGAAAAGTGACAAAAAACAACGAGGAGGCGTACAAAGAAATGATAAGGTATATAGGCGGAGGAAGGGAGTAGTGGGTGGTAGGTAGAGTGGGGGGGGGCGAATTTAATGTAAGAGGAAGGCGGGATGAACCTTAATCCTGTTGTCGGAGTTGTTAGGTACCACCTTGCAGATTTTCCACCTGGCACCTACTGCCTAGGGCTATAATTATAATAATTTAATTTTCAGACTCAAGAAGAGAAGGAAATGAGGAAACCCGCAGTCCAGGGAGTTGAGAATCCACCTGCATTAGGAAAAGCAAAAGCTGAAAAAGATAAAAAAGAAACTCGATTATTAGAAAAACATGTAATTACTGTAAAAAGAGTGGTTATTAGCTATACCAAGCGATGAAAATTGTATTTATTTGTATGAAATTCCAGTTTTTATTTTATTTTATTTTTTTAATGAAAATTCATACTCTTTATTTTGAATTACGATAAAACGTAAATATCGTGAAAAGTAAGAAAATTAAATGATACTTTTACGTTATTATAAAGGGTAATATTAGCTTTACAGTATATATTAAATAAATTTGCAAAATTTCCAGATAATATTTATATAGGTAATATAAACGTAAATAAGTAAACAGTTACTTTTATCCATACAAGCCGGGGTAATAGCAGCGACAGCAACAGGAACAGCTTAGGTAGGGATGATAATGTAAAGAGAAATTAAATTATGATAAGAAGAGTCCGTTTAAGGGCGAAGCGATTGGCCGGGAATTTTAATACTTAAGAAACTAATCCAATCCGATAGAAATAAAGTTTATTTATAGGAAAGATAAAGCAAAGGGCCAAGCAAGTGCAAAGGTATATAGGGGTGATTGGTATCAAGTGTCGTTAGTAAGGATGCATCGGTCGTCCCGGCATTCCTCTGCTTAGGTACGCAAAACCGTAGTTGGCCTAACGCTGCTGCTGCTGCTGCTGGTGTTCGAGTTAAGCTACCTCAGATTTTCGATACATGCAATATCGGCACATTGCAACTGCGATGCGCTCTGTCGGGCTCGGCTTCGGACAATATCTAGGGAATCTTCAGCTCCACCGACATTCCCGGGCGAATGGCCTGGGGCTCGATTATTTAAATGATTTTCCCGAGGTCTTGAACCGAGGAAATTACCTTCTACCAAGATCTCCTCGATATTCGCAAATTTAAGAGATCAAAATATTAATGAAATTTTACAAATACCTGTACATCCAAAATATCATGAAACATTGGCTAACTTTGGCTTGTCTCCGTCTTCAACTTCGATACCTTCGACCTTTAAGCAAATATACGCACGCGCTTCCACACACATATATATATTAAAATTTATATTATAAACTCTAAGATTTTATGGATATCGACGATCGCTTTTGTAAGGTCATTTCATCTCATTGTAATATATTATGTTATGACAAATTGTCACTGCATTTACTTTTATTCAAGCTTATAGCGAATTATATTTTTTATTTGTTCTTTATACATTATGATATTAGAGATGTTCCGATTTTGTCTTCGATGAACATTGGTCCTATGGCCCTTTAATTTCCCATTTTATATCATACTGTTCCATACGAAGCTCGTATCTTTAAAACTTGTAGTCTTTTTTCCATGATTAATGCTAATCCTCAGCATTTACGAGCACTTTCACATATTTATTAAAATAATTGAATTATTTTTCTTTTTCTTTTTATTTTTCTATGTTTTGCACTTTCGAATACGCACTGTTAGTTATAATTGATACGACTATTTATTGCTTATATAAACTTAATATATGAAATATTAATTATAAAATTGGATTTCCGTAGATTTATAAATTTTATTGACTCTTGATCGTTGATACTGACAACATTATATTGCTATTGTCATTGTTATTGTCATTCGAATTTAACGGTCTAATAATAACGGATGCTTCGAACTTTCGAAGAGCACGTGAATGATGAAATGATGAAATGATAAAAGCTGCTTTCATGCACTTAATAAACTAAAACGGAATAACATTGTATAAAATAAAGAAGAGGAAGCCGTACGTCCATTGTGCCTATAAATACAGAATGGTCTGTATCTTCAGATGGTATAAATACAGTGAAAGCATCTTATCCATTCTGGGCTTGTCGGACCTTAAGCAAGGTATTATAGGGAAGCGAGGCCAGACTGATCTGCGAGCGTAGAGGATCGCCGTATGCGGATGTAGGTGATCAATTAATAGCTTCGGATTGCCGCGATGCCTCAATCCGGACTTTAGGATTCGAGTATTCCACTAGAACATTCGGCTTCCTCTATTCAATTCTCCCTCATCCGTGCCTATCCTATGAATATTCACACTAAATGATAAAGCTCCTCTCACAGTGTTTACAGGAATTGCCTTTCACCTACATGTTTTGACTTCTATACAATGCCTCTGTACACTCGCCTTTATATTTATTTATCACGAATATTGAACAAATAAGATTAGTCGAATTTCTAATTCTTTTTATTCCGAATGAAATCGACCGAACGGAAAATGTTTTCCCGGTTTTATGACCACGTGATTAATATTGATGAGTAGACAGTCACTGGCACGCGTGCGCAGTAATTTTTTTCGGAAGGTTTTCAAATTGAAAGACAGGTTTCGGTAAATTATAATAGTTTATGATATTTTACATAAATTACGTTAAAGCTCCAGATAAATGAGAGCTTTTGTAGCGACGGACTAAATGGGCTAAAAGTTAATCAACGATCGATATGAAATGAAGGGCTTGTTTATTCATGAAATACATGTATATATATATATATATATACAAATATAGGGATTGAAAACGTAAAGGATAATTAGCTGCTCCGAGATCTTCGTTCGGTTCACATTTCTCTCCTGTTTTTCTTTGAACGTAATTCTGCGCGGGTAAAGTGGCATTGAATTAGCGGAGAGCTTGATAGTTAAGCAACGAAAACCATTAGACGTTGATAGGCGCTTCGTGGTTCAGCCTCGCTCGCTTCCCATTCATCTCCAAACGAATCGAGTAATCTCGGATTCTCCACCGCATTCACTCATCTTTACTCAATTTACCTTTTTATCATTCCTGCCAATACTATTATTATACAACTTGTAATGTAGGAACGATGATGGAATTCTGAAAGCCGATATTATAAAAATATAGCTAAAGATATTTGACACGTGTTAACGCGAAAGAATTATCGGAGAACGCGTGCTAATCTTCAAACATCGGTAATATTTGTTTAATTTTGATTTTTACTATTTGTCAAGAAATCCAATCGAAGACTTCCAATTACGATAAAAATACCATTACGTAACGTTAAAATACGATGGACATGCGATTGCAGCGGGTTTATTAAGTCCAATGAAACGAAAAAGCGCTTGTAGTAGCCGGTATCAAGTATTTTTGTTCGAGTACGATGTTCGAGCTGTATTCGAACGGGGCGGACGCGCATGCGCATAGAGCGTGCGAGACGGTATAAATGGAATCACTTGTGCGCTTAGCCTATAGGCAGCTTACGAATATGAGCGCATACTCTACAAATAGATTAAAAGATTAAAACGGCTAAACGGTCTCGAAAATCAATTTTTTTTTTTAATGGCTAAGCTGAAACGTTTAAGTTGATCACATTATGATATTTTCTCATCGGTGAATTAATGGAATACAAAGTATACTCGGCACATATAAGAGTCCAAATGGGTAAATAGTATTATTTGGACCGGCTGGTTATCTTGATGAACATAAATAAATAAATAAGTAAATAATGGGTGTATTTGTTTGAGAGCATAAAGTCGAAGCTGGTGTATAGATTTAAATGCATGAATAGTCTACATTTTGAGTTCGATATTTCTTTATCAGCAGATGGTCTCACTAGAACGATGAGTTGGCGAAGGCACTCAGGCATTTTCGAAAGCGGCTTTTTGTCGAGGCAAAGGAAGCTGCATCCACAGCTTTTTCTAAGCGCTTGCAAGTCGATTTAGCCTTTTGTTGATACTTGGCGCAGTTGTGCGGAAATTACGAGTGTATTTTTCCGATGAGAAATTGTCCGCTCGATGACGAGCACATTCTTCCATTTATAAACGGATGCGCCTCTCTCATTGGTAATTTATTTTATTGGCTTAAGCCGAATTATACGCACACACGTGCATCATCATTCCTCCCTCCTACGTATCCAGCCTCTTCTCCTCCTCCTCCTCCTCCTCCTCCTACTCCTTCTCCTCCTCCTCCTGCTCTTCCACCCTCGACCGCGCACATATTTACGGAAACTTGTCAAGCCCGCTTTCTTTATAAGCAATTAAATTTTTAAACTCTCAAAGATTTATAAATAATTTCAGTTTATTTTCCACGAGCCCTTTACGTTTCTGCTTTATTTTAATCCTTATTTAAATAAAAATTTTTTACGCAACCACCGATGCGATTCGTTAATGTGAAAATAATATAATAAAATTAATATTATTAATTTGATTAATACATTTGCTTTATGTTTTCTTTATATTTTCACTGGTTAAGTTTTTTAATTAATTATAACCCACATAATTGCTAAATTGCTGATCTTTATATTCTATGTAATCCGTTTAGTTTTTAAGAAATTTGCATCTTTCTGAGATTTTGCAATATCAATCATCACTGGTAGAATTCAGAATCAATCATCATTACTTACATTTGTTCAATAAATCAAGTCTATTCATAAAAATTCACTTTTATAACTATGCATATATGTATCTACATGTATAATATAGTCAGAAATTTAATAATGATCTATTATGAGAGAATGCATTCTGACAGCTAACGTATCGGCTTTAATAGGTATTGAATTATAATTTATTAAATTTGTTCTTAAAGTAGTAAGAAGTTATAAGGAATCTTTGAGAAATTAAAAAACTTTTCTTATTATAATCCTAAGTGCAGGTGTCTATTACACGTTAAATATTCGACGATAACGCAATCATAATTTTGTTATTATATAATATTAAGACTACTTAATAGTAATTTAAATACTTAATAATAGACTTTGAAAACTTTATTAATATTACGAACCTTATATTACGTGATACTAATAAGTTTCAATTACTCCAAACTGTTAATAATATTCCCTTGGATTTAATTTATGCGCGTATGCATACGTGTTTACACAGGTAGGCGAAAGACTAATGTAACAAATACATTGTTTGTCGAGCGGTTAAATAAACAGAAAAAAAATGAAAGAAAGAAAGAAAGAAAGAAAGAAAGAAAGAAATGAAGGAAGAAAAAAAGGTTTTTAAAGGCTTGACTTGTCGGTTGGACTGATACAGTAGGACATTTATTGGATAGGATCGAATGGCGTAACTAAAAGTAGATAAATGTCAAAGCGTTCGACACATCAAATAACGAAATGAAAGGCGTGTAAAAGAAACCGAAGCCATGAAGTGGTGAAATGCTGGTTGAATGGTGCAAGAAAACGCGAGGAAGGAATAAAGGCGGTAATCGATCCAGCGCAAAGACGAGAGGATTATAGTCTGCCGATGTGCAGAGGGATAAGTAGAGGGAAGCGTTGCTGGAGATTCGAATGGGGCTGAATGTGAAGAGCGTCGGGAACGGCGTCGGGAACGGCGTCGGGAACGGCGTCGAGAATGTTATTGAAGTGAAGGAATCGAGAGTCTGTGGAAGGAAGCGCAGTTGCTAAGTCCAGTGACGCTCTCGGACGCTCGCAGTATCCAGTGACAGTATCATTTATATATTCGCGCACTCTAGGTCTGCGCGTGCTCACTAGCTTCGACCCCCCGCGCGTCCAGGACTGTTCCATTCCAGACTCCTCGGATCTAAAAACCATAAATATCTTACATTGTCGAGGTCTGTCGATTACAGGGGCGTAACAGAAATCATCGTACAATAAATAATACCTGAGCTAAATAAATATCTGAGGGAATTTTCGCCGAGTTGTAAAAGACCTTGAAAAGGCTTTGAAAGGTCAGGGCGACAGGTATTTTACGAACAAAGCGCACAATAAGTTACTTGGCGGCGTGTATAGCGCACAGACGCGCCTCGGTCGGCATAATAAGTGCACAAGCGTCGCGACGCCCGGACAGCGTTAATGCACAGCTCTGGCGCCAAAGTAAGTGCATACTTTGGCTGACATTATCCTGGCGTTGACGCGGCCTGTCGTCTTGTCGTCTATGAGAATTCACGCAACGAGCAAATAAAAGGTACTAAACTTTCGATGATCAAAGAAACGAAAAAGCCGCGGACTGTTCATCGGTTGCACGCTATTCCATCGGATCTATCACAGCATTTACGAAGTTTCTCTTTCTTTAATCGTCTATTCATCACGTGAAAAGTCCATAACGCTTATAGCCTCGGCGTCTAATACCGTATGCATAATTTGTATTGGGAATATTTTTTCCCCCATCCACTGCTATCCCATATCCCTACCCCTAAACTGGGCAACGTTATTAAATTTAACGCCCGTTATCCGAGTGGAATGTATTGTATAGCTGTTCCCTGATTAACGTTTTCCCATTCTAGCCACAACTCGTCCTGCTCTCGTAATTTCCCATTTCATACATTGCGGGATAAAAGCTATTCGGATTTTCTTGTACGTATTAACGAACCTCAGTATGTTAATTATTCAAAGCAACGCTTAAGAGCTCTTAAAAATTACATTTTCTTTCTCGTTTATGATTACAAAATCAATATCCTACTTGGAGCTTTTACCTTTCGGTGAGCTTAAAATAATTAAAGCATCGAATATATTATAATCTAACCGATACCCTACACTTTATAGACAATATTCTACTAGTCTTTCGTTTTACATTGCTCTGATATTATTTGTTTACTTTACAGGGCGATTTTTTTTTTTTTTGATTTTTTTGTTTTTGTTTAATACGAAATAGACGCCGTGCCAGTTTATCTGATTTGAGATAGAAAAAATACAAAATCAAGTTTTATTTACTATTGCACGATTCACTTGTCTAACACTTTTTCAATAAATCTGTAGAGATTCATTTTTGAAAATGAATTTTTGAAAGCTCTTAATTTTTTTTTTTATTTTTGCGTACACTGACACGGCCGATTTACTCTATTCGTACGTATTACAGAGTGTGCTCTTTACAAATTACGTACACGACATTCTTTATTCTCCCCTTGAATAAAATATAATCGATCGTTAGGACTATATCTTAAACAGCCTACTTGTAAAATCAAGCTTTCGAGGTTTTTTAAAAGAGCTTATTATCAAAATTTCCTATGAAAATAACATAATAATGTAATAAAAGTTGTAGTACGTAAATCGTCTACGTGACTCAAGGCACATTTTCGATCTATTCAATTTCTTTTGAAAGACGAATTCAAACAAGCAACCATAATCGTATTTGAAATATCCCGATAGAAGCGCAAACGCGTATATATATATATATATTTATATATTCCTACGTACAAACGAGTGCTTTAGAAATTTCTAAATGTTATTAAAGAAGAAAAAAAGAAAAGAAAAAGAAATGTTTACTATGTCATTTAATTATGTAGGAAATGGTTAAATTATGAAATTTCTTTTGTCGATATAAGCAGCTTAAGTGCGCCCATATACTTTATTGCAAATCCAAAACCGTAAATCATAAAAGCTTTATTTTTAAGAAACGTTTTACAGTCGCATGCAATACGTCTCGGAAGCTGAAATTGTAAAATTTCGAATAATAAATTTTTGTAAATCTTCAAGCGGTTAAATAGAAGAGTCGTAAAGGTTATTTACTCTCGGCTTTTATTGCCAGTTATTAACGTAATTTCGTCAATATTTCATCTGCACGGTTACGTATACGTATTATAATAGTAAGGTTAACAATGTCTCTGCGTAATGCTAGAAACGAGACACACATTGCCTTCAGCATTGGCTGACGTGTGGGTATTGTGGATATTTCAGAAGTCTCGGGCCCAAATCTCAGTTTATCCGTTAAGTTAAGGCATCCGTATCGTTACCATTAGTTTCCGTTTATTTTCACAGGTAATTATACGTTTTATCGCCACGGGGATGTCGACAAGGGAGCGATAGGACGTAGGGAGGAAGACTGAATGACAGGTGGAAAGAAAGAGACGAAGGTTAAGAGGGAGAGGGTAATTCGGCATGGGTTTGTGGTCGCTCGTCGGTGGGGCAGAAATGGCAAATGACGGACGCGTGGGGAACCGAACGTGCGAATCACGAAGTGCAACCGCGCAAAGGCCAAATAAATGAAAGGAAACGTGCCTCTGAGCCGATCACTGTTGTATATTTTCCTAACTGATATGATTTCGGTTTACGAATGTCAGCCGATGATTCTACGCTCACTTACGTCGCTTTAAATCATTTCTACGCGTTACACACAGACAGACTTTACTTGCTCATAAATAAATTCCTTCTCTTAAACGTAAATAATAAATAATCCTTTCATTGTCTAATTTTCCTACTGTATACATAGTAAAGTTAATAATAAGAATATCTTTCATTGTTTACAATTTACATTGTTTAGTTTAAAAACACATTGCAGTTAAATATTTTTAATTTTAAATTCCATGCCTTCTATTTACGGTTACACATATTTCTTGAATATTTAATTTTCAATTTCAGTACATCAAGTATCTACGTAATTCAGAAGCCGTAGATTCGTTTTTTTTTTATTACAATGATATCTTGCTCGACAAAAAAAGAAAAATATTACGCGTACCACTGGATTAAATTATAATCTTGTTATATTCGAATGTAATAAATCCACGTTTTTACTTTAAAAATTATTCTATTGAACTAGCAAGGTGTGGGTGTTTATTATTTTATGGGAAAATTAAAATTAGTACAGCAGTAATTTTTAGATAAAATAATATGCTATAGAGAAGTTTCTTCAAGTATTAAATTATTACACTCGCTATCAATTATATTGTCTAATTTACATTTGCAATGCAATATCAAATTTATGCAAAACAATAAAGTAGTAGTAGTAGTAGTAGTAATAGTACCAGTAGTATTAGTAGTATTAGTAGTATTAGTAGTATTAGTAGTAGTAACTTTGGCGGTATAATTCCGGTACATTCGGATACTGGTATATGCAATTTACCTAATTAAATGAAAGCCAGTGTAGAAATTATTATTCAAATAGAAAATGTTCATACAAAGCTATGAAACGAATTCGTATCAGAAGCTGAAGATAATGATAGATTTAATATTCTCCTGAATTATTGTATTTACGAGAATATACTACAATAGTTCTCGTTCTATGAAAAATTTTGATGTGCGAGTTTTCGAAAACGATATCTTGCGTCGTACAAACATATAAAAATGTATATACGAGCGACATTCTGTATAATCCTACGTTATCTAATCTGTCGCCATTTTTAAGGATAGAACAAAAAAGGTGTAAGCAAACGTAAGTGAAACTTTCTTAATAATATAAATTATATTAGATTAAAAGTCATTGCGATTGATCGTGAAATTTGTTATTACGTAAAAATAATTACGTATTTCAGAGATTAGTCTAATATTGTTGCTAATACAGTATCATAAGTTCTGCCGTCTCTTTTAAATCGGACTGTATGAAATTAATGGACAAAGAGTAATAATAAAATTTTCTATATTAAACTTTTTGCGGGATGTACGAGAGATTAAATATAACTAAAAAGCTTTAAAACAAGCTAGTAAAAAATTGTCTTAAAACCTTGGGTCGAAGGTTGGAGATGAAGAAACAGGAGACAGGAGACATGAGAGAGAGAGAGAGAGAGAGAGAGAGAGAGAGAGAGAGATGAGGTGAGCGCGAGCGGCGCAGGGGTGGGAGAACGGAGTTAAAGGGAGAATTTTGCTTGCTGAAGAATATAGACGGCTTAGTGATCGTTCTGGTTTTTCGGCGCCAGAAGCTTTAGGTGGCTAAATTGGATCGGCTTGCCGGATGTTCCAAGCGATAGTACGAACTTTCAACTTGAGATATTCCATTTGGATGGCGACGACTCAACAAAGTACGAGAAAAGTTGAAATCTTTCAGTGATTTTTCACAAGACACTAATTGAGCAGTTCGAGAACTTTTCGGTATAATTAGGCCAAAAAAGTTTAAGGAAACCTATCATATCCTTACACAAGGTTAGTATAAAAGTGCTTTGCCAATTTGTTTTTTTATAAAAATCAGGGCACAATCGATTATTTTTAACATTTCGTTGAATGAAAATCTTTTGAATGTTCATTAGCCAAAGCTCACTCTTCGAAATATTTAAGTTTTTTATAACAATAGAGCTCCAATTAATTTGAAAAACTTTCGAACCTTAACGAACCATTATATTTCTTGTAATAAATTTAATGATCAATTTACGATTTAAATGAAAATTTAAATAAATAACGTAGAATAAGAAAGCCTCGGCTGAAACGAAGTCGAGAAATTCGTTTGATTAAAAAATAAATAAAAAATAAATTGAATAATCAAAGCTGAAATAATTGATCGGAAAGAGAGAGGGAGAGAGAGAAAGAATAAAAACCGAAAATAAAAAATAAAACTTTAATTTAAAATTACACAGAAATAACGAAAGAGAAAAGACGGAATTTAAATTTGAATTGGATAAAATATTTTTTAATCCATTGAAGTACATTACATTTCATTAAAGCTTTTCATAAAAAGACGTGATTTTAAATAAACTCTGTAATCCTCGGAGGGAATTACGTATCGGAATTTAAAATTATTTAAAATAAATAAATGAAAAACAAAAAAAAAAAAAAAAAAAGAAAAAGAAAAAGAAGAGAAACCCATGTTGTTTAAAAAAATACTTGTATCGAATCCATCCCTTTGATGGAATAAAAGTTGTTTTTATTTTCCTTTTACTTCGGATGAGCTAGACTCGATGTTTCACGTTTCCACCGTAAGTCCGTATTAATTTGCATTGCTCGTGGGAATTAAAAGGCGCGACGAGGGAAGCACAGGTAGTCGGGGTTATGATTTTTCTTAAATTGCCAAAATCACGGGCTCGTAATGGCATGTCGTAGGTAGCCTAGGGGTCGGCTGACTGACATCCGATTGCCAAACTCCGATTGTCAATGCTGTCAAGGACAATTGGCCACCAGGAGATCCGAGGATGAGGCAGCTCGTGTGGCCCGAGGCCGTTGCTATTGGCTGATTCCCATATTACACGTGAAAGACGAAATGGTCCAATGGGACAATAAGCGCGCGACTCCCGCGGGAAGATTCGCCAGCGGATAGTCAAAGAGTCACGAGTCCATGCGCGTTCCTATGGATTCCAATGACCCGGGCTCGATGAGGAAGGAAGAGCTGACTGGAAAAAAAGTTTTCCCTCTCCTGCTATGCTGAGCTACGGATGTGCAAAAACAGAGAGCGGGGGAGTCGAGTGCTTCGTTGAGTTCAGTAAGATTTCTCTCTATCTCTCTCTCGCTCTCCTGTCTCTGCTTCTTCCCATTTAATTTGCCAAACATTTGCCTCGCAGATGCCGTCCATTGAAATCATTATAAATTAACCTTAATTTGTCAATTTAATTGCAAAGAATATATATATATCCGCGTTGCCCTTCCAAATTCCACATAATATAGTCAATTATCCTAATATCGCGTTTCGACTGCCATTTTAACTTTAATTGCCTCTTATTTGTTATTCATAAAGTTATTGCTAATGCAAAATATTACCTCAGACATCGAACCCATAATTTAATCTAAATAATATATTTACTTTCAAGCTCAAGTTGAAATATTTCTAATTAAACAGATCATTTTAAACGTTTGAATTATTAAAATTTTCAACGATCGTAATTTATCGAATTTAATAGGGCATAAGATATTCAGAAGTCACGTTATATTAATTACTCCTACTAGAATAGACTATTTTAACGGCCATGCTTTAAAATCCCTTTTAAAATTTCCTTCCTACGGATTATAAGCTCCGGCGCATTAACGTTAATTCTTTATATTATGGTTTATTTATAAGTTCGGTACGAGTTTTTTCCCTACTGGATTGAAAGATCAAGAAGATCCCCGTGCTTTCGTCTCCCTAACGATAAAGGGCTCAAAGATTTTTTTGAATTATTCGCATTATATCTGGACAAAAGGTAGATAAAAATTAGTTCAATTTTTCATTTCCTCGGATGATCGACTTATTAGGCATAATAGTCATTCATACTTTCTCAACAGTTCATAAATCTTTGAGCTTCCGAGATTTTTCTCAATTCCGCTAGGCAATTCTTGAATGCGAAATTAAATTCCCTCCCATTTTCCTTCCACATCCCTTCCCTTCGACGTCAAACGTAATAACAGCCGTAT
This sequence comes from Ceratosolen fusciceps, assembly GCA_018883505.1. NCBI lineage: Eukaryota > Metazoa > Arthropoda > Insecta > Hymenoptera > Agaonidae > Ceratosolen > Ceratosolen fusciceps. Next base: position 5,220,171 of record RCIC01000013.1, on the reverse strand, counting down.
TTGAAGAAAATAATGTTTGCGAGAACAAGTGCCCTTACGGTTCATGCCCTTCAATGAATTACAGAATATTTATTGTTCAGCGAAAAGAGTCTCGGGTAAGCTCCATCATCCCTCTATATTATCTGCAATTCTAAGCTTTATTACGCTAAATGGAATTTGCGCTGTTAGAACAGACCTTTTTTTTTAATTTATCCTCGTCCTTATTTTATTTACTTATTTTGCATTGTTAGTAATTAATGATATTCTGTTCATTAGCCCATTAGCCAATGAAAACTATTGAAATAAAATTGAAACGCTTGACAATCAATTATTAATACTGGCAATATGCCGATCAATGTACCTATACATACACATGATTATAAGATTATAGAACGTTAGGCTACGTTTATATCCTATTTACGACAATTTATGTGTACATTCGTTTTTATAAAAATCTTCAGAGGCATCGGATACGAATGGAGTCGGGGCAATGGCAAGATTTATCGAGATATTAGCTGTATTTGGATCTTTTATAATTATTATTCTGACAATGCCGTTTTCCTTGTGCGTGATATTTAAAGTCGTTCATGAGTATGAGAGAGCTGTCGTGTTTAGAATGGGACGACTGAGAGGCGGAGCTCAAGGACCGGGTAAGTTATTGATAATAAAAATACGCTTGCGATCTGCATATATATATATATATATATATATACACTGTATAGATCATATTTATACAATATAATCTTTTTAACGAATTACGTTTATTTAACTATTCAGCCGTAAGTACATGTATTACAAAAATATTCACTAATAAGCCCCTCTTTAAGAATATCCTTCTATTCTATATTTCCCTCTCCCTCTCACTCTCTGAATTTCTCTCTTTGAAGGATCAATGGCACTTGAGATCTGCTTGAACTTCACTATCTTAAACGTAATCTAGTAAGTTTAATGCAACACTGAATTATATTCTCTTCGTTGAAATTTTAATATTTCTTCATGTTTATCATGAGAAACTCGGGAAACTCAATCGAGGTTAATATTATTCCGAGGGCAATGGAACGAATTATTTCAAAATATATAAATCTTTATGAACGGTATTAATAACATCTTCGGTTTCTTTACTTTATATTTTATAATGTTTCGCAGAAACAATTTGTCTTTACATTCGTGGAGTAAAATTTATGAATTTGTAACATGCTTCATTTGTAATGGTGAGTTATATATAAGAGCTTAAAATAAATTGAAGAGTTCTGTAATAAATATCATACATACACGCGCGAGCGCACGAGCGCACGAACGCACAAACGCAAGAACGCACGAGCACAACTTGCCGAAATTTTTTATGTACTGCAGGGATAATAGAGAATTTATTTTTCTGAAGAGGACCGAATTCGTATACTTTCTTTTAGTTCGTTAAGCCACGAACGAGATTTTCTATGTCCTTGCCATTTAATTATAATTTTAAATATATTTTTCTCCACGGCGTATAATCTTCTTTTTTTTTTATCAGATTATCATTTGGCATTTATTTTATATTAATTTTAATGCGAAGAAGAAATTATTAATTTTCTTCAGCACTTAGATATTTACTTTATGTTTTTTATTGCTTTCGACTGCGTAATAATTTATTGCGTACAAAAGATGTCCATAATCTAATGATGCATTTAATAATTAGTATTTGATAAGAGAAAATTGATAAAAAAAAAAAAAAAAAAAAAAAAAAAAAAACAAGAAAAAGAATAATGGACTAATAGTCGGTATGATTTATTGCTTTAAGGGATCGATAACTTTTAATTGATTACATTTAGTATTAATTGATGTCTCAATAGTTGGTAAATTGATAAATTCGAGTGACGCTATTTCTTCTCTTGTAATAAATTTTTTCCATGACTAAAGCCCGTTTAATTTAATATCAAATTAATAATAATTCGCATTACATAATTAAAAAGTAATTAAACGTGCTTCGGGTGATTAATACTGCAGTACAATAGTATTTCAGTATTAAGGATACGCGGATAAAAATAAAGGATTTTAATATTCTTATTAATATTCTAATGTAACAGATATTGAAATTTTTTTCTATAAAAGTAATATGATTTATAGGGACGTTTTTCGTAATACCCTGTATTGACAATTGCGTACGCGTTGATTTACGGACGGTCTCGTTCGATGTACCGCCACAGGAGATTCTCACTAAGGATTCTGTGACTGTGAGTGTCGATGCCGTCGTATATTATCGGATTAAGGAGCCCCTTAATGCCGTTGTCAAGATAGCGAATTACAGGTACAATCGCATAAGCAAATTCCTTTGTACTATTATTATATTCGCAGGAATGCCACGGGCTCTCGCCTAAGAGCGGAAGACCGCTCACAAACTTTTATATATATATATATATATATATAGAGAGAGAGAGAGAGAGAGAGCGCCATCGAAGCTCAATTTTTATTTAATCTATCTTTATCCTAATCCGAAAGTTGAGCTGGTAATATATGACAGTATAGAGTCGCATTTACGTTTTCTTATATATATATATAGATATATATATATATATATATATATGCGACTAGTACTACTGCTTGCTGAATATGAAAAAAATTAAAAACGAAAATAAAGAACTTTGTGGTTAAAAAAAAAAAGTTAAATAAATTGGATCTATGAAATTATCCGAAGAGAATTAAGGGCGAAGCCAAGGATGTTAAAAAAAAAAAAGTAAAGCTCACTCGAAATTTCTAGCCATTCGACTCGACTGCTGGCGGCAAGCACGTTACGCACCGTCCTCGGGACAAGGAGCCTTGCCGAAATCCTCGCCGAGCGCGAGACCATATCGCACACGATGCAGACATCCCTGGACGAGGCCACGGAGCCCTGGGGTGTCAAGGTCGAACGAGTCGAGATGTAAGTATTTTCCGGTTAGTGTTTGTTACGGTAGGTTACGGGCTCCCCTACCCAAGCCCTCCCCCATCCACAGCCCCCCCCACACACACACCGCCGCCACCACCCCCAATGTCATTGGTCCCCTCTCGTTTCGCCAGGGAATAGTCGTTATACCGTGAATAGCGAAGCGGCGAATTACGTTCGCGTTAACGCGATTTCTCTATTGGACAGCAAAGACGTTCGATTGCCGGTGCAACTCCAGCGCGCCATGGCAGCGGAAGCGGAAGCTGCCCGTGAGGCGCGAGCCAAGGTAATCGCCGCCGAGGGAGAGATGAGAGCCTCCCGAGCTCTGAAGGAAGCCAGTGACGTTATTTCAATGAGTCCGGCGGCACTGCAGGTAGGACGCTTCTTAACTTGCCCACGAATCTTTTATACTTTACTCCCATCGAGGATAACAAATAATCTATTTATTATCGAAACGCAATAATGAAAGTAAGCTTTCGAACGGAGTAAAGCCATGAAGCTTTAAATGAAAAAAAAAAAAAAGAAAAATAAAAGATTTCTTTTCCCTTAGTTAACTATTAATGTCTAGAGGGAAATATGAAGTAGTAGACGGTTATCGCGACCTCAATCCCGATTAAATTATTCCGACAATTAACTATTTACGTATGAATTAACTTCAATTTTCTTACACTTTTCAGTTGAGATATTTACAGACCTTGAATAACATATCAGCCGAGAAGAATTCAACCATTATTTTCCCTTTACCAGTCGAACTGTTCACACCTTTCCTCAATGCACGAAAGCCACCGCCGCCGATTCATGAATCATTGGATGATTTGAGGACAGATTACGAGCCTGACCAGCTCAACTAATAATAGCAACATAATAATATTCCTTATCCTTATTTGCAATTTATTACGTTAATTAAATAGTAAATTAAATACTGTTTTAAAACGTATTCAGAAAAGTAAGTTTTAATCTACTATCTCTTATCGCATAGGTTCTATAGTTTTTTGCAGGGCGCAATTTTTCTGTGCAAATAATAAACAGTAATATTCATTAATTATTGAAATTAACTATTCAAGTTTGTATTACAAAAAAGTTCATTAATTATATTTGGACATAAGCACATTCGCGTAGAGCAAGTATTTTCTATTATTATTATCATTGTTATCATTGTTATAATAATAATAATTATTATTATTATTATTACAATTGTTATCATTGTTATCATTGTTATTATTATTAAATGGCATTAATAAGCGGTGTAATGAAGTTATTGGATATGTCAATAAAAACCCATTTAAACAACGAGGAAAGTGTAAAATTTTGTAAAAAAAAAAAAAAAAAAAAGAAAGAAAGAAAGAAAGAAAGAAAAAAAATAAATAAATTCTCTATTGTTGTAAAACGGCGGCGAAAGCAGAAGCTGTCGAGGCTGCTGCATTGCGGCGCCCATGTCGCACCTTTTATTCGAAAGGGTATAAAATAAAAAATAAAAAAAATAAAAAAAAGAAGGAAAGAGAGCGTGGCTATAATTATAATTGCATTTGGCTCGGAATAGATGAAAAATGTCGAATGAAAGTGCTTCCGCGACACGCGTATCCTTGCCCAAGCTCCATATAACGCGGTATCAGTCCATATAACGTACGAGCCATTACGAATATTCCAAACCACTCGAGATGGCCATTGTATTTCGATAATAATTCCAGGATTTTAACAAACTCATCGCGTGCTAAAGAAAAGGCAAATTATCGTACGTAAAGGGACATTCCGAGCCTCGACTCCACCCTCCCCACCCCCCCGCCCCCCCCCCCACCGTTCCCTTCCCCTTCGACGGCCCAGAGCCGCCAACTGCCCCCGCGAGGGGCTTTATTCGCGCGTATTCGCCTTCTTTGTTAGTGCCGCTGCAGCCTCCTGTGAAAGCTTTTGAAGAAGAATGAGGGCTCGGGGCCTCTCCTGGCAGCGGTAGCGGCTGCTTTTAAAATGATTTTTTGCATAACTCTTGTTCACCCGCCCCCTCCCCCGCCCCCCCCCCCACCCCTCGCCGCCGCGCTTTCTTTACAGCCTCCCCCCGTCCTTTTTGTTCCACGTGCGAGCAGACTCCGAGCCATTAAGGTACCCGAGTCGTTCTCTTAAATATATAGGCCTTATATCAAAGCTTTAATCGTATAATAAACGTAATTCCTCGGTAGTTTGTAGTAAATGTTAACGTTCCCTCGGGATATAAAAGCCAGAGACGCGTTAATCCTTATTTTGGCCGCACAGGTGCGATCCGCCGAGGCTCGCTTATGCAAATCCAGACGCGTGAAAAGCTTCTTTACGCGAAGCATTCGATGCCGAGTGTCCCGGTCGACAGTCCTCATAACGACCGGACTCTCCCGTCCCTTGTTCTACCTCCTCCGCCACCTCGACCACCACGTCCGAGACCTCGTTGCCCTAAAAATCGCCGGGGCGGACGCGCTCGGGGCTCGTTTATAGCCTTGACCGACCCCAATAACCCCATAATTATGCAATGCCATTTCCTTTATGCCCATAAGAAATTGTCAATACCATATATTTTCCTTTATTACTTTTCCCTCTTGTGCTATTCACGTATACTCTTCCCTGCTCCATGTTGATTTATACATACCTATGTACGTAATAATATTCTTTGTATTGAGCAATAACAAAGCCTCTGATAATATGACGTTCCCTACGGTATTTAATTTGTTTTCTAAATGCTTGGACAATATTGTTATCCAAAATATTTCGAGTCGAAGATTGTCGAAGAAAGGTAGAAAGAAGCATACACGCGCTGAGAGGAATTTGCATTGCAGATCATGCTTATTATCCATCTCAAGCAAGCTGTCCTCGGGTTCAATATATTTAATTTAGTAGTCACTTTGGGACGCTACTTCGCGACTAAAATAATCTGCTCTTGTTTAAGCAGGAGCACGTATTCCAGAAACGGAATAATGAATGCCTTTGTAAAAAAAAAAAAAAAAAAAAAAAGAAATCAATACATAATTTCTCTCTTTTCGCGAATATAAGACTGGCAGGCACATATGATATTCACTCTTTTAAAGAATACACTTCTTTGTCTTGACGTTTCGCTACCTATTTTTTACTCTTTCGTCTTCATCCCTTTCTCTGCTAAACCTTTTCCATTTTCACAAGATCGAGAGAAAATTTTTACCTTACAACAATAAATATTAAACGGCCCTTTCGCAATAAGAACTCAACGAAATAATGAAATCCCCTGGTATTTTAACTCCTTCCTCGGTCTCCGAACCATTGAAATGATATCCCGATTATGGGATATCGATCGAAAGCTCTTTTTTATAAGGATAATTACCTGAAAATCTACTTATTCTTTCAAACGGAATGAAATTCATTTCAGGTACGTCGTATCTTTCAATTACCACCAGATTTCCAAGCCGAATACACTTAATTTCTCTCTTATCTGACTCATCGTAGCCTTCCTAAAAAAATATTTACCTCTTCGCCCACACACATGCGCGCGCGCACGATCTGTGCACTCTTCTTAAAGCCCTCATTAACCTATACTTTAATTTCCGAACTGATGAATTTCCTGAAAAAATATTTAACTCCCGTCACTATATTTGTTAATATTTAATTAACGTTTAATTAATTGAAAAATAAAAAAGATATTTTTAAATAACAGGTAGCGTTTATTGCGTAATCGTTTTTAAAATTCTTTTATAAAAAATTCATTTGAATTTTAAATTCCTTAATGTCTCTGAGATAAGATAAATAATATTACCCCCAATTAATTATAATGATTTTATGAGCTTGTGTGCGTACAAGTTTTAAAAGAAAACGGAAAGAGAGATAAGATTGGTACAGAAATCCAGATGGACGAATGAAAATGGGAATGAGCTATCTTCAGCAGAAAAGGGGCTTGAATGTGGGCGCGTGTACATGCGAGGGCATAATTATCGTGTCATACTCATACAAGGCGGAGCTGCGCGAGTGTAGTAATTAAAACTTTCATTCGAAAGACAAGAGAAATCTTTGATAAGAACATATCTGTTCTTAAATATTACCCTCCCGCCCTGCCCCTTTTGCCAACGCCGCCGCTGCCGCCGCCGCCGCCGCCGCCGATCCCCCAGCTGCTTTTGTTTATAACTCAAGGACGTGTTACGACGAGGAGGATAGGGCGTTCTGAACAAACAATTGGATCTGCATTGTCCGTGGCACTACTCGATCCTACCGGAAAGCTCGTAGATTTCCTGTCATCGTCAGCCTCAGCCTCCTTTGTATTTCCTGTCATCATGCGAGTACTCGCGACGAGTAAAATTCTCATCGATAAATCCTATGTAAATCTCGATCTCCGTTCTCCTTATTTACCAGAAGCTTTGACTTAAAGTAGATTTCAACTACAGACAAATATTTTTATACATTATTTTGCTGAACATCGGAATCAAAGCTCCTTTGATCATCAAGGGAATCTAAAATTTCCTGCAGAAAATTACCTTATGCTTTATTACCTACGACAACGAAAGCTTCATACATATATATATATGTGTATGGAGCTTTCGTTTATAATTAAAACAATCAAACTTTCCTTTTATTCTCACTTGTTTATAATGGCTTTGGGACAAAAACTAAAAGATTTATTTACTTCAATTATAACTTTTACTATTCTTCTTCCCATTTAATTATTATTTACATCTGTTGCCTCGAAACCCATCGACCAGATAATAAAAATTACTAATACGCCTCTCTGACTACTACACCTCTCTATATAAAATAAATAGCCAGTGAACAGTTGAATAACACAAGCTTCAAAATAATTAAATTCATAAATTTCGTATTAACGCATAAAATTCCACAGCTTATAATATAAACTATAGCAGTTAATGAGTTTTCTTTCCTTACGTATAATTTTATTTATACGAAACAGCACTCTTATGCCTTCTATACCATATTAAGTTCGGCAATCAATGCAACTGACAGTTCTATTCTTAAAATATAAACAACACTAATTTTCTTTCTAACATGTACTGATAAAATTTTCTCAAATTCTACTTATATTCTAGATTGTCAGTCTAACTAGCTCAAACGTAAATAACAACTAAGAATGTGTAGAGAGTCGAGAGAATAAAATATTTTTAAACGTAATTGTCGATTTAATTAACGAACTTGAAGTGCCTTTATTGAAATTCTTATGCGTAACATCGTTTCCGTTTTTAATAATATAATTGAACCGGAACGCGGGTGATATATTATAATCTGAAAGATTATTAAAATAATATATTTCCTCTAATATATAATTCGTCAATATCACTTTTAAATTACGGCGCGTGTGCTTTCGGCTATTTTTAATACGAATTTGTACAGTTCGAATGGCCCGATTAATTTAAGTTTTTCAAAATAATCTGTCGTAATCTGTCGTAATCTGTCATTCTTGATCATCGGCCGATGTGCGACATTTCACGATAATCCAATTAAATACATGATTTCTTGCTTTCATTATTTTCTTTTGTAAATCTAAAATATTTATTCAAAGCTCTTTTGGGGTTATTTGATTTAGTTCAACAAGTGTTTCCTTACTAAGAAGTTATGTTCAATGGAGATTGCAGATTAATGAAATCCTGTTATTGTTAGCGGCATATATTGTTTCCTCTATTAATATAGAATATAATATAGTTTTGCAAAATTCATCGTAGTAGAATGTTCAAGCGGTTCTCTTGGTTTCCGGCCTGACCTGACCGCATTTAAGCCGAATTCAATATACATTGGGTATAATAGTGCACAAAGTGATACTGACCGACCGAATACCTCGTACCGAAGACCTGCAAGCGTTTAATTACGGACTGTAAAAATGCAAAATCACGAATTAATAAAATCCTGTCTTTTGATGGTGATTTTGATTTTTAGATGCGGAAGGTCCTCGAGGTCGTTTAATGACCCTCGAGTCAGAAAGGAGTGAGAGGGCTCTCGCGACATGGGCAGCAGGAGAGAAGTATGATCTATTTAGCGGAGTGGGGTGGTCGGGGTGGGACAGGGGAATGAATGGAAAATTGGCACTAGCTTAGGTCTTCCGCGAAGGGTCGGCGACGATGCAGTCGTGCGGATCACGAGTCACGTGAGCGGAAATAACTTGCCGAGGGTACAAATGCAATATCCCGACTGTAGTGGTCCGGGAAGCTCGTTTTTGGTAACAAGAGCAAGAGATACGGTCAACTGTCGGTCATTTCGGACGATTCGAGTTAACCTCCGACCTCTCCGCTCCCCCTCCGCCCCGTCCCGATACTCCTTTACGCGACCTCGTCATTTTTTGTCCCCACCCCCGACACGAGCTTCCTTACCTATTAAAGATTAATATCTCGGACTCTCTCGTTATCTCCGTCACCCGCCCCCCGCCGCCGCCCCCAACCACCACCGCCACGACGCCACGCCTCATTTCCCATCGCCCCCTAACTGCCTCCTTACCCCCACCCCCCGCCCCAGCTTTGCCGCTGCTTTCAAAGGACATTCATTATTGTATTTCGTAGATTCGATAAAGCTTACGTTATCCCCTCCCTCTCGCTCCTAATACTCACTCGAGCTTTAATTTTCATAAACGCAAACGTAGGATATTAGAATTAGTAAGGGGATGAGGAGAGAAGATTTGCTGCGCGGCGACCTTTATTTACGACGGCGATACTATTTGCACTTTATTAGCTCGCCTTTTTCCAAATACAACTTTTATTTTTGTTCTCTCCCTCCTGCCCACCCACCCCCTGGAAAACCTGACTGCAGATCTTTACGGTTCTCGTGAAGTCTTACGACCGAATGGCCCAGAGAATGCTTCGAGTTTTTATTCCTTGATTATTATTCTCCTACTCACTCTTTATTTGTCCGACATTTCGTAATGTTACTCTGTTAGATGCTGCGACTGTCGAGTAAAACCATTCTTATTCCCATTACAAGCATTTATTCGAAACAAACGGCATCTATAAATCCCATAGATGCTTCCATGCGAAACTAATGAAAAGTATATTTCTTTAATAACAATAGCCATTTAGCAATTATATTCCATAATTCTTAACGTGACTTCGTAACAAATAATATAACCCCAATAAACAACTCATACTCAAATTCGTTTTACTTAATTTTAGTTACGGACAATATAATTTTTTACTAGAATTCATAAGTATTCGTAAGTATTCAACGTATAAATTAAGATGCGCAATGTTTTCTATGTATAATTTCTATGTATGAAATACTATTGAGCGACGTGGTCCGTTACATTTTATTTATATCAATACGGCTGCTTCTTATTTTCGAGAAAAGGCCTTTACTCCTTGCAGCCAACAGAACGGTTTCACATTTCCAAGAGTTTCGCAGTACTCAATTCCTTATACTCCCTGCGCCAGTATGGAGTACCAATAAAGACAAATATGAACTATTCATTTGATGGTAACAGTTCAATATAAGACCTATAAAAAGCGCATGAGAACATAATAATGACAATAAGTTTTTTAACGAAGGGGTTTTACTCAATAAAGCAGCGGACTAATTTTTTTCCTTAATTCTAGTATATCGATAGAGATTGTTCCCCTTAGGCACTCGTAGTTTCGTCCTTCTAATTGAAAATATAATGTACCGTGTAAATTAAAGCTAATGCGATCGAGATGGCTTACTGTGTATACTATGTGTATACAGGGTTACATAGGCGAGGGAAAAAAGTCAAGTAGTAATGGAAAATTGTACAGTACAATTGGCATCTCGGTAATCAGACAATAAGGTGCCACTGTGTGCCGAGGTTCATATTTATGTCGCATCCGCTAGAGAGACTTCCGGAAACGGGTTACCACATCTACAAGAAATCCATACCGTGTATTTTATATGAAACCGGATTGTACGGCCGAACTGTATGAAGCAGAAAAAAAATCATGTAATTCACTTTATAATAAATAATAATAAATAATAATAACAACAACTTACTTTTTATTATTGAAGTAATTTTTTTGTATTGTCCTCATTAATTAGTTATCATTCTCCAAAGATTGTAGAGAGTATAAAAGAAAAAAGTGTGCGAGTGTATGAATGGAATTTGATATTTGAAATTACCGTGTACCCCTAGAGATACAAAGTCTCTACGAATAAATAATACATTTGGCTTTTCACGTGCCCCAGCCTCTAGTTTCTCTCTATACATAAATTCACGTACGCTATTTCTAGTAGAGATTTGACATTGACATCTCCTGCAGAATAGCCTTTTATACAGAAGACCGAGGGTTTCACTATTATTTAACGAAAACGATGCTTGATGATAACCGTATTTTACATTGATTTACAAATACGCAGGAAAAATTGGCAATCAGTGTAAATACATCTGGACAAAGACTAGAATAAACCTTTTCTTTAAAAGCCCCTCAAAACTTTTTCTTCCATTCGTTTCATACAAGTTATGCCGCACAAAGAGCCATTAAAGCAATTACTGACTATACAATTTTCTTTTGCTCCAAGCGTTCAATATGTACTTCATCTAAGCCACATAGTCTACGTAAATATTTAATTCCATCAACGCCTACCGATCATCGAATATTCTTTATAATAACAATAATAAACGATAATGATAATGACATTGTCTAAATTATATAGGTATCCGAGTGTTAAGTTGCCGCCTGTGCTTTATACATTATGACAGTGTTATTATTTTTCAACAGGTAATTCGAAGGGCTCTTGTGGATTCTGACGGCCTATGCTACGGCATTAGTAAGTTTAATCCGTTGAGAATCGAGGCGAATGAGCCGATGGGCCGTTAATACTCAGAATATTGCTAATTTTCGATGTGAAAATGGACATTCGTTGATTTGCGCTCTTTGTAGTGGTAATACATTAAAGTAATCTCAGGTAACCATTCCGACGCTTGGTATTCAGCTGGACGAATCGACGGTTATAAATAATCAGACATCGCTACCTTTGATGTTCTAATAATAATTTAATTGCTCATCGTAGACCGTTTTTTAAGTTTAATATTTGTATCTTTAACTTAATATTGTAGCTTACATCGCATTAATGTGCACGGACGTATATATGCTGGAATGATCCCTGTAAAATCGTCGACGTGTGCTTGGTTTCGGTGAGATAATAATTGTGATAATAATTATCTGGGTGGGGAGGGAGGGGAGCGACCCAGGGATAGTGCACGATGCGCGTGCATCAAGGAAGGAAGAAAATTAGATCGAAGGAAAAAAGTGACCGGGTTGGTTGACGGCGGCGAGGGCGGCGAGGGTGGCGAAGGGTGGAGCGTGGCGCGGGGTGGGGGTGGGGTGAAAACTTGCTGCCACTGTCTTTCATTATGCAGCCTCTTAAACTTGGCGTAACTCCCATTGGTCGTAAATATGAGTTATGGCTCGCCAAAATACCGCTGGTCTACATAAATAACCCTCAGCTTTTCCTTTCATTCCGCTTTTTCTCTATTTTTCATGCTTTTCCGATATATTTTTGTACAGCGCAGTCTCGATGCCATAATTTGTAATTTTCTTGGGAAATATCCAATGAATGAAAATTCGTACATCCTGATTATTTTATTAAATCTTCCTCTATCCCCCGTCTCTCTTTTGTAATATTTTCTTTCCATCTGTTATACGGCTTTCGAATCTCTCAACTCAGCTCTATCCCTATACCCCTTTATCATTCAATTTCTCTTAAATTTTATTATTTAAATATTTTCATACGTTATTAGACTTAACTTTTCGTAATCCATAGACTCCCGATCAGGCGGAAATGTAATATAAAATAAAATTTTTTATACAAAATCAACTATGCTGTGGAATAAAATTTGAAGAGCTTTGATTTAAAATTTAAATTTGTAAAACATACCATTAATTGATATTCAATATTCACAAATACTTGAAATTCTTAATTTAAGTACCTGCGATATTGTCATCATATCCGATCGTAATTATATGAATGATTGATATTATAATATCAATTATTAAGTCCATGTATGCATTAACTGAATATTATTTATCTTTACATCGTAATAATTCGGTTGGTAGTAATTACTTTTAAACGTGACTTTATAACTGATTTTAATGTTTAATTAAAAAGTTTGTATTAATTTCTTGCTTACTGCAAGTACTAAAAACTGTTGCAGCATGATTTTTCTGTAGTGAATGTAAAATTTACTTTTATTATCAAAACGAAAAAGAAAGGAAACGGGCAAATTGAACCTCCTCGCCCCATTTGATTCTTCTGGGCCGCTATACGCTTTTACACGGCCTTAGTGAATGAAATATATCGTGTTATATGAGTTCCTTAGTGGCGCATTCACCATTATTATGTAAAATATGAAGTCTTACGAAAGAAATTGGTACCGTTTCTGGGCATACGAAGGCGCGAGAAAGCGGCAAGTGTCATTGTCTTCCGGCCCTACATGATAAAATATAAATAATCTTGAAAGTTAAGCGCAGAAAAGAAAATATTAGCCTCAAGCTATAAAAAGCTACAAACGATTATAGGCACTTAAAGTACTATGTTATGGTATTAAATGATCGATTAGATAAATTTTCAACTGCGTTGTTCAAATGTGTTGTAGCTAAGTGTCGCAATTATCTACATAAAATAAATATTTATTTGGTGCTAGGTTTATTTTATTTTATTTTATTTACTTATTAAAGAAATATTGATAAAATAGTATCGGAATAGTATTATAATATATTAATATTCTTCATAAAATTTCATAATTTTATCGATCCTAATATCTCTCTTTTACTTTCCCTACCTAATTTGATAATTTAGAAATATCGTATTAATTAGCAGCAGGTGATACGATTTACTCAAGTACTCATCATAAACAATTGTTGAAATAAGTTGCTGAAGCAGTCCAAATTAACAGGACACAAGAAATTTTTCTCAAGTTTCAATCGACCTGATGAAATCATTGGAAGTTATTATTCGGACCAACAAATCTCATTCGTCCGTATCTCATAAGCGTTCTCGTACAAGCGTAAAATAAATGCTTTAGCGTATTGAAATCATTAATCATTAATCACTTGTAAGCAGGTAGAAGGGTAAAAAGGTATATAAGGTATAGAGGGTTAAAATTTAAAGGTGAAAATTACTTACTTCTTCGACATAATACAGGTTATAGGCATAATAAGGTTAATAGAAGGTCCTAAGTCTAGTGCACGGAACAAGTGCTTTTTTTAACTTTTTTCTCGGCTACTGCATTTCATCACTTAGTCCCATACTACTGAAAATCGTCTTAAATATATATAATATATGTATATGTATATATATATATATATATTTAAGATTTTGTTTACGGAGAATGTTCCCGAAATATCTACTTTTGTTATCGCTTAAAATTTGTCCATAATCAATGTGTTTTCGGGTTCAGTACTTTGCTCTTACTCGCAGTAGACTATAAGTATACGGCGAAAAGACATTTATAAATGAACTCGAGAATATGTTAATTGTATATACACAAAAATATAATCGAAATATCGAACACCCGACGAAAAATTAGAAATTCACAAATTATATTAAAAATATTTCATGTATGAAAATTATTATTAAGCAGAATACTTGATTAAATAAAAAACTGTCTATAATTATTCGGTTATTAAGAAATCATCCGATTAACATATTTAAGAAATCAAATCATGAATCTTAATAGCGACATTGACAATCAGAATTAAATTATACAAATATTACAAGTATTAAATTATGCATTATTACTCCCTTTCCTTACAATTTCCTTTATATGTAAATAATTTATTTTAACCTATAAATTGTCACAATTCTTATTTTTATGTATTATTTCTTAATAACTTATATCGAGGTCATGATAAATATATCGTTAATATAGTTTGTAAATATTTAAATGCAAAAAAATTTGTAAATGTAATAAATTTAGAAAATTTGAGTGATGCCGTTAACGTAACCAAAGCGACCTCTTTGAGCAAACCAAATAAAATAATTGAATTTCCTATAAAGAACTTTCTTACCATTCGATCGATAAGATACCATTTGAAAGACAATTTCACGGTACATGACGGTTAAAAACAAATTAAAAAGTTGTAATACTAATACAAAAATATTTAACGATTTGAAGATATACAATAAAATTAGATTTTCTATATTTTATAAATATATTTTAAACGTACTAAAATTCAATAATAGAATTACTTTTTGTACTTTTATATACTATTAGTTATGATAATATTACATTTTTCGTATAAAATATATGAAGAATTATCATATTTATACATAAAAAAAAAAAAATATTTTTCTTCTGTACCATCATCAGATGCTTAATCGACTGTCGATAAAACAGAGCTACTATATATCAATTGCAGTAGATCAAGTGGCAGTAGATAAAGCAGTTATAAATAAACAAAAATATTAGAAATCTATTAATAACCTATATATTTATTATTTTTAAATTCTTCATCTATAGCAGATTGGGTTTTAACAAATTAATAAAAATAAGTTATTATTATTGATAAATTCCTAATTGATAAAATAGTGGAATAAAAAAAAGTTTGATTTCTAAGGGGAATATATTTTTTTTTTTTTTACTTTGCATTAATAAAGATTTTACATTTACAGTTTTTACATACTTTCTATGACTTTTTAGCAAAGAACTATCACTTTAAAATAATTAGAGAATTATATAATCAATATGTGATTTAATAATTGAACGTTTAACATTATAATTTTTAGTAGTATAATAAAAATTCAATATATTATTCATACAGTACAGTATTATACATTTTATGTATATATATGTATAAATATGTAATATTTATTAGAATATAAATATCCTGCATTTTATATAGACGTATTTGCATATTTTTAATTCCTAATATTTATCGCAAAAATTACGAAAGTTTAATTGAATTATCTTTGTTTTAACGCATCGCAATAAATAAATATATATACCTGAATGCAAATGTATAGAATTGTATTAATTTTATATGCGCTAAAATGCAATAGAAGAATATTGGCAAAGATTATCAACAAATAAAGAATTAGTTAGAAACTATTAGTAAATAAGCAAAAGAAAGTTTTAGGAAAAAAATAAAATATAATATATTTTTATAGAATATAATTTAGAATTTATTTGATAGAACAGATTATTAGAAATAAGTTTCATGCATGTCATTCAAACTTGATTCGATTATTAAATTAACACGTGTAAGATTCAGTATCGTTATTTAAATAATTCATATGAATATTTATCTAATGTATGTAAATATGAAAGGGATTGAAATAACTTGAAATTAGGCAGTATTTGAATAGGACAGGACAAAACCTTAGTAAGGAAATATAATATAGAAATTCTACTTATTAATCTGTAATACTTTGATATTTATAATTGAGTGAATAATGGTCAATATATTTTCATTATATTATAAATTAAATCGTATAAATAGAGTAAGTAAAAAAAAAGTATTGTCTCGTAAAGGTAAAATAGTGGGGGCGGATAGTGCGTTAGCTGCTCGTATGCATTAATGTATGGATAAAAACGCAATTAAAAGCTTCGAAAATGGTAAAAAGCTAAGGTTACAAGCGAGTGCGGATAGAAAGAATAGTTGTTCTACGGTCAACGTCGTTATCACTTAAGGACTCTTGAGCTACTTGAGATCGCCTTTTTAATCTTCTGATCTAAGACCCGTACACGTATATACGTATTTGAGATAATAATTTTTAACAGTTTGCTAAGTATAGGGGATAAGTAAGGAATAAGAGGCAATATTCGAAGTAATAAAAATATTTCACTGTACTGGTTAGTGGGTAAATAGATATTTTCTATGTACATTGCAGTATGAAGCAGTATGAAGCAGTAATGCCTGGAAATTAGATAAAGAACGAGATGAGGAAGGCAAATACGTTGAATATTACGGATAAATCAATATCTTTGTAGAGTATTAAGAGAAAATTAATAAAAAATCGTAAGTGGAAATCTAATATACTTGAATCTCCGAAAGCGATTTCGTATAAAAGCATTTTTAAACGAAAAATGCATAGTGAAATAAAGCAGATGGAGAGATTAAAAATGAGAAGAAGAAAGATATCGGAGCGGCAGAAGAACTCTTAAGCTTGTCAATTCTTTCAACGGGATGACAAAAGAGACAAATACAAGGAGTCGGATATAGAACATCTTTCCGAATGAAAAAAGCTCCGAGACCGAGTAATGGCAAATATTATTCCTATAACAATGATAATAATGACGTATCAATATCGTTATTTTATGAAATAATCGCTATTTTCCTGACTACGTCATCGATTGGTAATTGTAATGCAGGAAGGTTATTGGGGTGGTAACGTCAATGTAAAAACCGAAAGTGGATAGAAGTCGAATAAATCGAGAATAATAAATTTCAAGAGGGGGTTATTCGGTTATCTTGTTGATATTCAACCGAGCGGTTCCGAATAATTTTCTTGTCTTCTTTGATTGCAGGTGAGCGGTGTGGGGAGAAGTCATGATTTAAGGTACTTTACGTGTACTTGGTAAAGGGACTGGAAGAAATAAGGCTGCTATGGCTTAATAAGGAGCCATCCATCCAGGATGGAAGGCAGCAATGATATCCTTAGAGTCGCGTTGGGGCGGTGGGAGGGCGAGGGGAGGGGGAGGTATGTGCTTGTCGAGTTCCGATTCCCGGAATGAGTTTGCCCTGCAAATACTTAAAATTACGCGATCCAGCGTAATCAACCAGTCAACCAAAGTCACCCTCCTCGATGTAAAAATATATTTAATCCCGTCTTCCCTAGTATTAGGTACTTCGACCTAATAAATCATTACATTCCTCGTCATCTCCCTTCTCCTCCTTGCTTCGCCTCGTCCAACCTAATACTTTATTTAACCAAGCAAGAAGGTACTCTCTCATTTGTTGTTGTTGTTGTTGTTGTTGTTGTAGTTGTTTTTTTTTCTTTTATCATTATAATTTAACTCCAACATTCTTAATGTTAAGCTCCGCGTTAATGTACGGATGCCTCCCCCCCCGCGCCCCGCCACCTCACGCTTGTATTTCACCCTTAATTCTCTCCTCGTTAAAAAGAAGTAGAAGAATAAGAAGATGAAGAGGAAACTGTCCTTTTCATAATTTATAAATTATTATCTAAGATTTGTCAATTATATATCCGGCCGAAGCTGTACTCAGCTCGTTCTTATGTTTTTGAATATCGATAACGAGAGGAAATAATGGACCAGCGACATTTTATAAGATGATAAAGTCGACGGAAGGGCTTAAAATGTCAGTTAAAACGAAGGGTGAAATAAGGAAAGAGCGGAAAGGTAGGGAAATCGCTTGCGGTATTGTGCCTAATGTATCACAACAGCCCCTGACTTATCAATGTTCCGCATAATATTAATTACCCCGGGCTCGTAAATTATAAATCCCTAGCTGGAGAAATTGCAGCTTTTACCTTAATAACAATGGGGCACGCGCGTAAGCAGTAAATATATTAAATGAATTATTTGTTTGTCGCCATTAAAATCGTGCTCGGCTTGATGAAGCTCCGGCTCACTCTAATCTAAAATTCATTAGCTGCACATCTGGATATACATTACATTAACATGTGCGACTCTCTCTCTCTCTCTCTCTCTATCTCTCACACACACCCCGACACACACGGGAACACACACTCACGCACCCATAACCTCTCTTACCAACAATTAGCATGGCATTGCTGTGGAATTATAAATCTGCATTAAATAACGGGAAAACGTTATTGTAAATACTTATCGAGCGACGATTACGTGGGAGCTGATGAATCGTCGATCTTCTTACGAAAACGCTTTAACAATAATTGCTCCTATTAATACCTTCACCAACACATTGGTTGGAAAAATCAAGTTTTGTCTTAATCAAAAAACCCTAGGATCGTCAGAACTTTAAATGCATTTGCGGCTAATGTTCCATTGCTATTCCCTCGTGGTTATTAAAATCTATTGTCACGAAAACAATTGTTATGAAAAATGATGAAAATTCCTTGTAGGGACATCGGTATGAATTATCGAGCTGGTTCATTTATTTTCAGAGATTTACTTTTAGAAAATGTATTTAACAATCATTGAAAATTCACGTAATTAGATTCTCCCGATCGACTTTATAAGAATGATAAAAGAAAATTTATTTTAATAACTTAGAAAAAGAATTGAAATTCATCCTGACAATTTTTCTCCGAATGGGTAATTATATTTTAATTACAGTTCATTACTACGACATTATTCACCAATCAAGTAGCACGAAAGCCTGAAATTTCATTTGGCTCTTTTAAAAGAAGAAAATTCAGATGACTTTATTTACGCTTTAAATCTTAATAATTACTAAATCTTTAAAAATACTCTATTCACTAGTCGAACGTACAAAACAAGGCTTGAAGTTATAATTATTATTATTAGAAAGAATCACGATGAAAGAATATTCGAAATTAATTGCCGCCAATGATTAATTAATTTTACTCTTAATTGAGAACTTTTTCTAACGAAATTTCCCTTCTCTATGCACGTTTTTATTATATAAATAAATAATAAACATATATTTTTGAAGTTTTCTTACTACAAAATTGATAAATAATATCCTAAGGGTAAATTATATTTTTTACAGAGTTACATTGAACTTATGGTTTGACACTACCGACATTGTAATTAACGTTAAATTTTCACATTTCGTAAAGCTATATATATATATATAAAGTAAGTTATGACGGACAATAAGACATTTTTCAATCTTAGTTGTAGAATATTTCTCGGAGTACGTAGACCTGTATAGGTGCGTAATTTTGTATATGTAGTATGCTAAATAAAATGTTATATTTGTAACAAGGCGAATTTATTCGTGCAAAAGCGACGATTATAAAAATAAAAATACTTTATTTATAATTCCGGGGAAAAGGAAGAGAAAAATTTAAACAAAATTTATTTATAAAGTATTGATTAAAATCGGCGTATTAAATATTTCATATGAAAAACGAACGATTTAAAATTACCAATTTTTCAATTATTTATGAAAAATTTGATGGAAATGTTTTATTTTTCCTATTCTGCTAAAGTTTTTAATACAGAGTAACTATATAAAATAGAAGGTAATGCGTAAGTAGAGTCTGTTGATAAACAGACTTTATAACAAGCTTAAAAGCCATTTTCGTTAATATGGATTATTAGGAAGAGTACTGAATCACGCTTAGGATGTATTTGAAATATTCAATGGTAATTACGGATGTTATGAGCAAATCTCTTATTATTTCTGATCATGGAATGAAATTCTAAAACTTGTTTTAGATTAAAGTAATTTTATAAAGAATAAATACATGTGCATTATCGTAGTATTCGGATAACATTATGGAGCGCTGATAAAACGAATTTCAACGTAAAAATGTTTAAATATAAATTTATACGATCCATTTGAGTACGGTTCGCTTAAAAAAATCATTATTTTAGGTAGTGGCGAGGGTACATGCTAAAGTCGCAGCATCCGATGGACTTTGACACCCTGGGAGCCAACCATTTCAGAGTAGAACATGCGTATTTGAACATTGTCTATTTGTCCTTGATTGACGATTTTTAACGCTTCATAGGAAATAAATGCTTAGAAATCGTAAAGAAACGCGTTTTCTAAAGATCAAAAAAGTCACGGAAATTTGGGATTCCGTTGCTGATAAGGGAAGTGTGGGAATATGACATACATATGGATGACATCGAGACAAGTTGCCGGACGGCGGCAGCATGTGGCGACGTTCCTCGGGGGAGGAGGGTCCCGGGCGAAAATTTTCAGTGCGTCTGGTTCGACCCAATGGGTTCATCCGGCCCAAATATTGGGCAAAAAAAAAATTCACTGTGCGAATTCCATTCCATAATCAATCGATTGCGCGTCGTTTGCTCCTTTCCAATTCGTTACTAAAGTCTCGAAAAATGAATATCCACGATCTCAAAATATGGTTTAAAAAATTTTGCTCCCCCGCCCCCCGCCACAAACCCTCGATCATTTACCAAAATATCGCCCAATTGGCCGGTATCTGTCGAAAGAGAAATTGGATTGGAGACTGGAAATAAGATGAAAGCATATGACAAAAAGTCTCGAAAATAGGTAGATTTTATTTACTTTGATGCAAACACTCATAGTATCGGATATAATTTCCAATCTTAGTAGACTGTAATGAATGTAGTGTGTACGTATGGACGGAATTGATACAAATTGGGGAGGAGCGTGAAAAAGTCGATGAAACGTG
The DNA here is from genome assembly GCA_018883505.1 of Ceratosolen fusciceps. Lineage (NCBI taxonomy): Eukaryota > Metazoa > Arthropoda > Insecta > Hymenoptera > Agaonidae > Ceratosolen > Ceratosolen fusciceps. The sequence goes on along the minus strand of RCIC01000013.1, from coordinate 5,199,134 downwards.
CAGGAAAAGCTCCTGTTGAAGAATTTCGGCCTTGGACGCTTAACGGAAATATGAAGACGCCGAAGAAAATAATTATTTCCTTAAGCTTCATTCTTAGATAAATCAATCAATTCGTCTAAATATCATTAAGTATTGCTTATGCTTCTCAATTCATAAGCGACTATATTTTGAAATTTCATCTTTGAGTTTATTTAGTTTTATTTTCTTCTTCTTTTTTTTTTGTATTTAATTGTGATATTATATAAAAATATAAATAATTCGAAAAAAATATGATATGCGAGTATGACGTCTCATGTTAATAAATTCGATTTAATATTCGATTTAAGAGTTAGTGTAGTTAGTAGGCTTTGAAGAGCATCGTCAATAAGACGAATTATTACTTAATTTCATTGGATCACGTGGTTCACGTGGTGAGTTCAGCTCGTTTGAATATTCAGTGGAAACGATTCTGTTGAGTTAAAGACGATAAGAATTATTCATCATCGTAAATCCAACCTCAAATCACTTCGATTAGCACATTCTTTTTATATTTTTATCACCGAATACTACCTGCCACTCTGAAATTTACTCGAACCTTATTATCGTTATTATTATGAAGAATATTATTAAAAACGGCGGAAAGGCTGGTGAAAAAAGTCTCAAAAACCGGGCAGAGTCTTGAAGTCTGTTAGAGCTAAGGAATCCTGAGTTACCCCGCAGCTTTATTAACGAAAATATTTTCAGTCTAACATTAGCATTTCGGGTTTAACGTACTAACAGCAACTGTACGCGTTGTATTGGAAAGTTGCAGGCGAGCAAGAAGGTTATTGGGGTTAAACGTTTTCTGAATTCCCCTTGCGATAAAATTATTAACGAATAAAAATGAATCCCATGTTCAATCGATAATATTAATAATAATAATAATAATAATAACAACAACAACAAAAACAAGTCGGAGAATAATGGAGTAATGAATGCTCGAGAGAGGCGCGGTACGTGTCGTGTGGGGTGGTGGCTTAGGAAACGTTCTCCGCGTAAAGGGAAGTTAGTTTGATTTATGAGTGACTTATTACTTTGTGCGCATTGAAGCATTAGAGGTAGAGAGAAGCATAAGGAGATCGAGGGAGTAATCGACTTTTGCTTACAGCCCGTATCCGCATAAGGTTCGCTTTTAACTGCTCCGGGTGCTGGTAATACAGCCCCCCACCCGCCATAAACAACCACCAATATGGTATCGGCCAGCTAGCGCCGGAAGACGCTTAGTACGTAGAAAGAGGCATTATGAATCATACATTACGCGCTCGTACTTTTTTTTACCGGGCGGGCTTCCGGTCATGTAAGGCTCGCGCTGCAGTCCATTGCAGCCCTTCGCAGTTCGCCCATGGGATGACTGAGGTAAGCCGTACGAGTTGAAAACTGCGGCAGAGAGAGAAAAAAAAGCTGGTTCATTTCAGTGATTTTGAAGCCCCTGTCGACGGATTAATTCGCAGCTTTAATTAAAGCAATCGAAGATCCGGTGAAAATACCGTTCGGTGTCCAAGGGATTGCCGCGCACGTGTTCAATCAAATTCTTTGTGAAATACGGAAGTCCGTCGATACGGACACGTTATACGTATTTTCTTCTTCTTCTTATCTCTCTCTCTCTCTCTCTCTCTCTCTCTCTCTCTCACTGCTCTGCTTCGTGTCCCTTAAAGGCACAACGTGTCTATTAATAATCTAATTCTCAGCAGGCGATATAAGTAGATGTATGCAAGAGTAGATTGAAGCCTGAATACGAAAGGAATCTCGGTGCTGGTGTGCACGCGAGTAAGTAAGGAAGTCAATTCCGCAAGGGAAATCTGAGATCGAGTCTGTTTACTTGATACTTTCGGTCCCTTGACACTGGACAATAACAAGACTTCTCTCTACGACTACCGGAGCCACTATCCTTCTGCATATTATTTGTATATGCACCGGTTGCATTAATTACTCTAAACTTGAAGGACGTCGCACAATGCTTAACCTCACAAAAATTTCTATATTTCTATATTTCTATATTTCTATATATACATGTATATCGGGAAATTATCATAAATCGAATGACCTTGGAGCTTGGAGTTTGCATTGTAGAGAGAGGTACAGGAATATCGTGAACGAGAGAGTTGCCAAGTACTCTTTAAGAGTTCTATTTACGTTGTATTAAAGAGGTCGGGTATGGTATATGATTAGAAGGGGGCTGAGGGGGGGGGCGATCGGGATGAAATTGGTTCGAAGATGCTTCCTAAATGGCTTCCTTCACCTTTCCTCGGTATTTAATTAAGCGCATTCTTACAATGGACTTACTAAATTGATGACTCATTTATCTCGGTCATAGTTGTTCACCTTGCGATACTTTGATGAGTAATATAAGTTTCCCTCAATTTCCACGGCCGATTATTACAATGACAATGGCGGAGGGGCTATTGGATTTACCGATTAACCAAGAGTCCCATTACTTTCTTTTCAACGAAATACATCGAACGCGAGTCAAAATTATCAACGTCTGCTATGGGCATGTTTTAAAATGCAGTCCTTAATATATACACATATATATATATATATATATATATATAACAAGTGCAGCGACGCTAAAGCGAAAACAAGGCAATTTAATAAATACGTGGAAAGCGCCGGATTATTAATAATCGCCTGAACTCGCCAGTCTATCGACAGCGAGCTCTTAAGTATTCGAAACACTCGGAGTACTCGGATTAATTTATCGGCATCGGATAAAAGAGAAAAGTCGCTTCATTTTGGCTTTGCTCTCGTCGAAAATAACACCGAACTCCATGGAGTTTGAATTATTTGTTTATAGACTCGTGATCCGGCGATACTCGTGAGCGTGACAGGCAACTGTCTATTAAAATGGATTAAATCTTTTCTTTATTTACTCGAGGTCGCCTGTTTATTCATGAGCCGGCTTATGGGAGCTCTTCGTCCCGGGGTGGCCAGTTATTTACCCTAAGCGAGAAGCTTATTATTACTAAAGAGACCCACCCTCGCTCGTCCAGATTAAGATAATTTACAATTACGAGCGAGGGGGTGGGGTAGAACGCTCTCGCGTCTTTATCATATTAGTTGTACGTAACTAGACTACCGAGTCTCGGTCGGTTCGTAGCGATGAGAAGTCCGGGGGAGGACGGCGGCGGATCATAAAGGGGACATACCGAAGTGAACGTCAGCGGAGCAGAAGCGAAAGCACGAGTTCGAGTAGGTGCGATACTTTTAGAGCTCGAGCTCTCCTTACCTACCCTCGACCTACCCTCGATCTACCCTCCATCGACCCTTCAGATTGTTTCCCGGTAATAGGGGCGGGAAAGGGAGGGGGCGGCGGCAGCGGCGGCGGTCGGAAGAAAAGCCACAGAAGAACCGTAGAAAAAGTGAAATCGGCCCATCGCCTGGTCCTCGATCCTTCCAATTTCTCTCACATCCTCATCCTCTTTAATAAATACGCTTGTCTGGTCGCATTCCATCATCCCAAGTAACACAACTCGAGAAGCGAAACCTCCCCCTCTACCTATAAATACCCCTATAACTCTATATCCCTTTAAATACATTTCTTGATTTATAACTCGGCCGATAATAAGTTTATCGATCGAGCTAATAGAAAGCATTTATATATAAAGTCGTACACCGAAAAAAAGTTCTCAGCCTTCAGCCCTTACCATTTTTATTACATTTTCTCATTCCGCGAAAAGGATCTCCTATTTCATTTTAAATTCCTTCTATTTCGTATATCCCAAGTATAATATATGGATTCCGTGGATGTTAATTGTATGCACGAGCTGACGATTTTTATCAAATTTATTAATAGTCGCTCACGTCCATTCGCTCGTGCTTAATAACAGATTGAAAATATAAAAATAAAATGTAAAAAAAAATTTATTCATTTATTTACTTGTGACGAAAAGACGAATAATCGAACGATCGCGTACGGGTTTGAGAAAACATAACCTCATTGACATTCGGCCAGCCGAACCTCAACCTCGGATTTGCAAACTAAACTTACAGTTATAATTGCAAGGCATTGCTTTATTTGTTTTTAAGATTCAATAATACATTTCACCACGTCAGGTCAGACATTATCGAAGATATTTTACTTTTTCAATAATTAATATTATTTTCTACGGGATCACGCCGCGCAACAAAATAAATAAATATTAACTCCGTTTCTCAAATAATTTTATAATTATTTTTCTTCTTCTTCTTCTTCTTCTTCTTCTTCTTCTTATAATGTTACACTCCTTATAAAAACTTTTATTTTAATAAACGTTACTTTTCCTGAATTTAGTTATTTTAAAATGTAAGTTGCAATGCTTTTATGTATATTCAGCAGCGTAAAATTTTCGTAATTTTCGTAAATGCAGATTCTCGATTCGCATTCAAATGACTATGTGAAGAGAAAAATTATATTTACGTTAAAAATATTTTTATTTGCATTTATGATTATAAATAAAAACATTGAAATAGTATCTATATATTTATATGTATATATAACTATTAGCTCTTTGAACGTAATTAGCCTATAACGTTGTTAATGTTACGGAGCTTCATTTGTCGTCTCCATATTCTTATTTAGATGAAATTCATTTAAAGTGCAGAATTTATGCGCACATGTTTATTAAATTCAGAATTAGAAATTCTATCCGATAAGCTCTATTGATTATTAGAATACCTTATGATTGTTTTTCTTGTATTACAATACATCTTTATATATATATATATTTTTTTTTACGTACGGAACTTTAAATTAAAATTAATATAACAATTTTACATTGGTTTAACTAGATGCTTTATTGCGCCAAAATTACTTTAGTTATACCGAGATTAGTTTAATTATAAAAAAAACTTAAAGCGATGCGGTGGGGCTTTTTTTTTTTATCTTTCATTATTTCGGAAATTCGCTTTGTACTGGCTTAACGTAGGAAAATTCATTTTGTGACCACCTCTGCAGGTTACCTTTACATTTCGGCTGTTTTTTCATTAGAGACTCCGTGAAAAATCTAACGTATGTGAAATAAATAAAAGAAAATGCTCAAGTTAATAAAATAGCTGGAAATATAGGAGAAAAAAGCTATAAGGCTCGTTTTGAATATTAGGATTACAGATTTCCTACACGTGAAAGTTCCACTAATTTTTCTTTTTATTCAATCTCATTCGTTTTGATTTCCGTTATATTTTCTTAATGAATTGATACTGTCAGCTCATTAAAATATAGAACACGTGTGCGTAAATATCTATGTCAAATAATTGAGAGGCAGTAGAGCGTTCATTACTTTGAGCTACTCATTTCATATATGCATATACATATACACACACACACGCGCGCGCGCGCGCGCATGCATATGTGATGATATATATAGTTTTACACTCATTGCCCTTTATGCATTATTCTTTATATCTTTTACAAAAATAATACGACGAATGAAAGATAGTATTCCATTCTATATATGGAAATTTTCAATTGAATTTTCATGATCGGCCTCGTTATCTTTCCTCGGCTTTCCTTTTCACTATGCCTTTGATGTATATAACAATTTCAAGTGGATACGAAAAATATATGATCACACGCAAAATCGGCTTTTGTCTCTGTTAGAACGTACATCAGAAGATGTTAGAGTATCGTTAGAGTCGAGAAAACGTATTATGCAATAAGAATACGGTTCTTTAATAATAATTATAATAATTAAATTAATATTTTTTTTTTTTAAAAGAGAAATTCCAATCCATGAAGTCGGCAGTTTGATCGATCCGATTCCAACGAAGGGAAGGTTTCTTATTATATTAAATTTTGCACTCGGCCTCTTAATCTACATAGATCCTTTAATTTACGATAATTATAGAAGTATGCCTGAGTAATAAAAAAAAGTTTTATATTCTCTTATTTATTATTGCGAAATATGATTCATTTTATGAAGAATAATGTCCAGATCACCGCATGAATTCCTCCCTCTGGGCAAGGAACATTTATCTAAACAGAACTCGAAGTAGAAATAAGAATATTAGAAAATGGAAAAAGATGAGATGTTTCAATACCCCGGAAAAGTCAATTTTAAGCATTAAAATTTTACTTGTTACCTTATTCACGACAAATTACCAAATAAGAATTTTCAGAATATTTTACTAATAAAGAATAATTTAATTAATGTTCTAATAAATCAGTTTGCGTATTAAGAGTGTCGTGTATAACATATTTCGGCAATACATTCGGCAATTGCAGGTAAAGAGGTGAAATAAAATATTTTTATTGGTTTGCTTGAAAAAGAATAACGGTAATGAAATTATAAAGAATTAATATACAAACAATTTGTTTAATTACATTTTATTATGACTTTTAATGATTCAAGTCAATCTTGAAAGTCGAATTTTAACAAAAACAAATGTCTTTTATACATTTCGAAATTTAAATCATTGGAATTTTATTTGGTAGGCAATTAAAAATATTGACGCTATTTAGTAGAATATTATTAATTATTGTTACGGATGAAGCCTGAAGGAGATATAAAGGAGACTCAAGATGAGCTAGAGATACGATACACGTATTACATTATTAAAAATTACGCAGAGTCGTATGGTTGTTTGGAGGTATTCGGAAGGACAGGCTGTTAAATTTATAAATTTTATGAGTGACGACGAAGATAAGAAAAATATTTAATTTACGTATTAGATGGTATAAATGACGTAACGTTACGCTTCGCTTGACGGCTCCGATTGACATCTTCGTCACCATTGGATTTGCATTAAATGCGCACATTTGCGCACATTTTCAGACTTTTGCACCTGTTAGGTAATCACGGTACTGCAAAAAGCATCTAGGGCTGACAATAGAAATAGTGACCGCATTCGTGAGCGTATCGAACCGTTGAGAAGAGAAGATACGACAATTAGCATATGACCTCAGTGAATTATTCCCACAAGATCCATTTAGTGGATGAGCCACGCCAACTCTCTTTAGCTATAAGCTTTAAATCCCTAAGATCTCCGTTCTGTGATCCTGGGTACCCTATGATTTTCTCATATTTATCTTTCATCTTTTACCAGATGACGGATTTCACACTGTCGACGGGACGAATTTTCGCGATCGCTTCTTAGCCTTCTTATGCTCTTTCCCTGATCCTCCGATGCCATTCTTCATTCTTCCATAGAATGGCAAAGTAAAATCATTTATTACACACCCTTTCTCTTAATATTATCATTAGCGTTTTTTTTTTTCATTGTTTTCTTCGGATCACGAGGTACCAATAAGTGCTTCGAGGTTATTATTACGAGAATATCAGGGCTCGATGACCTACATTACCAACATTTTACATGTAAATGTTCGTGAACCCTAAAGCTCAAAGTAAGCAATTTGAATGCCGATTCGGAATAAAGACTCCGTCACTACATATTCATAAGAAGTTAGATTTAAAATCAGAAGAGCCGCTGAAAGGAGCATTGTAGATAAGATAAGTTTAGGGAAAAAGTTATTGAAGAGCCAGCAATGAGGTATCGTCAGTCGGTGAGAAAATGAAAAACAGATTTTCAGTCCAAGTACAACGTAAAACTTTAGACTATCAACAAAAAAAAAAAAAGTAAGGTAAGCTTTTGAAAGTGATGGTACGTACACCTGTCAAAAAATTGCTACAGAGATTTTTCCCATCGGCGAAGTATTTATATTAAAAATTTTCAGTCCGATCGGCTCAAGTTATAAGACTTTAATGAGTAATAATTTGCATTAAACGGGAAAGCTCGAGGCAATACGAAATTGTCTCGTGACGACAGTCTCCGACATTATAGAGAATTATAGAGAAATTCTTTAATAATCAAAATCTAACCTCCTACACCCCTTATTACAGAGATTCAAGAGATTCATTTTCAATTCTAATTTCTTCAGTTTTATTATAAGTATAGGAAGACTATGTCTATGCCACAACCACATATGCAATTAAAAGTGCAACAATGCTTTAGGAATTACGTATAAGCTGACGAATTTCATCAGAAAAACTATTGTCCTTTAAGAAATTAAAAAACTCAAACCGTCTACAATGAAAGTGAGCGTAGCATTTATAAATAACCTAAAAACTTTTTAATTATTAGTTTACTTGCTCTTGAAATTCTATTTATTTCATACGTAAATAAAAGGTTTTCGCTATATTTTATGTACATTTTGCATTTGGTAATATCGTGAAAGACAATTAAAAATAATAATAATAAAAAAAAAAAAAAAAAAAAAAAAAAAAAATGCAAGTTAGTAAAAATCTATCTTATCTCCTGAAGCAGAAATTTTGAAAAAGAAACCCACGTGGTACTATTTTATAATAAAAAATTCCTCCTTAACAGAAGGAGAATATTCTATTTATTCGTAGTATTCAGTTGCTGCATTATTCGCTCGGATGCCGAATTTGAGCCCTCCTATGAGGACTTAAATTACAATTATAAAGTAACTTAAAACTGTCATTTCGTCCAATTACGTTAATTTAAATATAATTTAATGTAAAAAATTAATAGTAAATATAAAGTATTATATTCATGAAAGTCATCAAATCATAGTATAATGATTTTTATATATATATATAATTATCATTGTTAAGTAAATTTTATAAAATATTAATAGAACGTTAATATTTAATATCTAAATTGATTTAATTAATATATAAAATTAATAGTTAATAGCAAATGTAAATATAAACGATACTGCTTATACTATGAAAGGTATATTGTTGATAATATTCATTGGTGTCCTTATATATATAATATATCATCAAATTATTATTATTCAATGTAATTGATGCAATTACGTATGTATGCAAAATTTTAATAAAATTTATGTCGATAATCAAATATGCGTATTAATAACTACATTCGAATAATACTAATTCAATAAATATTCAATAACTTTGAGCAACTGATAAGTAATAATTAATAATAATCTTAAATGCGGTCTCCTAAAATTTTTATAATTTTTCTCATTTTTTAATCTATATGATTTGTATATTTAATTTAAAATATAACCAATATATAAATATTTTTATTTGAATTCAAACTTAAATTTGAGTAAATAAAATAATAAATAAACCTCTTATAGTTTAATAAAAAAACAAAAAACAAAAAATGGCTCTCAACATGTGCAAAATTTTTTTAAAATTAAAATTAAATTATAATGTATTAAACTTTAGAACATATTGAATTTTTATGAAAATATTTAGTAAATATTATTTAAAGCAATATTCAGAGTAATCAGAAGATATATTATTAAATGAATTATTTTAAAGACCGTGTAGTAGTTTTAAAAAATTATATTTCATTTAGGTTTCGTTTAAAGTAAACTTCGTAAAATTGTTGAAATAGTTATTTCATAGTTTCGGAAAAATCATATAAAATGATAGTTAAAATGCAAATTAATTACAATATCAGTATTCATAAATGATGATAACATTTAGTTTAGTCTTTCCTAATTTAGTAGATTAGACTTGAAATTATTACAATGAATATATCTATCCGATATTTTCATAATGAAATTAATGTATATAAGTATATTGAGCATAGACAAATGAATTTAATCAAGTAGCACGAATATGTAAAATTTTTCTCAATATAACAAATTGTTTGAAAATATTTCGGTTTATATAATATGTATCGGAGAGTAATGTAGAGATAGAACTTTCATTAAACAGTCATTCGGTACGAATCATAGAATTAACTTCTTTTAAATAAATTGAATGTTCGTGGCATAATTGATTTTGGACATAAAGATTCAATATTTAATGAAATCACAACAAGAATAGTCAAGACTTTGCAATTCAAATAGGAGCGAGAGGGCGTGAGAGGGTGAGGGCGTGAGAGGGTGAGGGCGTGAGAGGGCGTTAGAGGAAGAAAGAGAGAGAGAGCACATCTTATATTTGAAGGAAAGTGTGATGAAAGAACTACAGATAATGTATTGTATTTATTGCTGGCAAAAGTAAGAATGTATTGACGATTGACGCGGTTATTTATCGATTTATCCCATTTTATTCTGTTCACAATGCATTTTGTCTATTTTCCTCCATTTTAATCAAATACTTTTTTGCATCAAAATGCTCTGGCTTTCCCTCTCGCGGCTGTTATAACTCTAATTTTTTCTCTACGTTTGTATCATATCTGCCCTCCATCCTCTCTTAATTCACATCAGCCTTTCCATATTCCCCTCGTCTCGCTCGGCCTTTCATTTCCCAACTCTATCTCTCTCTCTCTCTCTCTCTCTCTCTCTCTCTCTCTCTCTCTCTCTCTCTCTCTCTCTATCTCTCTCTCGTATGCTCCGTTTCTCCATCGAGCGGTTATCGAGGCTATTTCCTGCACACCGAAGGTTTGCGGCTTCAAGATAATAACTCTGAAAAATAGATTTTTCGATAAAAGGATTCGCCAGCAAATAATATTTTTCTTCCATCTGGACTTAGCGTGCGCACGTGTGGAGATTTGCCCTTTGGTCGCCGAACACGCACACAAACAATATCGGCGAAAAAGTGGATGGGAATGGAGAAATGAAAAAGAAAGGAAAACGAAGTCGAAAATAAGACTCGGTTATTGCGCTTAATGCTGTCCAGACCGCTTTAATATATGCACACTTTTGTATAAATGTATATTTTATGTTCGTCCAGATATATATATATATATATAGAAAGAGAGAGAGAGAGAGAGAGAGAGAGAGAGAGAGGGAGAGAGAGATAGAGAGAATAAGAGGGGGGAGGGAGAGAGCCGTACCTTGATAGAGCTTGAATACGCCCCAACAGGACATTTTTCTCGCACCCAAGATTTCTGTTTTTATCGCCATTCTTTTCCATTTCATACCAACACTTACTCCACGTCATATTAAAACCAATTACAAGATAGCGAGAAAGAAATATAACTGGTCAGCTTTACATGCCGAGCGTTATTGTTTACTGTCGCGAACGACCCTCTTCTTTACAAGTTTTTACTTGCTCCTTTTCATATTCCAGACGAAATTTAATTTATCTTTGTTTTATACATTATACTTCTTTTTTTTTTTTTTACAATGCGCTTTGTTTTCAAAGGAAAGCATTACGAGAAGGTTTCTTAAAGTAAAATCCCCTTTTGCATTAGGCGATGCGCAACGTAAGCGAATGGCAACGCGAGGACGAGGGTCCGATCGGTATAGAAAAAAGGTATTTATCTACGGGGTTATGATGAAATATGGAAAGTCGAGCGTTTCAGTGAAGGGGAAAATTCTTTAAGCGACAATGCCACGCGCCGATAGACGAGTCCCTAGAAATTTAAGTTAATTATCTGAAGCATCTAAAACTCATCAAGCTGAAAACGACACCGACACTCACATTTTTACTATCCGAAGGCTCAAAAAGCCCACGAAAATGCCAATAAAGCCAAAGTGTGCTCTTTTAATCCCAATTGGCTATGGCTGAAGCTCGTGTATCAGAAACAATTTTCATGGAGCAGTAAAAACTGTTAAACGACGCTTGGTGTGATGGGGCGCATATAACGTCTGCGTCATATAAGTAAATAGTACGCGTATTAGAAAAGTATGTATGTCTGCAGATGGGATGTGGGACGTGGGACGTGGGACGTGGGATGTGGGATGTGGGATGTGGGATGTGGAATGTGGGATGTGGAATGGGGGATGTGAGATGTGAGATGAATGAGACGAAATTCGTGCCCATGCTTAAGTAAGATAAGATTTCCTTATAAGCGCGTTTCGAAAAACTCTGAATAGACCAAGAAGGTCATGCTTTATAACTTTGAATAGCTTTGTTGATTTTGCACCTGGACTTGCGCGACTTGACTGAAGTGTAAGGCCTTATACTAAGCAGTAAAACCAGGCAAAAACAAGAAAATTTAAAGTTGAATACAATTCGGTGGAAGACTGTTTCCAAGAGTTCTCTGACGTCTTGATGGTCTAAGCCTCCGCTGTTTAAGACACCTTCCATTCATTTTTAAGCTTCGCAGTTGGACGTAGGAGCAAAAAAATTCTTCAGAGTTGTAATTTATTTACAAATAGTGTCTTTATAAATGGTAATTTTTTTTTCTTTCTTTTTTTTTCTTTTTTTATTTCTTTTTTTTTTTGCTCAGCTTTTGTACTCCCGAATAAATACGTATTTCCTTGTTGTTAATTAACGAATTTTACATAAATGAATATTTAGAAATAATAATTAGCATGCCTTATAAACATTTATATACTTAGAAACGTTATTATTATTTCAAACTTCATTATGTAATGCATAATAAATAACAATATTTATATTAATAAAAAGATTAGAACGAACTTAATCATTTGCAAATATTTATTGTTATTATTTTCCTCGAGAATATTCAGCTACAAGTATTATTAAAATTTGTGGGTAATTTTACAAATAAATAAATATATATTAATATTTTCTTAAAATTGCAATTATATTATTTATTTGATTCGCGAGTGTTTAGCATACACGTACTTTGTTTCGGTTGCAAAAAAAGAAATATTTTGAATTACAATTTAATTCGTAATACTTCGCGAAATTAAAATCCAATATTGTAATAATATCAGAATCGAATGGAAAGAGCCGTTGGACGCAAGTCCATCCATTGTTATTAATTGTATTATCCATGACTGCGGGGGCGAGGGTGAAAACTGATTAAAGCGAATTACTGTCTATTTGTTTATTGAGAGTAAATGTAAAAAAGAATGTAAGCTATAAATAGTGAAATAAGATTAACGTAAAGGTATGAAGCAAAAGAAATTATTCATTGGGAATGGCCGGAAGGCGCTGCTTGTGCAGCTTCTTCGAAAATCTCAATCAGTGCACGTAGTTTAGGCGAAATAACGGCTAAGAAGGTCTTGCCAAAAGAGTGAAAGAATAGGGAAGAACAATAAAAACGCGTTCAAATGAAAAAGAGAAATAAGACCGAATAAGTTAGGAGCGTATAAACAGTTGAAAAAGAAGATGTAAAGCAAAAAAAAAAAAAAAAAAAAAAAGAAAAAAGAAAGAAAAAAACAAAAAAAAGTGACGAGAGGGGCGGGGGTTGGGGGGGATTGGGCGGTGGGTGGGGGGCGGTGGGAGCGGTGACAAATAGAAGGGAAGGGAAGGGAAGGAGGTAAAGGGAACGAGCGAAGGATAAAGTTAAATAGCAGAGAGAAGGTAAATTTGGTACGAATCCAGTTGAAATTCAAATACCTTTAAGGTTTATTTATCCTATAATTCATTCTCATCTGATAGTGTAAGATGGATGTAATGGTGTGCAGGTATGTCGTTTGAAATTAAAAAACACAATAAATATGTATAGAGAGCAAAGACGTAGAATATTCTATTTGGGGCTGGCTTTGAGGGGCGTAAATATCTTAAAAGGGCAGAAGGTTCGCTACGTAAGGAAAAAGGTTGAGCAGCTCGCGCGAGAGTCGTTTAATTGTCCTGCGCTGGGGAGTGGGAGGACGAGGAACGGTAAGTCTCGCAGCCTCGCTACGAGTGTAACGTAACAACAAAAATGTTAGAGAGAGAGAGAGAGAGAGAGAGAGAGAGAGAGAGAGAGAGAATGTGGAATAATAAAGAATCGGCGTGTGGAGGAGGAGCGGCTCGGCACTTGGAAGAGAAATATGCGAAGGCATTATGTAAAACAAGGTAAAGAAGACAGAGCGAGAAGAGTATGATTTGAATAAGGGCAGAGATGAAGGGAGATCCGATTTTATTTACGAGGCAATTCCCATGCTTATCGGCTACCGGGGGCAATAAATTAATATTCCCCTATAGATATCTTGTTCCCTTATTAAGCGCGCAGTCCGGGAATACGTAAGACCCTGAGCTGCTCGGCGGTGGCCTAATGCCTCCCTCCGCCGACAGGTGTAGTGTCGAGTGGGGGGGGGGAGGAAGGAGTGAGTGCGCAAGAAGTGCACAAGAGGGGACTTGCCAGCGGATAAGTCCAAAAGAAAGCCAAGTGCATTGGAGTGCACTCGGAATTTCAAGCGGAGTTTCCTAAGGCGGCTCAACTAGCGACAAATGTTGCATCGCGATGCGTCTCTGCATCTGTCCATCTCTGCGTCTCCGCGTCTCCGCGTCTCCGCGTCTCCCGACCTCCAACTCCTACTCCACCCCTTTCCCATCGAGTCCATTAATTATACGCCGTCTTATCAATGCCCTCTAATCCTCCTCGAGTAGTCCCTTACATGGAAATTCACCACCGACCGACCAGGACTCCTACGTTTTTCCTATTAATCGAGTTATTAAAATGCAAATACATCGACGGCCGACTAAATATACTTTACCGCCATTATTCGACTCCGGTGAAACGTCATATCTCCCAACTCTGACCCTCTTCTCCCCCCCCCTCGCCCAGCCGTATTATTATTTTACACCTACTTTTTGCGATAATGTAAGTGTGTAATGAACAATTAGCGTATGACGCTAAATGATATGCACATACACAGGTATACAAAAGACAAGGGAAAGGGTGGGCTATTGGAAGCAAGCTTTCATGGAAATTCAATCAAAGCCTTACTGCTACGCATTATATAAATATATGAATATTATATAAGAATATAATATATATATATATAAATGTTTTTTTTTTTCGTTGACGTCGATAACATTATTTACGCGTAGCGTAACTTGTGCTGAATACATACTTTCGTATTTGAAGAAAATCTGTTGCAATTCTATTGATAACGGCGGGGGGGGGGGTAAGAATATAGGAAAATACATACATACGTATACTTTTAAAATGAAAATTTACTTTTTATGGAAAGTGACAGTCTCGATTATTTTCGTAATGCAAAAGTCACGAGAATTATATTTTATTTAATTTGAAAATAACTTTTACATTATGCGACAGTCGTAGTCTCCTTTACTTTTACTCTTTCATTGACAGTTTGGCGATACTCGGCAGCAATTATTCTTGTATATTTTAACAACTCCGCAAGGTTGTATTTCTATAAAACCTGTTTGTTATCGTTATTTTTTCTAACCGTATCAATCTAAGTCAGATGATATGCAGATTTATCTAATATATGCTTAGCGTATGTCAGTAGCTAAGCTAATACATTTCCTTTTGGATTGTTAATGTAAATTTATTCACATCCTAAATTAATTACTCTTAATGTATAAATTTATACAATTCCATGGATTATTTTCATTAATATTACTTGATTTAGAGGCACAACGAAGTAGAGTGAGGGGGCAAAAAAAAAGAAAAAAAAGAAAAGAAAGCAAAGGAAGAAAAGAAAACTACGTCTGACCATACTTTTTCCGCGCTCGTAAAAAATCTAATGGCTTTTAATATAAACTTTTTCACGCAGTCTATAATTGAAAGGTAAGGTGTAAAAAAAATCTTGAGGGAAAATCTCGAGTCGACAAGGCCAACTTCATATAATAATAGAACTCGAAGATTAAGCGGTCACTTAAAAGCGAGAAAATGAATAAAAAAGGATCTCAACTCTCCGAGATCTGATTAAACAACGTATTGCGCGATCGTTATAATCGAAAGCACGTGACGCAGAATTAGAAAAATATTGCGGAAATTAGTATACTAATGCGCGGAGGCCTACTTAATTTTGATTACAAAATAATTACTTAATCTGAATAGGAGCTACGGCAGAGTATTATTGTATCCGTACTTTATAGGAAATAAAAATTCTCATTAGTCCCCGGTAAACTCGAGTCAAATTCTTTCTGCGCTAATAGAAATTATATTGGACCTCCGGCTAACTCTAATCAATGGAGCTTTTTGAATTATTCAGCCCGAACTGCCGGCTAATTATACATAAACAGAAAAATTAATTTTATACTGGATAGAGCTTAATTACCGAGATCCGGCCGGCTCTCTATATCCCCTATCTACGCTATCACTTTAGTATTATAATCTGAATTATTTATCACGTCCTATAATGTCTGGCGTTCGGCCATATTGAATTATAATGGGAAAAAAAAAAATAAAAAAAAATAAATAAAAACAACGAAAAGAAAATCCTTGGCTGAAATATTATTTCGAACGCGTTCCTAAAATATTATCTGAGCCGTAATTAGCCGTAATAATATAATTCCGACATTCGATACATTGATTTACGACTGACTGTTGTTTAAAAAGGCTTCTTCTACATAAACGTTCATTGCTTTGCTGTATTTACTCTTACGAGAGCGTTATTTCGCCGAACGGGTGAAGTAATTGTAAGATTTTCTTATACCGGCGAGCGAACTCGCTGATAATAATAAAGGTAATAGGAAAAGAAAGCGACGCCCCTCTCTCTTAAGAGAAGAATTAAGAGAATTAAGAGAATTGGGGGGAATTCAAGGGCGAATTCGAGCCTCGGCCTTATAAACTTTCCGAATATCATTCGTTATGTCGCAGCTCTTGATAAGGATGCTCGAGGACAACTGTGATTAAGATAATTGAAAATTAAAGGCCCCTCGCGAATGGAAATAGAATTCGCCCACATACTCGGACTACCCGTGCTCGAAGGAAATTCCCTCGGCGACCAACGGCTCGTACGGGGGGATGGGGGGGGGAGGAGAAGAAAAAGACGAAAGGAAAGTCTAGCGAGGGATAATGGCGCGGCGGAGGGGTAAGGATTTCGGGCAAGTATACCGATTGGACGATAAGTTGGCCGTAAGATAGCGAGGGAGACTGAGGCTGTTCCGGTTTCCAGTTGATGTAGCATCGCGGTGGAAGGACGATGACGAGGAATCAGGTCATATAGAAAAGTTTCCCCAATGACCAAGAGTGTACGCGCAAGTTTCGTGGACGCGAGGAATCCTCAAGTAACCTGGAACAATGTCCCGTGCCCTGCCTACAATTTTTTCACCTCCGTTCCTCCACTTCCTCTCCACTTATTCTTACTTCGTTTACCCCATCCCTCGTTCCTCACTCACGCACGCGCTCACCCACGCGCTCACCCACGCGCACACCCACACCCACACCCTTCGTTCTCTCCCGTTCCTCGTTTCTTTTTCTTCGTTCCTTCCGCATCCTCCCTCAACGTCCCTCAGCACCCTTCAGCACCCCCGTTCGCCTCATCCGCCCCATGCGCGGCCCTCCCGGCCCCTTGAACAACGCACACCGAAAGTCCAAGTACTTTCTTTTCTCGCCGTTCCTCAAAGTATTTATGCCTCCTTGTCTCTTTTAACATCCTTCCTACTCTATTCGACCACCATCCTGCCAGCCAGCTACCCCATCCCCGCCCCCCCCAGATCCCCTGCCCACCGGTCCTACACCTCTCTCGCTCTCCTTTTTCTGATATATTTTTTTCTTTTAAACTGTAAATCTCCAGTTCACGTTAGCTCCTTCCTCCTTTATTTTTCTCCTTCTCTCTCCCCCCTCCTCCATCCTCCCTCCTCCACTCCCCGCCCCGCCCCGCCCTTCGTTCCTCTACTTTTGCCTTTTTTAAAAAATCTTTTTATACTTTTGTCGATGCTATCGTCCAAGGGAATCTCTGGAAAATTTTTAGCTGGATTTACTACGTTACTTAGACGTTGTCAATTAAAGAACTTTAGTCGTGAGGGGCGGGGGGCGGGGGAGGGAGCGGGGTCTGGGAGGCCAAAGTCGCCTTACCGAGTACGACTTACTTGATATTACCATTCAAATCAGATTCCGAGTCGCGATAAATTCATCCATAGATTTCCTTTATTGTTTTACTCCTCGTAAATATAGATTTGGAAATTGCCCGGAAATTGCATCCAATCTCCCATTCAGGTACAAACTGGATTTGTAAAAATATTTATTACATTAATTTACCGTTCCTCCTTACGCCTATGAAGTATGCATTTATAACGTTATAAGCCCTTGAAGATAAATTCATACGTATTTTGTAATGAGTCAGCAAATCAGCTGACTAACAAATAATTCCAGTCGTCCGAATTCTTTTTATCTGCTAGATTAATTTACTGAATTTAATGGAGGAAATAATAATGTATAAACAACGATTCTTATGCAAATTTTTAAAACAAAGACAAAATTTTCCTCGACTCTTAAATTACTTGATTACATAAAAGGTAAAGAATTTTTAAAATAAGCCACCAACTTATATTTTTAATTGCACATACAAAATATACCAAGTCTTGAAAACTTATCTTTTACTTTCCTTTAATGCTCAAACATTATTTGCTTTCTATTTTTTTAAATGTTTATCGCATTACGTCGACGTAAGTAATCATTTCATAAATTTCTTAATAATTCAAATACAAGTTTTTCTAATAAAACTGTCGATACGCGTCGTACGCTAATTTTACGATTTGTAAATAACATTTTATAAGCCTTGTTATACATAATACACGTATAAAAATATATTCTGGACTATCAGTGTCAGGGTTATTATGTTAATAAAAAAAAAAAAAAAATGAGGAAAAAAATGTATTAACTAAATTTGCCTGAGGAATGAACAAAAGACCTTCCGAAAAGTTTTTAATTAAGATACTTTGTCAAATCAATTTAACCTTGGTTTGTCATGAAATTATCAATAAAATAAGAAATATTATACCAAATTTTATATTTTATACATTGAATAGAATATTGAATAGAATAGAGTAAACATAGTAAATAAAAATTTGTCAAAATCCGTCTGACCTTTTGCATGAAATAAAAGCTCAATTCTATGTAAAACATATTAGTTCTATAGTTTTTAATTTGATAAAGATCTTGTAATTAATATTTAAACAAATGGCCGTATTACAGTGTAAATTTAAGCATTGGAAAAAACTTTATCTTGCAAAAAATTGACTTTGAAAAGCCAAATAAATATCAGTATTTAATAAGAAAATTACGGAGTTGTATAAAAACAGAAGGCTAAGTTTTATTATTTCCCCAAGTATTAAATTAAACTTTTTTACCTTACGAATGATGGTACTAATTAATAAAGTAATTGTGGATTAAGAAATTTTTTTCTTACGTAGCTTTATCTCTAAAGAAGTCATTCATCTGGATAAAATTGTATAAACTCGTGGATTAGGTTGTTTACATAAATATCATTTTTTGGAGAATTTTATTTTTATCCGAAACTTGTAATGATTTGTTACTCCAAGTACATTTAACTTTCTTTATAAATTTCGAAAAGAACGTTAATTTTTCCCATTTACATCTAACAATAATGGAAAATATAAATTCTATTTCAGAAAAATTTTGCATCTCTCGTATTGTTTTATTTACACGATTCCCGATTATATTTTACATTTATACCATAATCAAGTATTACTATTGTCGAGTAATCGAAAATTAACAATCTGATAGAGAAAAAAACCATAAATTCGCACATCTTAGTTATTTTCAACTAAATATAATAAATTCAGTATTCTGTATAAACTAATCGTTTCTCCTAACACACATTCATTACAATTTAAATAATGAAAACATCGATTCCCTGATATCATCAGTATAACATTCTATAGGAAAATTTTATTTATAGCAAAGCGAAATTATAAAATTTAAGGAGCAAGCAAAAATATCTATTACTGTTTTTGAAACCTTCTGCATTGATTAATAATAATAAACGTTTGTTTAGTAATTTATTTGAAATTTTTATAAAATTTCCACGAAGATTAAAATGATTAAAAAACGTTCTTTTACAACTTTATTTTCTATGCAAAGCACATTCTAATACGTATCAGCAGTTGCTTGCAAAGTTATCATCAACCAGATTGCATGACTTGATTCGCCAGTGGTTTTTATAAAATAATCCAACGAACGTTATAAATATTTGTTCAGATCAAAGTACATAAAAGATCGAGCGTTTGAAATCTACGTGATTAATACGAGAAGCATTATTACTCTGACGCATTACCTCCACATCGAAGCTACTTACGATATATATATATATATATATATATATTCCATGCATTTTGTTGTTTCACGTTGGTTTTTTACCGTCACGTCAGAATTTCTAAAAATCGGTATACACTTAAAGTGGAACGCGGACGTCCGTTCTATAGTATTATTTATTAGTATTATGAATCATTCTATATTCATGCTGTTCTCTAACAAAAAATAATTTTTTGGAATCTCATGCTGCAGAATATTTTTTCCATTCTTCTGTTTTCAATATTAGATGCGCATTTATTAGCACTTCATGACTTATTATTTATTCCCCCCCCCTAAACTTACCTAATACGTTAGTTTTTGCTGTACCGGATGAATGCCATTAAAACTATAGGTAATAATAATCGTTAATAATTCGATCGGAATATCATTAGTGATTTATTAGAGAATGAGTAGATTTATTTATTCAGTAAATGTATTTATATATAAATTGGATATTGAATTGATAATTGAATGCAACGTGTTAAAAGGTAGGGAAAATATGTATCTCCTATTAATACCCGCACAAACGGAATAATTCAAATACACATAAATGCATGTGGTGGTGTTGGTGGTGGTTAAGCCGATTTCTTAGCTGATTATTGAACGAGGCCCTTCATCATTCCCGGGAGTCTTATCTTGAGAAGTCCCAAAGGCCGGCAAAGTGCAATCTTCACTAGTCTCTTTGGTCTTCATTTTAATGAGAATGTCTTACTCCTGCTATATAGATCATTGCTCTTGTACTAGATAGATAGTGGATAACTCGTACAACGAGGACCATCATAGGTATGCGGACCCTACCATTCAAGTTTCCTTCCTGTTTACAAGCTCAATTTTAATCCGAAAATTACTTGTAGCAATTTAATTACAAGATTCTACGAAATATTTGAATTTCCATGTTCCCATATTTAATGAGTATCTTCTACCTTTAATGTCATTACATTTATATGTACGTAATTATATTAAATCCTCTATACTTCTCCATTTACAAAGCCAGATCCAGCTTAGCTTCATAGATTTTAATGCAATTTAATACAAAGAATCGGGATTGCCAAGAACAATCTTACCTGCTCATTTGTTATATATATTTTATAAATCCTAATAAACATCGTTATTAAATTGAGAATAAAGAAATGGCTAGACAATTGATAAGATTTATATCATTATTCATTAGGAAATACTTGAACGATTAGAATTTAATGAACGACTTGTGAGTACCTGTGAGTTTTTTTGAAATAACGGAAACTTTAGCAAGAATAATATAAAACACAGAGGCTTTTTGTTAAACAAAGTATTTGTGATCGTTACGGTAATTCGTAGTTTAAGAATTTTTAAGTAAAATTTATCCAGTATTTCATTCCTTAAAACTTCTATTTTATTCAAACGTTACGTAAATAAAGATTTTTAATAAAGAGTTTACAAAAGGGATTACATTCTACAACCGAAATCAAATTTTTTACTTGACAAGTCTATATTTTCTATAAATTGATTGATAATTAAAGAGGATTTTTTAGACATTAGGATAAACTAACACGAGTTCAAAAAATCTAATTGTCTTTGCACGCGACCAATAAGCCTCATCCCTTATTTTTTAAACTTTTTTCCAATTTCTTACATTTTATCCTTTATTTTTTTCACAGCTTGTAAATATTTATGCAATTTTTTGTCTGTCTTAAACGGGCAGTTTGATATTCTCTTGTTAAATTTCGAATACTCCAATTCCTATATAATTTACTTGGTAAGAGCTACAACATTTACTGATATAAAAACTAAAGTCTACCGTAATTTCCAAATATTTAAATGTTTTAGATGGATGTTTGCGGTATAGTTTGTGTTGACTTAGCCTATAGAGTATAGAGGTTTTAAAAAATTTAATAACGACTGCATTTTAATATTGTGAAAATGATCCTGGGCCTCAAGTAGTCCTTTTATAACTAAGCTCAAATTTGACAAGATAATTTATTTAATATTAAACGACTTTCTATTCGGATGTACTTATTATACTTATCGTTCGGAGCCGTAATAATAAATTATTTATGAAATTTCTAAGCTCTAGTTGCCCTTATTTAATAAAGAATAAAAATAATAAATCTAGGGCGACCGTGTATTAGAGTAGGCTTATTATAACTTTCGCAGTGTAGCTCTTTGTAGATAAAAATGAAAAACTTTTAGAAATGTTGAGGATAATAAGAACTTGTGTGACTTATAAACTGTAGATGTATGTTTTTGTAAGAGAATTGTGTGTATTACATGTTATTTATATATATTCTCGATGAGCTTGGACAGGGTCCTTTGGATAATTGGTCCGATAATTTGCAACTGCAATCATAAGAGCTCGAATAAGTTGGTTAAAAGGTATTGGGGTGAAGGATCTTAAGTGGTCGGAGTAATTGGTATGTATAGATTAGTTTAAAGTTGTCTCGAGGCTTGGTATTACCGAAGTTACATAGTAAGTATCTAATTGGCGCAGGGATAGCTAGACAATGAGCCGAACGTATTCGACTAATGCAGGTAATTGTTGGGACAATGAAAGAAGCCGAAGAAGAAAAGATAATTCAGGAATAGTGGGGAATAAAAGTATTCGATAAAGCGATGAATGGAGGCATTTTATGTGGAAATTCGCGGTAAGACTGGGAATACAGATCGTCGTTGGGGAGGTAGTTAGAAAGGTAATGACATAGGAGATGTACGCCGAAGTACCATACATTATGGGGCATTCTCGGTCTTGCATGCCCGGGGTTAGGGGGAAAGGGAGCTAGATAGAAGTAGCGGAGTCGCGAAAAGAAGAGCGGTGACGGGAAGAGGATAAGTGTGAGAGAGAGAGAGAGAGAGAGAGAGAGAGAGAGAGGGAGAGAGAGCGATAGGGGGTGAGCGAAGTAGTAGAGAGACAGAGGGCTGCGGAAGGGTGCTGAGGGGCTTTGACGTGGCTGCAGGGGTGGGGGCGTCAAATAAAAGACGAGGCGTGCACGCTCATGACGTAAACGAGCCATCGAACCACGTGTGTGGGAAAGTTAAGATTGCGACAGCCCTTCGGAGCGCCATTTCTATGGATTCTAGGATGGGTTAGCCAGGTCCCGGGACAATTCGAATCGTCGCCGAGGAGGAGAACGATGTGAGCAGCATCCGCACTGTTACTCCTCGCTCTTACGGACAGAGCGGCTGCAACGCTTCGCGAATGGCGAAAGAGGTGGCGAGGGGCGAGGGAGGGAGCCTCGGCAAGGGGTGCGGCAATAATCGTTAAAGCTCTACGTGGTACTCCACAAGAATTGGAAGACCTCTTCGTCTTATCCTCCCTCTCTGGCACACGAGCATCCATCCCACCTCCCAGCCCCCCTCTCACGCCCCGCCGTCGCCGCCGCCGCCCACCAACTATACTTCCCGACCACCTCCTCCGACCGCTATCTTTTATTCGTACTCTCTCGCTCTCTTAACACCTTTATCTACCACCTATTATCTGCCTCCTCCTCCTCCTCCTCCTCCTTTTCTTTTCGTCCACTATTACTCTTTGATTCCCTCCTTCTTACTTTTCACACTCTGTAACTCTATTATTCTCTTTCCTACTACTTTAATTTTAATTTCAAATTATTCACTGCAAAAGAAATGTTATAAAGAAAATTACCGGTTAAAATAAGCTAAAATTTTGCTCTACAAAATTTATATCGAATAATATGATTTTAACATTTTACTTGTCGGAAATGACAACCGGGATTTTTATATTTAAATACAAGAGTATTATATTACAGTGGATGATATTAGCTTACTTGTTAGAAACAATAAACTAAACTAGTACTCAACAAATTATTTACTTCATTTATCTATGACAACCTTTTTCGAATTAAAATTTGATAAAATCAATATTATTAGGTGGGAAATTCATGTCACGATGTGTCCTAATTAGTTGGCATTATATATACATTTCTAATTGTGACTATCTTCATAAATAATTTCGTGAAAATTTTTAAATTTTATTCGATTATGGTAATTTGTGTATTAACGTACGTAATGGCATTAAAAACTTTCGATCGGATAACCTATTGGTACAGTTTATTAAAGAATTTCTAAAGAATGTTGAGTTTTTTGTTTTTAATATTATTAAAAGTTTTCATAAATATATTAATGGTATCGGTGCGTATGAGAAGTAAATTTTTAAATGAAATTTCCGTAGTTATATATTGTCAAGGAGGTGGGGGAGGGGGGGACTCCGGTAGCAGATAGAGGAAGATAGAGCGATAGGAGGGGCGGTGGGGGGAGAGAAAGATGAAAGGTACATTGGAGAATTCGAGAAACCTTTTATTAAAAAGTTGTGAAAGACAATCATCGAAAAAACGTTAATCCTGAAAAATTGGAAGTTAGAGGTATTGAAGTTTCGTTTTTCGTTCTTTTTTTTTTTTTTTTTTTTTTTTTTTTTTCTTTATTATAAGGATCTTGATTTCGTATGGATATATATATATATATGAAATATTTCATCTAGATTTATAGGATATTTTAAATTAGCTGTCGTCAACAGCGGTATTGTTTGAGGTAAATAAAATATGTAGAAGATTATGGGAAGACAAGACGTGCCAAGGATTCAATACTCTCATTTTCATTACTCTATGTGCGCGTAGTGATTGGTATAGTTGGTAACCCGAGTCCAATTATCGCATAGAATGTAATCGCATGTGCAGACTATAGATTCTCGCGGGGACTTGGGAAATCAGGGAAGCCAGAAATGACTTTGGAGTTGAAATTTCGGTTTGTCCAGTTCAGCTTCCAAGTAGTTCGACCATCAATCCCTCCGCCCCCTTCGCCCCCTCCCCCTCATCCCCCTCCACACCGCCCATCATCACCGTCGGCCGCTACCAAAGTCGCGGTTCTAATTACATTTTGATTTTATTGTATAATGAGGACGAATGCCCAGAGATTTTATTGCACCGGGCAGATAATATGTAATCTTGAACGTAAAACAAAGGACGGAGAAGTATAGGTGAGGGGGAAGGGATGATTGGGGATGAGAGTCCAGCTGTCCCTCGATTATCATTAGAAGCTTGGGCCAAATGGGAAGTCCGTAGCCAGATGTCGTAGGCATTATCCGTAGGGTATATACACAACTCG
Source organism: Ceratosolen fusciceps (assembly GCA_018883505.1). Lineage (NCBI taxonomy): Eukaryota > Metazoa > Arthropoda > Insecta > Hymenoptera > Agaonidae > Ceratosolen > Ceratosolen fusciceps. The sequence continues at coordinate 5,174,309 of RCIC01000013.1, read as the reverse complement.
GCATTGTAGCGAGGCAGAACTTTGAAAATAACATTGGTACAGCAGCAGACGTCTTGGAGGGTAAAACCAATAGAGTGGAAGAGCCGAAGGTCTCGAGCGAGTTGTCAGACCGCGTCAAGATGCGAATGTCGAGTAACTGGATTCTCGGAGGGCTCACGTCTCTCTCTCTCTCTCTCTCTCTCTCTCTCTCTCTCCTACTCTCTCGCTCGCTTCCGGCTGACAAGACCGGAGTCCTGGATGATGAGGGACGGCTAATCCCTCTTTTAAAGCTGACGCTATCGGTAATGCAGTTTTTTAATTGTCTACGCTCCTTACGTGCGACGAGGAGTCTCGATCAGATTTTTCCTTACGCCGCGTCGATATATGGCCTAATGAGCAGGGACGAGTATAACAGGCAGACCGTAAAATATGTAACGGGGATATAGAAATTTCAAATCTCTTTACATCGACGAATGATGCCGATCACAATCACCGGCGGAAGTCGACGTCGCGTCCGCTTAACGGAACAAGAAAAGGATATTGCCTCAAGAGCAATTGGTTAAGGTCGAATCGCTTTCACGAAATCGCGTTTATCGATGCCCACCCACTTACACAAACAATCCACGATATATCGCCTTCTCGTCCTTGTAATTAAAACCTAACCCCCACACCCCCGCCCGCGCTATCGACTAAACACGCGAAAGTAAATTAAGGAATAAGCAAGGTCTACCCGCCGAAAAATACGAGTCCGTTGTTATCAGTCTTCAAAGTAAATACATACAATAATGAATTTACACTAAGAAAGTTTAGTGTAGGGTACCCGAGTAAATATTCGTTCGCCTTCCTCCGGATCTCTTCGAGCTATTATTCATCACGGATTTCAAATGCCCGTGGAAGCTATTGACAAAAATTAACGCCAGATCATGTAACGACTTTTTTTTCTTTTTTTTTTTTAAATTTTTATGTATAATTTCCTCAGCAAAATGTTTTACGTATTTTTAAAAATCTCTCTTTATTCATTCCGTTTCCATGTTCCCCATTGAAAAGTATTCAAATTCAGGAAGCTAAAAAATCTAGTGCATTTTGACAAAAAGCTTTTGAAGTTATTGGTCCGAAGGAAACATCCATCAGAGGCAGAGTATTATTTATTATTTAAACAATTACGACAAAGGATTAACATTTTACTGTGAAACAGTGGATTAAATATAATTAAATATTATTTTTATGGCCGACTATGAGCCTTAAATAAATAGTGCTATTTTATTATTCGAGTGAGGAATAAAAATTATTTAATTTTACGGCACGCCTTTCATTTTCGCATAAAAGTCTGACATTTATCGCGTCAAATGGTATATTATTGATTTTTTTCTTCTCCATACATATTTCGTTTCCTTTCACATTCGGTATTCATCATTAAGGTGTTTTTCGTCTTTTTTTTTTTTTTTTTTTTTTTCCATCTCCATTTCTTGATATATTTCTGCTTGTTTTGTACTTCAGAAATGTATGAATTACTTGTATAAAGGCACCAATGCGGAATTGGAGGTTTTATGAGATACCACGTGATCGCGAAAACGTGTAATACGTGTGTGCGTGGCCTCGTAGTATAATCGGACTTTTATTTGCTTGAGTGAAAAGTGTATACTAATAAAAGTAAGGAGGGAAATAAAATGACAATTGGACACCAATAAGATATATTGAGCGGAGGATGCATTATAAAATAATAATAATATACCGTAATTAAGCAAAATACGAATTAATTATACGGACATACATCGACTTCGATCCACGTTTCTCTATCTTTATTAGTTTCTCTACGTTTCTTTATATTTTTTTATTTACTTTGAGCTCCAGATCACTAAATACTATTGATATTGTATAATACGGGAAAGTAGATTGTAATCGCCATTGGCCAGTGAGACAAGTTCAATAAATAAAAGCATTATTAAAATTTGTATTATAGAAAATTACACGTAAAAGTTGGAATTCATTAATCAATGACCAGATGGCGCGAATTGAATTTATTTTTGTTTTAATATGCTACCGAGTGCGTATCGATGCTCCTCGTCCGACTTTACAATAAATTTTTTTTGCCATTTCTCTCATAATGAGAATATTTGCATTTTACGATTTACTAATGAAAAAAGGATTGCCATTATAATAACGTGTGCTGTACATCAAATTCGAAATGCTCGCGCAGTTATGACTTGACGCGTCCTTCCTTCCTGGACCATCGTCACATTACGACCTTAAAGTATTTAAATCCAATGGGGTAAACGTAATGGGTTTCGGATAATACCGGGGGTCTCGGTACGGGTAAAGGTAAGAAGGATTTCGAAACGCCAAGGTCGGGATTTTTATTTATATAATCAGATAATCGCAAGGAGTGAAACTGTAAAGACTCTGGCGGGGTGATCGATCGGGAGGATAATAATTTCATCGTATGACTGAAATAAAATATTAGTACAGCCGAGGCATCGACGTGATATTTCAGACGAAGCAGGCTATACTAAATGCCATATCGATGATAAAAACAAGACGTTGAAGCATATGCTCCGTTCTTTTCTTTTTGCAGAGAGCCTTGTGTGAGCTAAAAAAGCCGGAGCTCCATTATTCCCGAACAATAACCATTACTCGACTCGCTCGTTTCTTCTATTCTCTCCTCATCTTTTCCTTTTTTCACCTTCCACCGCTCTCCCGTCCCTTCCCCCTCATACTGACATTTTCCCATCTGTTTTGTACCTACATCTTTCATTTTTTTCTTACAGTTCGAATACTTCACGAATGCCATGCAGAATTCATCTTTAGCTTATCATTCCTTTTCCTCTTCCTTTTCCTTATTTTTTTTTTTTTTTTTTTTTCTTCGCTCTTTATTCAAGGACGGTCAATGCGTTTTTCTATTTTTTTTTTCTTTTAGTTCTGTTTTTATTACTTACCTACGCTCTGCCCAATTTTAATTGCCCGTATTTTTAATATATCCTCGCGATTAGAACTCACTTTCTCCTCCACAGCTTCATTTTGAACGTAAAACGTAGAATTTACGAATGGAAGCCTACAATCAGATTATCTTTTTATCCGCATCTTCTTCCTAATGAACAGAAATTCCTATTAAAATTAACTATTATTATCAATTTGAAGGGTTAAAAATGCCTTTACTTAACGATTATACTTCCCAGGAGTAATACATTTTTTTATTTATTGTTTATTAATTATTTAAAGAGCGGGATACGTGATAAACGGAAACTTTAATAAAATAAATTTTCAATTATTATCACGAATCTTATCTAATTCTTGATTATCTTCAACGTGATTAATATTATTCTTTCTCGCGTAATCTTGTCTAGTCTTCTTATTTTCAAGAATTTAGCTATAAAAAATCCATTCGTCTTCTACACTTGAAAATCCTGAATTTTGGGGCTAAAATTCCATTATTCAAGTTAAATATAAATTTAAGGGAAAAATAAAAACTGAACCAAATTACCCATAAAAGTATTCATAAACAAAGTATCTGAATGAGAATTATATTTTTTAATTGTAGCTATTCTGGAATAATGTGATGTCATGTTATTTGTGATATTAAAAATGAACAGGATATTTTGACATGAAAATCGATTTATAAATTTAAACATGCAAGTTTTATTCAAATAATGTAATAATTCGTGTGACATATAGACTTGCATCTGATTATGAGTAATGCTCGAATTTTATATAAAATGTGCTTTTTAATATGAAGCATTTATGAAATACACTCAAACATCTTTGACAAGATTATATAAATGTAAAAATTCAAAAGCTACATTTGTATTTAGAAAGCCATTGAAATAATATTATCTCTTCATTATATAAGTATTACGAAATATATATTAATATATTCATATTGGTCATGAGTTATGGATTTCTTGTCATTATACATAAGCAAAGAATTTTTATTCACCAGTATATTAAATTTTAATGTATTTTATTCGATTACGAAGAAGCATGAAAGTTTTTTTGGTTTTTTTGGTTTTTTTTTTTTTTTTTTTTTTTTTTTTTGGAAAACCTTTATTTTTACGAATGTAATTAACATAGTTTCTGTGAAAATTTTCTATAATTAATTTCAGAATGAAAACTATTAACTGTTCTGGGATTAATAATAAAAAAAAAAAAATCTTTTGTAATATCTCCAGTGTCCCCGAGAGACCATTTAAATTTAAAATCGAAATGAATCTCATAATAATAAGAACATTTATTTTCCTGTTACAGCATTGAAATAGTCTATGAAATTAGGTCGAGTTCCAGAAGAATAACTTGTTATTACTAATATTCTCCAGTGGAATTACAATGGATGTAGGAATAAATATGTTTTAGTATAATTAAGTTATCGAATCGTTATCGGGCTTATAGATTCTTGGCGCAGTTTCTAAATATTATTTCTTATAAATATATCATACGTATGTCCTAGAAAATCTATAATATTTATGTATTATGAAGAAGCGATTGATATTAAAAAGATTCAACAACGTAATGATCGACATTTTCAGTTCAAAGGCGAGATGAAATTGCTCGAGAGAGGCGTTCCGTCTTTGTGTCGGAATGAAAATGGAGACTAGAGATTAATGAAAGGTAAAGGTAAATGTGCAGAGAGGACGTATTTGTTTATCGGGGCTACGCTCGAACGCTCGAAATTTCTTTCGTTTCGCAAATTATGAGGAAAATGTTTTTGCATCCCCCATGCATGGCAGAGCATAAAAACTAAATGCTTAATGAGCTTTGACGTAATAATTTATAGATCTAAGTTTAATTAACCTGCGATAAGCGCGAGGCGACGTTATATCGATCTATTTAGATTTTCAAACTATTGTCACTGCTTATTACTTATTTCTTTTGAAGCTTCAGTTGTGTTTGAGCGTATTGAGACGTATTTATTTATTAATACGTTAAAGCTTATCTTCTGAAATACGTGAGCTTAATGATGTCAGCAATGAGCCAACGAGTATAAGCCATCGCATAACGGATCTTCTTTATGAGCCGAAATCAAAATACGATAACGAATGTGGATAATATAATTTTGTTTAAAAAATTAAAGTATATTCCATTGAAGTTTGCATGAAAGCAAGAGATGTAATTACATTAGTTAGTATATTCGTAAATGGTAGTTGTAGCTGGGCACAAGTAAGTAATAATTTTAAAAAGCCCTCTGAGCTGGAGGATGAATTACGCCTCTATGAAGGGTAAAATTTTATATTAAAGCTGATAAAATACGTTTTATAATGTAGTTCGTTTGAAAATATATTAAGCTCGTTGAAAATATTAAAATTAACGCGCATAATTATAATAATAGATTAACTACATGTGTAATTAGACTTTAGCTTTGCATTCACGATATATTCATAGTTAATCGAAATTCTACTCCACTTACTTTTCAATGTAATTGTATATTTTAATGGCGTGCTACGTATAAATATATGGAGAAATTTTTGAGGGAGAGCTTGATATTGTATTTAGTCGCAAGCGAGCCATTGCTATCCGTTAAAATCTATTTCATTAGCAATTGAAATTACAATTATAAATAATTGCTTAATGCGACAACATATTATGGGATTAAATACTTTATTAATGTGGTATATAATTAATCACGGATATACGGGCATTGGCAGTCACTATGCTTTTAGCACTATGCAGCCTCTATACATTATCGTTAATCAAGCTCGTGGCAGCTCAAAAATATCTTTACTTCTTAATTGAAAAATATCAGCCTATTGATTATAATCCCTGTATTCAAGTACAACGCTCTGCCTAACTTAGATGTAAATTAAGACATAAAATTCATCGGCCTCGACTTTAAGGCTTCAAAGTTCCGTCGCCATTATGAATATACATTTTTGCCTTTTGACTCCAAAAGAGCCGCAGCACCTCATTACCTGTTAGGAAAAAATAAGGATGCCATTGAAGAGGTGAAAAACGATATTAAATGTGGCTCATTTCTTTGTAATGTTAGTTTAATTGAGTCTTGGAAGAGCGGATACTGATATTGACATTCAAGGAAGTTCGATAGGAATAACTAATATGGCAATCAGTCCCCTTCATCGCGATTCGATTTTCGAACCCCACGGAATGAAAACAAAGCTTCGGGGCAAGTAAGAAATCGGCATTTTTAAGCTGAAATACGGCTAATGTCGGGAAGATGACATCGACGAACCCTCCTCACTCCTCACTACTCACAATTCACCTCGATTCACATAGTGTACGTGCTCCTTACGTCTACAGACTAAATCACAGTATAAAATTATAATTCTGAATGTTTCGCTTCGAGTCATTTAAACATTATTTTTAACAACACCAGATTCATGTAAATCACACAATTTATATATTATTCATAACCATTAATGAGTTTTGTGAATAATTTAGCATCTATTATTTAAAAACGCCGGTTTACTACGCTTTTTTTTCTCTTCTTGTATACAAGTTCTCGTAATTTTCCTCAGTCCTGAACTTCATTTTCTCAAGGATTTCCCAACTACGCTCCTTTTAAATCAAATGAATGCACTGTTAGCGTGAAGCGACCAATTTCATGTATTCAAAAATATTGAAATCAGCTGAATTATCTAACATACTTTTCGATTTTGTTCCAAAATTTTAACCTACTCTTCTAAAACCATTTTTTTTTATTTTAAATGCTACTCCTCTGAGTACTCGTGCGATTACGAAATTGTTTAGAATACAATAAGAATTTAGTTATATGTTAAGAAATAGCCTATGCTGGTAGGGAAATAAAAATTAATTTTATGTAGGACATTTGAAACTGGGCGTCTTATTTCTTAAAATTTCAGTCTTTTAAACCAATAAGGAATGTAGAATAAAAATTATAAAAAATTTTAAAAGGTTATCTTGAATGAAACTTGTCTAACTGATATAATATTTCACACCTGCGTGTTCATAATTAGATAGGTATATACGTATATATATATATATATATATATAAACTCGTTGGATTCACGGTTCGTTAGCCAACAAAAGTTTGCTAAAAAATAAAGGAATTCGTAAAAAGTATCAAAAGATTATGTAAAAATGAGCAAGAAATAAAAAGAAGTGTATGCGAAGCTCTTTACGGATTACATTTCTACGTGATATACTTGAAGTCATTTTGAAAACGCCAACCAATCATAATAACTTTTTGTTTTCCCGAGTTCAGGAACATTTTAACAGATAAATTTGTACATCGATACGAAATACGCAAGTGCCCAAACATTTATACATTATTAAATGAACGAATTCCATCAATCGTTGTCGTTATGCATACAAAGATATCAATAGATAAAACTTTTCCTTAAGAAATAATAAATATTTTTGTAATAATATTATTTTTGTAAATTGTAAGGAATCTTGTCAATAACGAAAAGCTGACAAGCAAATATTTTACGAAATCTTTTTGTAATCTTTACATGCTATTAATTATTTTAACTTTAAATTATTCTTAAGAAATATATTTGCACATTGCAAATAAAATTTATTTAATATTATATTATCGGCACGAATAACGCATACTTGTTTTTTAACGTTACGTTCAGAAGAAAAGAAAGTAATCAATAATATAATTTCATAAGATTCTTTAATCTATTGTTGCATTACAAAAAAATTATAAGAAATTATTAAATACACTAAACTTGATATTTGCGTTTATTTATATTATTTTCTTATTTATTGGATAAACTTACGTGTCCTGTATTCTTTTTTTAAAGATAGTATATAATAATACAGAGCTTATTCCGATATATTCTTCTGTTCTGTAAATACACTATACCTACTGGACTGTTTCAGTATCGGTTTTGTTACGATAATCATATTTCGCACTTCACTTTTTGAGCCCCCGTCCCCACCTTTCGAAGAGTAAAGTAAAAATGCACATTCTAACACAACTGATAGTAATCACAGTAAAACTATATAATTTTTAAATTCTAAAAAGGATTAGAAATAAAATGATAACTACGCGTTAATTATATTTAAGGACAACTATTAATTATTTATAATTAATAAATTATTGAATACCTAAGTTTTTAAGCTATAATTTATTCTTACTTTTTTAAATCAAAATGTATATTTGACTGTATTTGTTTATAATAAAATTACGGCTGAGTAGATTTGTTTGGAAATTTTTTTTTCACAGTTTATAAGAGTTGAAAGAAAATGTAATGTATCCGACAATAAAACTTTTTATAGCTTTATTCTTGAGTTAAAACTTAAATTTATCCAATGACATTATGCTTGTATAGAGTGTAGTATATAATTTCTTAGATTAAGTTTTAAAACTATAACAATTTTTATTTTATAATTAAATAGAACATAAATGCTGTATTTGGAGACGAAATAAAGTTAATTCAATGGAAACTTCTTTTCATAAGGATATGATGAACTTGCCAATAATCACGATAGCTTTGATAGTTATTGTCAAAGGCGTTACTAATTTTATTGATTAATAGTATGTTTAACTTACAGTCAGTAAACTGAAGGTGTGCATAAATGTAAAATAATTCGTATTTAAGTTTTGATTGACAAAGTAGTATATAGAGAGACGTTTTGTACAAAGTGGTATTTTCACATTATTATATTATATTTACAAGTGACACGTAATAAAATACATAAATTTCACAATTAGACGAATAAAGTTAATAATATATATATATACATAATATTTACAAATATTACCTAAATTATTTTAAACATATTTTCCGGAAAGCCTTATACAAGTAATACTGATTCGTTTTTAAATGTCTGGATAACGTTGCAGTAGAATCAAATTAACCGCGTAACGCAAAATTATTTTACATTTTATTTGAATTGTACATAAAATATTTCATATTGAAATTAAATGACTTATACATTTTATATTGAATAATAAATGTAATAAAAAATACTTTTTAAATAATTGTTTCACGTATTATAGGAAAAAAAGAGAATTGTAAATAGAAAACGGTTCTCCAGGTGCAATTTTACTACACGCATACATGCGCAGTATTTATTTCGACCAATTGTTTATATAAATATATACAAAAAATCATTACTATATATTTATATATTAGACATAAAACAATCGTCAAATTATTAAGGAAACATGATCAATTATACTTTAGGGTAATTAGAGGATAATTTAATGAACAACAAGCGAAGATAAAAGAAAGAGCAATAACAAAAGACTTAAATAGATGGAAATGAAGAATGAGATAGAGAGAGAGAGAGAGAGAGAGAGAGAATAAAGGTTGGGGGGGATTTTCGTTTAATTTCCTCGTTTATGTCAAATGCATAAAAATACATAAAAGAATGACATTATCTATCAAAGAATAAAATAAAGAGTCCAAATGTCTTTGTATTTAACTTCTAATGTTTAAATCATGAATTTTTATTTTTTCTAATCTTGAAAACTGTAACCAAATTTAGAATAAGTATTAGAGTATTTATTTTAATTACATTATATACGGAATTCTTTGTTGTAAAATGATAATTTACTGCATAATATAAAGTCCGTTTTAATAATTATATAAAAGACTGAATTGTTTAAATTTAAAGGTTAGGTTACCTTTTAATTATCTAATAATTTAAAGCTATAAATTTAATATTCATATTGTAATGATTAAAAAAATAGTATTCAATAAGATAAGAACTTTATATTTAGTGCACGAAATAAAGAAAATTTATGAAATAAATATACTTTCCATCTAGTTAGTAAATGTGTGATTTTATTAATGATAAAAGAACTAAAAATATATCTGTCAATAAAATAACGCTCACTATCTCTGGCAATCTCGCTCAAAATCACGGTAAGTGTAGTTATAGAAATTTATTGTAATTTAATGAATGCTTTTTCAAAAATTAAAAAATGTTCTGATAAGTAATACGTACAGTCACATGCATAGGTTAGTTTACACGTGCTATAAAAAAAATCTACAGTACATTGCAGCTTATTAAATAGAGATTTTCAAATATTTTCTCTCGATACGAAAACTTTATCGTTCAATCGTAGTATTACATATAATTTATAATTTCAATCCACATATAGTAGACACATTTGTTGAATTGCACAAAATAAAATATGAATTCCTTTTCCTTGTCATAACAACTGTTTAAAATAAAATTTAATTTGAATGTATAATCGTAAGCATATATATATATATATATAAGGAATTAGTACAATTATAATTCCTTAAATTATTGCCAACATTTAAAAGACTAATAATAAATTTTTTATACATAGAGAATACTATATAAGTTCATTGTAAGTTTTGTCAGATACAAAATAGTACATTTGCCAAAGAATCTGATCCGGAAAAGGATATGAAAAAGCGAATTCTGTTGTACAATAAATAAAGCTCGAGAATTGTGAGGACATGAAGATTTCGATAACGCTTGAGCAGACACGGATAGATTGCGAGAACAGAGCTGCAAGAAAATATGCAAGAAGTATACGGAAACGGCGTACAAAGCCCCCTAAAAAAAAGGGCAAATGTAAAACGAAATGCAGTGAATATTTTCCAAAAAACTTAGAAAATTAGGATGAATACCAAAACTTAGCAGATATATGTTGAAATATATTATGAATAAAGTGATGATACTCAATCCTTCATCTCTTTATATTTATCTTCTTATATTCATCTGACTGATTCCCTAACTATTTACCTTTTGTTATTTTAAGCACTGAAAATATAATAGGGGCTTAGACTATTTTCAAAAGAGCAATTTTATGCTTGTGCTCAATTTTTTTTTTTTATCCTTAAAGATGCATTATAAAGGGATCTGTTATTTAAAGCCGATTGTTCGCTTTGGAATATGATTTTAAAATTTAAATACTTAATAACAAACTTGATTTTCAAGAATCACATTTATTTTAATTCTCAGTTAAATCTATAATTATTTGTGAATAATTATATAAAAGTTCAGATTTTGAAAGACTAGAATTCGCAACGAATACATTAATTACTCGTTTTCGAACTAATTCTTACAATTATTGTTAACTCAATCAAATTCCATTGGATATTAATATTAAAAGTTTTTGTATAATCACTTATTATAATATACCTTTGAAATAACAAAAATCTCAATAAAGGTAAAAGAATCTAAGCAGAAGAATTTAAAATAATCGGCAAAAATATTTTTATAATATACAATATAAATAAAAATCTATAATATTTTAAAGTTTTAGAAAATTTTAAATAACAAATAGATGTAATAGTAAATCAATATAAAAATATCACTGGTGAAAATGAAATTGATAAAATAAATTAACAAGAGTCCGTAAAAAGTATAGGTAAAAACAATTCCTCTAATTGGCATTTGACGTACTTAAAAGCTCTACGAAAGCTCAGTGGTTTAGTAAATTATATACGGGTAGCTAAAGTAGACAAATCTCTCTGTGCATTCGCACACATATCCGTGTGTATACGTTGATGCGTGCACGTATACGTACACACAGGCATGCATACGTACCTTGATGCATAAAATGAGAAAAGGCGAAGGGGAGAGTGTGTGAGAGAGAGAGAGAGAAGAGAGAGAGAGAGAGGGAGAGGAGGAGGAAACGTAATTCTGCATACGCACACATGTATCCATGCGCAGGTGATTTTCAACTTTTTCGTTCAGCCATCATTCCATTTCTTTTCACCTCCATCTTTCAAGCTACATCAGCTCATCCATCAAAAGCACCAACGGCAGCTAAGAAAAATTCCGGAGTATTCGCGATGAAAAGACAGGACAAATTTTTTTAGTGCGACGGAGCTGATAAAAATACAAAAAAAAGTCAAGCCTCGGTATGCAGTAATAAAATTAAGAAGAAAAAGTTTCGGGGGACTACACATTATGTCATTGTCGTGTTAGCGAGTAAGTAGTACTTTAAAAGGAGTGAAGGATTGACGCCAGGGGGGGAAGGTGCGAAGGACGGCAAGAAGGAAGAAAGGAAGGAAGGAAGGACGGAAGGACGGAAGAAAAAGAAAGACGAAAGGAAGTAAGCAAGGGAGGAAAGAAGGAAGATCGAGAGAAGGATAGGAGAAAGTGAGAAGAGAGTATTGCAGCGTAGTCCGCTGCTAAGGAATAAGTGCAGAAGTAAGTGAGTCAAGTGTAAAAGGGTTTACAATAGTTTCGGGCAGGAAGAGTAAAAGAGAAACGTTGAAATAAAATCGCTACTGCAGGTTATCTGCTTGCCGACAAGACTTTTCAACGGTGCTTTTTTACTTCTCGCATTCGTTAAGCCAACTTTGCATAAGCATTGTGATACATTTCATCTATTGCATATAACGTATCGCATATAACGTGTGCGCGTATGCGCCTTCGGTTATTCGAGATCAAAGCAAACTCGCATGCAACTCGCTGCAATTTATTAATAGACTTTTTCAATTGCAGTGCCGAATTCACGATTTCAGGCTACGAGTATTTTATTTTCAATATTGAGGAGAAGCAGAAAATTCAGCCCTCCGCGTCTAATTTCACGTGATTAAAAAAATAAGCAGAATCGAGTAAATTATTTATTTTAATTATATTTAGTGAGCTGACGACGTTATTTTCGTGTGAACTCGTGAAAAAAAAAAAAAAAAAAAAACAATATGAATTTTATTTCCCCTGTAAAAGAATAAACCGAAATACGTTCACTGGTTGGAATGTTAAATGTCGTTAAATGATATTGTGAAAGATTAACTTTTGTGATCGGGCTTTCGGCGGCTTAACTTTCGAGGAAAGGAATTTTCCGAGCGAGAGGAGCGAGAGGAGGGAGAGGCCCCTTTTACGCCAATGGAATAGATGGAACAGAGAGCGTGAAGGTTGGGCGGGCGGGGCGGGTCGTGGTGGGCTGGGGTGGGTTGGTGGAGGGTGGTAAAGTGCGTGGGAACTAGGCAGAAGGAGTTGAGAATAAAGCCTAAAGAAAGTACTTTGGCTGTTTCAGGGAGTAATCCGGATGAGCTCGATTACAGTGAGGAAGAGTGCTAGCGGAGGTTGTAGCTAGCGACAAGGAAATCGACGGCCCGGAACTCTAAAGTCGTCTACTCTAGGAGACGAAAGGGAGGGCGGCGCCGTTACTACTCCAATCTCCCGGGCGGAGCGAAAGTAGAAAACGAGCCTTTCAACCAGATAAGAGAGATATGTCCTCCAAAAGGATTAAGTACGCACGGGCGCATCTCTCGCACCGGAAGCACATCGCGCTCCTGGCGACTCCGCTATGGAGGCGGACACAGAGCACGGACTTCAACGTCCTTGTAAGTGAGGCCCCCCGATATCTGATATCCGCCCGGGCGTATAACTCTCTTTCTCTCTCTCTCTCTCTCTCTCTCTCTCTCTCTCTCTCTCCGCTTCCACTCACTGTCCCTTCGATCCTTTTAAATCACGGCCTCGCACCCGCGACATCCATCCAGCCACTTCATATCGATCTCCCTTTACTTGCGCCACCCACACGACACCATATTTTTTCTCTTCTTTTTAAATTTCACGAGTACTTTGCTTTTTAACAGCTCCGCTCTTCGTTCCAATATTATAATAATAATGATGTCCCTCGAGCCTCCCCTCGTATACCCGTACTCTCCTTTCCCCGCCTTCCGCCCCGTCCTCATGAAACGTTGCCATACAATACGAAGCATTTTAATTGAAGCTTTTGAAGACACGACAATTAATTACTACTGGGCTCCTGCCTCTTCGATCCCATTCTTATACTCCAGCCGAGTTTCTTCTCAACCTTTATCGCTCTTCTCCTAATCCCCCTCGGCCTCCGAATCCCCATCACTATCCCACGGCACGCAACGCAGAGCCGCGCGGGCTCGTTTACGCGAAGTCACGAGGGATATTTATTAACACAGCGCAGTGCCGTTCGTGCGCATTATAATATGAAAACTAAATTTGTAAATCTGAATTCGTACGCTTCAATGGAAAATTTACAAATACTTTGATAATTTCAAAGTTTCTTTAGTTGGGAAACTATCCTAAAATTTTATTCCATTCGATGCAAATGCCCAAATGCTGGAATTATTTTATAAAAGTTTACATTAGCACTGACTCGATATGAGTCGAACTTATGCTACAAATATCTGACAAATTTTTATTTCTCCAAACTTTTTATTAAAATCCATATTTTATTTTACTATCGGTCACAAATTTATTTTAATCCGAATGTCCGCAAAACTATTTCAAACACTTTAAATTATACACACACACACACACACTCTCTCTCTCTACGCATATTCTATTTTATACTTTTTATTTCAATTCGGTTTATCTCGACCAACTTTTAAAAACAAATGACGAAACCACTGTTTATCCGCATTATTATTGACTTGTATGGTACACTCTATACTCAACACGCTTTAATTAAGGCTTCAACGAATTATAATGTTTTTACAATTTTTGAAATTTTTCCCATTATACCACCTAGTCTTATCCAACCCAATGCATCACATTATCTCCTACAGTCCATTATATATTATACTCGATTTAGAAAATAATTCTATGCGCTTACATTATTTTTCTACAATATTTATTTACAAAAGTTTGGGAATAACATTCATCATTCGTCGAAAGAATTCATCGAAAAAAGCCAACAGATTCTTATAAATTATCTGTTATTCGCTTATTAGTAGAGTACTAAGTAAATTAAATTTTTCTGCATCAAAAGCATAAATATTATCATTGTCAATTACGAAAATACGATAAAATTTCTATGAGGAATAATATTAAGAAAGCTGAAAAACTACGTATTAATAAATAATAATGTAAAAGACATGTAATTAGAAGCAAAAAAAAAAAAAAAAAAAAAAAAAATGGAAGATAAATCGGAAAATAATTATTGGGACTATAAAAACGACGAGAAATGGTATCGAGCTGTTGTCTGAGCACTAATTTAAGTATAAAACGCAATAAAACGGAATAAAACGCAATAAAACAAAATAAAACGAAATTGGTCGGAATATCCAACTCTTACTTACTTTTATACATCTAAATAAGAAAGAAATTCTTTAGAGGAGAGCATCCTGTTAAAGGATTTACTGATACGAGAGAAATAAGAACTACAAATAATTCTTTATGTTTGTCTTAAGAAGTCTTTGAAGGAAACTTACCGAGCTCAATGAAAACGACGAGAAAGAATGAGAATTACTGCTTCCTAAAAAGAACTTATTAACATTTCTATACAAGGCATTTCCATGTTAAGAACAAAGACCTACACGGTACACTGTATTTAATTATATCATCCCGACTTTGACATTCAGCAACAAATGTCTGTAAATCCGTAAATACGACCGCAAATAATGATTAAGCTTAAATTGAAGCAGTAGTTTAGTAAAAAAAAAATTTTAATTCTCCGTATACTATTATTGCTTTTAAATAATGCAATCTCTAATGAATAGATAATAATAATAATAATAATAATAATAATATTTATGTCATTATTTTATATCATTCCTTTGATAGATTTCGTTTTATTCCAATATAAAGTCCCGAAAATTACTTACTACCCGAAGTTACTTCGTTATTATGTAAAAAGAAAGGGTGTTCCGATACTGCTGAGTACGTACGATTATGTCTTGGAATGGTTTTATCGAAAATGATATATTTTATACATAAATTTATAAAAAAAAAAAAAAAAAAAAAAAAAAAAAAAAAAAAAAATATTATGCACTATACAGATTGTCAACCATTAATAATATGTTAATTAAAACTCGTATGCTCACGCTTTAAGGAATAGAATTCAGCTATTCAACAGGAATCAGCAATTTTTTGCCATTCCAAGCAATATCGAGCAACTCTTTCGCTGACTTGTATTCAAATTTTAAATTCATAAACAATGTTGTTATAACGATATGATACGTGACTTCGACTTGGAAATTCACGTGAACGAATGAAGCGCTTGCATTTCTAGATTTCAAATTCCTTTTCTCTGCACATTATTTTAATCGTTAAAATTGTGATTAAAATCCCAATCAATAATTAAATAACAACAGCATTCACTCAAGTCTGGCAGAACTAAAATACGTTCAGTAAAACGTCGTAAGGATTGAATTAAAAATTCCGTTGAAAATATTGAGCCATGAGCCATGGATTGAAAGTAGTAGCAATATATACGTATATATATACGAATATATTTATTAAAATTTTAATGGGAACACAACGGAGGCTCATACGCTAGATTCCATAGTTTGCAAAGTATCAACAAGCAGAAGCATAAACAGAATTTAATATAAATATAAATACCGAATATTATTTACATTATATTTACCAATTAGAACTTACCGAAACAGACGAATTCCTACGCGTTTCCATAGAATAATAATCAAAGCAGTAGAAATAATTTCAGAAATAATTATTCCAAAACAAAGTCCAATTAAATTTAATCATTAAAATGGGAATGTAAGGTAAATTTATGATTTTCAAATAACGTCGTTCCAAGGACGTATTTATGCAACGTATTTATAATTATGAATTTTTTTTTTTTACCTCACGTGCAAACGCAATAAGTAAAATGTAATATTTTGACGTTTCCGCGTACGGCTATTTGCGAGCCATTTCATAATAATAGCCCGATAATGAATGTTAAAATATTAATTTGAAAATCCTATTATTAACCGGCCGGGGTGACGTTTTATTTTAATTATGTCTATAGGCAGGGGGTGGGGGTGTGGGTGGGGGTGGGGGCGGCGAAGCATTAAAAAGGGATTCAATCTTCATTATTTTAAATTTAGTTTTCTTCAACCGACGGTCTCGTTATTACAGATACCAGAAAAATGAATTTATCTTTGGTATTTTATTTATCTAATGCCCTTAATAAACAATATCGGCCGGAATATTGTTATGTAAGCAGTAAGGCTGAAAATGCAAATTGCCGCGAGAGATAAGGCATCTATATATAATATCCTCGGAGATTTATCGAGTATGAACTCCTTTTTCGTACTGGCATCGGTCATCACGATCATCTCCCTGATATTCTTATTGCTCTAGAAATAAATCTACTTTTCAACATTTATCGGGAGATATTTACATGATCGAGTGCCTCCATAAACTTCCTTATATACGCCTGAAAACACTTCGATAACTTTTCGTAACGACGTTTTAAGAGTTTACGCGTTCGTACAAGCGTACCAGATCCCAAGGAATTTTTTAGGCTGCCGAGGAGACGAAAAGCTCGAGGTTATATGTTATATGTTATATAATATTCAGATTAATACGTGCGATCGTGTAGAATGTCTCGGGTTTTGCTATGCTTAGGCGAGAGTGAAATTTAATAATAATAAAAAAAATTGGGCCTAATCGTTGAATTTCTCTTACTCTTGTATAAGGCGTTTTCACCAGCCAGACGATACAAAGACGAATCTAGATAATCTGAAAAGTAATATGTACCGGCCATAATAATAATAATCGGATAAATCGTAATTATTTTCATTTGGTAGTCGGCCAGAGTCTCAGAAATGCCCCAAGAACTTCTCGCACAAAGCGGCTATATCCGTCGACTTAGCAATATTAAGGCTAAATTTAGCAAATTAATTTTTATAATTCGTTAAGCTAAATAAATATTAAATAAAGGCGGAAGTGCAGTGGCCGCGACCCTTAATCTGCGAAGTCTAATTTTCCTACTTGATAATCTCCTAAAAAGTTGTGCCAGTTTTCCCCTTTTTTCTTTCTTTCTTTCTTTCTTTCTTTCCTTCTCTCTTTCTTTTTTTGTTTTTTTTTTTTTGTTTTTTTTTGTTTTTTAATGCTTAAATCCAGTCGCATTAGTTGAGACCGAGCCAAATTTCTTGGTGTGTATTGTCGAGTGTGTTCCATTGCGTCCCAGTGGCCTTTGGCTACAGTTATATTCCGAGCAAGAGTTATTTATACAAAATAGTTTACACTCTCTGGAAAGATATAAAAGAACGATTAATAAGGCTCCTATCGCAAGGAATTAATTCAATAGAAATTATTCTCGGCACCGCTTTAATGATTATAATGATTATAATACTGCGCTACTCGCCCCACTCGCTCTTCTTCCTTATATCCTTTTAATTTAATGGTTCCTTCGTGCAAGGAGATTTATATTCACGGGCTCGGCGCTCAAAGATCCTCGCGACGCAATTCTTCAGATACTATTTCCTTGTCTGGCCCGCATCGTAAATATCGAGTGGAAAAAGGCTTTGTCAAAAGCTTAAACTCTCCTTAGGGCGCGCAATCGGAATTATAAGTACACGCGTATTAGCCAATAACCTTCGAGACAAGCGCTTCCATGCAAACGGTACAACGATAACTTATGATTATCACTGTACAGCCGTACCTTATAATATTAACAATTACGAGCGTCAGGATGGTACGGGGATAGGAGGTGGGGATAGGAGGGGGTCGTAGCGACGTGGAGCTTTTGGCACATATACTCTTGCGTATTTCAAAGAAGCACCCCTCTGGAAGCTGGGATTTCTTATTCAGTGAATAGGGTTAGAAAGATATTTTGTCGCTGATGCTATCTAAGATGTAGGAGCTTCATCCCCAGGAAGAGGAGTTGCGTGCTAAATCACGAACGAGAGATCTCATCGGGGCTTTAAATCTACGTGTATGGGTTACCCACGCTACTGCTACTCTATTCAGTTATATCGCTTACATAATCATACTGCTTATTATCAATGTCTATCCAAACTGATATGGAAAGATAATTTCACCCTCTTTACCTTAGTCTCTAGTGCCCTGTGGATGATCCCATCAAGATTCCCATCTCGTCATTCTTATTTCTGGATTTATTTTCTTCGCAGAGTCGCCGTTGTGCGATGCAACTTTTACTTAATGTCCAACCAAAACAAATACATCCAGGCGATCATTTATGCTCTTGCATTAACCAGGCTTTTCTAAGATCTTAACTTCCTGTCAGCCGATGCCGCAACCGGATAAATTATATACGGCTGTCAATAACATCGGAATGTCAACTAAGTACGATCTATTTATTTGCTTAGAAAGAAGTCGGCATTAGATCGTTGTACTAATATTATTCTCTCTGATACCGATCACTATTGAGTACTAAAATCAACGGATAGTGAATTCCCGTACAATTCGAGTCTCACTATCCTCTGAAATACTTACATACGTTCCTTTATTTAACTGCTTGCCTAGCAAAACATTATTCAAAATATTATTCTTAATCGGCCGCTCGTATAGATTTTCAAAACAAGTTTTCCTTGTCAGCTGGCAAATGCTTAGAAAATTTTAAATAAATATTCATTATAATTGAATATCCTATTTCAAACAAAAATTCAGAGCCTTCGCGCATTATCATAATCTGTAATTTCTCCTTTGCCAAGGGAATATAAATATTTACATTAAAAAAGGTCTTACACATAAGAAATTAGTGACTAATGGAACCCACTCTAATAATAAAAAGCAATTCCGCGTTGAATTATTCAATTATAGAAGTTCAAAAAATTATTTTCATTATAAATTTGAATTTTTGGCAACGGTCAGAATAAAAATAATATTAAAAACTAACGGTACAATAATGCAATCACAAAAATAAATAAATTCAGAACTTTTGTAACTAAACTTGTTCAAGTAACATTTCTTTGCATTCACGTAGCTTTAATTTATTGTTTCTGATTCAAAGGACTGCGAACAAAATGTACTCAATTCACCAAGATATTAATTTAAGATTGCAGAGGCTGTATTACACAGATCGTGATAGGCAATTAAATGATTTCGATACTCGCTATTTTGCGCGAATATGAATGCACTGTTTTTTCGTTTAATTTTTTCAGTGGAAAACAAATAGAACACAAAGGGACAATATACATTTTAAAAAAATGTACTTTTTCATAAAAGGTAATTTATTTATGAATAACGTTATAAATGTATTTCATTTATTAGCGTTTTCTGTATAAAAAAAAAAAAATAAAATAAATATTAATTTATTCAGCTGAGTAACGGTTAACGAATAAATTTAAAATATTATCAATTGAGAATAAAATAAATAGAATGAAATGTTTTAATGCTACTAAAAACTGTCAATATTCTAAGAACTTCATCGTATAGACTTCTAAATATTCCATTATAATTCCTTATAGATTATTAGAATTATAACTGTTCGTATTGTAAATGTTTGTTTAACTTTGTAAGTAATGGTACTGCTACTGCAATTCTCACGAGCATTTTATTATTTTCAAGGAATTTACCCAGATTTCGTTTTACATATAGATTTAAAAATATTTTATTTGCAAAACCTTTTAAAATCGTATAGGCTTGGAAAAAGCAGAATATCATTTTAATTATTATTAACCGTTAAATAAATACATACAAGTATCGCAAATGTCAGTATTCAATAAGGGTAATAATAATAATAATAATAATAATAATAATAATAATAATAATAATAATAATAATAATAATAATAATAACAATAATAACAATAATAATAATAATAATAACAATAATAATAATAATAATAATAATAAGAATAAGAATAATAAGAATAATAAGAATAATAATGATAATAATGATATTCTACTAAATTAGTAATACAGTCCTAATAATAGAGAGGAAAAAGAAAAAAAAAAAAAAAAAAAAAAAAAAAACTAAAAATAATATACATAAATTGAGATATGTAATTACTTTATTGCAATATAATTTCGAAGATAAATTATAAATTCAGAGCAAAATTTGATTGAAACACGTTCGGCGTACAATAATAAATAGTTTATTATGTAATATAATGTGAAATATAAATTTGAAATATTAAAC
Organism: Ceratosolen fusciceps; assembly: GCA_018883505.1. Lineage (NCBI taxonomy): Eukaryota > Metazoa > Arthropoda > Insecta > Hymenoptera > Agaonidae > Ceratosolen > Ceratosolen fusciceps. Next base: position 5,153,657 of record RCIC01000013.1, on the reverse strand, counting down.
TAATTGGTTGTTTTAAAATTTTCTAACGGAAAGAAATAAAAATCTTGTACATTCCAAGTATTAGAAAAAGAAGAAAAAAAATTTTGTACGTAAACTTCTTCATAATTACCTTTATTGTATTGTAATACTTATAAATAAAATACGTAACATTTAAAGAATATGCTCGTCACGCATAAATTTTATTTATTCTAGCTGAATGGCTTCTTCGATGTATAACGAAACTCGACAAATTGAACTTGTAATTCTAATTTTGCAACACGTTCGCATAGAGAATTTAAAGTATAGCTTTAATGTTTCAATAGTTGGTAGTACGTGAAAGCCCGGAAATATCCGATTTCAAAAGACAATTTGTGATAATTAAGAGAACGTTTTGTATGTTCTGGAAGGATAATATGGAAAAGAAATATTGAAACTCATAAAAAACGGGGTTCGAATTTATAATTTATAGTATGGAGAAAAAATAAAAACGTCCCAGGGGATAACGTTTGCAATAATTAAAATTTTTCTCCTACAAACAATGCCTTTCCCATTTTACATACATGAATATACGTACGCGTACTTTTGGCGATAAATTTCTCTTATTTTTCAGAATATTACTTGTAAGAAAAATGTCAAATGAGCAGTGTATTACATACCAAGCAAGGCATTAACTGCTGAATGATTTATAATTATTTATAAGAGTTAGTTATAAAAATTATCCGGAAATATAAAATCCGTTTGCTTTTCTACGTCACGTAATGCTGATTAAGCTAGAGAATCAAGTTTACGTTCCTTGAGAATCGGTATTCGAGTAAAGGGCGAGAGTGTGGGTAGGATAGGGAAAAAAAAGATAGCGCTGCCGAGCAGATGTTGATAGTAGGATAGTTGCCGCTAGTGGATACGTCATTGTCGTAAAGTGTACATGTCCCCGGTGGAAGACTAGCCAGCGTCGCACTTAGATCATCCGAGCGTTTTCGTCTGAGCGTCCGCAAACAAGAGAAATGGAGGAAGCCTCCGCGTGCATGCACATAGCTCCAGTCCTATGACGGTCGTGGGCTGGCGTTTGGGACGGCGTTGGGGTTGGCGGGGGGTCGGGGTGGGGGATGGGTGGGCGGGAGGGTGGCGTATTCGCGCGGTCACGTGTCTACTAAGAGGGCGACGGGGCTTAAGCTCGAGGAAGGATGGAAGGAAGGAAGGCAGGATGGAAGGAAGGAAGGATGGAAGGAAGGAAGGAAGGAAGGATAGGTTATATGTATAGCCCAACGGAGATGTGATTATATTCGGAAAGCTTAATTCGTCCCTAGGTGCATGAGTTTAAGCTGTTTGAAATTCATTTTGCAGCCACATGCCTTCTCGGTAGTCCGCACCGCTCTCCGAGCTCGGGCCAGCAAGCGAATCAAGATAATGGCTAAACCAAAGGGTCTTAAAAAATCGGAGCGACGAAGCAGTCAATCGTACGTATCCTTTCATTATACAGATTATTTCAGATCCGCAGATTCTTAAGCTCCTTCGATCTCTCGAAAGCTTCCGTACACCCTGCCACCCACGCGCATATATTCGATAACGTATTAAAACTACTCTTACGCGATTATATATTATAGGACGTTTTAGCGACGAGCTAAAACTTTGCTCCGTTCGATTGATAAAGACCGTTTTTGTTTATCGAGTCGCGAGGTAGGTAGGGAGGAGGAGGAACAAAAAAACTCGACACTGAATTTATATCCCATGCGCGTGGGTGGGTGTGTGTGTCGGAGAGGGGGGGGGGTAACGAGGGAAGGATCGCGCGTAATTAGATGTGTCCGTGAATATCTCGCGCCTTTTTTTCTTCCATTGTTTTTTCCTCCTCCCCCTCCCTCCCAACCCCAATAACCCCAATAACCCCAATAACCCCAACCGCCAACCGCCAATTCACTCGTCGCGGTCGTGGCCTAACGGACCGCGACCGAAAATTAAAATTAAATACGCGCGGTGACGGTAAAAAATAATAAATCACGGGGGAGGAGGAGAGTGAGTCCGGATCATACTTTTCCTTGCTATTTCATTGGTAATACTATTCATTTTGAATTTCAACGTTTAATCTTTATTCTCATTATGTGCTCCATTCGACATGTCCTGAGCGATGTAAAATTAATCTCGTTACATACAGAGTGAACATTTGAAGATTTTTTTGGCTGAAAGTCGATTCGTTTTATTCATATTCTTTCAGACAAGGGTCATTACAATATCCACGAATGAACCGAGAGAGCACTGGCCTTGAAAACAAGCGACTTATGGACTTGGCTTTACCCAAAAGAAGGTTCGTAACCTCATCTTACGTTATCTACAATTTCATTACAAATACCGAATGAATTATTATAAATATATTATAATAAAATATCTGATACAAGTTACCGTTTCATTTTATAAAAATAAGATATTTATTTTTCACCTTCGATCGCTAAATATCTGTCGAAATAAAAAAAGAGAATTTATCCTTGCTCTAATTACCAATTTCAATGACATATTGTTAATGGGTTTTTTTTTTTTTATTATATCGAAAAAAAAGACGGAAAATTGATTATAAAAAATTTAGTAAGGGAATATCGTTGAGATACCACGAGTAAATTAATACTATTTTAAATAATAATCTCCATCAAAAGAAAATAATTATAAAAATTTTAAAAAACAACATATTAAAAACATAAAGTATAACATATAAAATACTTAATTAAATATTATAATTAAATGTTTTAAGCAGTACAGAAATGATTTTTTTTTTTATTTAAAACTGGGAAAAATTTCAAATATCCATCCTAATATTACATAAGTATTTTGAAACTGTACATATGATATGTATTCCTAATGGATCTTATTACGGTTTTGTAAGATAGATGTTAGATTTAATTATTATTAAAATATTAAATTGTAATTTTATATAATTGAAAAAATACACGCAATCCCTCTCTTTTCTATGACACTAATATAAAATGAAATTTTTTCGTTGAATTCTGATATAATAAAACTTTTTTATTATTATTATTTTAATTATTTCTATTATTAAATATGTTAATGCACTACTTGTAGAATTTGTAAATATTTTTTCACGTTTATTTTTGTTACATGAATCACATAGACGAAACTAATGGTAAATTTCAAAAACATATTATTAGACACTCTTAGGTTTTCTAAGTTTAGCTATAAATTGTTTAATAAAGAATTAAAAAAAACGTATACTCCAAAGTTAAGGCATTGCTTTATAGATATATTATATAGATATATTACTTTATGAATCCAAAAATAGATTAAAGGCCATAAATATGATATATTTAGCCTACGCTTTTTCAAAATTATAACTAATTTTATATATATATATATATATATAATCAATTTTTTCAACAGAGTATACTCTAATTATCAATAAATTCGAATTTACAAGTATCAAGTTCTATATGAAGTATTGAATTATTAAATGATGCTTCTTTCCAGTTTATAAGAGCAATTTTTTGAGATTCAGTAAAATTAAATAACCTTTAATGTCCTAAACTATTCATGTAGGCACGCCGACTGTTTGTAGATATCGAAGATCAATACACGCAATATAAATGCTCCTAAGATTCACTTCTCGGTTCTCATGCTTGTTATATCTTTAATTATATAAATTACTAATGCATAGTTTTAGAATTCATAGTTTAATTTTGTGCTGTAAAATATGAATTTAAACATTGAATAACTTATAGCATTGAATTGCTTATTAATCATTCGTGTACGTGCATATGAAGTAAAAAATCGTATAAGTATTAAGAGGTGTGCGTGTGTACAATATTTATATTTTACGCGTTTTAATACTGTTGGAATAAAAAAATAAATAAATAAAAAACGATTCTTTTACATTTTCTGTAAATAAATTGTCGATTAATGAATTATAATAATCAAATGGATTACACGTCGTCGAAGTTTAAATTCCATATGGCGTCTTCTGCAATTGTATTTCCCCTTCTTGTCGATAATTAAACTATTTATTGACAAATAGTATTTGAATTTAAATAAATGATTCCGCATCGCATAGGCAATACATATTTTATATATATATATATAATATAATACTATTATCCGCAGCGTAATTATCGTGTTTACGAATAATTTAATTTTTATTTTACGGCATTGTAGTTAAAAGTTTCAGAGACTTCGCAAGATATAATTAGCAGCCATTGAAATATGAATTACCAAACACGTGGAATTACCGATGCGCTGAAAAAATAAGTAAATAAATATATAAATAAATAAATAAATGAAGAAGGGAGGGTGAATAGTTATATTTTGCATGATGCACGAATTAATAAGGATGTGTTGTGTTGGCGATGGATATAATGGAAAAAGATAGTATTACGGTAGAAAAATCCCGCCCTCTGTACCCCTAGAGAATTTTTAGTCAAGACGTCATTGTGATTTTGTTGTGCTCGTGGGGACATTAGTGATGCCCCGATAAATGTACGAAGTGTTCGGTCGGTTGAGTGGAAGCGGAAGTGATTCGGGAAGAAAGACCGCGAGGGCGGTAAGGGCGGTAAGGTCGGTAAGGGCGGTAAGGGCGGAGAGGGCAGAGGGGTAACGGAGGTAGGGGTAAGTAAGAAATCAGCAGGTTTGATTGTTGAGCAGACTCGTGATTGCTTTCTTGCTCTACTCACTCTAGAGACTAATGACTCTTTGCTCATACTTCCTCTGACGCCGCCACCGCGTCCTTTTCGTTACTGCGCATCAAATTTCACTTCTTCATCTCTATAATTATGTGTGCCTGCGTGCCTATACGTGCCTCCCTTACAAACTGTACATCCACACGTCGCCCTTTGTCTCACCGGCTTGTGTCGTTTAATTTATGTGACTCGGTCTGCGCCGCCTTCGCAGCCTCATCTCATTTCTCCCATCTCGCTTTTTTCTCTCGAGCCGAATCCGTCTCTCTCTCTCTCTCTCTCTCTCTCTCTCTCTCTCACCCCTTGTATTACACCCCCGGATCCCGTTTCGGTATCCCTGTCGCATCGTCATTGAATTTATACTCCGAGACAAAAGGAATCGAGACCATCGATGATTCTTTTACAAATTCGATAACATCGTTCTAAAAGGATTATTTAATAATGATAATTTATTACAAATTCCAATTATATATATATATATATGTATATTCATTTATTAATAAAGTTTTCACAGTTTTTAAATTCTTGAGCTTCGATAGGGAAATAAAATGGATTAGAGGCAAATTGTACTTACACAAAACAAATACGCCGGGCTTTTCTTCAGAAGTTTTGAAACTTCCAGAGTCTCGGAGTGCAGTTTTCGTGTTACAGCATTTCATCACTAGTATTTTCCACTCGTTTCAAATCGAAACGAGATTTTATTTTTATCAAAAACATGCAATTCAAATAATTCCATTATTGAACGATATTATATATCGAAATAACTAAATCTATCATAAAAGTATTATCTCAATACCTTCGATAGTCATATTAAGTATGTAATAAATAATCATTCTATACTGCATATTCCGCCTTATGGTACGTATTTCATTCGTACATGCATTTGTTTTTATATTTACTAATATAGTTTATCATCCATCTTTCGCAGCCATTACTGATTCATTATATCATTCTATCTGCATTTATCTAAAAAACTTTTTTTTTTAAATTTCATTTCAATTTCTGTGCTTATTATTTCATTAGTATTTGAACATAAGAATATTAAATAAATCGAACATTTCGTAGAGGATAATTAAGTTCTAGGATGGATTTAATAATATATCTGCTTCTTAAATAAGATTGAAAACATTATTATTATACAGTAGTTAAAATGTTTGAGGATTCATAAAACTGGATTGCCCAAAATATTTTATATCTAAAAATAAAAGTAATTGGAGTGCAGATATTATAAAAAAAAAAAGTTTTTATTTAATTTTAATTCATTAACTGAGGGTGCGTAAATAATAATTGATTTAATATAGAACCGGGATTATGAATAAATACTTATTTCAAAATGTTTAAAAAAATCTCATATAAATCGAAAAGCGGAAGATATTTTATTATGAATATTAAAAAAAAAAAAAAAAAAATAACTAAAAATATTAGTATTGATGTATGTTTAATAACAAAATATTGGACTTAATAACTGGAAAAAGTGTTATTTATTTGGCATAAAAAAATAATTCGATACAGAATACACGTTGTTTTCATTAAATAAATTAGTTTAATTTAATAATGTGAAGTAATGAATTAATAATTTAAGGTACAATAAATTACAATAGATTGAACAAAAAATTTCTATTGTTTACGCGTGAGTAATCAATTATCATAATTGTATGATGAAATATTTTTTTATTTAAAATCTTATGCAATTCTACGTAATTATACAAATAAATAAAGTAGTAATAAATGTATATTATAATAAATTAAAAAAGTACACTATTATGTTTATTTAAGTCGATTCGAAACAAAGTTAATTCGAATTTCTAAAATACTATGAAACGCAGTAATATCTGTTTATTCAAATTATCTGGTAAAACATTATGTGAAATGAAAATAAAGTTTCCGTTAAAGAAAATGATTAGAAATTGTAAAACTAATTTGTATTCGGTCGGGAAGTAAAAGGTTCTAATTTAAAAGCCGAATTTAATTTTCTCGACTTTTGTTTGAAGGATCTAAGAGTCCTTAATCCTTAATAAATAAAAAAAAACTAATAATAAATGTATATATATATATATTGTATTTAATAAAAATGGTAAATCGATCAATTTTCAGGCAATAAATTAATTGTGATAATATTGAAGGAGAAAATCGCTTTTTATCAGTAGTACCGATAATTAATTAGGGAAAAGTACATTCTGTCCGCGGATCTCGTATAAAATATGAGAGAAAACATAAAATATCGACAGTAGTTGTACGGAAGTAAAAAGTTGAAAAATAATGAATTTAAATAAGATAAGAATAATAAAGTCGGTCGGGAACGATAAATAAATATATTATTTTATTAATTGAATTGGATGGATTTAAGTTACGGATGGCTTTTATCATGGGAATCTTTGAAAACTTAGTAAGCGGTAATATTTTTACCAAGCAGATCCGGTAGTTGGATTTTAATTTGAAAATACGGTGCGGGGGCGAGGGCGAGGGCGAGGACTGGGGCGGGAGCGGGGGCGGGGAGGAGTGAAAAGGAAAAGGTAAAGTTAGGCGGAGCTATTAGTTAGTGAATTTGAGTAAAGCAGCGGGTGTATTATATATGAGAAGGATTGAAGGATTGAAGGATTGAAGGAGGAACGAGTCGATTAATTTAATTTAGCGCATTCAATCGCGTTTAATCGCGACGTAAAAACGACGCGTTCGGAAGGTTTCCGAGTTAACCGAGACAAAAACGCATTTTATTCATTACGTGCAATCCATCGGATTTCAATGAAACGCGCCTCCGCCAGCGGATAAAAAATGCCTCGTAATATCAAATACAATTACGTGATCAACGGTCGACAATTTTTATGTTCGTCCTTTTCCGTTCGTGCCCATCGATATTTTGAAGGCACGAATTTTCACTTTTTTTACTCCCGCGCCCCCTCCCGCACCCGCTCATTTCGTGATTTATTTTATTACCAATGCAGTCTAATCTCTACTGATGCCCCTAATATCGAGCTCCCCCCACCCGCCTCCCAACCGCCTTCTTCCAGCGAATAATGCACTTTGTTTTTGTTTTTCGTAAACAACACCGTTCGACAATTTAATAGATGGTAGGCCGAAAACCATAAATTGGATTTACCCATTTGCGTTTTAAAATTTACTTTTAACTCATTGCTCTGTCCGTTTTGTTGTTTTTTCTGTTTTTTTCTGTTTCTTTGCTTTGTTTTAACAAAACTCATAGCATCGCTGCGAATGCCGTGAAAAAATTATTATAAGACGAAAACTTGGGATATCGGATATAAGCTTCAGTTTAACAATCTTTAAAAGAGAGGCTTTGCTTCTTTTGCATCTTTTGTCCTGTATTTCGCTCGTAAATTCTCGTAAAATCGAATCGCTTCTAATGGTATTCCGCGTACAATAAACAAAAGAATCACATTCATTGATTATTAACGAACGCTTAAACGCATTCGACAACGTAACCGTATGATATATTTTTGCACTTTTATTCTTTAATACCTCTCAGTCCGATAAATTCGAATAAAATCATTGTTGATTAGCTAGAAGAGTCTAAGATTTATTATAGATCTGATCCGATAAAAATACGGTTTCATAACGTCTTTTGAGGAGGAAGACACGCAGATCCTAAATTATTTCCGTCATTTAAATAAAATAATAATGAAGCTTAAACTGTTCGCGGTTGACTTTATTATTCAATAATTTATCGTATAGACTATCAAGTATCAGGTAAGTTGAAGGGCCACTTCAACTGCAGCATACGTTAGGATGTATATTACTTCATGCCTGTATTGTCGTGAGTAAATTAAATGCTATGCGATACGTAAGAGGGGGTGTACTGGCTTCGGGTAAGATAGCGTTAAGAAAGTCGAAATGCGGCCTTGAGACGAGATAAAAGATAAAAGTGAGCATAGAATTGATTAAAGTGGTAGGGGAAGTGGTAGGGGAAGTGGTAGGGTAACTGGTAGGAAAAGAAAAATAGCCCGAGCGATTGGGCGGTCGATAATTTTCTTAAAATAATGTTTGGGCGGTAAAACCGAAATGATCCATAATATTCTTATCTGATTTTGTCCTTTTTCTGTGACTGCACTCGATCCTTCCGGATCCGGCCACGCTTCTCCGCTATATGGAACGTACGTTTTATTACCTGGAACCCAGTGCGCTGCTCCACGCCCGGCTCTACAGCAGATCCCTGGGCAATAGAAATCAGACGGAGAACATTAATAATTTGCTTGTGGGAATTACTAAGTCGAGATATCAAAAGTATCGGCTTATCTGCAATACTCTGCATCAGCGGATGGTCGCCAGACAGTAAGTTATCACATTATCTTTACACCCACGCACCCACCCACGCGCGCACACACACACACACACACACACACACATATATATATATATATATGCATATAAGGCTCGTATTCGCCTGCTCGTTTCTTCGGCATTTATTTTAATGCCCTCCGCCCCTCCTTCCATCTCTCTCTCTCTTTCTCTCTTTCTCTCTCTCTAGCTCGTACGCTCGTTGGCTCGCGCACCAAACACTCGCTTATGTATTTTACTTTCAAATTCCGACCATCGAATCTATTTTGTCGATCTCCGTCTTTCCTCCCTTTATTCCGTCTATCTCCATGCTGGTTTGCGTGCTTTCCTTACCTCCTCACTCTTCATCTGGAGTTGCCGAATAAATGCGCGGCTATAAATACATGAGACCACTCTTATCCATGGGGTTCTCTCCCGCGATTACCGATATTCCAACAAAGGATCGCAAGTGAACAAAACCGTACACTGGCCCCGCCACACGCGCGCACTCAAATCCTCTCAACACAATTCACCCACTTATTCTCTCTAATACACTTCAATATGTTTGCTTCCGCAAATACTATTGCGCCCTTCTTATTTACCCAAATGCGCAGTTTACTTAAATCATTATTCTATCTATCAACTTGGATAGCTAACCCCCACAGCTTCAAAATTGTAATAATAATAATAATAATAACAACAACAATAATAACAACAACTAAAACCACAATAATAACAACGACAACGACGACAACAGAAACGCGTAGGCGAACGTTCGTCAAGTATATTAGTATTTTAATTTTTTTGATTTTCAATTTACAAAGTTTTAATTGAAATTTCTTCGTGTTCAATTTATCGAAGGACTATGAATATCTTGTGTATTGTTAAACTTAAATTGATACTACTCGTCGATTTAAGAAAGTAAAAATAATGTATGAAAATTTTTATAAGAAAAAATATTAGGTACAATAACGATATCTGGATTTTTATTTTTAACCGCTGTAAAGGAATAAAAAATTTACTTGAAAATTTTACGAGACTTTTCGAAATCACTACTTTAAAGCAAAAGAATTTTCGGAATGTTTAATTAACATAAACATATTATATAAACGAGGTTTTGCTAAACGTCCAAAAACCTCATTACAAAAACCTACTCCGTTTCGTAATTAATGTAAAAGTAAAATATGTATTTTAAAAATGTAATGAATAATATTCCCGAATACTTGCGTAAGCGCAGAAATCAGAAAATTGATTAAATCTCCATCTTGACGGAAAATATTAAGAAATAATAATAATCTTATTGTATTTTTACGAGGATAAGAGCTAAATTTTCAGTAAAATCTGCTCTTTTAGCACTCGCTAAACCTTACTCAGTAAAGATTTCAATATCTCATTCGACATGCCATTTATTTTTAGCAATAAAGTAATAACTAATTAAATTTAAATTTATACTACAGCATGAATATTTTGATTAAGATTAATATTTAAATTATAAACTGGTAAAGGGAAATAAATATTTTAAATTTCTATAAACGTATGAATATTTTGAATAATGAAGATGTGTAAGTACGTGCGTGAGTGCGCAGGCGCGCGCGCACGCATGTGCGTATAAAAGTGTCCAGTCAGCTAATCAGTTTTTCAAAATTTACATTTATAATTTATATTATTAGCAAGGATCTGTGCTAGGGGCGATAACATAACAATTTCCACTGTGTACACAATGATTATCCTTTAGTTTTTATTCCAGGAAGAAGCCCTTCATCTTCCTTGAATTTGACTATGCCCTCTTTCCTTTTATTATGCTTACCTAACCGTATTTTTCTTTACTTGGTAATACATTTTCTGTAATACTGCCACGGACGTATTCGATTTTATCGAAATTTCTCCTTTTGTTCTCATTTAATTATATATATATCAACTACTCTGTTTTACACTCTCGTTTCTAATCCTTCTTTTCCTCATTGCATTTCCCCTTATTTATCAATTTCCTCTTCGTTTACCTTTCCCGGTTTCATTGTCAAGTTTTTATCTTTGATCCACCCCCCTCCCTGCTTAAATCCAATAATCTGTTAGCTTTATAACATTACTTCTTCTACTTCTTCTTCTTCTTCTTCTTTTTCTGCTGCTGCTTCTTCTTCTCTTCTTCTTCTTCATCTAAACGCATTTATTTCTATTTTCTTTTACCCCCCATCCCTTTCACTCTTTCACTCTCATTATTGGTATTTCTTCAAGTTAGCCTCGATTTTTGCAATCGTGTTACGCCGAATGGACTATTGGAAGCACTGTTTTCTGATTTTTCTTCGATTTTCCTTTTCGTAATTCACCATCTCTCCGATTCTCTATTCCAATTTGTCTTTACCCTTTATTCCTCCTTATTTCTTGCAACTTTTCTTTGATTCGTTCTTGTCGTTCTTTCTTACGGCATTTTAGAGGAATTTTATTTTTACAATTTCACCTTTTGATGCATTATTTTACAAAATTGCTCGACTAAGCGTCGGAAATAATTTGAGGCTCTTTTACGATCTATAGAAAGTTCCTCTTAGAGCTTCCTCAGTTCGTCCCTCTGAATTCGAAATAATTTTTAGTAATAAAATATTATTTAGTGATTTTTTTTATTTTATTTACTACTACTACTACCACTACTACTACTACTACTACCAGTACTACTACTACTACTGCTACTACTGCTACTACTACTGTTACTACTACTCACTACTACTCATTAATACTCACTACTACTACTGCTACTGCTAAATTTTTATTTTTTATTTTGAACATTTTTATAACGTCAAATGTCAGATAAATATTTATGTGTTCGTTATGTTTAATAGTTTTAATAAAAACATTAAAAATCATTTCAAATGAAAAATAAATATAACTTAAGCAATAACAAATTACTGTTTAATAAGATAATACTCTCACTAAGAGAAAATATATTTTTTCCTAATTAGGGTAATTCATGTAATAGTTATTGTAGGAAGAGGGGCAGTTAAAACCGATGTAAATTATTCTAATGATTAGAACTAAAATAATAAGTAATTGACATTTTAGTGGCACCATTATTATCTTAAGCAGAAAGATGAATAGATGAAATCTTGCATGGTAAACATAATATTTGTAGTCGCATTTCGAGATATATCAACTCTGCTTGATGAGTCTGATCCGCTTCAATTAATCCTACAAATAAAGGCAGGGCACATCAATAAAGCTTTGGCTTCTCCCTCTTCTTATTCCCTCGTCCTTCTCGTCTTGCCTGCAAAGCAATGTGTCATGAATAGTTTTGCAAGCCTTTAACTATAACTGTGCACAAACTGAAGAGAGAGAGAGAGAGAGAGAGAGAGAGAGAGAGAGAGAGGACAATCACACCTCGAGGCTCCCGAATCCTCACTCCTCACTAATCCTATACACATTTCTGCCAGAATTATCATAGTTTTTATTCAACGAGATTACAATTAAATATTCACTTTTTCAACAGCAATTTAAACGTATCATATTTTATAATGACGAATTTAGATAAGTTATATTAAAGCAGCTTGTTGTCATTAAATAAATATTAGCTTAGAAATTAGAGAAAAATGTATATATTTCTCAGTAGAATGGAGTATGTGTTTCGATCAGCACAGGATCCAATTGAATGATCGCTTTAATTTTATTTCATTCCATAGGGTATATAAAATTATATTTATTGATGTTAGCACTTGTACGGAAGGAAGGAGAAGAGGATAATATGAAAATTATTAATCTATTGAAGTCGTTATAATATTTTGCCCTCAGTTTTTTAAAACAAAAAAAAAACAAAGTAATTCTGACTATGCGATTCTGTGATGTACTTCAAAAAAGTTTGTCCTCTAAAGTTTAGAAGAAAACTTTGTTCTTATCATTTTATTTTACTTTTTGTTTCTAAAATAATGTAATTCCGCGAACGAACCTCCTTTCTAAAGCATATTTTTCTGGTTTGATGAAAGTTTCATGAAGTTGATTCGCAGTTCAAACTCTACTATGAATACGTATCTCTTTTATTACGAGTTAGATATTCTGTAATATTTTATATATGTATATATAGAGAGTATTCCGTCTATTGATAAATCCCTATTAATTATAAAGGAAACAACGAGGAATATACTTGCAAGAAATGTCAATACAACAAGCTAAAGGAATAAAAAATTGATTTTAAAAATTTCCTTTTTAAAATAATTCCATATTAAATTTAATAATTAATAATTGTCGAGTCGCTGTAAAAAATTTTCTTTTGCATTTAATAAATTCAATAAATATTAAAAAGCCTTTGAAAAGCACTATATTACATCGATTTGCATAAATTTTCAAATTAATTTAATGAATAAAATATAAAAAATTGATACATGAAATTGAAATTTATTAAAAATATAGCCAAGAAACGAGTAAACTCAATTAATTACTTACATTTTTAATATATCAAGCAATATAATTTTTAATAATAGCATGGTTCGAAGCTTGCTAGGCATCGCGATGCGCAAAAAAATTTTATAAAATATAATTTACATGAAATTCTTTTACGTAATTTTGATCATTCGAAATTTGTAATAAATTTATTCTAATATCTTAATTTTGGAATAAGCCTATTCCAAACACGTCATACTCTATAACGCCTCGGAGTGGTTTTTCTTCTTATACGGTAAAGTTATAAAAATTGATTAAAGAGAAAAGCCGCTTACTAGTACTGAAAGAAAAATTATAAATTGGAGTCGTAAAATATGAGAACTAGTACATTTAATGATTCACAACTTCCCCATTTCAAATAATTTATTAATTTTTTTTTTATTTTCGTGCATTCATACCACTTATGAAATTCCATTTCTATTTTTAATTATAATACAATATATATAATATATAATTATATAATTATATAATTATAATAAAATATGATTAATTCATGTAAAGCGAATTTTTTTCTGCAATAGCATAGGAAAATATTATGCTTATAAATTGAATAAATTGATACGAAAAAATAGATGGTAATATTATTAATTTAATTATAAATGAATTGTTGTACTCTCTTAGAAAAAATCATTGGGATACAGAATGAATGACATTATCTTTGTTTCTACTATACTATACTATAGAATGATGTAAAGCAGAGCAATTATTCGAATTTTTATTCCACTTTCGTTGAGAACTGATAAATCCGTTGTATAAAATTTAAAACGATAAAAACTGTTGAGCGAACAAGTACTTGAGCTGATATTTGAAGAAAATTATGTATCAGTTGTTAATAGCTTCATTTTATAATCCATAAAGCAGTGGGTATTTTGAGTATCATCACTTTTAGTAATAATAAGTTTATGAAAGATAAAATTATGTATACAGTTACATAAAAATTACAGGGATTATTATTTTAAATTGTATAAAACTGTATTAAGCTGGTCCTCAAATTTTTGAATAAATTTGAATAATTTACATTTTTACTAACGTTATATGGTTTCTAGAAAAAGGTTCGCCTACTGTTGATTACTATTAATTTCCAAAATTACATGATGAGTATTGATAAGTTATTATTGGAGTAGTGTAAGTCGATATAATTTATTATTTAGCTACATAAATTTTACTTTATAAGCATTATTCATAGTATTACGAATTTTTAATGCATTACTCATTAAAATAATACTTGTTGTCCATTCAAATTCGTCATATATAAATAAGTTTTACGACTTTTTTGAAACTTATTATTTATTTATTTTATTTGACATAAAATGAAATATAAAATGTAGATTTTTCCTATTCCACAATATATATTATATATTTTCAAAATTAACTACAGAAAAGGAAATGTTATCTATTGAATTTTTAATATTTATAATTGTTTATAAGAGATATTTTAGAATCTATCTTGTTTGGACTTACGTGTGAAAAAATCTTTCCTAACGCTCAGCTAATTTTTCTGGTCATATGATATTTAATTGCATTCTAAAATTCACTAATTTCTACAATCAAATTGAAAGGCACTAATTTCTTGCGATAAAAGACTGAATAAGAGATTCGTTTAAAATATATAAGTAATAGATGATAGTAAAAATAAATATTTCATAAAATGTTTTGCCTTTAAGCGACAGTAGTAGCTTTTTACACTATATACGATAAAACTTAAAAATTCTCAACTATTAGAATGTTTATCAAGATTTATTCATAGTATGCGATTTAAAATAATATTCTCCCTGACTATAAAATAATATTCAACTTCTAGAAAATATTAATGTTAAATAATCAAGAGAAAAATAGTAATTCAGTAATATAAATTATTTATATTTTTATCGGTGGAAGTAACAAATTATTATTGAACAACTATTGAAATTAATGGCAATGTTTATTATTACTTCAGTTTATTTAGGCTTTTAATTAATTCTATTTTCAAAATATAATCAATACGAGGATAAAATTTATTGTTTAAAATATTTCTGATTAGATAACGGAGAGCGATATCGTAAATAATAAATGCAGCGTGTATTGAAAAAGAAAAATTTACTAATATTAGTAAAAAGTGTTTGCGGAGTATCGTTCAACATAATACAAATGGTTTTAAATTTCGGAAATTTTCTTCACCTCGATTGAATAATGTAAAATTCGATTGATTGTACTGATTGTTTATACGTTGCAATGTCTATATTTCGGGAATGAATGCATATGTCGTGTTGTAATTTTCGGTATTATTTCGTTTTGAATTCATTTATAAAATTTCAGTGAATACATGATTAGTTTAGCACTTAGTAGTGATAAATTATAAATAAAAATATAAATAAATCGCTTGCAAAAGTGCATGTCTTACGATCGTTGCATGAGTTCTTACGTATTTGCAATGGAGTGAGATGAGCTGCGTCTGCGGAAAGACTGACATCCTATGGTGATAAACAATGTCGTATTATTAATTTTCTCGACTAATCCGCAGTGGTTCGTTTTCTTCGAGTCATGGAAATCGCTAAATTTTTGCGGACTTGTGTCACCAGGGCAATGCGATTTCCGGGATCTCCTCCTTACTTCCCTCATCCATCTCACTACTGCGAGCAGTGAATTATTTCTTTCCCACTAAGGGAGAAAGTGACAATTTAGTAAATACATCATTTGAAGGATTTGGACTTCTCATTTAACCGTTCCAAACTTTACGTAAACAAAGTATTTATACTAAATGCAATCTCTCTCTCGCTCTCTATCTCTCTCTCTCTCTCAAGCACTGCTATTATTATTATTATTATTATTATTATTATTATTATTATTATTAATATCTTTACGCTGCTTGGGTTCGTTGTGAAACTTTCTCAGACGAGCAACGAGCAACGAGCAACGAGCAATGAGCAATGAGCAATGAGCAATGAGCAATGTAAAGGCTGCCTGCCTGCATATTATCATAATGACTAATACGGCGTAGCTAATGTCTAGTCGAGTAGGAAAGGAAAATTGCACTTACACAAAAGAAATTTATAATTCGATCTTTGAAATTATCTCTTCTCTCTGCTAATTAGTTAATCTAAGCAAAGAGATTTAAGATTAAATCCTTTAAGTTTGTTGAACGACGTTCGCCTGAAAATGCGTTTGAGAAAATTTGCACTGAAAATTTAAAAGACCGCGTGGCCATGCGGTTAGTAAAATAAAAATTGGACGAAATTTTAAAGTATCGTAGCTCGTAAAGATCGAATTATAATTTATCATATGAAAAGCAAATGAAAGTAAATTGTACTTTCTCTAAAATTCAAAGAGAGATGATATATAATTTAAAAATACGATATTACGAGACTCGGCGTGAAATTGTCTTTGCTCTAGTATATCGAATTATAAATAAAAAAGAATGAGATGCTTAATAAATGAGCAGCTCTGCATAATAATGCGAGTGAAAGATGCTTGAAAGGTGAAAAAAAGGACGGCGTAGTGGGAGGGCTGCTCGAGAAAAATAGGGGCTGAGATGTGAGTGTACAATACGGTCTATATGTGCGAACGATCGGGGCCGCGTACGTCACGCTAAATTTTAGGGATAAACAGAGAAGATGGAGAGTGAGAGAGAGAGTGAGTGAGTGAGTGAGTGAGTGTGAGAGAGAGAGAGATAGAGAGAGAGAGAGAATCTTACGGGAGGCGTAAGAAGGGAGAAGAGGCCACGAGAGGGACTTTTCGTGGCTGATTCCAGAGTCTTAGAACTAAAAAATTTTTTCCCTTCATCCTCGTGGCGTCGTGCGTGCTCTGCTCATAGGATGAAGATTAAAAAAAAATTGCACAAGGTTCTGAGGAGTTCCGGGGACTGGGAGAGACACAATAGAGCCTTGCTGAAACTTGCAAAACCAAAGCGGACCCATAGCTCACACCAGCCACCGGTACGTACAACTGCTGCTTATTTATTTCCCTCTTTCCCACCCACCCACTTACCTGTCTCTCGGCCTATTTTACAATTTTCGCCCTTCCCCGTGCGCCCTACAATCTTTCCCAGATTCCTCGCATCTAACCCCGCTCCTTATTGACTCCCTCTGTACTTTTCACTAATTTTACAACTCTCCACTTCCCTCCTTCCCGCCTCTCGTAACGTCCCTTAACACTCTCACCTACTAATGAGAGTCTCTCTTCTCGCGTGGATACTTATTAACTTGATTTTATCCCTCTTTTATTAATACAAGTGCCAAGTACAATAACATATACGATTAATCGCACAATTGTGTTTAATTAAATTCGACCCCCCCCCACTTCCCCCAACGCTCAATTACTAATAATTATAAAAATGCATAAATTAATATTCTTAAAAATATTCATCGTCTATGTTCATGAATATGAAATTCATGAACTCTCAAATTAGACACAACTTTTATTCTAAATAAATGCGACGCAGCCGGCTTATTTTGCATTTTTTTTAGCTGCGAGGGAATTAAAATGTAGTGCCACTCTGTCAGTACATAAAGTAAGTCAAATTATTAAAATCTTATGTGAAAATACAATAATAAGTGTAAATTCTGCGAGCTTTCTACCAGTATGCAGCTAAACATACTTTTTATATCTTGGAAAATATATTTAAGAAAATTTTATATTATAATTATTAGTAATTTGGATATTTTATACTTGGGTTTTATATGTTTTAAAGAGGCCGGAGGTGTCATATTAAAAATTAATATTATCTACATATTTTAAATGTTTAGTACGCCTAGGATTGGGTCAATTTTTTTTAGGGAAAAAAAGCGCGAGGCAAAAAAAAATGCTCACGCGAAAGAAAAATGTATTCGTAGAAAAAAGGTTTAATTTACTTTGACATATGAAATTAATATTGATACTGTTCGGAAATTATAATTAAATTTTCATCTAAATGGCTGAATACATATTGGAAGTATTATGTAAGGCCTTTTTAAATAAAGTGATTTTAAGAGAAAAGCATTTAAAATTTCAGAAATGCTTGGATCAATAGAGCAGTAGCCTTTGAACCATTGAAAATGCATGGTGAAGAAAAATTCTCTTTTCCATAATCGATATTGTATAATACTCTATGGACCTTTAAGTTTCCTTAAAGATAAGGAATAAGCTTTTCAAAATTCCATACTAATGCTCCGCGGAATATAAAATCCTAAAGTAATACCGTAACATAATAACAGCAACAACAACAATAATAATAATTATAATGATAATGATAATGATAATGATAATGATAATGATAATGATAATGATAATGATAATGATAATAATGGGAGCCTAAATGCTTGTGAACGAGCCTCGCGAAAGACACTATTTCAGCTTTAATAATAAGTTATTATTCTTATTGAATGACTATCGGAAATATATAAGCACGGTAGCGTTAATTATAATTACCTTTGTATGTCGAGTAGAGTCTACGGTCCGTTTAAGCGAGTAATTACGATCGGGTGTAGGTGAGTTGTGAGTAAGCATTTTGAAATGTTGGCATCGGCACGACCCGAGACTTTCAGGCCAGTGCATTAGAAAATCTTTCGAACGCCGTACGTTTAAGAAAATTCTAATTGTCTTTGGGTCCGTGGAACTGCAGCGCGAAACCAAACTGAAAAAATACAGCCTCCGACGACTGGCCGAGTTGGCCCAACCGACGGTTTCCCTCAAGCTCGAAGTATCTGATCCATACGGAGTGAAAGAGTCTGCCCTGACTTACGAGATAACCAAGCGGATGCAGGATCTAGCCATGGAGAAGAACATACGTAACCCGTCCGTCAACATACCTGGATTCGTCCCTCGTGAAGCTCTGCAGGCCGTAGGTAATTATCGGTACCATTCAGCATCTAATTACGAGATGCAAGAAATCACAGTCTCCCGACGTTCGACGACGACCACGACGACCACGACGACGACGACGACAACGACTATCCTGTATCACGTGATTGCGCTATTTATTATTAAGATGCAAGCTAATCGATTGGAAAACGATTCGCGCATAAGACGAATATACCGTAAGGCAATAGGTATTGAAACAAATTTAGAGCTAAAGTTTAAGATTAGAAAACGTCGATGGGCAAAGATTACTTCTATACGAAATGAATACGAAACAAAATAAATAACCCCAATAACTTTTCCAATTTTTTACTGACCTATTTCTTTAAATGAACATATTTGTTATTCTCGTTACTCCCACCATCGAATTACATCGAATACATGTCATCTCGTTGTAATTAGCTAATCATATCGTCTATATTAATATAATCGATACGCATTACATGTTGTACAATTATAAACCTTACGCTGTTTTATTATTATCCTCCCTTTTTCAATATTCGATGCCCTTGAATAAATAATGAATAGAATACAATTCTTACTACAATTATTGTATACTTAATCTCCGGTTCGCTGTAGAAGAATCATTATTATAGGATTTATTATTACGGAGACAGATAGAAATAAAAACCCCAATAACCTATCTACGTTATATAAATAATTTTAATTTTAATTTGTAATTATTTAAAATTCGTGTTAATGAATATTTTATGCAATTGAGGGGCTTTTTTTACATGTAAGGCGAGGTTTAATTTCTCTATGATTATAATTTAATTGCATATTCTAAGGGCTAAGTTAATTTATTTGTCTCAGAATGGGTAATATAAAAAGATTTTAAGATGTTTAAGTACAAAAAATTACTCAAACGTAACTGAAATGCTGATAATATACTTTGATAATAATACTTTTATTGTTTTATTCTTAGTTCATGAACTTTTAATGCCTTCAGAAGATAAAATCAAACGTATTTATTAAATAAATTAGCTTTTCAATAATAATATTATCATGAAACATTTCATAATTATAAAAATCCTCTGAAATTATAGACCTCGGTTTTAAACGAATTGTTAACGATAAAGATTGTCCTTTCAATTTCACCAATGGAGTATTTAATTTTCCTATCGTTCTGCTTTGTTTTGTCTTTTGTTTTTGCTGATTTTACAATACATTAACAATTTTGCTTTAAAAAAAAGTTCTTTAATGCATAATCGTGATGAAAAATAATTGCCTTGGCCCATGAGATCAAATAAATTAAATGAATTATATATATATTTAGTATATTATATAGATTGTCATAAAAGCGAAACTTTAATTTTTTCAATATTCTTTTTCAATTTAAAGATATCTTGATTGCATTAAATTTATTTAAAATTCATAGGAACGTAACCGTGTTACATTCAGCGATTTGATTAACTTTAAATAAAATCTCTGCTTAAAATGTCTACTGCTTTTTCCTTTTACTATATGTAAATGTTATAGCAGCTTGATGGCTTTAACTATATTTTTACGATATACTCTTTGTCCTGCACGCGCTCTGCAGAAAAAAAAGAAAAAACTACTTTAAATCCCTTTCACGTATATATACTTATGCATTTCTTAAAGCTATTTTTTTATCATCGTTATGTCAGTCGATATTTTAAAAGAATTCTCTCCTTTAACCTGACCCATAACAAAACGAGTTGCATTTACATTTCTATATGCGAAGAAATTATTTGTATGAGTAGTATAAATAGTTTATTGTATCGGTGAATCTGCTATTGAGCGAGGAACAGTCGAACGCCTATGCTATTCCGGGACAAAAATCCGTCAACTCGTCACAACATTTCGTTATTTTTATTTATTTTTTTCTTCTGCAAATATAATATGTACTGCTTTGACTTATTTTTTAATCGGATAAGATTACTGGAACGAATTAGTGAAATAGGGCGAGAAGCAAGATGCGAATGGAGAGCTTTAATTGAGAAGCTCGTATTTTCTTTGGGAATCGTTTGCGCGAGCAGGCAATGTAATTGTTTTTCCCTCTCTATCCCTCTCCCTGTCCCTCGCCCTATCACCCTCCCGCCCCTTCCTATTTTCCCCCTCTTCCACCGCGTCGAGCTCTTAGCGTTCGCAGTTTAAAGTTTCGATGCGTCTAGCAAAAAGTCCGTTTCACAGTTTCACCCTTTCTATTCGACCCTAGCCCACCCCCACCAACGCGTCCCCATCGCACCACCTTCTTCATTGTTTTACACTGGATACTAATTAAAGTTCTTCTTAATATTTCGACTGGTCGTCACTAGATATTCTCATCTACATACTCATGGAAGACAACTGAGCATCCATTTCTCGTCTATTTAAGGTGCGTGTGTGAGCGCGCGCGTTTATGCGTGTACATGTATAAAGAAGCGCGTGTAACAATGTAAAGGGCATTCATTAGGCAAAATTTAATATAGCATTAAATGGAAACATATTGTATGGTATGGCGTTTGTATAAAATCGCGTATCTTCCTTATTCATCCGACAATATGAATTACAACAGCAGTTTGACGAACATTTAATTCATGGGAATTACAATTGAATTTCTATTTCCATGATTGACCGCTCACTTCTCACAATTTGCCCAACTTTCATAAAAAATAAAATCTTACTCGCTATTTCTTCAAATCGTTAGCGCGAAATTGTGAAAGTTTTTAAAAGTCTTCGGTCAAATTAATTTTAATGCTCCAGGATTCTTGTCTCCTTGTCGAGCTCATGCACTTTAACTTTGAACTTCAAGGAAAAGAAGAATTTTTCCTCCTTTCTTATTCAGATGTTATTGCTAATTATTCATACCGATACAGCAAGATATTACGAACTATGAATTTATTATTTTCACATTAAAGTACCACGTCAAGATAATTGCATTAAAAATATAATTACATTGCCATGGAAGAGAAAATTATTTAATAAATATTAAATCTCCTATGGAGATCATTCACTAGTTCCAAAACGAATAAAAATAGACCAATGCGAGATTTATGTGTTATAATTATGAGAAGAGAAATAATATTTTTACGTAAGAATAAACATCAATAATGTTATTGGGATTTCCCTTTCGGCGGTGGACCGTAATTTACATTGACAATTAGACAAATAATATAATTAGACATGAGGAGAGTGAGTAAGCACTAGAGGATGAAATTTTCATATAATAAAGACAGTCTTTCTTTTACCAACAGCTACTCCGAGGCTTATAGAGCTGGCAAAATCCCCCGAGAGACCGGTGGGCTTACAAACAGATCTTAAGATGAATGCATTCAGCGTGTCGCCGACTGCATTGAAAGCAGTATGCACTCCACGACTAAAGCAACTCGCGAAACCGAAGAAACGTCCCAAGCCAAAATAAATTATTTTTTTTTTACATTTCTCGATTGTCGTCATGAAGTAACCATACATTCACCCACGAATCAACGCTTCCTCTTATCAATTATTATTATATATGTTTAAGTTAACGAAGCTGCCTGTATTATATAAATATTATTTTTTCCTCGTCTATGTTTTATTATTTATTTACTGTATCTCATTGTCACTTTTAAATTCAATGTAATTCTTAAAATTTGAAACTATCAATAGTTTATGAACAGATTATTTGTAAACGTATAATAAAAATTGTGTTATATGTTTTAACCAGGAGTAACGATACCACTACGGTGCATTCATTTATTCTTCTCGTAATATACATTCAGGAAGCATCTGAATCGACTAGAAAAGTTTCATTTACTAATTAATCAATATATATATACATGATATTTTTAATTTCCAACCTAAAATACACTTTAATTTTTATTCTTAATGATATACAAGGTAAATGTTAACAGAACTAAAAGGAATTTCTAATACAGTTCGTAAATATTAATGAATGCATTATACGTAAAGTAATTGTAAAAAGAAATAAAATACGTTTTAATTAAATAAAAATAAAAAATAAAAAAAAACGATAACTGAAAGAATATAAATAAATGTATAATAAATTTTGAAATTGACTTTAGGCACAAGGGATCAGATAATGATTAATGAAATTTACGAGTATTTAAAAGGGCTATGTATCGGAAACTAATAAAAATATTGGAACAAATCACAAAGTGATTAAGATTATTATAGAGTTCACCTATAGAATTCTAACGTTATAATTATTATGTATTATAAAAACATATCTTCAGAATGTGTTTTTACTAGTATAAAATTCCTAACTTGCCTGTAAGCAAGAAATGTCATTGGAACAAGTCAAACATTCGTCAAATATAAAGCAAGTCAAATATAAAAATTTATAATACGTCGTAGTCGCAGACATTGGCAGCTTTCGGATACGCAATACAATGCCTAAAAATAATATATGCCTCGATACGCGACAGTCGTAGTAAAACATTACATGCTTTGTTATCCAGTGTAATGACATGATAAATTGAAATCAAAATGTTGATAATAATATACTAAACATGTAGATAAATCTAATGGTGCACAAAATACGTCGAAATTTGAATGCGACATGTTGAAAGAATATAATCATGATTATAAACAATAGAAATAAATACTTAACGAGATTAGTGTGTCATTGTGGCATTCATACTATCTCATTAAATGTAAAATACACTGAAACGGTTTACTCGTTTTATTATAATTTATAATTCTCACAAGAACATAAAAATTATCATGAATATTTTAGGTGAGCGTAATTACATTCAGTGCTTCCTATACTGATGCGTAAGTATCTTCTGGTTTTAAAATATCTTTTATATTCTAGATCAGCTATTAGCACAGTATTAAATAAAATATTCATCAACTTTAGCAAATATAATCTAACTTGCTTATCTGTAATTTGATTATAAAATTTTTATTACAACTCTTTAATGTCGATTTTGTATGCTTAGAATACTAGCGAGGAAATATTATTTTAAGTAAATGTCAATAAATACAATGTTTCATTGTCTACAAAAGATAATGTGCATACATACAATGTATGCACGTACATCTTTACATATAATGAATAATTGTTCGAAAATAATGTTCTGCATTCAGACATATTTCGCATTCACAGATAAAGATATACCGATGGACACACCTATTCTACTTTGATATGCAATAATCTTACACTGATAGATAATTTACACGCATTTCATATTATAAATATTTTTACTGATTAAAATAAATGCCATAAGAAGGTAATTTCATACTTTCAATATAATTTATGATTGTTTCGTGATATCCACTATACTTACTAATTACAAAGTATTTCATGTACTGTATTAAACTTTTTACTACGTTATAAATATTTTGTATGATATTCATTCTTTTATATTCATTAAAAGTTTAAAATAAATAGAATTTATGGGGCGCACATAAATTGCAGCATCTGAAAAATCATGTTTTTTTTTTTTTTTTTTTTTTTTTTTAATGTATTTGAAGAATCGGGACAATAAGTTTTATTACCGGAGAGAAAAAAATATACACAAACCTTAATTTAAATTTACGCTGTTTAAATTTATGATTTATCGAAATATTTTTCAACATGTGATCGAATCTACAAAATATTCGTAGCAATTTAATTAATTTTATTAATAATTAATGAAAAAACTTTTTTCATATAATCAATAATCGATATATTTTGATATAAGAATAGTTTTTGTTCTTTTTGGAAATGACATAGATTGAAAAGTTGACAAAAGAATTTGCGTGTATTACTACACATGCATTCCCTTACATGTACGTCAATTTATCAGGAAGAAAAACTTTTAATTGGAAAAAATTTTTAATTAAGTAAATTCTTTTATCTAAATTTTTTTCACCTGTTTGGAAAAATTGATAATAGATTCCTTATCTCTCAATAATTCAATTCACTATAGTAGAAATTACATTTCAGGTTATTGGGGTTATTGGTAAAAATAATGTATCGAAGTATTGCTGAACAATTCACGGGATATTTGCGTCTTACTTTTATTATTGTTTATAATTAATTTATTCATTAGCGATAGCAATTATATGGTTTCTCCTACTCAAATAAACCCTTAAGATTACGAAATAAATAAAAAAGTTAGTTCTTTAGTCCAACGACAAAGTCTTCGCTTCGGATAATGATACTTTGCAAAGATAAGATTCCCAATTCATTTTTTTCTTTTTACGCAGTTTCCCATTGAAGATCCGGATACTAGGAGGTAGAGATATTAATATAGATAAGCTCGATTCTATAATAATTAGGAGTTTCATAACGTTGAAGTTTTTAAGCCTTGTACATACTGTTGATTGAGCCACTTTCCCTATTATATTTTCGTCTCTATTATCATGTACATTGCATAAATTATTTTTTTATTCTCTGTCGAATTGCCGAGCAAGTACTGTTAATTGCTTTTACATTTAATATAATTATTACAAACAAGCATTGCTTTATGCAGCTTTTTTATCATACAATAAGAGGAACCTAGTTTCTCATATATAATAGATAGAATAATAAAGAATATTGCTTGGAGAAACTAATTACTCCATAAGTTAATATATATATATATATATATGGTTTCATAACTGAATATGTTGATCAATGGATAGATTTAAGGCATTTTTTTTCTATCTCTTTCTCTACGAATAAAACTACAACTAATATAATGAAGCCCATATATTTCATACCACGTAGAATATAATTAAAGAAAAAAATTAAATGAAAATATGCTATGTTATTGAGCATTTCCTTCATTATATTATAAAAAAATCAGACGAAATTCATAACAACTTCAAAATTCCTACTCATTTAAACTACAAGTCTAGGGATAAGAATAAAGTTTTTTGTACGTGTGTTTATGTGCCTGTGGCTCTGTCTGTGCATTACGGTGCCCGATTTCTTCATTCGTATATTTATTTAATTACCAAAAAAAAAAAAAAAACAATGCTTCGTTATGCCATTCATACTGAATAGAAAATTGAAATTATATGAAATAATAACATGTAAGATATTTTACAGCTTTGTTTGCTATACATCGTATAAATCTATATTTAAATTATGCTGTCATAGATTAACAGTACCATCAGTGTCATATATTTCATTGCATTACAATATAGTAAAACATTATATATATATATATATATATATATAAAATACAAAATATTCTTGTCTATATAATATTTATATTATATAAAGTGTTAGTTTAGCATTTGAAACCTATAAAAATATAAGCAAACGTGCAGGAACAGAAAAAAACTTATTGAACATAGTAGTTCAATAATTGCGCTACCCTCTAGCAGATATTTATAATAGGCCTAATATCTTTTAAAGCCAGCACTCAGTAGATTATCATATTCCCATCAGATTACAAATTCATGAAGTAATTATGTTCTCTTTACTTCAACAATATAAGGAGAAATGTCTGTTTCGTGTGTAAAATGAAATTATTCTGTAATTGCGTATATGCAAATATTTAATGAACCTTCGAATTTTCATCCATTTATAATTTATAAGATTAGATTGTGTCCTTGAATTTTTACATTATCAAATTTTATGTTAAATCTGCAGGTATAAATAATTTGATAATACAAAGTTCTTCTTTTTGATAAAATTACAAAATCATTATTATTTATATGACGAACAAAAAACCTACTGAATTCTATTAAAACTCATTCTTTACTTATGCGTGTATATAAATATATGTTGTGTATGTTTTTAATTCCTAATTGAACCGTTTTATAAAAAAACAAATTCATCAGGTTCTTTAGAAGAAGACCATTTTTATATTGAATATAACTTTTCAATCGATATTTTTTTTATTGATTTTCAAGATGTAGTAAATGCATATAATGTTACTCTGTATGATCTCCATGCATCTTACACAATGCTGAAATTCACTAAAATTAGTATCCGAGAAGTTAATAATGATTCACTGCTCTGCAGATGAAAGACATTTCATTGTTTAGAAAAACTAGTTGATCTTAAGTAATTAACTTCAACTTCCTTGTTTATAACAGTTCAACAACTTTCAGCAATCAAATTAAGGTATGATACAGCATATACTATATGTATATGTAGTAAGATTTGATTATATATATATACATACCAAATAGTAATAAAACAATTACATGGAATAATTACAATATTAATGGAACATTAAAAATGTTCTTCTATATATATTTTAATTTTAACTTTATTGAGTGAATTTAATATTGTTTTCATGTTTCTCGACAAAAAACAAGAAAAACGTCCTTTGTTCCAGTATTATATAATGATAATAATCTTTTAGGAAACTAATATGACACACTAATATTTAATACAAAATCTATCCTCGTTATTTTATTGAAACTTTTAACAGAAAAATATTACATTATTTAAAATATAAATTTAATGTATAAAATTTATCTATACCATAATTATTGTAATTGTATTACGCGTATGAAATTATAATATGAAAATATTCTAATGCAAACTTTAGAATATTTATTATAATTGACTTATTTGTATTTTAAGAGTCTGAAATTTTATTGAAAATGATTCTTATGTATATTTTATCAGGTTTTCATAAGTTTTGAAACATTCTGCTTAATTAGAAAGCAAAAAAAAACAAAAAATATATATAGTAACGAAATACTGATAATTGTTTTATTAATTATATTAGCAGCTAGATGACACTAACTTAAGAAAATTAATGAGATTTCTGTTGAAATTTAAAAATGTTTTCCTTCTGAATTCCTACTTGGAAACAAAAATTTTATAGCTAAAGTATCTAAAATGGTATTCGTTTGAAAGAAGGAATGTTCATGTATGGTCGGAAAATGGTATAGGAAAATAAAGTAGCCGAGAATCTTGAAATCTTGTGACTGTGCATTAGAGTGAAATAATCGCGGAACGGAAAAAACGGCTTAATTTAATAAAATACTGTTACGTATGCGTTGGTGGAGCTTTAATAATTGAAGTCACAGCAGCAGTAGCAGCAGCAGCTAAATATAATCAGTAAGTAAACGAACGAAGGCTTATCTCGTAGTTACATCGGAACACTTTGGCGTATAAATATTTATAAACGGGGACGACGTCAGATTCTCATCTTCGGTCTCTATCAATTTCTTCATTTCTCTTTCAGGCCTTATCGCTTTATCTCTGTCACGCGCACAGTTCTCTAGCCCCCCCCCACACCCCTCCCCACCAGAAACCCCCAGAAACCCCCAGAAACCCGCCAGAAACCCCCATGCCACTCCATCTCCCTTGAAATAACAAACTCATTGAAAATAAAGGATTGACGAGCGCGAGTACATCGGTCGAGTATCGCCAGGATACAGAAGCAGACGAGGAGTGCGCGCTTGGTTGTGTCGAGCCCCACAAATCACGGCTTGTTGTTCCATCTACGAGAGCGAGTGCAAAGCTAATAAACCTCCCCGTGGACACAATTTTAAATCAATGACCTTTAGAGCTCGGCGAAGCTTTACACATCGGGACGCGTTTCGCTTACTTTCGCCTCAGCCTTCTTCTGACTTCTTTTGGAATCCAGCCAGTCAAAACTTGGGGCAACATACATTTTAAAATGAATTAACGTAAAACTAAATATCTTTAGCTCTATGTATTATTTAAAATTCATACCATAAAGCACAAACTTCCTTTTTTTCATAAATACGTTAAGTGATTGCGGTTATGGTTATTCCCCGAATAAGGATAATCGACGATTAACTAAACAAACAAATTTACAGGCTAAACGTATTTTGCCCTTTCGTGAAAATTCTATTTCAATGATTTATTTGGACGTTGAAAAAATATATAGTATGCTTTTCTTTATCTTGACAAAGTTCTTGATTCAATAATCAATCATTATCGGCTTACATTTGAAATCTGATCGTAATTTTTTAAGCTAAGAAATTAATTAATTGCGTCGCGGATTATCTACGAATGAAACTCAACAATGACTCTCAATGCCTTTTGAAATCTCTGACAATTTTATTAATTTGTATTATTCCCATAAAAAAAGAAAATACTTATCCATTTTCAATGAACCCGAGTCGAATCTTACATGATTTATCAGGTATTACACTACATCCTAAGGAATTTGCAATTTGCAAAGTCATTTGCAAAATCATTCTATCTGATAGAGGACTAAATATAAACAGCCAATTGGTACTTTAACAAATTTAGAAAAACTATTAATCTTCATTGTTATTTCTGTTACTATTGCATTTTCATATTAGAGTTGTTTTGTAAAATAACAGAATTAGACGCTTTAAATTAAACGATTTCAAAGGAATAAATGAATTAAATTTCGAGAGCTTTAAAGTCAACAAAAAGCGCCAATTGCGCTTCTAAATATAGCATCCACCTATATAAATAACTTCCTAAGTATTAATAAATTATCTGTCGCTTCTATGATTATTGGAGTAACGTGTAAAATATTCTGATTAAGCCTTAAGGAATCTTTAATAATAATTAAATACCTATTGAAGCTAATTAATTAACATTTAGAAATATTTATTTGAATTCTTTAACGCTGGAATTTGCAATCGCGAATAAATATGAATAAATATTAGATTAACAATTTCTTTGTCGTTTTGTAATATCGATGTAAATACGATATCTTATATATTTATTAATTATACATTTGCAGAGTACGTATACTATTTGTACCGTAAACATAAAAAATGAATTTCGTTTTACGTACAAACTGAATTTTAAACATTACCAAAATAATCTTGATGCACATACGAATATCAATATATTTACGTAATATATAAATAATGTTAAGGCTTATGGAAAATTAATGGCAAGGTCTATATTGACATTGGTTACCATACAAAATCTAAGTCGAAATTTATATATTAATAAATATATATTATTAAAAATGTTTATATCACATTTCATACGCAAGTACAGTATTTATGCTTTTTAATAAATGTAATGTTTTCGTTTTTTGTTTTTCCTCAAATTTTTACGTAAACCAATAAAGTTTATTATTATAAGCTAATATTGTATTGTCATAAATCAAAGAAAAATGTTATTTACTTAACATTACAATTTAATGGATACTAAAATACGATATCATCGTATACGTACTCCGTCGTATACATATTATGAAAAGTGTTTCGCTGAAATCCAGTTAGACTCGTATTTATTCAATATTATGAAATGGGAGAAAGGATCATTGAGAATAATAAAGGAGAAACTGAAAAACGTGCTCGGAGATAAAGAAAGAGGGACCTAATCTCCTCTTCATGATAATGATCGCTTGGATCATAATAACTGCACGTAATTTCTAAGTGAACTCTTATTCAGCCCCTAACCTTCGCCTTATCTCGGTTGCCCTTTTTCTCTCCCTCTCTCTCTCTCTCTCTCTCTCTTTATGTCAATTTAATCCTTTCTCGAGTTGCTTCATACGAAAGAGTATAGAAAATTACGAGTATCAGTTTTTCAATGAATTTAAATATTATGAATATGCAAATTATGTCATTATTATCAAATGTCGGGCTAAAGTACTACTATAGCAAATAAAATTTCTTAAATATATTATTATTATTATTATTAACAAGGCTTGATATTTCAAAATAAATAAAATATTAATTACACGTAATCTGTTGGAATATTCGTCAAAATAAATAATCCTATATAAAATAGTTTATTAAATATAAATTTGCATATTCAAGAGCTTTATTTACTTTCCTCCGTGTTTTTTCAACGTTTTTCAACCTCACTTATGTGTCAATGCAATGAATTTGAAATAATAAAGTAATAATATTTCACAGTTTAATACGTTCACTAGTCAGAAGTTTATCCCTACTTTACCGACAATATCACTATCATATTAATTTAGTTAATTAACTTATTGAATAAATTTTTTTTATTACCGATCAACTAATGGAGTTCAGAGATTTAAGGTAATAAAATAGCGAATGTGAGTACAACGACGTATCCCTGGAGGGATTCGATGTATCGAATGTCCCCGAAGTCATTGACAACTCTTTGAACGCACTAATGCACGCGTGCTTGGATCATTTAAATTTCAAATTTTCCTGCTGCTACAGCGCTGTTTATCATTAAAAAATATAACACCTTCAATAATTATGTTAGATTTACGTCGGTTCAGTGCGCCCACCTATAGTCCGGCTATAGAAATGCATCTGTGTGCGCGGGCGTATCTGGAGAGAAGGGCACGTGGGGGTGTCCCTGCACATTGAGTCCAAATGGACAAATAGGGGTAGGTATAGTTGTATGCGTGCGTATGAGTATGGGCGGGTAGATAGGCCTGCGTGTAAATTGCGTGAAATCCAAAAGGCTAATGCGTATAACAATGAATCGGGGAAGGGAGGGGGAGAGAAATCGAAGCACAGGTGAATTTTTCACCGGCGCAGCAGCAGCAGCAGCAACAACAACAACAACAACAACAGTCAACGTGTACTTGGTTTCCAAAGATATACGCATTCACACCAAAAAGACAAAGTACCGTAAATTTTTATTGAGTCGAGTGAAATACGCTCGAAAACGTTTTAAGGGCGTTTTCCACGCCAATTGCTTGAATAAATTTGAAAAACATGTTCACTCAATCTCTCTCTTTCATTCTCGCTCATGCGTGTATTTTATATCTCTACACGTGGGGATTCGTGCGCAGGTGAATGCTGCAGATACGAACACGCGCGCTGCGAGGAGCTCGCGTCGATAATATTTTCAGTTAACAGTTCATTATTATATCATTGTACGAAAATAATTGTATGCGCCATTTGTAGCGTTTGTCCGGCAACAATCAGAGAAACTGCAACGAAGTCATATTGCTTTTAAAGAAAGCTGCACAACATTTACTCCGCGTATATTATACAACGCCGTACTCGCTAATATATATATCAAAATGCAATCGTTCTATTCTTTTAACAAAACAGTTCAGTTCAATTCAGTTCAGTTCAGTTTTTCTATAACAAGTTCACCGTTTTAATATAAATATATACAAATATATATAATGCTAAAGTATCATACAAAGACGATTGAAAATAATGTTTATACGCGTATAACATAATTATGTTGAATGAAAAATTATGTGATCTAAAGAGGATATTCGTGCTTAATATATACTTTAGTTTTTAAAAAAAAAAAAAATGTAAAATATTTTTAAAATTATTTAAAAAAATTAATCCTTTGACGATTACTTTTAAAACAAGATTTTAATTACATACACTTCGTATTTAAAATCATATTATTTAAAAAATAAAACTGAGACGTATTTTTAACATTAATTTTATACATTAATTATTACTGAAAGGGAAACTTTTTCGAATCCTCTAAGATCCGCTTTATATGCGGATTTAAGAATATACTTCGATAAATTGAAGCTTTTAAATATTGATAAATTAAATGCGTATAAGCAGGTAGAAATTTAAAAAAAAAAAAAAATAACTTTTAAAAGGATAGTAAATTTAATACATAAGCATAAATGTAGAGTACGAATAAATGCCCGTATTTATATCTATTAATAGGAATGTACGTGTGCGTTGGTAAATCGGTTGAATAGTATAAGTACTTTATATATATGAAATAAATTTCGTGGAAACAAATAACGAAAGAACTGAATATTAAAAGAAGAATAAAAAGACTGAAACAAAACAAAACAAAAAAAAGCAAATAAAATGACACACAGTAAATAAAAAAGATTCGCATTTATAAAATACATATCAATATATTATAAGGGCAAGTTCCATAGTTTCGTATGGCCTAAAAAGACTATTGAAAGTATAATTTTTTTTTTTTTTTTTTTTTTTTTTTTTTTTTTTTTTTTTTTAACAACGACGAGCGCACAAGAATTTTAGAAATAAAAAAGAAATACATTTATATTTATAACTTTATGTAACAGGTATATTAATAATGATTAAGAAGAAAATATGATTCTGCATTTCGATTGAATAATAAGATGAAGCATGTAATGAGCGTTAAAGCAGAATAAAATTTCTGATCCAGAAGGGTTATAATTTCAGAATGACTAAATATCGTATAAATTCTCGAGATAAGTACAGCCAAGAACATTTATAATACTTTTGAAAAGTTTAATTATAGATAAATCACTGTAAACAGTAGGAATTTGACTTATGTATTATTGGCGAGATACAAGAGAATTCAAAATAAATGCGCTAACGTTCTAAAAGCGATTATATTGCTACTCATAGTTCAGGATTAGAGATTCGAATGGATTCGAATAAATATCGTGCGCCATGTGCTCTGATTTAAAACGAAAAGGGGAAAAATTGAGCAGTATATATAATTGCCGGAGCAATTGATCGGATATCAATGTAAAATTAACCGATATGTTCATTCGATGTACTTGTTATAAAACACGATAGAACTCTAGTTGACATACGAACCCTATACATCACTCGCGCCCCCCAAATGACTTTTCACTTCCTCATATATCCATGGCATAAGAGGCACAAAGTGTGCAAAATATATTAAATATTTTGCATGGATTGAAAAATTTATAATGGCCTTGTTCTTCCTCCTCATACATTTTTCTACTACATAAAGTTCCGGGATATCAGAGGAGTTTGGCGAAATTATGCAGGTTAATATCGGCCGATATTATGATACATAGTGATAGAAATAGTGATAGAGCAGTTTTATCTCGATATTTTCCTTGCGCTTTTTTTGTTTTAGCTGTGACAAAAAAAACTTTCATCTTTTCATTTTCTAACCAAAGGCTCGTTCAAGTCCGTTATTACATTACACAGCTCCATAACATGGAATAACTTTTTTAATGCTTTAAAAATTAATTAATTATCCTGAAATATTTATTAAATTCACATTGAGAATTTTAAGGACTACAATCGACATTGTATTTATATTTCTTCTTATGTATTTATAAAGCTCTTTTCCCCTCACACTGATCGTACCTTAATACTCTACAAATTTCTCGTTATAAGCTAATTACAGCCTATGAATTTCTTATCTCTTATATGAATTTCTATGCATAAAAAAAAATATTACTAGCCTGGCTTTACTTAAAATTCAAACAGAATTTTATACTCCTAAACAGATCATCTTCTTTAATAAGAAATTATATTTCAGTAAAACTTGATGATCTTAATAAATGTTGCAAAAGTATTAAAAAAAAAAGAAGAAAAGAATTACAAATGGTCAGCATGTTGAAAACTATCAACTTTTGTATGAAAATGAATGCGACCTGTATAATAAACTTCAAAAGCGCGTCGCAATGGAACGAGGCTGTGACAAATACTTTCTTATATTGAAAAATATAAATATATATACATATATATATTCGGTTTGTTTAAGTAAAATGACAATGCATTTTATACGTTTTCATGAACAGAGAAAAAGTCTTCATTGATCCAGTCGGCGGAATGCTTCAATAATTTTCAAAACGAACAAGTACCGTAATACCTACACTTCGAAAAGAATCGCCGATCGGTTAAATCCCCCTTTTAACTTATAAGCAATAGCTTATCTTGCTATTGAACCTCAAAAAAAAAGAAAAAAAAAAGAAAAGAATTACCCGTAGAACTGCTGTTTTCACACGTACGCGGGCACCCAAACACCTGCGTGCTGAAAATTTTTAAAGCTTAATTAAAATCAATAAATTGTGAATATATTCTGGCTGCTCCATAGATTGCTGCGACGAAATATTCATATGAAATTAAAGGTAAACGGCTCGAGAGCCGCATTACCTAAACGCAATATGTCATAATGTTTGTCAGCATAGCATGTAAATGTCATTTTCCGCGTGTGTGTGTCAGTTATTATTATTAATAACTAAAGGATGGGATGCCGTTGCTGAAAAATACCGGTGCAATTTGGTAGCTGTGTTTGAATGAAGCGCAATGTAAGAGTAACGATGAGAAAGTGAAAACGAATGACTTAATACGTGATTGATATGAAATGAAACGAATGGACGGTGGATTAGAATAGGGAACTGTTGGAAAACTGTCGGGATTACACGTTCCATTCGTAATGGCTGTATCGTGATGGGGCAGGGCCGCGAGGAATCTCAACTTTTCGAGGCTTTTCGAGACTTTTCGAGACTTTTCGAGACTTGAGCAATGCAAATACAATGTAAATTGTCGGAAATGAAAGTGAAATGATGGTAGTGTAATCCGGCGTTTGCTTGATAATTACCCGCAATATTCTGTGCTCGTGAAAAAAAAAAAAAAAACGAGTATTGAAATTTATTACCAAACGAATTCGTCGAATCATGAACGAGGTCTTGCATTATACTCGATGGGACTGATTGGCACTATTATAGCATATTATACTCATTGCATAATTTGCTTTCGACTCGCTAATCTTATCTCGATGAGGGCACGCTTATTGGAGGGAAAGGATGGGCCGATAACGAGGAAAGAAGGTGGATAAGGGCAAATGAGATCCTTGCTGAATAATTACAAGATAACAATTTACTTTCCCCGAGCTCTAGTCTCAAATTATTTATCCTAATAAAATTTAATTTAGATTTAATATCAAGTGGTAAATTATTATCTGTAGGGAAGTTATCAAAAACACGTACATGCATACAGAATAAGGAAATAAATATAAACGATAAATCTTACAGGCTTGAATAAATAAATTCTGAGAATATGTAAGATACTCTAAGATGATTAAACGACGTGTTTAATCATAATGGCTATTGAGGAAATTATGATATTTCGGTGCCTAATTAGTTTTCAACTGAAATTTTAAACAATTCAAGAAGATATTTAGAGGATTATAAATTTTACACATATTTTAAGCTTAAATGCATATTTATCAGGACAACCCGAGGAATTTAAAAACATGTGCTGAATCGTAAGTAAATAGGGTGCTTTGAGAGTAATAAAATAATTATTACGGTTGTTACTGTTGTTATTATATATATATATATATATATATATATATATAGAGAGAGAGAGAGAGAGAGAGAGAGAGAATATCTTTCTGCAATGGAGTTAAATTGCTATTATAATTGATGCGACAAATAAACAACAATAACAACAACAACAACAACAACAATAATAATAATAACAACATGATACATCGAGGATGGGTGACGGGGGGCGGGGGGCGGGGGATGCTTGATAGATAATTAAAGTGCATTAATAACAGCGAAAATTGGGATATTACAAAAGCAGCAAAAGTAGTCGGGGTGTATGAAATGTCATTTGAATTTTCATTCGCCGAATGTATAGGGCTTCGAGCAAAGTAAATTACCATGTCCCGGCAGTTGTTAACACATTGTCGACATTTAAAGAACGACTGACAAGATTCTCGCAAGGCCAAGATGTCAAGAATGTGTAACATATATCTGACTACCGACATGCGCTAAGTTAACACTCGGTAGTTGAGGAACTAGGGTATTCGACTCCAGGTATTCTACACTTGGGAAAATCCTTGGGATGAATTTATTCGACGGTGATCCCCTTTGGCGCCCCCTCCCCCAAGCGTAGCCACAATTTCCGGGATACCTTTACACGAATCAACGTAATCACTTTTCCAAAGACTTAATAATCACCAGTCCAGCTGGATTACATAATTCTTCGCCTATTTTTATTTTTAAACGAAAAGAATAAACCAGACAATGGATAAATTAAAAGAGGGGATTGTTTTTTTCCTCATCTTTTATTTTTTTCTAACAACGCGAAGAAACCTTGGAAAAATCGACGTTCAGCGTTCTTGGTATTTAGCTCGAGGCTTCCGTGAAAGTGAGCTTGTATCGTTTAGTCAAGTGCTTTGTTAAACGTAACATTCGGTCCAATCAAAATTCTCTCTCTCTCTCTCTCTCTCTCTCTCTCTCTCTCTCTCTCTTCCTCGCTCTAGTAGTTATCGGTAATGCTCAAGACCCACCACCATAATCGAGTCGTCCGGCTGTACCTATACCCAAAAGCTTTTGTAACGGATGCTCAAAGCAAGATTGTCGTGTACAATCGTTAACATGTGTACTCGTCACCACTGGATATTGCTTTCAGAACAAATCGATTAAGGGAAAGATATATATATATATATATATATATATATATCTGTATTTATAGAACAAGGCGTATTACTTAGAATTAATTTTTGCTTTCTATCGCTTTTCCATGAAATTATCCTATTCGAATTTATTTGATTTTGAAACGTAATCCTAATATTTACGTCCAACAGTAACAAACGAATATTCTATCTGGACGTGGAGAATATATATTTACATTATAAGAATAGTAAATGAATTTCATAATTATTGAACGGATACTTCAATAAATCCAATAACTCAATCGCACTCTCTCTCTCTCTCTCTCTCTCTCTCTCTAGCGTTTGTAATTTATTAATCAATACGCTTGTAGCGTAGCTATCGCTAGAGATATACAATACGGAAAGCGATAATTGAAGAATTAATTGTGCTTATTAAAAATTCGCGTGTCAATAAGTCGAGGAAGTATTAGTCTTTTAAGTATGATAAGCCGGAACGTAAATCAAAAGGTAAACGGTCAGATTAAACGGTCTGATATCCGATCTAGCTACGAGATATTAACGTATCATCTATGCCTGTATGCACGGGCATACGAATGTCGTGTAACTTGGGAATAAGCTACCGATCCTCGAATTATATCCACCTGTCAAACCCCACGAATGCTTGTATTCCATGGGCATAAATATGTATTTGCTTATACGTGTGGACGTAAGAGTGCAGATAGGTAGTGTGCCAAGCTTATAAAGTTATTTGATTTGGTATTGCCGTGATAAGCTTGCTAGGCCTTGAGTGAGTACGAACTTAAATCTGTTCAACGAGCTTGTTTAATGTATAGTGATGAAAATCTGTTTCGTTTTAAGGGCGCAGCGAGGGAAATTTAATTGTCTTTCCCGTGCGTTTCTGTGGCAAGTTTCCTGTTTACCTGCCCTAAGTATCAAATAGAGACTGGATTACAAACAGTATTTTCGGAGTTATATAGCTTTTTTTATACTTTGCTTGAAATTCCTTTATTTACAATGTACGTATGAATTCTTCCACTGTTTAGTGAGTTGAGAAAAATATAGATCCGCGTTTTCTCGTCTTAACACGACTAAATCGCAACTTTTTCTGATGAATTTGTTAAAAAAAAAAAAAGAAAAAAGAAAATAGAAAAAAGATTCATTCCTCAAAATGAATTTGATTGGAATATTTGGACTATTAAGAAATGTCTTGGGAAAATCCTTAAAATGTATCAATTAGTCCTCAGAATATCAAGTGAGCATGATATTCTGATAATATTCGAGGAATCCTTTCATTCGGCTGTAATTTTATTCGAGGAGGGATCGATTCCCGAGATTTCTAAGTAGTGCTCACATTTGACTTACCGTCGAGCAGTCGGGCAAATTTACAGTATGATTCGATTAAATTGGATAATTTATTTCGACAACTCGATTCATGATCTCATAAAGCTGCTTTGTTTTAAACTTTCTAAATATTAAAACTTGGCGGGCTGTTTTACATTAATATTTTGAACTTTTTAATTATAAGCGAGAAATTTATTTAATAACTGCAAGCCTGCGCTTGTTATGTATGTCGCATACACACGCGTTGGCGTCGAGGCCATACCAACGCAGTGAATTTAATGAGAAAAAAAAATTAAAGCAAATAACAATTAGCTGTTTAAAGTCATTTATTATATACTGAATTTTAAGTACCTTATATTCGAGTATTTAAGATGTATAACGTCTGAAATGAAGAGAAATAGCTTAATTCTGGTCTCGGGCACTGCTCAGACTTTATTAAACGAGCTGTAGAGCTTTTCAGAATATGAAATACAATAATTTGCAAGGGATGAAATTGTAAATTTAAAATTACTCTAGGGCCAGGGAAAAAGTCGGGAAGCCGAGATCCTGTGAAAATAAGTAAGAATATAGAGTTTTCTTTATCATTCAAATGCTATTGATGAAATTTACAGTCTCGGCATTCACTGTTTATGTGTGCGCGTGTGTGCCTGCGTGTGCGTGCGTGCAGGCTTCTGTGTGCTCTGTCTGACAGAGAGGTGCTAAAGACAATAGGATTAGTACTGTGGATGCACCTAAGGAACTTTTAATTTAAACAACTAATTCTGCTAGACGCTCTCTACTGTATTTCGGTAGACAGGTGAGCCAGGTTAGGGCGTCTGGGGCGATGAGGGAGGATGGGGGATGGGTGAGGGGGGAAGGCTACGCTTAAATACCAAGCGTATCACCATGGCATCACTTCCGGAAGTCCCGTATAATATACCGCAGGAAAGAGTAGCTAGTGGTCGAGTCAGCGTAGTCGGTCGCCTCTACCACCATGACCCTGCACACAACAACGTCAGCCGTGCTTGCAAAGATCGCGTCACTGTGTGCGTGTGCTCCCTCGTTAGTCGACTTTTGTCCGATATAATAGTAAGAAAAATGGCATCGTATAGGCCAAATGTAAATAGCGCGAAATGGCCAAATGTACTCGTTATTTATTTAAAACTGTATTTAAAACGATCGTTGTGTGAAATACTTGGAATAAAGGAGATTTAGTAGAGCCGTTTTACAGAAATATCAGATTATTTTTGATAAAATATAATACTGTAAGGAATACCAGTGCGTGCGTAAACACGCTGCGGACATTGCCGAGCTGTTTCCCTTACAACGTAAGTTCGAGGAAGAGAAAATACAGCGCCTGGATGTTTAAGCCGCAGAGGAAAAAGTTTTCTTGGGTAAAAATAGGTTTATTACATTGATTAGTGAGAGTATATGAGCGACGAGGGGGACGAGAGAGATGAGATAAGCGTCGTAAATGCTTCGTAATAAATTTTACGGCTTTATATTGATAATTAATGTAAGATAAGGGCATTTGTTCTCGGCGGAATGAAAAGATTTAAAAAAAATTGCTAATCAGCCGAATGGTATAACGGGAGGGAGATATAAGAAAGTCGGCGTCAGCATCATTGGAAATCGTTTAATCGGGCGGCGTTTAAAGCCCCCGGTCAATGGACCAATCCCGTGGGTAAGGAAGAAAGTTCTGGCCGGATGATGAAAATGCGGCGTAGCTAATTGGTCGGCAGGCCGAAATTAAGCAGAGCCGGGCCACCGGGTACATAGATTTTCGCATGTAAGACGCAGATCGCGGCGTAGATCTGGTTATTGAAAAAATGCGACGAGGAGGGGATCCCGGGATCGCTCGAGGCTTTCCATAACTCCGGGCTCGGATTTCCGGGCATCGCGCACACGGCCTCGGTTCGCGTGAGCATAGACAGCTCCCTTCCCCTCCTCCCAACACACAAAGACAGAGCCTGAGTGAGTGAGAGAGAGAGAGAGAGAGAGAGAGAGAGAGAGAGAGAGCAAGGAGCAGAAAATCCCAAACTATTATTCCAAGCCGTTTGCTCGAGCGTCAATTCCGTAGGGCATTTTCTGCTCTTATAATATGGCCGGTGGTCGTGGGGCAGGAGCGGGAGAGGCGCGCCGCTCGCTGCGAGGAGCCGCTTGTTTCATCCGCGTAAATCGAATCGAATTTCTTCGGAAAATAAACCCAGAAGTGCCCCTCAGCGCTTATCTGCCTTACGCGCATCCCGCCCTCCCCTCCCCTACCCCTACACACCCCATCGCCCAACCCCAGCCCCATCCGCCCTCGCAACCGTCCCCTCCCCGTGCCCCGAACCCCCTGCCGGTGTATATCGAGGAGCGTTTTACGCGCCCCATGAATTCTCGCGTAATCGACGAATTTATTCTGCGGGGGATCCAACTTACGCGCGAGCTCTCACCAGCTTCTCTCGATCGGGCTTCTATAGGAGCTTTAATAACATTTTTATTAAGCCATTGCGAATCGCTTTCCAGCATTTATCCGCCTCTCCCCCGTCCCCGCTGCCTCTCCACGTGTCTTCACGAAGGGACAAACCAATCGAAATAAACTTACCCTCCACTCCCTTTCATCCTTATCAAAGTAATTAGAGGCCTACAACACCCATTACCCACACCATATAACTGTAATTCCCATCTCTTCACCTTTTTATCGGTTTTTTTTTTTTTTTTTTTTGTTTTTTATTCATACTCACGAATCCTCCCTCGTTGCTTAATATTTTCACTGATCATTAAATTAAGTTACGTCTTACGAGCGACTTATAATTTTTTTTTATTCGACTTCTGTCTTATATTATCCATCAAGAGATAATTTATTCGAAACTAACGCTCCCTACGTCCTTGCAAAATTGATTTACTTGTAATAAAAGTATCTAGTACATGTTTAATTCGACTTGGTGCTTTATCAATATTTACCATCAATCGGTAAATCATGTACAATCTATATATATATATATATTATTTTCATTGTCATCAATAAATAAATATTTAACCTTATAAACATTGTACTAATTAATGTAAGAGGTCCATTTTTATACTCTGCTTTAATTATAGCTAGAATAAAGTTATCGTATTACGCTCTGTTGTATAGAAAAACAAAACCTTTTGTCAGATTTAAATTTTCTTACCCGAATCCTCAAAAGCTTTATTCTTCTTTTTAATTTTAAAACAAAATTTTACACAAAATATATCTTACAGTTTTATTGTTACAGTATTATATTTAATTATAAATATCTATTTTATTATTATTTTTTTTATATTCTGCTAATGCAGATAATAATTTTCATAATAATTATTTGCCTTCCTTAATCGGGTGGAGCATTTATATAAAATATTTTTTAAATATGACGATATGTAAGATTTCACTGATATAATCGTCAGATTTGAGATAATTTATATTAATGATCGGATAATCTGAATTATTAATTCCAGTATTGTTTTTTCAAAGAAATTTGTGATTTTTTCCTTCGAGGTTAAATAAATCGCTTAGAACGAAATGAAATTTTAATATCAGTGAATTTATACGTATTAACTCATTTGTTTTCGGATAATCTCATTTATTCATTACTTTGCAGGGAAAGACTCAATAATTATATTATCGACGCCACACCGTACCTTCCAGCTGCTTAATTTAACAAACTTATGTACAGTATGTGTTCCATATTTTAGTATTGAGTACCAATCAAGCAGAAAACCATATAAGCAATCATCCATTGGAATGACCTTTCATAGATTTTTAAATAAGCTGTAATGATCTAAAGAAGGTACTACTAGCTCACAAAGTTTTAATTTAATAGTACGATATAAACTTCATTTATATTATTTATCTAGTATGTATAACGTAAAAGATGACAATGTCCATTATATATTAAAGTAATTAATTGGTAAATGGTCAGCAACATTATTTAATAAAATTATAATGTATTCTCGAGAATAGATAAAGAATATTCGTAAGAATTTATGTAAAGTTACAATAACACTTGATAATATTAGGCATAATTTATTCTTTAATAAAAAAAAAGAAAATAATAAAAAATTGCGAGAATAATTGACTAAATCCATAATAATATTAAATTCTGTCTGAGTTAATAAATAAATAAGCGATATTCCGTTTTAATAAAAAGTGTTTGATTAATCAAACAAATTTAAATATCGGAACATTTTCATGCGATCGAGTTTTGATACAAAGTTCCGGTAAAACTTCGTTTTTACAGGCATTTCCTTTATTTCTTTATCAATTACAAAAAAAAAGTCAATGGAAGAAAAGTCGTAACATTTCAAAAGCAAAGCAATGATACCATTGTAATGGTATCGTTGCAATCGTCCCGTTTTAGTTTTCATTTACTTAAACTAAAAGAAACTAAAGAAATATACTATGCGAAATGTATTCAAATGGGTTTTTTTTAATACGCGCAAGTTCTAATACGCACAAATACATTTAAATAACGAGCCAAGACAGTAAAAGCGTAAAAAATGGAATGGAACACTCGTGTATAAATAATGTATTAGTCTTTAATTAATA
Organism: Ceratosolen fusciceps; assembly: GCA_018883505.1. Classification (NCBI taxonomy): domain Eukaryota; kingdom Metazoa; phylum Arthropoda; class Insecta; order Hymenoptera; family Agaonidae; genus Ceratosolen; species Ceratosolen fusciceps. The sequence continues at coordinate 5,110,765 of RCIC01000013.1, read as the reverse complement.
ACAAAACTTTTGAAAACTCGTGATAAAAAAATTTTATTTAAAAAATGAATCTTAATATGTATATTTATTCTATTGATAAATCCTGTTATTGAGAATTATTAACATAAGCTGAATAAGAGTATAATAAATTAATGTGATATGTTTTCTAAATTCTCATTATGTTTGAAAAGTATAAAGCGATAAAAATTTTGTTTTTTTTTTTTTTACGGTAAGAGTTTGCAAACTTTATAAAATTAAGAGAAAAAAAATTTCTGTTTCTCTTAGAAAAGTCTAAAACTGAAAATTATTTCAGTTTTAGCATCATTAACTTTTATTTATGATTTTTTTTTTTTTTTTTTTTTAATAAAATAAATTTTTAAAAAAGTTTTTAATGGTTTTTTTAAAAAAAAAAAAAAAGTAAATGACCGTCTAGTTACAATCGCCGTGGGTATGTATTTAATTTATCGTATCGAGCCTATCGAACGATGGATATAATTAATTGAAGAAGAATAATTCTTTTGAGTATTTTGCGAGAATCGTTGAAGTATAGGAGCTTAAAAATACCGTGTATAAATATTGTGCCTGAGATGTAATAATGTGAGATGCAGAAAGACGGCATTGACCGAGGAAAGTAAGGAATAACAATATAGATAATCTTGCAATCGGAATAGCCTTTGAATTTCCATTTAGTTGCGGAGTATCATAGAGGCTGCTGGAGGCACAATATTCAAAACGTCAGTCCGAAAAATGATATTTCCCAGGCAATTTTAGGGACGGCGGTAGCTGCGATAGTACGTAGTAACGTGTAGGCGAAATAACAGAAGACAGTAAAATTTCAGAGGGAAAACTATTCCCGGCATGACGATCGGGAGCGTTATCTCGCATTTCCGGCGTCGAGAAAGTTTGCTAAAAGCTGTGAAAGCCCACATAGCCCGTCGGCAGAGGGCGGCTCGCTTCACAGACATAATAACGCGTAACATTCCGCAAAATTAACAGACCGCGATGCCTCGTACGCCCCTGCCTATGATGCAGCCGTCGCCGCCTCTATCGTCCTTATATTACCCGAGCTTCCTTAAATAAAGTGCCCAACAACCTAACAACTTTGGCTCACTTGCGCCTGTGCAACGGCTTCCATCCTCGCCTCCATACTCCCTTCCATCCCGACTTCCATACTCCCTTCCATACTCCCTTCCAACCCGACTTCCAACCCGACTTCCGTCCAATTTTACAGGAGCCGTAATCTAATTTAAATTTTTCGAATTCTATGCAAATAAATGCTACATGCTTACCCAGCACCTGTCTATACTTCACTAAAACAACCGCTTCCTCCAAGATTATCATGCTTTTAAACAATTTCGTAACCTAACCCCACCCCCCTCTCTCTCTCTCTCTCTCTCTCTCTCACTCTTTCACTTTACCGCCACTCTCACGTAATAAATTCATTTAAAAGCAATAATCGCCTCCAATGCCTATCGACTGCCATTTATTTCACGGCCCGTACAATACTTTTATTTAAAATATTTGTTGTTTTTTTTTATTTTTTGTTCTTTTCTTTTTTTTTCAATCAAATTGAATTAATCAATTAATTAGTGGCGATAGTGAATGCAAGTATTACGCGATCAACAAGATTTTACAGATGAAAAGCTTTTGCGGAACGATAGGACGATGTATTTCGCATCAATGGAAATCGCTACAAATGGAATGTCCATCATGCGTGCGGAAATCAAAAGCTATTCTTCAAGATTGACAGCCGCTCTCTATCTCTATCTCTATCTCTATCTCTATCTCTATCTCTACCTCTATCTCTATACATGCATATACAAACACGTGTGACGGCTAGCTAAGCGATGCGCCATTGCGGCCCATGATTCGACGATGCCCGACTCTTTATCGCAGATCGTAGAGCCTCTTTCACTTAGGAGTAGCCACCCATGAAACGTTCGCCACCCCCTCCCCCCACCCCCGCCACAGGTAATTTACGAGGGCTCGTAAGCGTGGTCGGGAGTATTATGATCGCAGTCAGTCGCAGCGGTGAGATATCGTTCGCTCGATGCGCTAACGATAATCAAATCTCCTTAGCGCGATAAATTTATTAATCTCGACAATTATAATTGTATAATGATTTGATTTGGACGTAAAGTACTGGTCGGTCCTTGTTTTACGGTCCATATGTAGCAGCAGCAGCAGCAGCAGTAACAGACGCTCAGTTATTACCTCTTATGTTATGGGACTTTCTATTTCTATATTACATCAGGTATGGTTAATTAACCGCCGAGACCGTTTATTTCGCCATTGTTTGGAAGGTCTGTGAAGGAGTGGGAAGGGACGAGAAGGAAGACAAGAGACACGGACGTATAAGTATGTGGAGCGCCGCATATTGGCGGAAGGTCAGACCAGTCGAAGAATGAATCGGGGAAAATGAAATCGGCGATAACTCAGCCATCGCTCTCAATCAATTCCGCCCCCCCGCCCCCACCACGACTACCACCGCCGAGCCACCCAGCCACCCCTTCCCGCCCCAATAACCTCCGCCCGCACTCTCTCTCTCTCTCTCTCTAGATGCCCATCACTCGGGGAATATAGGGTAGGCGTAGCGGGCGTTTTGTCGCCTCGGTGGCGTCGGCCCCGCTCACCCCAGACCGACTGCATCCTTCCGACCGCTCGATGCGATATTTTATATATCGACGGAATTATTTGAATGCATCCGAACGCTCATCCTCGCCGACCCTCCCGCCCGATTCTCCGGGTCGCCCTTAACTTCGACCTCCGCGCTTCGATCAGCTGCTTATTTGTCCCCATTTCCCCCAACACATGCTCGCAGCACCAGTCTCTTCAAGTCTCGATTCCTTCCTCCCTTCGCAATTTCAACTCCACGAATTAATATACCAAATACACTGTACGTCGGCGTTCAACTTTTCTTCCTTATTTGTAAAGACAGCCGACCGTTAATAATCTACAATCCATATTAAGAATTTTTAAGCTCTCTTTAATATTATAGTAATAATAATTACTATTACTATTACTATTACTATTACTATTACTATTACTATTACTATTACTATTACTATTACTATTACTATTACTATTACTATTACTATTACTATTACTATTACTATTACTATTACTATTACTATTACTATTACTATTACTATTACTATTACTATTACTATTACTATTACTATTACTATTACTATTACTATTACTATTACTATTACTATTACTATTACTATTACTATTACTATTATTAATTATTATTATCATGTATAATACGCCTATGGAATATTATTGAATATAGGATGATCTTATTAATTCTGTACTACATGCCCTACTTATCTCTATAACTCGTAACACGGAATAGTAATTGGATACGCTTGATATCCGAATTATTCCCTTTAATTTCCCGATTTTTCGACTCTAAATCCTATTAACATTATATTTTATAAACTTCTACCTTGAGGTAAAAATTACTTTACCCTTTTAAAAGAGAACCATGAATTTCAGGTCACTTCTTTCTTTTTTTTTTTTTTTTTTTTTCTTTCTCCGAGACATAAATAATTTTGAGGCGAATGTAAAATCCTTCCGCTATTAACATTTATTGGTTAACATAAAGGTACTATATTACACAAGAGGAGCTCACGACCACTAAAACCGATAGAGCACACAATGCTGGCTAGGTGAATACTGATGACGCTCGATCTTTAAAGGACCCTATACTCCTATATACATATATGGGTACGTGGATGGGAGATGTACGTGTATTATAAATAAAAAAATACAGGAAGTATCGCGGCAGCCGATGTCGAGTCGGATCAATAGCGATGGGATCCACCGGATCGTCTAAAGAAAATCAGTCTCCATCGATTAGTAACCGCTCCGAGCTTTTTATACTCGATTCAGGGATCGTCGCCTTTAATTCCTGATTATCGATTGTCCGGCACAGCGTTTGCGTCAATTATTGTAATAATTAATTTTCAAAGCTCAGCTCGAATAAATAATACGTCGCCGGATTTAATATCGAAGCATATGAAGTAGCCGACTAATTGGCCAGAGTCTACGGGAGCCTCGTGTATTTGATATTCTCGATCTTACTGAACGATATGAACGATATGAGATTGCTAAAACCTCAAGAACCCTTACTCGTGACGTTTTGACGCGTCATCGTGACTTCGTATACTCGTGAAGTCCTATAGAAGAGCCCAAGTGGTACAAAGCCGGCAATCAAGTTGAGACGCATACAATCGCATCAAGAGAACTCGAGTCATTAGACGACTCATGACTATCCAATACTTTTCATAATTTTGTAGGTGTTTCATAAAATCTACGTCCTTACGTAGGGAATGCGAATAGGGCGCTTTGATTAACTAAATCATTCATACTAATATTGCCATTGCCTTGCAGTAATGCATATTTGCTTGTTCTTATTCAATTGCCATCAATGGTACGCAATCGTAACAACGTCGTCACTTGGATTAATTTGACTTTAAGTCTTGCGTTCGTCGATATTTGTTCGAATCGATTGTTGTACTTATTGATTTTCTTTGCTTTCTAATAAGATCTTGAGATTTTTTCGCGCATGATTTTTAGCGACGAGGTGGCCGATGGCGCGGAAGCCATGCTACGGAATTCGTTCATCAAATGAAATTTAAGCGAAACGGAGACATAGATATTTTAACCAGTTTACGAGGAAAAGGACGTAAGCAGAAGTTATCAAAGCGAACTTTAATCCACTTAATATTGTCTACGAGGTAAATAATAATTTAATTTCTACAGATTGTAAAAGACAACGTACGAGCTTTACGTAATCATATAAAAGCTTAAACATTACACCTGAGGACATTGTATATAACAACAACAATGATAACAACAACAATGATAACAACAATAATGATAACAACAACAACAACAATAATGATAACAATAATTATAACAACAATAATAACAACAATAATAATAATAGTCTTGAAAGTATTTGTTTTCGTATTAATATCGATGATTATCTATACGTAAATAACAAAAGCTTACTAATTATGCAAAGTAAGCAAGCAGTCGGGTGATTTTAAGTAAATTCTGCACGAATGTATGACAATTAATTATGTATTCTTGATAATAAATCAATGATAAATAAAGAATTGCATTGAGTAATGCTTCCAATACATTCTGACGCGAATGTAATTCCTTTCGTTTAATGAATGGCCAATATTTAGATGTACGTATGTTAAATTGATTTGTACGAATAAATCTTTCGTTTCGCTTATCTCTTAATATGCGAATTCAGACGTAATATTGTACAGAAAATCGGTAGAGTCAGTTACATGCAAAAACATAATTCATCATGCTGGCATTATTAATATTACGACCCTTTGAGCAACAGTTTTTTCGTCAAGATAACTAAAGAGACCGGAGGATCAAAATAAAAGAATCGACGTCGCAGTCAAAGTGTGCCTTTATTTATAAAGGTTATCATCTAGTATGAATACGTGGTAACAGGTATCTGTTGTAACTGTGCTGTACGTGTGCGTTCGCGTGCGCGTATGTTTAGATGAATAATTGAGGCCGCATTAAAAAGTAATAAAAATGTATCAGAGATGAAGCGTAAACAAAGTTGAGGCCATAAAGAGTGCCGATATACTTTTAATTAATCTTTGCTGAATGTCCGAGAAGTAGATTTGATGGGCCATCATCTGGTTTATCTGGAGACTGGAGTAAGACCGAGATCGATATCCCGGCCCCCCAGTTTTGGCTTCGTAGCTGTATTCCGTATCCTCCTCCCTCCTCCCTCCGCCACCCCATCCACCCACCCACCTACTCCACACGGGCCTCCGAATCCTATACTCCTCTCAGCATTATTTCAGCCAATCACCCGCACCCTTCTCGACAATACTTTTATTAGCTACCGCCCTACCTCTCTCCTCGCCCACCCCGCCCTCCCTACCCAACCTTCGACTTTCATCTCTATTCCATCTCGTACTATTCAACGCTCCTCTCTCTCTCTCTCTCTCTCGCCCCTATTCCCTTTTTTAACTTCTCACGGCCGTTACTTAAGCCTTTATCTCAGATCAGCCTTAGTATATCACGACCTCTCCTCAATTACCATCCCTCTCGTCTATCATCGTACCCTCGGACGAGTTAAATTAAGCACCCCCCGTCCCCCCCTCTGTTCCCGCTGAAAGCTAGAAGCGACTTTGTAGTTAACGAATGCCATTTAGAAGTTCAAGGCCTTTCCTTCAAGTGGATTTCGTAGCATCGGAAGTCATTACGATGCCCAAAATACCCAAGGATCGATCGACTTTCTGCTAGATCCCTTAAACGTCATCCTGCCATTCGAATTTGTCATTCCCGGTACGAGTGCATTCATTCGTCCGAATCGAGTCATTTCATTATTGCTCGGTTCCCTCATTAAACCTGACCCCTCTAAGTTACTCCACTTACTTGGATTAAACGCTCATGGCCGCGGCGAATCATACGTCCTTGAGTCTCTTCTCTCGTTCCCGTCCTCCCCACCCCACCAACCCACCAACCCATCCCAAAACTATAATAGTATAACAGTTTTTCACGAGATTCCTGACTCACCCTTCCTTCTTCTTCTTCTTCTTCTTCTTCTTCTTCTTCTTCTTCTTCATCTTCTTCTATGTTCTTTATCGAATTCCAAAGCAATGTTACGAGCCTCGTTAACTGCAATACCACCTATTTAACAGGTTCATTAAAGGACGATAATTTCCCTCTCAATAAGGAGCACTCGAACGGGTGCATGTGTGCCCGTCGATGTCTGGATCGATGCTGAACCGATTAAGCTCGTCGGAACTAGTCGACGATTACCATACTTTGTTACGTAAGACACCTGCGGTCTGGTATTAAGTACTTTTGAATGTACGAGGCCACAAGGACGAGTCTAATTGCCTCGAAATCGCATTTTACAGCTCAAGCTAAGGAGCAGCTCGATATACGTAGTCTAATGGCCACGTAGTCGAATGATTATTATTGTTTATAAGAATTCAGAGTACGGCAGCTTCGAAAGTGCATTGTCAGCAATAAATTAAATCCCTTTGGGGACAATAACGGGACGTAGTGCAATACGTATTTTCCATAGACTGTCATATAACTTGCAATCACGCGCCATAAACAATCAGACACGTAGTTAACCGAGGATTCCAATCGTCGACACTGCTCTACCTCAGATTTTTTTTCATTGCACCCTCGGACGCAGTTAGCCACCTTCTGGTAAATCCCCGACTAAATATATTATACCTCGCTTCCTCGTTTCCGCGCTTCCCTCGTCCCTCCGCGCTGAATTATTCCGGTCTCCACGTAAAAGGATTTCCTCTAATCACTGCTTTCATTTTCATAAGATTCTTATTTTGTCATCCCTATAATGCCACAATTTTTCATTTAACTCTTTCGAAATTTAATTCAATGCTAATACACTAAATATATGAAATAATAGTGTATGAATATTAAAAAGGTCTCGCGTTCGTTCGTTACGCTTCCTCTTCTTCTTCTTTTTTTTTTTTTTTTAACTTCCATATCCTTTTAATCTCTTCTTTATTATTTAGTTTATTTAATATAAGTCAGTGATTGTTTGCACAGACAATTATTCTTATATAAAAGTGTGACTTATCCGTGAACTTCTTTTAGATACGTGCTAAAAATATAAAATAAAACTGCTTAGAGCATGTAGCCAACGAGCCTCCTCCTCCTCCTCCTCCTCCTCCTCCTCCCCCACGTGTATATATATATATATATACGTATGTGGTATATAAGCGTATACGGATATACATGTAGATATATAGGAATAATCACGTAAAGGTCTTACGTAACCACGAGCCATTGTATCAAAATAAAAGAGAGATAAGGACACGGAGGATGAAACAAAAATGGAGTGAGTGAAAGAGAGAACATGTTAGTCACTCGATGCCTAGAATATAAATTGTCCTAAGAGAGTAGCTGAACGTGAGCCCTTTCATTACAATTGTATTCCTACCACGTATAATGGATAACACTCGAGCGGATCTTCCGGCGACAGGTGTGTGCTGTCGAATTTTTGACATTCTTCCTTCCCCCACCACCTTTTGGCCTTTCAAATCTTCCTTTTGGCCACTCGCTCCTTATTATTTATTTAACTGCAATTCCACTTGGCTTATTCCTGTATCCGAGAGCGAGAGTTGAGAACATTACCGTTTGTAATTTTTATCTCTCCTCCTTACTGCTTCTATTTTTTTTTCTTTTATCTTTTTCATCGAAATTCATATGCGAATCGGAGATGCGAGGCGTGATTCTGTAATAGATAAAACGTTTTCAGAATATAATTGATATGTATATTGATTTTTCACTTTTCATACGAATGAGCATGAATAAGCGATTATACCTTTTTCTCTTACACGCTATACACTTTCATGGCTCGGCGTAAAAGCGATTTTACACCTAATGAAACTTAATAAGAAGATGCATCGAAATCGGCTCCTCGACACGTTAAATAATAAATTCTCTAATAATTAATTAAATATTCGAGTCAATGGGAAAAAAAACTTTCTACAAATTTTTAGCCCCCAGTAATAATAATAATCAGCTTAGCGCGAGCAAGCAAGTCAAAAATCTATTAAATTTGCTAGCAGAATATATGAAGCAACAAATTGAATAGTAAATGGACACGATACCCTAAGCGGTGTATTCACCTGCGTAATAAAGGAACGGTCTATATAATAGCGGTATATTGCTTCTTGATATTATTAATAGTAATAAGCACCGGACCGAATAAACAAATGCTTAAGCGCATATACTCATAATATTAGCTATTAAAACTCGAAACTGATTCCAGAGCTCCGACAAAAATTCCACTCTAACGCGTCATTATTATTATTATTATTATTATTATTAAAATAAAATTTATAAATTACCATTGAGATGGGCTTCGTGGTGATGTTTTATGTCTTATAAGCAAGGCGTATAACGCAATCTTATTACTGAATAATATTGTTATAGCACAAGCTTCAAGGAGATGATTGCACGTTAGAACATTTTTTCTTCGGTAAGTATAATTTTGGAAACCGTATAGACTCATGAGAAACTCTAATTCACTTTCTTTAATTGTATAATGAGTTGCTTCAAACCTCTGTACTATGGAAAACTTTTAATTGCTAATTTATATCAACTTACTTATACATTCTCCTATAATTTAGTAGTAGGCTTTAAGAAATGAGAGGAATATCTAAAAAAGTATGCAAGAATGATTATAATTTCAATGCGAGCTTTATTCTATATAAAATTCATACTTTTTTTCAACTTGATTTCATGAAAACGACCTAATTATATCACATAAATTTCGTAATTATTAAAAAAAAAAAAAATAAAAAAAAAAAAAAAAAATAATAATAATAATAATAATAATAATAACGTAGCAAGTTGAATTATAAAATTTCATTCCAAATTTAAAATCCGAAAAATATTGCATGTTTATTTAATCGAAATAATAAGGTTTATTACTATTGTTATTATTATTATTATTATTACTACTATTTTTACTACTGTTATTATTTTTATTACATAAAACCTCGCATAAAAATTTAAATTTTATTAATCGGTTAATCTTTAACCACAAAAGAGGAAAAAATACCTGAAAGCAGAAAATTCATTGAAAATTGTAATTAATTTAAAGAAAACCATCACTTGCTCCTTAATTAAACTGAAATTCTCTTAGCAATTTTAATATTACAATTTTGCACTTGGCAAGGGCTAATAACAATAAAACTGCATAAAAAATTGTAATTTACAAATAGAATTTTAAATTATATAATTATAAATATGCAAATATAAAGTGTAAATTAAAATTTTATTTGTATTTACAATATGCTTTGAAATTGTATAGGTTCTTTAACTGTTTTTAATAATAAAAATGATTTCTTTAAAAATGTCGTCACTTTGTAGAACAAATAGAAGAAAAATTAATGTAAAGAATTTATTTCTTAATTGAATTTAAAATATACTTTTCTTAAATAATATTACGATAAATTCTAGTTAATTAGAAGGAAAATTACTTCAATTTGATTGAAACTTTTATTTATACCCTTAAAACAGTAATTAGGAATTTAATTGTTTTTAAAATAAATCAGCATTACATGATGAAATTGATATAATTTCTTTAAACAATTGAGATATAATTTTTTTTCAGATGTCATCTAAGAAAGATGCAAGTCTTCAATAAAAATAAATCATCAAAATTCAGTAAAATTACAATAGACAAAAATTTATGCTTTTTCCACTTGATAAGCAAAGAACCTGAAAAATATTTAGTTATTCCATTAGAATTCGGATAAAGAGGTTAGATTTGAATAATGTGCGCTTAGGAATGTTTGAAATTTAAATCAATTATTATTATTCTTCAGTTGAATTTATGCCTGCAGTTTATTTTTTGTCATTCTTTAAAAATTGTTACAATTTGTTAATGGGGATAAAGGAATTAGAGGGGTAAGTGATTTACGTGCATTAGTGGCCATATATTATTAGAGACTGGGCATACAATATTTTTCTATCAAATTTTCTCAAGATACAATTAAAAGTATAAACTAGATTCGAAAATGTATGTACGTACGCGTACAAAGAGAGAGGGAGAGAGAGAGAGAGAGAGAGAGAGAGAGAGAGAGAGAGAGAGAGAGAGAGAGAGAGTTGGAGAGGGAGAGAGTGGGAGGGACGGCGTAGGAGAGCAGTAAAGGGAGCACAAATGAAGAGGAGGACCGTGAAAGAGAGTAGAAAGAGAGAAACTTGGCACTGCTAACTTGGTAATTCGATGAATGAAGAATTCATAGCAGAATCGGATCCGGTATGAAAAGAGTGAGAAGGAAAAAGTAGATATAGGATAGTAACTAGGACCTCGCAACCTAATAGTTGAATTTTGAATGACATAATTACGGTCGAATAATAGATACGAGTTCGGCACAACGTTATTCTCCAAGTTATATTTCACTCCGAGTAATAGCCGAAATGCATTCAATTATTAACATTTAAGGACATTTTGACATTAAACTGATAAATTTTTCTCCTCTATCGGAAGACTTTAAACAAAAACTCTGGTATTCTATTTAGGAATATTTTCGATGCCGTCAATAAGTCTATTATTTTATCTTGACTTTTATAAGACGTCATCGTGATCCTTCATTAATCCATCATGAATTTTTCAAAAATATATGAAATTACAGACTTGCAGGGTAATACGAAGGCAAATGTTGCGTAAGCTAACAAAAATTTTGTTCCTTCAATATAACATCGAAAGGTAATCGATAAATAGAAAGTAACATTAAAGTCGATAAAAAATAATGTAATTAAACATGTTTTATATTTACAAAATGCATGGCTAGTTTGATATAATTTAATTAAGCTAAAAGTCCCAGTGGAATTAATTGTTCGCATGAATAGCGTTTGTGAGAGATGCATGTGAAATTATTAGCATTCACAATATGGACATTTCTTGAACACTTTTCTAGAGAACTAAGATTTATTTCATTTTACCCTCAACTCGTTTATGTTTATTTTTAAATCAGGATAAAAGCTTCCAATAAAACTTTCCTTATTAAGTCAAAATTCAACTGCTCCGATCTATTATATAACAATATATTAAAACTGTAGAATATTTCGCTGAAATAAAATATTACAGACAACAATATTAAATAACGACTGCCATTTATAATAATAATAATAATGTTTTCTAACTACATTTATTATCATGAATATATCAAAGCCTTAAATTTATAGATTTCTTTCTATAAATAGAAATTCCTTATTTCCCTTAACAAATTTCCGTTAATACTGGTGCATACTATGGTATTTGAACCTATTATAAGTTTGTTTGTTTTTCAAATTAAAGTCCGAATTCGACGTATCATTAAATAAACCGAAACCGTTTTCATTACAAAATTAATATATTAATTGCGGAACTATTCATACCGAAAGGAGCTTACTCTTAAGCACTGTGTCATTCATGTAAGTATGGATATATATGTATGTATAATATGCGTCCGCGCGCGGTAAATAATTCCATCAAATTAATTAAATAACTTTTAAGATTCTTTAGGATATATATATATATATATATCTATATACAATAGAATACGCATTCATTCGCAGCAAAGAACGAGTAGGTAAAATAATAACTTACGTCTATTTCAGATACTAATGTTATTATAAATTTCCAATAATTACAATACTGATGGAAATAATATATTCTTTTAAAGCGTAATTTATTTATAAAAAGAAGAACAAAAAAAAGAGTCGATCTCGCTAGCAACAAATGCAACGAAACACACATAAAATAAAAGAATTTCGTTATTTCAAGCAGACGGAAGACGGTATGCGACGGTATAAAATGTTATTCCAACGCCCTCTGTAAATATTCACCAATTAGTTACAATTCGACATTTCTATTGAGAAATAAGAAAATAACGAGTGAAATAATAAAGAGAAAAATTTCATTAGCGTATTTCCATACTTTTGGAATAACATTCTTTCATCTAGTTTTGAATTAATAATATAGATGTCGCCTCTAGAGACTAGCGTAGAGACTTTCAAAAGACAAACGGAAATAAAATCGAATAGAAGTTGCATTTTATTTTCCCGTCATGATAGAACAAAAAGTTTTTGAATTTGCAAATTAATATCTATAGTAATACAACCTGAAATCCAGAAGCCTTAAAAAAAAAAATGGAAATGTTCATATTTGAAAAAATGCACTTTTAAATTTGTTGAAATATTTATAAGAAAAAACATTTTCATCCTCTATAAGAATTCTATGTGCTTCGTAAATAATGTAATTTTATAACTTTTGTTAAAAATTCAAATCGTCCAACGAAGATTTTTGCCCAATATATCTCGTATATGCGTGACTTGAACAAAAATTATAAAAAATTATCGAAAATTCTCAAAGCAACTGTATTTCATAAATAATAGTATCAACGATTTATGATTTATATTGTTCTAATTATATTATTTGCAATAAGAATTCATAGGGATTAAAATTTCGTAGAAATCCTTTCGGAATTAACTGACATCTCTTTACCGAAAAGAGATTTAAAAATTATATTTTGCCTGAAATTCATTTTAAAAGGTCCATTTTGCAGTTCATTATATTTATCACTTGATCTACAATTGTTTATCCATACTCATTAATACGATGTCATCTTAGCTCGTAGTTTATTATAGTCTTACTACGAGGAGAATACGTTATACATTGTTATAATCAGTTCAGTTATGAGAAACTTGTTTGTACTGCGACATAAATTACTTATAGAAATAATATTTACGTCCAAAGGGAATTAAAATTTGCTAAACAATTACGTAGAAGTAGTCAGCGAGGCAAATTTATCACTTGACTATCAACACATTAAGGCAATTTTGAAAATAAAATATTCCCTAATTAGTCGGAATAAGAATACATAAATTATGGCATCGTTTATTAAATTTATTATGAAAAAAAGAAATTTATAAAGAAAAAAAAAAGACATGAAATGGTGATGCGCGTTGATTACAGTCGTATGTTCATGTAAGTAAATGTAAAATTTCATAAAAATCTAATTGATTTAGGAGTATGATGTATGCATTGGTCGCGGGTTAGTCGGGCGTTATCCAGGAGTAATGATCGGTACGGAGAGAATCGGTTTTTGGATAACTAATGAATTCCTAAAACAAAGATATGCAGTTGGAATTCAAGACGAGCCGAGATACGTCACTCGGTTCGGTGTTCGATGGCTCGGTCTTGCGCTACCCAAAATGTTTTTATCATTCTGATTTACACTGGAACGTCTCCTCCTCTTTTTTTTTTCTTATATTTTATTGGCGATCCTTCCAATCCCCTTCTTACCATAAAATTTTTATTCCCCTTTCCCTCCCCCCTCCGCCCCTCCGCCCCTCAACCCATCAGCCGTTTATCAACATTTCAAAGATAAGAAAGAAGCGCGCATTCAACAAGAATTATACGGAACGGACTGAACTGTTGTTTTTTTTTTCAACAAATCTTAACGATATTCTATGAAATTTATACTTTACTCTTCGCATTAATTCATTGTTTATCAATAGCCAAGTACTTCTTCGTTGCAGCTCGGTAAGTCCTATATGTATACGGGGATACGCACATGTCCCATACAAAGGCCAATAGTTTCACTTATTATCACTTCTAATCAACCTTCAAATTCATAATAAAAGTATAGTAACGTACAATTTAGCAGATCAATTCTCATAATATATTCTCGCCTTCAGATTTTTATAATTATATCCTTTTTTGATATACGTATTTTATAGGAAAATACCCTGTAATATAAAAGAAAAAAAAAAACTACATATTTTGTTAGATCCTGAATCAGTAAATGAACAGCTCATGTAATTTATTGCCGGGAAAATATATTTTTCTAAAACATATTTTATATTCTAAAATTTGTACAATAGATAAATGTTTTTTTTATTTGTTTTTTTTTTTACTACATTTATTAAAAACATGTTTAATAAGTTATTTGAACCTGCAAGTCTAACGAAATCATCTTCTATTGAATTCTGTAAAAAATTATTGTTTTCAAATCATGTTTTATGTCATATTAATAGAATACATAAAATAAGTAATAATGAAATTTTATTGAAAACTACAAGTTAATAAAAGAAATTCTTTTTAGCATAGTATTCAGATATAATTTTTCAGCATTATACATAAATCAGTAGAGAACGACATGAATAAGACGCATTGTCCGATTGACCTTTATAAGAGCATTGATTACAATATATTATGGTAATGTAAATTGTTTGTACGATATCGATGTATTATAAGTAGAATTTCTTGGCGTAAATTTAACTTGTAAAGTGTTGAGTATTAATTATCAGATTATTTTCGAGATTATATTACATATTTCGGACGGAAGAGGATATTGCGATGAGTAAGATAACGTATTGAAGGAATGATAGATCGAAGCAAATCAATTGCCAACAATATGGATTTCACACTACGAAAACTGTAAAACAAAAAGAAATTCCTTAAAAGCTATAAAGAACTTGTTGGTGAATATTAAAAGCTAGTGTGGTGAAAAACATATATATAAAAAATAAAAAGAATAAAAAGAATAAAAAGAATAAAAAAATTAAAAAAAAATATAAAAAAAATGCATTTCATTTTTGTTTAATATTTATGAGTCGTTCTAGATAAATTCCATAGCTCTTTCACGTTGGATGGAACTTTGTTCTATCGTGTAACGCACATTTTGTATTTTTTTTTATTTGTTTTAAAAGGTAAAAAGTATAACCTGAAACTTGTTTCCACTTCGTTTTAAAAAGATTTTCATCCGAACTTTGTAGCTTTGAAACTCAGTTTAGATTAAGCTTTAGAACTATTTATTATAATTTACTAGCTATAAAGATTAAGTGTATACTTAGGGCATTCGAGATAAAATCTTAGCTCTTTAAAATCTGTAAAATCCAGCCTCCTCGATAGAAGCCGGATATTAAAACAAAAAATTAATTTATGCAAATTCCGGCACCTTATTAGTATTACATTTAATTTTCTCCTTATTAAAAATGGCTTATTGAATTAAGTTTGCTATAAAAGTTGGCCGCTCCGGTAAAGGATGATCGTCGAGGAGGAAATGGCTGAGGGTAGGAAGCCGGGGCTCTGGGCATCGCCGTACCCCTCCGAAGAAGCCGCGCCATTACGGACGTGTCCTTAATCATCGAAAGTGTCTCGATAAGTTGACCAGAGATAGCGCACTTCCCGCCCGACTCGATTGCCATCCCACCACCGATTACATTTATAATTGTAACCTGAATAGGACAGCTTTTATTGTGTTTTAGTGCCAATTTGCAAGTTCAACGCGGCCTCGAGTCTTGCCAGATTCCACTTGAAATAAGTCACGTGAGCTTCAATTTTATCTTTCCGGATAAAATCCAAGGACCTTACCTGCCTCCTCCACTTAAATGCTTTAAAAAAATCTTACTTCTTATACAGCATCTAAATCTTGCTTTTAAAAAATTTTCTCTCTCAAATTGTATAATTTTAACTTTTTAATAATTCTTTTACACTTATTTAATACCTCATCCAGTATTTAAATGCGTTCAGAAGATTTTTAAGCTAATGCTTGCAGCAAGTACTTTACACTATACCTTTCTCTATACTTCTTATCACACTGTACATGAAGTTTCCTACTTCGTCACTTGAGAACCTTATCGGACATTTTAAATAGTTGTATTACGTGTTTACGTAATACATGCACTGTATACACACATATATATATATAGGTATATATGTATATATGTATATATGTATATATGTATATATGTATATATGTATATATATATATATATATGTATGTATATATGTAAATATATTTAAAAATTTTTCTCCAGAGAGATGAATTATGTACTACGCTGAATAATAAATTCCTATTATTTTTGGAACTTGGAAAGATTTAGTTTTGACGCATCGGCCAACAAGAGTCGATCCTATCAAATTTGGTAACTATCCACATTGTATATATATATATATATATATAATAAGTATAATCAGTTGAAATACTATTTAATAAATAGTTCTGAACTTTTTCATACTTATTCATCATAAAATTCAAACTCGTATTCAAGACATTTTTTGGCATCGGCATTTTTTATAAATTAACGATAAAAAGGGCTTGCGATTTTTTTATTTTTTTACTTTTTTATCTAAAAGTTAAAAAGTTTAATAAGCATTTCGTTCTAAATAATATTTGTGTTAAAAACTTAATTTAGAGTAGGAAATAGTTTTATGCGAAATCTCAATGTTTTTGCTCATCCACTGCGAATCCTGAATCCTGATTCAAGTGCCAGTTGGCAGCCCGACACACCTATTTTACTGTCAACTTGTATTATTGTTTATATTTTCTTTGCAGTTTGCATCATTGACGCTATATATAATTAATTGGAGAAAATGTTATACTTACAAGTATTTCGTTTTTAAAATATCTAAGTTGACAGTTTTGCTATAATTACATGTGCAAAAAAAAAACTAAAAAAAAATAAATGTTATAATGTTCCCTTTGGAGAAATAATTTTGAAAATTCACTTCTCTATTAAAGCTAAAATAAGTGCGAAATATTGTTGCTCTATATGTTTTACTACTCAATGCTTTCCAGGCGTCTCGTCAAAAATTAATGAAGCAATCAAATCGATTTGAAATTATATCAGCTACGACTCACTAATTAAATTCTGCAGATTAGAGGATTGAAATTTACGGAACCATTAACTTTTCAAGCGATTTATCATTGATAAAAACTCTTAAGACTATGTAGAATTAAACCGATTGGATGATAAATATTTTAGTACTACAAATATAGATAAATATTTACGTTAAACGTGGCTGAATATCTTAAACCATTACGACTACCCGATTTATAGAATTCTATATTGAGAGCTTCGAAAGCTTTACTATTGAATACTACATTAGTTTTATCAATAAGATGATATAATATGTGAAATTAATTTGGAAAAAAGGTCATTTTTCCATCAAAAACTGCTTCAAAGTTTTCAAGTAAAAATTCACTCGCAGTCTATGCGCTCTTGGACTAATATAATTTACATTGAGGAAATAATACATGAAAATTTGATAAAGGAAGCTAGCGAAAGAAATATTTTACAATAATTACGTACAACGTACAGTCTTGAACTGTACGAAAGGTTTACCACTAATGCTGGCATTTACGTGTTTACGGGTAATGCCAATTATTAAAAAGACTTCCAAAAGTCGTATCTGCAATAGTCAATGAGCAGGATTATTTAATATTTAATTTTCCTTATTAAAAATATGTAAATCTTAAGACAACCTGATGCTTTATTACATGATATTTATTTGTTTCTTATTAATATTATTTATATAAAATGAGATTCGTTAACTATAATAACGGTTAAAATAATAGTTAAAAATGATTGAATAATCACTTTATAGTAATTATTATAATTTATTATAACTCTAAATGCGAGACTGAAATGCGATGAATAAAGTAAGCAAGAGTATTGACAATGTAAGGTCCAAAGTATGTTAATATATAAATAAAGCCTCCATCAAGTACATATAATACTGATAAACTAACTTTGTAGAAATAGTATTACTTTAAAATCTTAAATACTTATAAAATTTAAGTATGGCTTTTTCAAGGAAAATGGAGGAACTGTTAAATTTATAAATTAAAGGGAAATGAGGTAAATTGTTGTCTTAGACATTAAATAAAAAGCGATGATGAAGAATTAGGTAAAAATGACAATATCGTCGGTGAATTTAATAAACGGTTATGTAATTCCAAGGCAGACTATCGAGATTTAAAATTTCGTTGAAATATCATTGAAAGTAATTGAAGGACTTATTAATTAAAATGTTTGCAAGAGTGGCCGCGCAAATGAAGTTGTTGAAAACGAAGGAAGATTAGAAAGTCATAAATGGAATTTCCTTCTTATTTAAACATATTATAAACTGCTAAACTGTAGCCTATGAAAAGGAAACTCTTGCAATCTTAATTTGAAATATTTATTCAAATACATTATCGTGGAATCTTAAAGTAAGACTCTGTAAAAGTAATTTCCATTTAGCCTTTTAAAATTTACAGAAAGTATAATAAATTCATTGTATTTGATTTTAAAGCAGCTGAGAATAATCTGCCGTTTAAGTATTCGTTTAAGATTAGCATTTTTTAATAGTAAACGCGTACAAGGAAAAAACAAAACATTAAAAAATATTTTCGGTCTGCGAGTCGCCGTTAAGATTAATTTTAAAAGTAAGGCGAACCGGCGAAATTCCGCAGAATAGAAGAAAATAATGTTTATATTGGGTATTGTTCCGAGTTCCGTTTGAAAAATGTTAGAGGCTGCAACGTTTGCGTCTCGTAATGTCAGGAGCGAAAGTGTCCATTGGGTACATAAGCCTCTCAATCTCGGCGATATTATACATCAAATCTTTGGGTAATATTGGGCTAGTGGCACATTTATTAATACTGCCAGGTCTGCAACGTGGCTCGGGTATTCGATTTTACCTCACAATTATGGTATGGCTCTCGAATAAAAAAAGGTGCATCGGCGCTCGAATTCGGGCAGGGCGCTTCGAATTTTCTCAATTCCGTATTTTTTTGTTTTTTTTTTTTTGTAAACCAAAGTCAGTGAGTAAATGTGGCCTGCGCGTATATATATATATATTATGGAGAAAGGAATGGTGAGAGAGAGAGAGAGAGAGAGAGAGAGATAGGGAGGGGGGAGAAAGAGTGGATGTGGGGAGGGAGTTGAAATAAAATTGATTAATATTCGGTGAGGAAGCTTCGGGACTCGAGAGCTCCGCGATTAAATACAACTAACCCGAGTGGAGGAAAAATTACGATTGTTCCAGTTGTGAGTTTTCGAGTGGCTCGAGCAATTACTTTAATATTCCGAGCACATCAGCCGTCTTCTTAGGCCGTAAAATCTCAAAGTCCAGTCAGCATCGTTCGACCTGAGCTTCATATCCTTTTGCCGTGCGGACTCTGCCCGGAGAAAAGAGAAAGAGAGCGAAAAGGGAACTTACGGTAATGGCTGCGATATGAAAGTCAATAGCAAACTGTTATGGTGCCCGCCGTCGACAAATATCTCTTCATCTCTTTCTCACTTCTTCAAGAGAATCAGAAACTCTTTAAAAGGAATCAACTGCAAGTATAAAAATACAAGCGTGCAGTAGAGAAATTTATACGCTTACAAAGGCAATATTCCTTAAAGCGTAAATAAATATATCCCCCCAATCCCAATCCCCAACCCCGATGCACATTTCTACACGATAATGTTGCCATGGGGGTGGGGTAGGAGGAGGAGGAGTCATAACGGAAAGCCAAGCACTTAGGCGACCACGCGCCTATGTATAATTAATAATCAGAACTGTCGGAAATAATGAAGGGAGAGGCAAACAATGGACGAATAAGACAGAGACAGAGACGAGTGCCGCAGTAACAATCCCGATAGTCCTTTCTTTCTTCGCAATTAGTACATCCTCTACCTTACTAATACCTATTTCTTCGACCATAGAATTACCCCTTTATTTTCGTTAATTAATTCCTTCATCTTGTGCGTTTAATTCATGCGACTATCTGCTTAATAACCTGCCCGCTTACTTTACAACGGCTCTTTTTTCTGTAATTTAAGATTGTATAAGAACAACAAGAGATGGGACAATAATAATAACAGTAACAATACAGTCCCGTTATTCTGAGAAATCCGTGGACAGAAAGAGAAACAAAAAAATAATTGCATTATGCTCTTAAGGTTTACTCGCGTCGCACAGTAAATGTCTGATTCGTTGTATTATAATATTATTGCAACCGCGCTTCCTTCCCCGCCAGGCCTCTCTCTCTCTCTCTCTCTCTCTCTCTCTCTCTCTCTCTTACTCACACTCCATCTCTGACATTATTTATCGCTGTTGGTTATTGGCTCAATAGCTAAATCCTCAAGTCTTTTCGTAATATATCACCGAAAAATGACCCGAGGCCACGGTAACTTAACCAAATTTCGATAGGCGAGCTCAAGCCTATGAATTCTCGACTCTTAGATGCAGCGCGAGATAAGTAAAATATCCCAGAAAAGCCATTACGAATACATAAAGGGATCAAAAGACATAGGGAGCGGAATTCGCTTTAAAATAACAGTTCAAAAGATTTATCTAACTAGGCAATCTTTCACAATAGCTATTACATTTATTCCTTATGTAATATCCCTATTATCAAATATATATTTATATATACAATATGTATAAAATAAAATAAAATATGTATTTATATATTGAAAATATTTACACGTGTTTATGTAAATGCGATAAAGTGATATGAAATATGTAGAAAGAAACAAGATAATTGATAATTTTAGTAATGTTATATTAAATACATATATGAATTTAAGATAAGTGTACATTTATGCGTAAAGGGTACGTTCGGTTTAAATAATTGTCGTCTTATGAGTGACACTTTAGCTGCTAAGTAAAAATGATTTGAGCCAAGAGAGTGCGATCGTATATTTGTCATTTCAATGTAATAAAAATGTCTCGTTAGAGTAGGGTACATGTTATTTACGTTTAGTTGAATATTGAAGCAATTATCTGCGAGGTCGTTGTAAGCGGTACCGGGAAGTTCCGGTAATCCGGAGGACGTTTGCTTGTCAACGGAACTGCGGACTCGTTGCTTCGAGAGGACGATTTCCATTCCTACCAGCCCTCCTCCCGCCCGGCCCCCTCGCCCCTTCAGCTGATTAGCCTCACAAGAGTCGATGCTAAATAAATTGATTCTAGTCCGTCCTCGTACCGACGGTTTAGATTTCCCTTCGACGGTCCGATGGCTCGGCATTAAAAGGCCAGATGCTAAATAATTTGTTGTAGCCAGCCCAGGTCCGCCGTCCTCGCGCGTCTATCGGATCACCCTTAAAAGTCTGCGAGTATTAAATCATTTACATCCCCTGCTCCAGGGAAGGACGATTCAGGCAGCTCGTGGCCGGAGTGAAGGAGTCCATGGACCAACGGACGCTTGAGGGACGGAGGGGGTTATCATCGTGCATGAACCTCGGGAGGACCTGGGGAGCCAGAGGCGACCCAGTGCAGAGGCGCGCAGGCTCCTTAACTCCTTGCCAGATCGCATCCCTTGAAAAAGTTGCTCTTACAGGTATGCAGGGGGTTCGTTGCGTCCCATCTCCTTAGCATGCAAAGTGATAAAAAAATCTTCAAATGCGCAAACTTCCTTTCCCGCGTTCATGCATTATTGATAAGGCGGCTTAAATAGAATAAGTCTGTTATATTCATTTCCATTAAAATCTTTCGTGAGCCGCAGATTTATTATTATTATTATTCCCCCAGAATCGCATTTTCGGTAATTATTAATTAAGCAACGCGTACTTATGTGGTATTATTTGTGTGTGTGTGTGTGTGTGTGTGTAGGGGGGTTTGGGGTTGGAGGAGGGTCAGTATTTGGAACAGTATTTTTTATAGTATTTTTATGAGTGTTTGGAGAGAGAGAGAGAGAGAGAGAGACGCGAATCAGACGTCGACGAATAATTAAAAGGACATTATGTATTCCGTTTTCGTTTCCGTTCGGGGAGTGGGAACTATAAGCTGATTTTAATAAATATGCATTTATAAGGAAAATCATAATGCTCTTTAAGAATTAAGAATGAAGGTTTCCGGAGTCAATTTGGCGGCTCGCTAGCGGCAATCTCAAATCGTCTTGGAATATCGTCTTGGAAATTCAAGAAATTGACTGGGGCTGCTGCAATTTCCTATCGAGGAGAGAGAGAGAGAGAGAGGCTTATACGTAACTTAAACTCTCGAATTACGTAAAATAGCTCATTAATGGGGGAAAAAAATCCTTTTGATTTAGCTATTGTTGAGCCGGCTTCGCACGAGTGCAATGAGACGGTGCTTAAAATAGACACGTTATCCTTAGTCCCGCAGAGGGCCTCGACCATGACGGGCGGGGCGAGCGGGAGAGTGAATGCGCTTTGAAATGTATATTCGATTGGAAAAGAAGTTTAAGCCGCTGAATACTGAATTATTATCGACAGCTCTGCGGTCTCAGGGGACAGAGGAACTGAAAAATGCCTATTACCTCTAACAGGAAATAATGAGATGGCATAAAATACTTTAGAGCACCGCTGAATATAAGAAGACCATACACTCATTGGGCGCTCAGCCTATAAAATGTGGCGTTGTGGGGGGGGGGATAACGAACACATATTTATATGGCCTGAAGAGAAGGGGTAGAAAAATAAATAAGTTTGGGCACGTAATTGTTATTAGACAATACCTGGACACGGCAGGACACTTAATAATAATAGTAATCCATATACAATAAATTAAAATAATAATAATAATAATAATAACAATAATAATAAGTAAGAAGTCAGAAGTAAGAAGTAAGACGTAATAAGTGGAGATGTGGATACGTGAACTGGAAATAATTACACTTTAGTATAATATAAAGAGTTTATTAATTTACAAGTAAATAAGTTAGTTCGTAGGGAAATGGAGATAAGGCTGAATTAGTTAATAAAGTATTTTAATGTTCATATAAAAGACATAAATGCGCGAGGTAATCGGGTTGAAAAGTTAAGGGGGTATGGGAGCGTGGACGGGGACGGGGGCCGCGACGTCGAGAGACTGCCGAAAGGAGAAATAAATGTAAGGAGAGAACAAGCAGGGGAAATAAAATAAAAATAAATTAGCCGAGATCGGGATGGGACGCGAACCGACCAATTCGGCTCTGCTCCCAAAGACAATATCGGCGAAAGAGGCGATATCTGCTCGGGAAATAAAATCAGAGAGTAGTATCGATCAGTCCGAGAGAGAGAGAGAGAGAGTAATTGCACTCGATCTACGCCGATACACCAGCAACCGATTACTTCACCAACCTCGGCTATCCTTACCCCGGGATTTTTATCTTAAATTTTTTATCCTAAAAGCCTGCATCACAATCGAGCGCAAGCGTAACGTGCGATTTTCGCCTTTGACTCTAAACAACAATCTAAACGGTATCGAATAACAAATAATCGATTGGTCGTTCGATTAAAAATAAAGGGCTACGATAACCTCAAATGTACAACGCGCGCGCGGGTACGTACGTGTGCGAATATCATAAGCAGATTAGCGACCTTACGATTAACAAACGACAACGTGAGCGAAGTAAGCGCGATCCAACCCCAATGACCCTGCAATTATTAATAATATTACTAATCTACGGGTAATGGGAATTTATTAAAACTCGAGTTGTTTTATTCTTATTGGGCTGCCCTTTAATGTAATCTGCATAAGCCAATAACTTTGTATACCACCAGCCAATAACCTGAAAAATATGCGTCTTAATAAAAAAAAAAAAAAACAAGTCACTTACAGTTAGTTATAATGCCAAATAATCTCTATTATATTATCAGGTTTATTAATTTTTCCTAAGTTGTTGTACAATCGTTGTGGACTTTATAGATTAGGCAAAATTTTCTTAAACTTTTCTAAAATGTCCCTTCCACATTTATCTGATCGGAGCTCGAATGTTTACTAATCTTGTAAAAGTATTTTCTCCGTTTACTTTAAATTTGCTTTTAATTACACGGGCAAAGTTGTTACTAAAATATTATTACGCGCACAGCAAGTGCATTAAGTTAGTCGATTTAAGGTAGCTTTACAGCACCATGTGATAAGTGCTTCGTAAGAATAAATCATTAATTATTATAGAATACATGATTGAAACAATAGCTTCTCAAAATCCTGGATTGCAAATAATATTTTTCTCTATCTTCTATCCGTTCGGATAGAAGTGTCCAAATTTGCCAAATGCATAACGTACTGAATACAGAAAAGTACAATATCATTGTCAGATTGAAATTAGTCCGTTCCTTCTTAAACACACTCTATTCAGATTATATTGGCTACTCCGAATATTCAAGTCCTACCTGGTAATCCATTTTTCCTACGGACTTTCGGTAATTTTCTCCAGTTCCATTTATTTATTTATTTATTTATTTATTCATTTATTTATTTATTCATTTATTTATTTTTCTTCTTTTTCAATCGTTAGTTCTCGGCTTGATATTTCGTGGTACTCGGGTAAAGCACTTTCGAGTTATATGAGTGTGTGCCGTTGTTATGTCGCCGACGTTGTTGCGCGGCCGTTGTTGCGCCGACGTTCTGCCGGACTTGTATGCGTTTAAAGCTCCTGATGTGCTTCAGATATATCGTTTCATAGCTTTACGATGTAGATATTAAGTATCATTGAATACACGTGTAGAATAGTAAATGTAGGAAGCAAGGTGCCTCGAGTCTATAGAAAATAACTAGATATAATTTATTTTATTTACTATTATTCAGTATATTGTTTTAGTATTAATTCTGTATGACGAGACGTTGAAAGTTTTTGCGAATTATTCTGAAAGCGAGAATCATGTGAATGTTTGGAAAAACTGAAATTTTTCTTCCTCCGTTACTTTCAATTAGAATCCTTTTGTAAGCTCATGTTTTCTTAAGCATTGTTTTCTTAAGCAATTTGACCGGAGTTTACCATCTAGGCTGAAATGTTCGATTACATTGAAATAATTGATAAACGACCGTGTGCATGTTTCTCCGAATGGGACAAGTTATCATTTACAACGGCACACTTAGTGCCACTAAAAAGAGCCTTTAAAATTAAAATATAAAGTTGAGTTGAGCGGAGATTGAGCGAAGATGAAGATGAGTTTCTACACGAAAAATTGTACAAAAGGTACATAAATAAAATAATTTTAGAGACTAAATAGAGGATAAAAATAGAGATATTATTTAGAGGTTATGGAGGTAGGAATGAAAGAATTTTTTGGAGTAAATAGTTTCGATTCGCTGTATGTAGACGAACACTCGCGGTATGTAGGAGGGAATAAAAAGCTGAAAATTTATGATCCAGGCGGGTAACTCGGTTAAAAGGACAACTCTCTAATTTTGAATCCATCCTCTCGGCGCGCGAGCTCGGCGTCCTTTAAAATTTGACATTTGTTTCGCGGTTGAAGCTGTGCTTGCATTAATTGCCACGTCAAACGCAAAGAAGAAAGGACAAAGAGAGAGAGACAGAGAGAGAGAGAGAGAGAGAGAGAGAGAGAGAAATTGTACGAGAGCATCCGAAAAATTTCTCTTTCGCATTTAAGCGAGCATTTGATCCCCTCCCCCCGACTTCTCTCCTTTCCTCTTTTTACTTCTGCTATAACATGTTGTTTGGATTTCCCGTTCCTCCCTTTCTTTTTTATATCTCCTAAAACTCTCTCGGATCCTTTTGCGCCAACGGCAAAACACCAGCCGTTGCTCGCGTCTTGCTACCAGTTCTTCTGTTTTACAGTATAAACTGGGAACAACAAAACGCAGACTGGGAAAGGGGCGAAAAAGGCTTGGGGGGGGGGTCAGGGCACGGGAAATATATAACATACACGTAAGCGGAAAGCGAATGGTGTCGGGTGCGCAGTCGCAGGTGTAATATGCAGGGAAATGTCTTGGCGACTGGACGTTCATGTGTAGATAGAGAGGGGGGGGAGAAAGAAAGGGATAGAGAGAGAGAGAGAAAGAGAGCCACAGAGAGAGAGAGCCACAGAGAGAGAGAGAGAGAGAGAGAGAGAGAGAGAACGATGCAGAGTCGCGAAACAATGACGCGAATTGCACGGAGGAAGGAGAAATGAACGCGTATACGCGCACATTCGTGAGCAAAGAGTGGGGGATCGGAAGGCAGGATCCCGTAGAAAGATACAAGGTAAGGAAGGGGAATGTGAGGGACCGAGGGTGGTTATACGTTGATGTGGAGGAAGAGATAAATAGGAGAGTAAGAATGAAAGGGGGAATCAAAGTTGGGTAATGAGAAAGTCGAATCGGATAAGGGTAAGGCAGAAAGAAAATGCACGAGCACGAACGGAGAGTTTAAGGCGTCTCGTAGCTTAAGGGCTATTGGGATGTAGCTTAAGTGCATTAGCTTGCCTTCGCTTTGACTCGCTCGCGCATTTGAATACCCAATGCATTTAGGTATTTCAAGCTCATTAGCGCGAATGTCACGCTGAAAATGGCTCCGTTTAATGTCCCCGAGATGCTTCTCCGCTAACTTTTAAAAGCGACGGACTTTACGTGAGCGGCTTACCCAATAACCACCCAACCTATCCGTCCTACCCCCCACCCCCTTCTCTTCTCTCACCTGCGATCGTTTTTCTTCCTTTATTCATTCACTTATAGCCCCGACTCGCTTACCGCCACATACACGGATACGCTCCACTCGCTCACCCAGTGCCATTTATTAAATATGCAAATAAATAGATTATTCACTATCGGCCGTTACGGGTCTGCCAGACTGCCGGATCCCGTTCGTGGCACCGCTACCCGCCCCTCCACCCGCCGCCGTCTAACCCGAATCTTTCGCGGGAAGCTTAAACGGCGACACGTACAAATTGTCACCACGCTCAATTAATTAATTAACTTAACTAAACTTACCCGTTTTCCACGTAAATAAACCCACGTTTCCCGTGCCACCGGCTACGCATACAATATCTTCAACGAGGCAACAATTGATTTCTTCGCATGCTCAAGGTATAAATAAATATCCCAAGTCAATACGTCCGCAGTCGTACGTATAAGAAGTACAATAATTCCATATTCCTCGACAGATTGTCGAATTCATTGTCAGATTAAATGTCCATCGATCTCCTGCTATTTCGCTGTAATACATCAAAACTTTAAGGAAAGCCAGATATTTCTCTCTCCTGTATACCTCCTCCACCCCCACCCCATCCCAACCCCAACCCCACACGCTAAATCCCACACGCACACGCACACGCACACACCCTTCAGAATAACACATCGAAAGGACAAAATCGTTCTCTTACGCGCAACACAAAAAGGATTATTACATCTTTATTTTTATATTAACAATACCAGTGAGTTTTGAGTTTTGAAAAATATTTAACGCTTTTCTTATATATTTAAACAGACAAAGTTCGTTTCACTTTTGTAAATTTACCTTTTCGTAATCTAATTTAAAAAAATTCTAACATAATTTCTCCCTGAAATTCTACAATCAAGTGTTTGCTTTCTTTACGTCTTTCTTTCGGCTTATGGTATTATGCATTTATACGTCTTTTAAATATATTATTCTATGCAGAATATATGCTGAATTTTTATTTGTTCTGGCCAAAATGCCATCTCGACATCACAATTTTGCGATAAAATTATTCTTCATGTAATCTAATTCCTTATTAAATAGACCAAGATAAAGTAAGGCCTTCATTTCATAATGGTAACTTATATTTTGTAAAAGGAATTAGAGGTAATTTACAAACACTTTCTTCTTTATAAGAAACGAAGGTACAAAAGAAAATAAATCTATATGTACGTAAGCACGATAATGATCAGAGACATTTAACTTAAGCCAACGTAAACTGTATTTAAATAATTTAATACAAACGGAGGATGGATTTACAATGGCGTTTAAAAGTATCTGAGGGACGTCAAATACATTTTTATTCTACTCTTACCTGCAATTTATGAAAGCATTTATAAAATTAGCCAGAATTAAGGGATAATTATTTACTTTTCATTTGTTATTAACTTTCTAGATTAATAAAAATAAGAAGTTCTGACGTAGCTAGTCGTCTTTGATCTTTACTTTTATAAAAATGCTTCTTCGAAATAACTAAGCAATGGAATTATATATAAATAAGACCATAAGCATCGAGCCCTGAAAGAGCATTAATTTACAAGGCCATTTGCACAAGACAAGACATTTGATGGTGATATAAAATTTCTGAATTTCTTTAATATAATTTTTTTACAGTACAATTTATTAAGAAATTATGCTAACAACGTTCGTGCTTTAAAAATCGAATGTTTTTTGTTACAAAACAAAGTCCATCGTGAGCTTTCGTGCTCTTCCTAACAAGAAATCAATATAAATTAATAATAGGATAAAACTGTGTACGTCCGTACATGTTGAAATCTGTCAATTTCGAGCTCATAACAGTATTCCATTCCTTATTTAATATATTTTATCGTAGAAATATAGAAAACTTTTTGTAGCATCGTAATCTTAATGATATTCTTTTGCTTTTTCCCGAAAAATAGATGAAAATTATTACGTTATTTGTTACATGGCTTTCGTAATAAAAAAACAAAAAAAAAAGGACATCTCTCGCAAGTGAAGTATTAAAAGAACCAAATAAGCGGCACGTGTTTTCTTTAAAATGCAATCCTATTGATTATAACTATAATATATGAAATCGGATTAATTTACGTATCGGAACGTAATATCGTTTCCTGCCGGGTACTTCGAGTACCGAAGCCTAGTCCAAACGTTTCTTGCACTGACGATTGCTGTAGGGTACACGACGAGAGGGAATCGATCGATCGCTTTAAACTAGGCGTGACAACGAGTAAGGGTGATTTGCATGAATGTGTGGCCATGCATGTGTTGCGGTACTTGGATATTGACACGAAGAGGTCAGAGACGCAAGACGTGGGAACTATTAGCGCAGCTCGTATGCTCGGAAAGTGTTTCCAGCAGCTCACCGGCAGCTCACCGACAGCTCACCGACAGCTCACCGGCAGCTCACCGACAGCTCACCGGCTCGAGGGGTGACGGCGATATCGTTTCGTCATGCACCCCCGAACCTTTCCCTATTTTTTCCATCGACTTATCCCCTCGATACCCTCGATCACCGCGATTTCCTCCGTTTTCTCAACAAACTAATCGCGCCCTTTCAATTTCAGCCCGAACTTGCTTGGCACAATGTACCAATTTGTGACTGCCCTCCAGGACTTTGATTCATCTCCTTCTTTATTTACCCACCAGGTCTGCCCCCTCCCTGCTTAATCTGTATCAAAGGCTCGAGTATCGGCCGAATACCGCCGCTATAGAAAAGTGTAACACGCTTAGGCTATAACTCCTGCGATCGCCCATTATGCTAAAGTCAAGCGATTACACGTACCAAAAGATTATTTATTATACATACGGCGTTGAAGCTTTTAAAAAATTCTAGCTAAAAATTAAATCTTGACTTTCAAAGGGCGCCGATCGATCGGGATCGTTTCGTCCGTACGATTCTATGGCCATCGCTACACAAGGGCTTGAAGATCCTTATGAATGGTCGTTTCGTTTGAAGGCTCATGAACTCGGGCGTATTTTAAAGCCGCGCTGTTCCTATTACGTTAGAGATATTAAATTTAAGCAATAGACTAGACATTCCCAGTCATTCGTCTCTTTATTCTTTCTTTTTTTTCTTTCATTTTTTTCTTTCTTTTTTTTCTTCATTACTCCTTCGTTTCTCCCCCTTTCTACAGGTGAACGCGAGCGAACCAGCCTACAATCTGTTCCCGATCTAAAAAAATAAAAAAAAATAATAATAATAATAATAACTCAGCCAAGTAAAATGCAATATTATGAGGAAAAAGTTAGCAACGGTAAAGTGATATTTTTTCGAATTTGCTACGTGTATGCGGTAAACATCTTTCAAAACTTCCAACAAACGGGAGCCGCAGAAGAGCCGTCCTAGATATGCTTCCAGCTATTCTCGCAATTTCATCTTTTTGTCAAATTTTTTACTGGAAAATAACACAAAAGTGAAATAAGAAGCATTTTAATAAAAATAAAAGTGCCCTCCCCGCAAATTGGCGGAGAAAAGAAATTTTTTTTTTTTCATAAATACACCCTCCACCCCCATACCCCCGACATTATGATTACGTCGTGAGCTTATGAGGTTCAAATGTTAACGAAAATTTACATATTTATGAGCGCCCTTAAATAAGAGTCTTTAGATGAATTGCTAATGATTGAGCAATATTTTTAACCGAATCTCTAAGATTATGATACCGTGTTAACGTGTTAATAATACAAGCCGCCGCCGCCACCCGCCCCCCCCTTCCTTGAGCATAAATTCATCCGTGGATATTTATCTTAAAATATAATCACGCGGAGCAGTGTTACCGTCGCTCATCTATGTGTGTAAATGTTGTGTAAATAGTCTGGAGGCATCAAGTAAAACAAAAACTTGATATACCTGCATGTGTATATTGGAATAAAATGCATTATTTCCATATGAATAGGGCGGGAATGAAAAAATGAGTTGGTGAGGTCGGACAAGGTATTCTTAAAAAGCCACGAAAATAATTGTTTCAGCTTAATAGATGTTTTAGTGAAAAACCTAGGCGGGTGAAATTCAAGTCGGACAAATATAAAACAAAATAGGACGAATATTCAGATGCGAAATTTAAAAATAATTTCACATTTTCGCTCCGGCGCTTCTCATTTGCGCTGCCGCGTGCTCAGCAAAAATCCTTTCTACCTGACCTAACGTTGCCTCGTATCACTTGGGCCACGTATGTAAACGGCTGAACTTGCCTCTCCCGTTTCACTATGTTATGGAAAAAATTCGCCATGCAAGGAGCATCCGCATACACCTCGTTATCACTTTGTATCTTATTAATATTTTTCAGCCACATGGAGGCTAGGGGATAGAGGCTAGAGGCCAGAGGCTACAGGCTACAGGCTAGAGGCTAGAGGCTAGAGGCTAGAGGCTAGAGGCCAAAGCTAAAACTAAAGCTTACTTCAGTAATAATTAATGAAAATTGCTGGGGGGAATTTGTCTGGATAATGGATAAGAATAATTTTCTTTAATTATCTCTTCGTGATACGAGATTCGGATAATTTTTTAACCTCTGCTACCCAGAAAGTATTATCCCCTTGGACTTCAATATAAACTATTAGCGAAAACTGCCACACGAGAATTCTTTATTACTACACTCGTATGGAATACAATACACATTTGAATTGGCTTTCGTGACGTTACTCTTCGGCGTTTTATAAATAAAAACGGGGAACAAAGAGTCTAATCGATTCTGGATGAAAAGCCACGCTGAATACCAAGTAATTTACAAATAATAAGCTTTACAAAAGTTATTTTCTAATGCCCTTTTAACAAAACTACTAGACATTTCTTAATGTTATACAAATTTCGAGAAAGAAAGAATTTGTAATCTGCAAAATATCTCAAACGTACTTTAAGAAGATGAGGGATTAATCTTTGTGCCCTTTTTTAAACAAATTTTAAACATCTTTATGAATTAAAAGTGCTGTAACTGCATCTTTTTAATGCAAATCCAAATTTTAACGCTACTATAGCATTACGGTTAACAACAATGACGGGCTAAAAGCAAATTCGTCGTATTGTCCATGAAAGCTCGGAATGTTTCAAATTCGCTTTAATAATGAAAAATTATAAACAATGAAATGAAATTATATTAAAAATAAACGATGATATTTATTTACATAAATAGAGATAGATAATAATGGAAATGGCGCTGAATCGTACAAATACGTAAGCGAATCTGCTAATGTTCATTAATTCCTTTAACTTGATTATTTGCATGCGAAATTTACTATACGAGCGTATGAATCACAATGTACATTTGAGGATCTCCTACTAGGTTTGTAATAAACCAAATATATCATAACTACTATCACGTCTTCGCTTAAAACTTTAGCGCGACGCTTTTTCTGTATTTCTTCGAGCATTATTATTGCTTCGTTCAAGATAATATTACAATATTAGAAATTCAACAAATAGCTTTTTTAAGGATCCGTTGAGAAAAAAAGGAACGACCTCGAAACTTAATAACGAAAAGTACTTTTTTTGTTTTTTTATTAATAGAAATAACGGTCAAGTGACGCGGGAGGGGGATAGGGATTATATAATGACGAAGTGGGGCTTTTGATTCTTAAATTTTAAATTACGATTGGTTTTAATTTCTTTGCAGACAGTAATACTAATAAGTATTAAAAATTGATAAATAAATAGGTAAGTTTTAAATAGAAAGTACACAACAAGAGCGGTTGAATATTGAATGTCAAAGACTTACGAACGTAAGTCAGCATTTAAATAAATGAAAGTTAAGTTGTGAAATATCGCGAGACTCGGCAGCTAATTACATAGGAATAAAAATGAGAATTACCGTTAGTACCGTTATCAGAAAATAATGACATAATGAAGAATAATTAATTCGGAATAACTGAAAAATTGACGTACGCCAAAAACGGAATAATGACACGTGGAGCAGAAGAAATAATATTGCCAAAAGGACTCGGTACGTAGAAAGGATGTCGTTGGAATAAGTGACGGCAAGGATAGTAATGGTAATAAATTGTATTTAAATGTTCTATACAAGCTTATTATTATTATTAGCTCTGAGATCGAGCTGGAGTTTAAAATGCATAAAAGATTGAGATCATTCGGAAGAAGTAATAAAAGCAGAAATTATTCGAGTTAATTGCTCAGTTTCAATGAATTCAGTCGACGATCGAACTTTTCCTCGAGATTCGCGCTAATTTCCCCGTCGGATGAATATTTCTTAGATTTTATTTTGAATTATTCGACTAACGGCTAACGGCTAACGGCTAACGGCCAACGGCCAACGGCTGATGGCTAACGACATAAAGCAAAAGTCGTTGATCGCACATTAGTGATTTATTTATAGGCAGCCGCCATTGCGTCTAAATATTTTATACTCGAGATTTGAATGGGGCTGCGCATGAGTTTGCTAATCTACTTGAGCGGATGCTTTGTGTAGGAATCAAGCAATTTGCATATTTTTTTCGGTAGTCCCGTCGGTCGTGCTGGCGAGTCTCCGTTGAATCGAATCTGGGGGCGCGGAGGAGGCCCGGAGTCAGTCAAGACACCTCCGCTCTGGGCTTCGTTACGATTAAAAGAACAACGTAGAGGGCAGGTAATGCGTGCCGGTAATGTTCATTGAAACGAGAGCAATCAATTAGAACGAAGGTCGGAAGGTTCGGAATTTATTCGTCGTGCGGTATGATTCATGGCTCGGGCCCGGGGATCAGTCATCTTAGTACATTAAAGTAGAATTGTAAGACGTGGAATTGCAGGAGGTATAAAACGTTCCTCAAACTTTGAATCGAAACTAATAAAAGCGCATGCAGCAAAGTTCCCCACGTATAATTAGGTTATCCACTTTTGCAAGTCTCGGTGCGCAGTTGTAGGGGAGCTCGAGGCGAACGCCCATCATCTCGCCGCTCGCTCGTGCACGCATATGCGAGCGCCGCCGCGAGGCTCACGCACACAGCGGTGCCGCGCGCGAGAGACTGAGAGAGCGAGCGTGACATGGTAGGGGGTAGGGGTTACGGGGAGGGGGGAGTGAAGGAGCGGGCGGCCCTTCTTGCTTATATAGGCCGCTAACAAGAGCGGTTGAACCGCTAATATAATCAATATCACAAGTAATTGCGGAAATGTGGGGCGGGCAGGCGACGGGGATAAGGGGAATAGGCACGCGATATCACCGGGGCTGCGGTTAATTTGCCAAATACGCGAGCTGGCTGGTGCGCACACGTGGGGCCGCCTGTTTCCTGGAGAGACAAGGAGATTGCAAGTAACGCAGCTCCCCTCCGCGCGCCACCCCCCCCTCCCAAGCTAATTGAACGCTCTGGGATAATTAGCAGAGCTTCGGCAGTGAGAACCTCTACGTGTGAACCCCATAATACCCCTCAACCTCCCTACCCCCCTACCACCCCCCCAATAACCCCCTGCCCCGTACCCCGCCACGTTGTCCCCATTATACGTCGGCATCCCTTCACCCCTCTCCGCCGACGGGCCGAGTCGAATTCAGACATTGCTACCGATACTACCCCACCCCCCTCCCAACGGCCGCCGACAACCCGTCAAATTTCGAAGCGCTTGGAAATTAAAAATGCTCTTGCATGCGGTACGAATAATTTAAGATTGGCCAGTACTATTTCTCTAGATTTATGTTATAAGTATACGGGGTACGAAAGATTTAATTTATTTGAATTATGCACACCTCCTGCTTATGACCCGTAATGTCGACATATACATATAAAAATATTAACTTACCTCCCTTTAATAAAGAAAAGATATACGAAAATACGGGTAAATTGAAGGAAAGGTTAATAATAAATTAATAAATGATCTATAGAGTGCTTATAGAAAAGCAATTTGCTTCTGCAAAACGTAATAATTAACTTACTACGGATCTCAGTAATATTTAATAAAGCCTCGGACAATATTTTACTTTTACGATATTATGAAAATTTTATTATCCCAGCATACACAGCTTTCTTAAAAGAGCTTATACTTTGAAAGCATAATTATTATTAAAAATAATGGCTATTCCTGATTACAATATTTTTATAAATATTCGAAATGTACACTCATTATACATTTAGTTTGGTAATTACTTAATCATGCGAGTACGAAAAAAATTACCGCTTTTACATAAAACTAAAACAAAAACAAAAATTCTTATACATTATCGAATTAATTGTTTATGATATTCTCCCCCTCGCCCTTTCCGTATACCGTGCCTTTGAATGATTGTTCTGATTGCACCCTAACTACATAATAAACTTGTGGGTTTGCATCTCTCTCTCTCTCTCTCTCTCTCTATATATATATATATATATATATATACATACAGTCTATGAAATATTATCGATTATTATGTAATCGTTAATCATTTGCTTATGACTGAAACTCCTTACAATCAAATTCAATTTCGTATAAGACTTTCTTTCGGTGATTCAATGAAGTATTAACAATCTCAGCAAGCGTGCATGTGTGCGTGAGGCAAGAGAGGGGAAAGACGATTAAAACTTCCGATAGCAAATATCTGTAAGTAATTATCCAAAGACATTAGAATTGTTGTTAATAAATTTTTTTAAATTCTTCATGAACAGATTATAATTTAAGATTTCAAGTATAAAATTATTGCTATAAACAAGACTGACTTTTATTTCATGTGTATAGAGAATTAAAAAGCTTGTGTAATTATTATCGACGTTTATTACTGAAATCTTTATGCAGGATATGAGTACTATTTCGCTTTACAATATAAAATGAGAGCAATTTTTTAACGATCTTTTTTAAAATATGAAATATGTAAGCATTAAAGATGGAAAGATGTCGGCATCGCTGAAAATGACGGAGGAATGAAAATAATTATCAGCGAGGAATCTAATTTTGCTTTTTTTTTTATAATTCCGTGAGATACAAATCAACGGAATGGAGAGGATATAAAAAAAAATAAAAAAAAAAAAAAACGGGGTGGTAGAGACGATTGTTATTTATTTTTATTTATGTAAGAGCGCTAATGCGAACTTTGGCGATTAAAAATACTAATGATTATTATTATAATTGTCAATAGGTGGACTTGATAAGGCCGTAATCGAAGCATTGTTGCGTTCCCGGTAGTAAATACCTCGATAAAATAAAATAATAATACTTTCGTACTCGACGCTTTCATTGCTCGCATATATTTTGAAGAATAAAATTTTAATAGCGCGAATCCTCGGCCCCAATATCTACACTACGCGCAATTCATACTCTTATAATATTCCCTAATTAGTACTTTAAGCTTTTATCACTTACTTTGATGGGATAATCTCATTTTTAAGCCGATGAAACATTAACGATAATGCCTCCCCCTCCTCCCTCTCCCTCCTCCCACACCCCCACTCTCTCTCTCTCTCTCTCTCTCTCTCTCTCTCTCATTGTAGGACTGTTGAGACGATTTCGATTTGCTTTTGCTCTTTTCTTTAATTACTTGTCAGCGCAATGCGAGGGGTAATAATGGCTATTCGATATTATTCCCCGTAGCTTATTTGTCTCTTAAATACAGAATTTCCAAGGGCGTATAAAAGGAACTGACGGAGTACAAGATTTACTATTGGATTGGACAAAGAATATTACAAAAGGAAGGGTGAATAATAGAGCAGATCTTTCATTGGGAATACGGCATTATTATTATTATTATTATTATTACGGGTAATTAGTGGGTCGTTGGAGAATCGTTAATCGATTTTCATTACATGCCAGGCAATATACATTGTTTTTCCCTTATACAAGTCCGCCGAAGTAATGCTTATTGTTTTATTAGATCGGCTTTTAATTGATTGATGATTTTTGCTTTTTGGATAAGCAGACGCTCGACCGTACTCTGTGACCAATCACGAGCCTGTCACGCGAACCAGCACCGCCGGGAACGTACAAAATCAACAGATTCCCGTATTTTCCCATGGAATTCTCGGTATTTAAATAATCTTCAATCGTTGGCCGATTTCATAGTTGATGTAACGACGAATTATAAATAATCAGTAAATAGCCGTGTATCCGACGAAGGAGGAGCCTTTCATACTGATCGATTTCATTAACCGTGGCCACTGATCAGACAAGAGCATAAGCGCTCAAAGAAAACTCAAACTCTCAGTGCATTGTGTAATCGTAAACTCGTTGCATGGCTCATCTCGATCTCCGTAGCCTCGTATCGAGGAGAGCTGACGTACGCAGATAGAAAGAGAGAAAGAACAAGAAGTAAAGCAGAAAAGCAGAGAAAAAAGGAAAATAATGGGAAGCGAGAGAGAGAGAGAGAGAGAGAGAGAGAGAGAGGGCGGAGGTAAAGAGGCAATAGCGTTTCTCTTAAATTTCCAATAGAAAGCTATTTGTCAGCCGCTGACTAAATCTCAATTACTTCGTAAATGTAAGAAAGTATCGACTTTGATTGTTTGCCTCCGGTGAGAAGGAAAAAAACCACATTATCTACAGCTTCAATTCATTAGGAATTTACATTGACTGATCGAATTATTTGCTTTGTTTCCGCTGCTGAATAGTAATTCCGACTAGCGTCAAATTAGTATTATTAAAATTTAAAATCCAAAAGAGCTTTAATTAGCCTCGCCACCATCCCCGTCCCCGCTCAACACCGCCCTCGAGCTAACAACATTTAATATTTTCCACAGCTTGTCTCTGCCATACTTATTATAAACTAAGCTACAGTACTTGAGAAATAATAATTACCTTCTGCTCATTTCAAACAACTGAGAGGATTTAACTTTTTCTATCCTATACATATATAAATATATACATACATCGTCATTCCATGTACAAGTAATTCGCTTTTCCGTCAACAATTATCCTTTTACGATATTAATTATTATACTTTGCAAATCAAAATAATATATATATATATATAATATAAGTGGGGCAAGACGTTATTTTATTTTTTTTAAGCCCCATCGTCTGCGAGGAGCAAGTAATATACACCGTAAATAAAAATAATTTACAGGGATATTACCGCACAGACGATAGTTTTGTATTATTTCCAGAGCCCGGCACTCGCATTTAAAGTTTCAAACCTAAACCGACATAAATTCGTAATTATAAAAATTCAGAATTTCCTTGAATGCCCCGAGTTTTCCTTTTCCTCTTTACGCTTTGCCGATATTTCCCTGTCCTCGAACAAATCCCTGCATACATCAAAAGTTATTTTATTTCTCGGGACGTGCAAAAGTATCGGATACGTTTGCGCATATTTTACGAAATCGAATAAAGGGAGGAGGACAAAGGTGAAGGAGGAAGCCATGGAGTTGAGATTACTGGCTCTGAAGTGGCCATTCTGTAAAAGCAACCCGCTACAAGCCTTCTACTCTGAAAAATAGTCGATTATCGTGATTTTTATCTTGCACTGTATCTTGCTGCGGCTTTTATCGCGACCATAACGAACAAGCCATTTTTCTCCTTAAAGGCCGCAGGAGTTTATAAGGCGAGAGGCCTGTAACAGAGAGAGAGAGAGAGAGAGAGGAGGGCAAGGGAAAATGTCTATAATCGAGAATCAAAGGGGAAAAGAAGCTAAAGGAGGTTAAAGAACAGAAGGTGTAGGCATGGTGGCTCAATGTCAAGAACTGTAAGAAAAAAGATAGATGTGAGAGAGGCAGGTCCTCGAATGAGATTGTCTGGGTAGAAGAAGAAGAAGAAGAAGAAGAAGAAGAAGAAGAAGAAGAAGATGATGATGATGATGAAGTAAAAGGGTTGTGCTGCAGGTGAGGAAACTAGAGAAGCTGACGCACCGGATCCCAACTCAGGTATAATATATATATATATATATATATCAAGAAAGAGAAAGAGAAAGAGAGAGGGGCTGAGGGATGGAGGGAGGAAGTGAGAAACGCGGGAGAGAAGTGAAGGTTTTGATAGCAAAAGTTTCGCCATGGTGCGCTAGTCGTCCCGTCACATAAATTGTCGAGGAAAACGGCAACGGGAGTGGCGGCAGGCCACCGTTACCGAAAGGAAACGAAACGAATGGCGCGCGAGCGTTGACGAGAAAAGTCGAGATGCAGGGAAACTGCAGCCAAGACAAAGAACTAACGGCAGAGGACAGAGTGAGAGAGAGAGAGAGAGAGAGAGAGAGAGAGAGAGAGAGTGGGGGGGAAGGGGCGGGAGGAATCGCTTAGGAAGGGAGGAGACTGGAAAGCCTCTCTCTCCCTCGTTTGGAAAGAAACAGAAAGCGAGATGGTTAACTAATGGCCAGCGAGAACGAGACTTTGATCTTTGTCAGATAATTATCCGACGACGCGGACCGATAAGGATGCCTTCATAAAAATAAGGAGGGAATCCTCTGAGCTGGGGAATAAGCGGCTAAAGTCAGAAAGAGAAGGAGAAACTAAATCTCTTCTGCCGGAACCGGAGGCCAAGATTTAAGACTTTTTTTTTTTTTTTTTTTTTTTTTTTTAGAAAATAAAAGAGGGAGCTCTTTAAATTGGGAAAGAGAGCACGAATATAACGAATTTCAGGCACCCCACCCCCTCCCCACCAAACCGGCTACTGTTAACAATAAAGCTATTACAAGATAATGAATGGAATTAATTGATTCGTTCGTTTCTTCCCGCGCCCCGCCCCCGCCTCTTATCCGCCGTGTAAGATTTAAACGTCGCCTGTAAGGTTAGTTAAATTTGAAAAGCACTGAAATAACGGAATAAGTCGCCGAAATGACGAATATATGTCAATGGGCAACGAATGGGTGTATAAGTTATGCCTTAATCCATGGGGTTTCGGAGTATCGCCGAATGAATTTAAAGTTCCCGGCCTAATTAACGAGTCCGGAAAGAAAAAGGAAAAACGTCGATTCACTGGAATTTTATTATTCCCCGCCGCTGGCCAACTATAATCTAATAGCTTTTGTTCGAATAGCACTTGGTACTTTGATGATAGCGAATGCACTACGGTACATTAGTACTGCGCTGTGCATTCGCCACAGTTACATTGAATTACTATAGGATATTGCCCACTGAGAAACTAGGGGCATTTCCATAGACCGGCTCTATAATAACTTTAACCATGAACAATGAAAAACCTCACCTCCTCCTTACATACTTTGTCCCACGAATATTCCTATTCGTGCGGCCCTCCGCCTCCGCCTCTCCCCCCACTACCCACCCGGCCCCTCCGTCGACAAGCTTTTGCAATCCAAATGATAAATCACGTGCCCCTACCACGGCCCAGATACTTTCTGTAAATTAACAAACCAAATAATGGGCTAATAAAAATACAAGCCGTTATAGTTATATCCCAGCGTTACAACGTTGCTTCCATGAGCATAACATTGAATTAATATTCCGTAACTTAGATTGTGCTTATTTCGGCCTCTTCTACTACATTGTTCCAAGTAAAGCCCATATTTTCACAAAATACCGCACTAAATGGAGTAATCTCGTTCCAAGTTCTCTATTCGGATAAACACTTTCGGCCGAGTCTTGCATTGTTAGACATTTACCAGAGTACATACAACTAAGGGACGAGAAAACCAATCGTCCTTGACTATCTTTCCACAAGCCTCTATGCTTATTCATTGTCCCGTCGAATAGCATTTTCCGATTAATTTATCACCCCGACTCATTATTTATTTAACAATGAAATACGTCCTCTTGTTAATGGGCATTTATATTTATATCGATTTGTAAAAGCGAATAAAAATCTCTTAATTACTATAATCCGATCCGGATGTGCGATTACGACACTGTCATTTATCGGCCGAGTATATAAACATTCTCGGTTGTACGAAGCAAGTTTTTTTCGTCACGTGCTCCTTATTAACGTGCTTATACACACCCTTTATGGGTATATAAGAATTGAGTGTCGTGAACGAAAAAACAGTTGAGTTTTTAGAATAACATGAAAATAAATAAATAAATAAATAAAAAGAAAAGAACCGAATGGAAATTTCAACTGAAGAAAAGTTCCCGACGACTAGTTCGATGCAATTTATATCGGTAAACTTACTTATGGGAAAGAAAATCCTGTGAATCGCAATGAAACCGCCATTGGTAGGATGGTTTGGAAAGGGTTAGATGTGCGCGGGGGCTCGATGCGGCTCACTCGGTCTCTTCTCGATATCCTGCGAGAAATGAAAACAAATTGCAGCCGAGCAGCCAAACAGTGCAGATCCAAACTTAATCGAAGCAATCATTCATAGACGTGCTCTCTTACTCTCTCCATCAATTATCCTCGATTCCTTTATTGTCTTATCGTATCGATAGATCCGGCTCGTAAAATATTGCAGTAACGAAGTGCCGAAGGAATTTTTCATTCAAAGTATAAATAATTTCACTCGTTTACATATTTACGTTAAAATGGACTTGAACTGGGATCCCTCCATCCCTCCATCCCTGCCCCCCAGCCCCTTTAACCCGCCACCGGCGCCAAGCTTACGATTATTTGTAATCAAAGTATTTTTTTTTCTTTCGCTCGCACTTTGTCCGCGCGAGGTAAATTAATACCTCGAAAAGTCGCCTCTTCATTATCCAACGATGAAAATAATACACGATCCTTCCGCAGAAATCTATAACTTCAGCTTACTTCGAATTTACTGCTTAAATTAAAATGATTCGTCCGTAAAAGCCGATGAATCGTATTTACAACGGTCCGGGGCTGGAGCTCCGAAATTTAAGAAATCACATTTCAATATTATCCGGTGTTATGTTTAAATAAGTGAAAGAACATTTCCGGAGCCAATTACTCGCCCGTGTAGAGCGCACATAGAGGCGCAAACAAATAATTCTAAAATAAGGGCAATCTAAAGAGTTTAAGCCGTTTAAGGTTTCGATTGAACCGGCAGGTAATAATAAGACCTAGGATTCGACTATGATTTGAGAATTGAGCGAAAGAAAAAAATTTACATAATCCTTTTTTCCATTCAAGTAAATATGATAAAAATAGAGGAACGGGTAATTAATTATTCCTTACTGATTTGTTCGCGTAAATGAAAATTTAATATTTCCGACCTTAATCGCTAATGTCGAATAAAAAGAAAATCATAAAAAGCTTGGATAAGATCGAGCAGCAGAAATTAACGCCGAAGCTTAAAAACAGAATCGGAATAACTTTAAATGTATGCGGAATTAAATCTCCGGCGAATAAATGTTTTGGATTTCGAGCAGACGCTTTTTATAATGCAGCCGAACGCAAAAGATTTACATAGAGGGGTGGGGGGAGGGGAGGATGAACGACCAGCCAACAATTACACACCCGCCTACCCCACGCCAATGTACGTATTGCACCAGCTCCCAAGGTCCATCGAGCCCCAGTCACCCCGAGTTCATCGTAACATTAACCCTTTACCAGACTTGACAAAAACTCTAGCTGACGCGGGAACTGGACCTTTTTATGCGCTGGATACATTAGATTAAAATAATTTATAGCAATTCTCTCTCTCTCGCGCGCGTGCGTGTATTATCTCTTTATTCTTACTCTTTTTTTTATCTATTTTCCAATAAACAATCATATTACATAGTCTGACAAATTGACCGACTCGGATTATTCATTTGAATAACCATTTAACCGTGTTAAATACGTTTGTATGTAAATTTTATGCTAATAATTTTCGGCTAATATGCCGGTTTAACCGATCGTATAAGTAATGATGCAATAGGAAAACAGTTTGGTCGATCGAGTTCGGGTATTAGAGACAATAATGACGGTACCATGTAAAGAAATAAAATAAGCTACTCGACATTTAAACGTAACGTATATTCCCGGGATATAATATATATATATATATATTTGGAATAACGAGATTGGGGATGTAGAGAGAGAGAGAGAGAGAGAGAGAGTGAGAGAGAGGGACCGAGCGCGTAATGGGGAAAGCATGAAAAGTACCATAGAGAATTTCATCGAGTAAAAGAGGCAAAGAGTGGAAGTTTAACTGGTACGAAGACCTGTTGCGGAACGTAGTAAGCAGTTTTCTTTTCATTCCGAGTGCTCATCGAACAC
The DNA here is from genome assembly GCA_018883505.1 of Ceratosolen fusciceps. Classification (NCBI taxonomy): domain Eukaryota; kingdom Metazoa; phylum Arthropoda; class Insecta; order Hymenoptera; family Agaonidae; genus Ceratosolen; species Ceratosolen fusciceps. Next base: position 5,068,207 of record RCIC01000013.1, on the reverse strand, counting down.
GAGCCAACAGATTTCCCCAGCGTCTTTTCATTTTTTTCAGATCTGCGCTTACGCTGCTGCTGCTACTGCTACGACTGCGACTGATACTGCCGATTTCTACCCGAGCGCTCCCATTAAAATGAATGCAATCTATCAACTAATGCAGCAGAATTAACATGAACGTACGTGAAGCTTTTTATGAACGAGTTCGTCCCGCTTCTTAGAGCTTAAAATTTATATTCTTTTTTCAATAACTGTTCGAAGGCATTCGACGCTTCTGAAGCGAAGAAGACGTCGTAAGAGCACGGGGACTCGTACTTTATAGTATCTGCTATAGAGATAAATGGTGGGGATGCCGCGTGTAAGCAGAGAAAGGAAAAGAAGGGAGGAGACGAAAAAATTGAGCGAAAATATAAAATTAGCCTGCGGGGAGGTATGATGCCGGTTAAAAGGTGAGATTATACAAAAGGTAAAGGAAGAAAGGAGTTTCGACTCTTAAAGTCTTTATGGGTTTCAACGGCTTTTGTCGCATTCAAACCGTGATGGCAACGTTGACGTCGACGTCGACGTTATCTTATACGGAGGTCAAGTCACTGAATAATACCCTTGGCTTTTCTCTGCCGCTAGAAAGAAAATTACAAAGAGTAAAATATCGCTTGATGGGGACAATTTTTATTCGTCATCGGCATTTAAGCTTTCTCATTAAAAACGATGAAAAGATAATTGTATAATTTTTTTTTTTTTATTATATTTTCGTAAGAAGGGGATGAGGATGGAAGAGTCGCGGCACCGACCGAGAGCCGCATAACGCAAAGACAAATGTTCCCAAATGGAACAGAGCGTTTGTCTGTCGCGAAATCTGAAATTCCCGTCACTTTTTTTGTCCCACGGCCGATCACAAAAAAAACAAAAAAAAAAACAAATCCATCCGCTTGCTATTGATCGACTCCCGAGCCTCTCATTTTCTTCAATATTCAATCGATTCCGAATATGCTCTCGGCGTAACTGGCACCTTTCCCCTCACCCTAACCCGGATTATTGAATGACCTTTTAAAACTGCAACATAATTATAAGGCTAAAACGGTCGTATTAATTTTAAGTTATATCATTTTACCATCTCGGCTCCTCTATTCGCACTTCATTCGTTTTATAAATATTTACAAAAACTTTGGCAGCATTGACATTGGCAATCCATTCGCTCCCATTATCCATTCAATTGCTTATGAAATTTTATTAACAATTATATTGCATTACGCGCTGGCGCGTAATTTTTATTTTTAAATATTCATAATTTATGCAATATTTGTTTAATTAGTGGGGGAAAAAAAAACAAATAAAAAAAAAAACAAAAATATCAAGAAGCGAATAGAGGGTAGCGCAAAAAAAATAGACTGATAACGTTATTCTGGTAATACTTTAATAATAACGTGAGAAGCTCTGGAAAATCGAGTGTCGGCAACACTCTAATTAACTCGTATTTGATTACAGCCTAAGTCTCGTTATACAGGGTAAATCTCCTTGTAGGAGTGATTGAATTCGTCGAAAGAATCGATAAGAAATACTGAAATACTACCTAATACTATTAGTTAAAACTCGAATTACCTCATTACCAACATAATTAAATCCTCTTGATGAAAAGCAAAATAAACAAAAGAAAAAGTGCTATCGTACGTTAAAAACAAATGAAATCTTAAATGTACATATTGATTTTTAAGGTAAAGAGAATATAAATGAATACCTTAGATATCTGCATGTCCGTATTTCGAAAGGAATCGTTACTTGTAATAATGAACTGTACGAATTACAGTACAGCGATACGAAATAATTTTTAAATAATCACTTGAAGAGAAAAAATGAAACTGCATTTCTTCGTCTCAAAAATACGTTCTAGCGTTTCAGAAATTTTTAACTACCCATTTGTCCATACCAATACAAACAGATACGAGCGAGCTCTCTATCCGATTTTCATCCAAAGTATAAAGAAGTTATAACTAAGTTCTTTCTTAGCGGATCTAAGCTCCTTTATCACCGCATACTAGATTATATGAAAGTTCCATTCTTTCTAGTTGCCGGAATTGCTTTAACAATGGCGTCCAGAAATAATTGATAGAACGAGGTCGTAAGATCCAAATAATTATTTCGTTCGGTAATTGCGGAATTTTTAAAAAAATTTTTAACGAACGCCAGGCATATTGAATTAAAAAAAAAACAATCATCCTCCCAATGAAAGGTATTGTAGGTGAGACGAAGCTAATGTGGGAGCTGCGGCTCGATACTCGATTCTGTAATGTAAACAAAAGTTGCCAGATAATTTTCATCGTTTCCTCTTTCTATTTAGAATTTCAATTCGGTCAGAATTAGTAGTGAGTGGGACAAGTAAAAAAATTCAGCATAAATATTACCCAAAGTGGATAAAATACAGGATCCGGAGGAATATACATGATAATCGGACTTGATTAGAGTGATTTGGGTCGGATGTGGCTTGCTGATTTCAAAAGGTCTCCCTCCTTCACAGAGAGAGAGAGAGAGAGAGAGAGAGAGAGTTTATTATTGAACAGAAATCGAAAATATAAGTTGAAAAAAGTTTTTTTAATTGGCATTATGGTCGTAACTTATACTTTTACTACGTAAACTTGAGACGTATTTGTGAGAAAGCATGTATTTCTGAGCCAATTCTGAGCTAATTATGAATAATAATTGGAATACATAAGGTAATATTTAGTTAAGGGGAAGAAGCCGTAATCAAGCTACAAAATCCCATATAATTGACAATTATATAATAGATATTTAGTTTTCAAAGTCACTTCCGTGCTATGAATTTCTTGGTCCCGCTAGAATATTCTGCCCTTTCGCAGAATTGAGGGAATTGGAGAGATTTAACGCGTCCACTGACCTCGACCCCTGAGGCGTCCGTAAGCATTCGCCGGAACTCTTATTCCCTTGTAATATTTTAAATAAATAACTCTCCTTCCAGGTACTTAATAACCCCAATAACCACTAAGCGCGTGACTAATTTAATCACGATTGCGCTGTGGCACACCCCAACTCTTTCGCCAATTCATCCATTTGAATGAAGCGTTAATGATTCGTCGTGGCTCTCCCCTTTGCCCCTCGGGCCTTCATTGTTGTAAAATTATTCGCAATTACTTTATATGCACGAGTTACATGAAATTAACCGTTTCCCTGAACGCGTCCGTGTAAATTTCTTCCGGGCCCATAAGCATTTTCTGCTTCATTTTCCTTCCGGCACTCCCTCCCTCCGCCCCTCCCTTATTGCTATTACGATTATTATTACCGCGATCTTTTACTAAACTCTTCCTAATTCATAGGAATTAATTATGACTTCGGTATAAGAACACGTTCGCGGGTCATTTTTAATCTCGTGCGTGAGTGCATTGCTATTCTGCATTGAAAGTACGTAAAACATCATTGAGCTGCCGACGTATCACGGTAGTTTTTTTCCCGCCAGTACCATACGTCACGTGTTTTTTTTTTTTTTTTTTTTTTTTTGTTTATTTCCCTTGTACATTTTATAAAGATCCACGATGCAAAAGAGCTATTCGGATTTGCTGAAAGCCGATTAGAATATACGGTGCGATATATGTCCCTATCGGCTGTATCCTTAACTTTATCACGGAAAATTTCTGAACATATAATAACATGTATTCGTTCGGATGTGATATGAAAAAAAAAGGAACATTATTGCTACGAAACGGGAGAAGAAGAAAAGTCAAGACATGGCCACGTCAACATCAATATTAATATTTATTTTATTTTATTTTATTTTATTTTATTTTAAAGTGCCTCAAGCTGGCCACAAATTATTTATTGCCGTAATTAATGTGACTCAAGTGTCACACAACATTTTTATCGCTCTTGAAATGATAGTAAAATTGTTTAGGTTAAAAACAGATTCTATAAAATTCGTAATGTCACTATTATTTATAAATGTTCTTATTAATACGTGACTTTTGAATATATTATAACCTCCTTGAATATATTACAACAAGCCTTAAATTTTACATGAATGTATTCGATGATTCGCTTATCGCTCAATTGTTAATCAAAATTCCTTTTTATATTATATTTACACTAAATATTTATATAGTTTTAATAGAATTCCCGAAGCACATGCTGATTTATGGGACTCATTTATATAAAAACTAGGTAATATAATTCAAATAATAGATATAATAAATCAAAAGCATCTTATATTTTAAAGTGAAAAATGAGTGCATCATGGATTTTAATAAATTCATCAACTATAATATCAGATTACAGAGTAGATTCCTTATATTATATGATGAGCCGCGCAGAGCCAAAACTTTCTATATTTACAGGGTCGATAATAATCTGCGCTCATATTGCAAAAACATTTCTAATTTAAAAATAACGCACTACACGCTCAGCAGAGAATCAGATAGATTTCGTTCAAATCATTGTTGCCAATATCATCGTTTGTTCGCCGTTATTTTGCGATAAATTAAAGCATAATAATATGGAAATATATAAAGCCGAAAACATTATCGTATGATACATGCCAATTAATTATTCCGCTACTCCATTTCGTTGTAAATTAGGATTATAAAGAAGACAATATATATATATATATATATATATACATGAGCTAAAGTAAAATTAATCTTATTTACCTGTAAATTACAGAATAAAATAAACCGCAAATAAAAATCTAATATTGATTATTGATAGTTTCGACTTTAATTTTAACGTCAGTAATTTTAGCAAATGTAATTATGCGTATATTCAATTATCGTTAACGTAATTACAGTAAACAACAACGATGAAATTTTCTTTCGCAGTAAAAAGAAAATACTTTTCGATTAACGCCAGGTAAATTGAGATAAAATACTTCTTGCAAATTATTAAATCGAAACACTGTTATGGAAGGGATACATAACTTTTAGAAAAATTACCATTCATAATGAATTTATGTTTAAGCGGGAATGGCATTGCTTACTTATCAAATTTATACGATCACATAGTATAGTATGAGATTGTATCTACAAAATCTAAACAAGAAGAAATATGATTAAGTTCCAGTACAATTATATCATTTATTGACGTTATTCTATAAAAAAAAAAAAAAACAAAAAAAAAATGCAATCTAATAAGCGCAATTAAACAGGGGCTTTCGGAATTTGACCATAAATGAAATAATGCATGAAAATGGAAAAGCTGAGCGAAAAAGTACAAAGGAAAATAGTTTCATGAGAAGAGATGGGGAAAATGGTAAAGAATAAATGTGGAAAAGGAACGGGATAAGAACAGTCGGATATTCAATTGAGGCAACAAGAATTCAGAAACTTGATTTCTTGCACCATTTTACAGAAATGCGTAGGGCGAGCATGGATGGAATTATCTTCGGAAAATGTGAATATCGATATTAGCAGTAAGTAAAGAGCCATTCCTCGTGCCGTGCGAATGAAAAAGGGTATTCCGTAAACGAATTGAAAAATCTTGCATTATTTAAATAAATATGGAATTACATGAGGAGGATCTGGCACTTTTTAAACGTAATACGTGCTCTTCTGTCAATGGCTATTTCTATGTAAATATTTTAACAAAATTCTTAAAGTTATTATTAAGGTAAAGTTATGCTCGTCTTTTTTTAAGTTCAATTTACTTCAAACGATGTTTATATTATTATGAATACACAGAGTACGAAGGCAGCATCCGACTTTCCATAATACAGTAAATCGTAAATATTCCAATGTAACTGAGATTCGGTCATCTTCAAGACAAACAGAGAGAATAATTCAAATTCACTTTTTTCAAACTAAACGTGAAAATGATCGAGGAGACTATTTTTCCTATTTTTGGAATTCATTTTTACAGACAAGTTCCAGTATTATTAATAATTATGATGAAAAAGTCATTTTTTCAATATAAATAGTACGAAGTTTTCATACACTTATGCATTATCCTCGATACCGTTTAAGCAACATTATTTATAAGATTAGCATTTTTACTCTCAAGCCCAATACATATATACATATATATATATATATATATATATCGTTCGCGATAATACGAAACAAAAAACTAAGGCACTTTGACATTATTTAAGAAATTAACATATTTAATTTTAACATAAAACTCACTGTTTTTTTTTAACTTAAATCTTACTCTTTTGCTTAAAATGTATCTAATACACATCTAATATGGAACTTTATAATATCTTTTTGTTTCATATATTTAAAGTTAAGCCTTTGATAAAGTTGCTTCTTAATTAATTCATTAATTAACTAACGAATTGATAACCTTTATAATTAGTTTCTATTCAACTCCTGTGCACTGTTTTACATTCAAATTACACTGAAAGTGTTACATTATTACATTGGCTATTAGACAACTCCGAATATAAGTATACATTACATCAATTTCCAAGTAGACAAACATGATTTTTATTAGCCTAATGTTAACAATGAATATTAAGATCGACTATACTTTAGTACATGAATACATTTTAAGCTATGAAATTGTCAAATGTACACGTTTGGTCCAATAGTTGACGCAATTTATCTAATACAACATTTTGTTGAACAACATGTGAACGTTGTTCTCAAACGTATAGAAAAGATAATAGACTTGAATTGAATCAGATAATTATGTAATTAAAATCTATGTCACATATCAGCATGATGTCAATGCTATACAACAGAACAAGATAAATAGTTCCTTTATCATCTGTGGAGGTTATTGGGGGGATTTTCTTATAAGAAGCTAGAAAATTGTTGTAAAATTTAAGGTATTTTGTCATTTCGTTGTAGATAGATAAAAGTTTTTTTTCATTTCAATTATTTTTCTTTTTCATTCGCCTCTCATAAATACCAAGAACGATTGTCCCTTTACACTATTGTGCTTATCTGTACGCATACTTCAACTTCTTCAAGTTATTCAACAAATTAGCCAATTTATATCTTTATACCATTATAGAATTTATTATACGTCTCGTCTCATGCTTAAACATTTCCAAGGCCCATTGAGTTCCTTTTAGTTTTATAAACGCGGGATTTTATAACACAAGTATATAAATATATGTGATCGAGTTGAGTATTTGTAAAGATCCTGACTGTTACATGAAAAACGTAAGTTTGGATGATTTAAGTATAATAGTGTAGCTTGAGGCGTCTAGGCAAGCTCGATAATGCTGATGTGAAAAAGAAGTATTATCCGTAAATAAAAATTTCATCGCAGTTATTCGCTTTGGAATTCCTGTTGAAATTACAAATTGAAATTCTGACTTATTAAAATTGTATCAATATTGATCCTCGGAGGCAAGCTCGTTTAAGCAGAAAATTGAAAATAACAGGGAGTTTCGGAGTTTCTTAAATCTTGTATTAATCGTCGGACGGGGAAGGGATCATCGAGAATTAAAAATCCATCAATTTATATTTACAAAACATCTGAATTGCTTGCTGCAGCTGCTTTTAATATTCAATGGCAGTGAAAAAATTGCTATTATACCGGTACCGTAGCCGTTAAATAACGGAATAACGTAATCTTTGCATTGGAAGTCGTTGCGCAAGCTCGTCGAAAAGCTTCGATTCGCCTTTTTAAATAGATCCAGATGGATTTAACGTTGAAAATAATGGGATAAGTTTTTGTAATAAGAAAATGAAATAAGGTCATATCGTGAATCAGTCGCTTTGGATTTAAAGAAAAAAAGCAATCGCGAGCGAAAGAGGGAGGATGAGAACGAGTAAGGGTCGCGCAGCATTCGCGGGGGAAAGGGTAAGAAGATACGGTGCCGATGTCCCCGGCGATCGGAGCCGTCCTCTACTTATTGAAACCGCAATCAACGAAGCTGTGCTTCCCTCCCCGCCCACAGCACTCGCACCAATCGGACTCCTGGCGTCAGGAGGTAGCGCTCCTGCGTACCCAGAGGACGCGTCCGAAGCGCCTGTCTGTGCCCTCCGATTAAGGACGAGCGGGCGAGCACAGACAGGTATTGCTATAAGCATGTGTACAGGGCATAGATATAGTTTTCGTGACGGACTTTTTAAACGTTTACACGTTTCAGCAGATTAACCTTCCGTTCCAATACGTATCACTGACGTATCACTGACGTATCACTCAATATGGTTTTATGTATTATGTAAAAGTAATCGATTATCTTTACGATTGTCAAAACCCGTCTAATACACAACCATATACAATAAAACCTTTGTTCCCCCTACCCTCCCCACTCGCCGTCCGCAATAACGGGTTCCATTGGCTGTAAGCTGGCGAACTGAACAATCTGGAAATTATCAATTACGACATTATCGATGATTAACAGTGAACCGATTAATAAGAACATTTGTCTCCCCCCATTGTTGTATTATAAAATTGTTTCGGGAAGTCATCGAACTCCAGACTAATGTACGTTCAATGATAGTTCCAAACGTCAATCTCCATTATTACATTTACAGTAGCTTTGATCTTCTTACCGATTACTGAAATTAAATTGACTTTACTGCTTATAATTAATCTGAAAGTACATGGAAGCAATTGTTTACATTAAAATAATATGCTAATAAAAACACAAGTTAGTTTACCTTCTAGAGTTACTTACGTAATAGTCCGTACTTCGTATCGTAAACGTTTCGCTCATACATTATCTTGTAAACTATTTTCTGTTGAAATTCATAACATTAAAACGGTATTCAAGTTACCGAAAAAAAAACAAAAAATGACGCATTAAATATTAATTATATATATATATATTGGTATATTTATTATATATTGTTGATAAACAATTGCCTTAATGAGAAAAGAAGCCATTCGAATTGTTCGAAGCGCGTCTTATTACGTAAATACAATTGAGTTTAATACAAAACTTAAAATAAAATATGCGCGGCATAAATTTCAAAAAGAAATCTTCTTATATTTATTTAGTTTTATTGTATCGTAACAAAGAATGCGTAAATAGCCGTTCTCTGCAGGAAAAGATAAATAAAAAAATTAATGAAATGTAAGTACGTATGGTTTGCTTTGAAGTTGCAATACTAAAATTTTACCCATTTCAGAAAAGATTTAGGTCATAATAAACACTATTTTAGAATGACCGTTATAATACTGATCAATCGTAACCGTAAAATACCTAGAGTTTTTGTTATTGAGCGATTCGAGTGCTTTTTATTTTATAGTTACATTTGTCATATCAATAATGATATAATGCCCGAGATTTTTATTCTTATAAAATATTTTAATAATAAAATTAATTGTTCGCTTAGGGTCATACATTATCTTATAATTTCTGTCCTTGGGAAGGTATTAAAATGATAATAATAATAATAATAATAATATTAATATTATTGTTGTACAATTCCGTGGAAACAGCATTTTAATGTCCTTGATTTAGGTAAGCTTTTTCACTACCGAGATTTGAAGCTATTTGAAAGATATTAATGGAATAATAATGAATTTTAACGGTACTATGTATGCATATGTAATACAAGCAGAATAAATGTGTTCAATAAAAGCGTCCGAAATTCTTATTTATACTCTGGAAAGTCTGAAAAGTGATCTCGAAAAAGATATACGTATATACATGCGTATATATATATATATATACGTATACTTATACGGTCGTGTGCGTGTGCTCTTTCGAAAAGTCTAAAAAATACTACCCAAGTTTTCAAAAGTATCTTATACTTTGGAAATATTTCGTTCTTACAGATGCATTTGTATAATTAATTGTAGGCGAAGCAATAATAAATGGTTCGGCCAACAATTCAATGTACGTGCAGAGATATTTTTGATTCAAGCGATCGCGAATGATTAAATTGCGTTGAAATTGTAATTAAGCTTTTTCTCGGCCTTTTCGCTTTACATAAGTTTTAACGAAATATCAAGTGCAATGAAGATGCAGCGTAGATGCGCTGCATTGAACGTTTGGATCTTCATAACCTCAACAACTGGTCAACGGGTAACGACTGATTCTTATACATAAAATCCCTTATTCTTAAGTTAGCCTGTGGATAGCGTTTAATTATTAATATCTCAAAGACGTTTATACTGAAAAATATCCAACGATGATCTTCTAACCTCTTTCATGGGATCCTAGAGAATGAAGCGGCTGAATTAGCGGCCCTTCGTGACCCGATAGTCACGAAGGCGAGCAAGAAATTCGCCCGGATGGACTTTTAGGGGCCGCGTCGGTAGCGGCGGGTGGTGGTGGGCGGGTGGTAGCGGGTGGCGGTGGTGGTAGGCGGGGAGGGGCGCAGGGTAAGACGTACTCGGAGAAAAGAAAATCTTCTAGGATTGTGTAGCAACAACGGCCGCATTACTGCGTAATTCGCAATCAGCTAATACTGATATATTAGTGCTTAAAACTTCACATTCAATTCGTGAGCCAAGAAAGGATGCCGTCCATTTATCTTTATTTCTTCGCTAAGACCTTCTTCATCACTCCTCTATCCCCCCCCTTCCGCCGCCGCCCCCGCCGCCCCAGCCGCCAAAGCCACCCTTCACCTCCCTTCGTGCCCTTCTTACTTCAATCATTACCCTCCCGAGCCTCCATTACGCTTTTTTCTCGATGCGCCCTTTCGTTTTTCTACGGGATTTTCATATTAAGCATGAATAAGTACTTGATGATTTCACAATTTTTCTTGGAAAACAAGAAGCGCTCGAATCCACTTATACAAGAGCGGTCTTTCGATAAATCGTAGGCAGAATTTGAATTTTAAATTTTTCAAAACTCTCCCCACTAATTCCCAAAGCTCGTGCTTGTTTACGTATACCTGTATTAATTGTTAATTTTACAAGGCTCGCGTACTCGTTAATTTATAAGTTACGTTCGTTGGAGCTTAAGGAGAGCTTACGGCTATTCTCAACTTATTAAAAATAACTTTGCTTTCCATAGGTCCACGAAAATTTAGATATTTTTAAAAGATAATTTCTTATCGGTGGGACTGATTAGGCATACGCTGAAGTAAATTACGGTCTCCACATAATAAATAATGCAATTTCATCGTATGACTTGTAGTTGAATAATTTCAACGGAGCTCGAATTGTTGTTGTTAAATAATATTGGCTGCGTCGTTTCTCCCTTGTCCGGCGATCCTCTCGGATCCAATAAAATCGTAGCCTCTGATTCCCATTTGATTTTTAGATAAAGTCTTTAGAGGATATCGAGTGAACACGGATCCCGTTATACGAGTACAAATGAAATTACCCCAACGAGTCTAGAGTATTTAATTGCTAAAGTAATAGAGGAATGGAGCTGTGGTACCTCAAAGGTACCGGCCCTCGCACCCTGATAATAGTCCGAGAATAGAGGGGAAGGGGGGGGGCGAGCCTCCTCCTCCTCCTCCCTCCCTCCGACGCCCCGCCGAGACGCGGTCGCTAAGCCTCGGTAGCGAGCTTATTTTTAAATTGACTTGCCGACGAATGGGTTTATCGGGGTGCGCGGGATGATTGGTCGAGGCGCGTACGCGCATACCTCGAGCGCAGCCCCAATCATGGTGACTGACGCTCAGGACGTATCCGGTCCTCGTTACCGTATCGTTATTTTTATCGTATTTGCACTCGGCACCCCTCTCATTATATACAAAGAGCAGCACATCAGGTTACACGCGATAATGCGTATTCGGATCCTCGAATTATTTTAATCATTTTATATTTGTATTTACTAATCGGCTGCACCGGGGGAATAATCTCCTAGCCGAGCCTTTTTCATATCCCAACTTTTCCCACATTTCTTTTTATTCCGTACCTAATTTCACTTTCTAGTTAATCCGAAATCTTCGTACGGAAGCCTCCCTGTCACTCATTCGTAATATACTCCCATTTAAATATTAGAATTTTTGTATAACGTTGCAACATCCTCTTCCACTCTCATTACTCTCCGTTTGCAATTTAACATATTAACGTGCATTTGTAAGGGGCTCGTACGTGTACATGTACATCTCGCTTTTCCAAATCAAGGTTCCATTTAAGTGTAAACGTCCCACTTTCGCTCCTTAAGGGGATCGATTTTTTTTTTTTTTTTTTTTTTATTTTTTTTTATTTTATTCTACTGCACTTATGAATTTATAGGAAATTTTACGCCTCTTTGGCAAAAATATAAATCTTTTAGCAGGCTGAAATCCGACGATTACCTCGTCAGTGGCTTCACTTTACTGCAAAACGCATCAGAATATATATTCAATGTGATAAAATGCATGGGAAAAAATATTCCCTTATCCCTCATTTTATTTCCTTCGGCTATAATTCTAGATATATAATTTTCTTTGCCTCTGCACCGCCCCGCCCCAACGCTCTCCCATGTCTCTTACAACGGTGCTCCCCCCCCCTCTCCCTACTACTATTGTTGTTGTACTATTTCCCATCGCAGCCTTCCTCTCCTACGACTTTGCCGCTTTCGCTCCTATTACCCATTATAAAGCTCTGCTTTCTCGTCCTTTTCCTTCCCCTCCCAACCTCCCTCCCTCTTACCATCCCCACCCCAACACATACGTCACTCTTATCCTTTCGTGTACACGGTCGCGCATTCCTCCTCGGTGTCGTTACAACAATATCCGCTGCTTCGTGCCTTCAACTTTTGCCATTTCTACGTATCAGATGAAGGCTGTCGTTAATTAGTTATTCTAATTGCATCTGTCCTTATCTGGCATAAGTAAATCTCCCCGCGAAATACACATCACGCGATCAGTGAAGACGTTACGGTTGAACTCTAGCAGGCTAGAGGGCTGCGTGCTAATGGTATAAAAATGACTGGGTATTGACGCCTATAGAGCGAGGGGGCTGGTAGGCGGGGTGTGGACAGGCAAGAGGGGCTGTCATATAGTATGAAAGGAACGGGGAGGACGTGGGGATGACGTCGCGGGCTTGAAAAATTCTCTCTCGAGGGTTAGGTAAAGCTCGGTGCCGTCCAGTCGCGGTGGAATTGTGCGCAGCGGAAGCTCCGGGTCATTTGGGCCGAGACGGGCGGGAGGGGCGGGAGGTAGGGAAGCCAGACCGAAGGAAGTAACAACTTCATCGGCGTCCTCTTTTCTCGGCCAGGTTCTTTTGTTCCTAGCCAATTAGTAGCGCTAAAACAGCTTGACGCTCGAGGAGTGGAGCACTGCCAATCTTGAGAAGCTCCATTCTCTCCGAGTCCCGTCTGAGAGTCCCGTCCCCTCGCCCCGCACGAGGCAGTAGCCACCGCCACCGCCACCGCCACCGCCACCGCCTCCGCCGCCGTCGACAGCGTATACAGCGATTGGCACGACTCTGGATAAATAATCAAGGCTCCCATTCAAGCGATCATCCTTATTCTCCTCGTCGACGCCGGCTCTCCTGAGCCAGCCATACCTCAGGCACTTATTACGGGCACGAGTCTCGGACCAGAGTCACTGCGCTTTTGGGAAGAGAGAAAATTCTCCCTTTTACGGTGCGATCTTTCATGATAAAACTCAAGTCTTGCGATAAGTGCATTTTAAATCATCATTATTTGGTAATTTATCGTTTGCGGGGCTGTCCTTACATCGCGGCTCTCCGTACTTGTAATTACATTTTACATACAACATTTATAATTAACGTCTTCTATTACAGGGTTTCTCGATCTCGAAACGTTGGCATTGGCGTTTAATGTATTGGTCTTAATTAGGAACTTTGCCTCAATAGCTCAAGAGCATATAATTAACCCTCGTAGAAGATTATTAGCATTTAAGCATCGGAGCTAAGGGCTAAGCATTATTTATTATTCGTCTCAATTATCAATGATATTGCTATATATATGTATGCCATGCCAAGACCTACTCACGCTTATTCCCTTATTAATACGAGGGTTCGAGTTTTGCCGAGTAATTCCGAGCCACTTATTTTCCTTAAAAATTCTGGAACGGCCCAACTTGCCCGTTCTGCTGAGGCTATTTTCTATTTATGCGCAGGAATAGGTACAATTCACAGTTGAAACTAACTGCATGCCAGCTTGAAACAGCGGAGTCTGGACGGACAAATGCTAATATCTGACTTCCGGGGATAAAGTTGTCGAGATGAAAGAAAAGAGAAATTCGAATTCAGATGGATTAACCCAACTTTTAATTGCAAGAAAAGCATATATGGAAAGATAATAAATACTGTTTCGTTATTGCTTAAATATTTTCAGAGCGGAAGCTTTACTTCGACCTGCTTTGTGAATATACTTTCAAGAGAAAAGCTCGGTCCACTCGACTTTTGGCTGTTTTCAACGTCTTTCATCCACCCATCCTCCCACTCGCCACCTCCACCACCAACAACACTCGATGTCGCGCTCACGATCCACCATCCACCATCCACGACAACAATGACAATAATAATAATAATAATAATAATAATAATAACAACAACAATAACAATAATAACAATAATAGTAATAGTAATAGTAATAGTAATAGTAATAGTGATAAGAGTGGATGATATATTTTGAGAACGGATGCTTTTGTCTATTGAAAAATCATTCGTTTAATGATCAATAGATAGGAAATGGCATGTGTGACGGTGCAGGCCGTATTTCTCAGTATGTGAGTTCGACCCTATACGAACGTAACGATCCGTTACTACGTTACTCGAAAACGTTTCATTGCGGTAAAAATAAATGCCCCGCCCGTGATACAAATAATAATGATATAATTTATAATTCTCCGAAGCATGGGGGCGCGAGTTGAACGAAACTGACTTATACCGAGTGATTTTTTTATAATTACCGCTCCTCGGACTCGCCTATTTCTATATTTTCGAACGAGTAGGCGACTTTAAGTATCCGGTGCACCCACTTTTCGTCCTTGTCTCAACGCAAGTAATCCTTGGATTACATTATGTGCTATTTATTCACTATTAGCTTGGGCATGGAAATTAGTAATTTAATTATTGACGGCGTTGCTGACGCGATCCCTCGTCTATATATGCACGTTACGCACATCGAGCAAATCGCGGACACCGCACACGGCGGTCGAACTCATTTTAATTAAATATCTTATTTTCTGGATAACGTAACGTCATATGACGTAGCATTTTTCACGAATAAAGCAGTGTCAAAGAGTAAGGAGAGGGTGTTTGTAAGCTCGGCGAGCGAAGAGAAAATGAGTAAAATAACATTAAAATTATTCTTGACTCTTGCGTTGTAAAAACTTTAATAACGACGATAAAAGCGTTTAAGAACTCTCGAAACTCGAAAAACATGGACTTTACCGGTCGATGGGAAAGCGAAAGGGGTGGGGGGTGGTGCAGAGGGGGAGGAGAAGAAAAGTAAGAAAATGTGAAAAATGAAAAAGCGATCGCGGCTCTTATCCGAATCATTTATCCCGCGAATATGATTGCCAAGTATCAGCCAAGTATCGCTTCTTATCTACGCTTCTTACCCACGCAGGCTCCGAACGGGAATAATTAGAGCCACATTCCGAGTCAGGGACGATTTTTCTCTCTTCTTTATTTTTAATTCATTTCCTTGGATACGCGATCGGCGATCGAGCTCAACGTCCAGACCACACTCCAGACCTATACAGGCATACATTATTATATTTCTTATTGAACCTTTTCTCCTTCTCCTTAGCTTTGTAAAGGGATATTTCATGGAAAATTTTAAATTGCCAACGACTCCGATATTCCACTTTACTTCCTTTAATTTTCCTTTTCTTTTCATTTTCGCAGGGAAAAAAAAGTTTTAACGATACCAACGACGACGACGACGACGACGACGACGACAACAAAAACAAGCGGAGAAGGCAGAGGAGGCGTCCTCGAGGTCGTACGACGGACGGCTTCGTCGAACGCTAGATCGTAATCGGTAAAAGCCTGAAAATCCATAAAGGCTTGAGCTCGTTTGAAAAAGAATTTTCACAATCCTTTAACGCAAGGAGTGATATTCGCGTTCGGTCTCTTCAACGACACGGCGCGCGACTTCCTGCCTTTGCCCGACTCTGCCCCAGTCGGACTGAGCGAGCTTACTCGCCAGCAGTCTATTTCCGCGGGCGGACGGGTAAAGCTTACCGGCGATAGGCGGGGCAGGGACGGACTAGTTATGCTAGCGGGAAATTATTGGCTCTTTCGGTTGATGGATCTGCGGGAATTGGAGGCGATCGTGCAGACAATCCAAGCGCTGGGAAGCTGCACTGAAAATTCTCTTCCTGATCGTCCTCTGGTCATTTTTACCCATCCCCGATCTCGATCTCGGTCACATTCTACGAAAGGGAAGCATTCCATTTCCTCTAAATCTTAACGTATTTTATCACTTACCTATATACCTATCGACCTATATATCCATCTCCACGCCCGGGGAGAATCTTGATTTTTATCAAATCAATTACGAATAAGCTCCTCCGTTATTACATTTGTCAGAGCTAATGCCAATAATGATATTTAATTAATCGTTGAGCTCTCTCTCTCTCTCTCTCTCTCTCTCTCTCTCTCTCTCTCTCTATCCCCCTCACCCAGCCTTCGTCGTTACGTACACTCGTCGAGTACGAATACATCCGCGCGGGGTATTTGTGCCAATGTATTAATTACACCTACACCCACGTTAGACTTAATGTACTTTTATAAAAAAAATTTATTCGTGAAACGTCGATTGCCAAACTGAAATTAGTTTAGCCTGTGATACGTGGGATATGTAAACTAGGAAACTCAACTGAGAACTTAAAGATTTATTATTCATAATAGTCGGCGTTTACATACTCGCGCCCATTTAATGTTCCTTGCAAATCTATTTGCATTGGCTAATTGCCTTGAACATCTATTGCGAAAGGGTAATATTTACTTTGTACTCTAATTTAATTTTTCCCCTAATTTGTCGGAATTCGAGCCTGACAAATACAGTTGAACGTCTTAAGAATCGCCGTCAACGTCGGGCTAAACGGTCACAGCGTCTGCCTGTGGATATAATTAACCGAAAGCGTACGAGTCCCCGGCATGAATCTCCGGGGATGCCTGGGAATGGGCTGGGAATGGGCTGGGAATGGGCTGGGAAAAGTTAATAAGGGGCTTACGCGTACTTGTAAACTTTCGAGAAAGCTAAGGAATTATATAGATAATATGTGGCGGACAGTACCTCTTCAAAATTTATATACTCCAGGCATACAATACTGTTTGTTTACGAGGCTTCTACCTACAATATACTCTAAAGAAATATCCTTGAATATTGACTCGTTAGGGCAATTGGCCGGAATATCTCGGACTCGGTACCCTTGGCCAGCGACGGTCCAGGACGTCTCGGGACGATTTCTAATACCAACGGGGATCGACAACTCATTTCTACTATCTAATTCAATAGGCAACCTCTGCTACGATATATTTGACAATTATTCTATGCTTTCACTGTGCAGGCTTCCTTCGATCATAATTTTTAAAAAGACGAAGATCATTTCATATAAACGAAGCATACACGTATGCGTGCGTAAGGGCGTAGGGAATAATACGTCTTTGGACGTCATTGTTGTTTGAAAAAAGTCTGATCTTGTTTGAGAGTACCGTCGATCGGTACTGAATATTTACAACCTTGAATATCTTGTCCCCGAGCCAGAGATTTTATAATATTCTTTTTATGCTTGTATTGAGTCAATTATTGCGTAGGAGGTTTCTTCGATTTCTTTGTGAACCAAGAACCAAGAACAGTTGACGGAAATATGAAAATGCAAATAATCCTTGCCGATTCGCTTATTAAACATCCCGATTTATTCGCCAAGTTCTTCTACTCCCTGCTCTTCTCGTTCGGATTCGTACTCGCGGAGGTATTTCCTTCCTTCTTCTTCTCCTTCTTCTTCTCTTCCCTCATCTGAATCACCTGTACTCCGGAGCTTAAGTTTAAGGGCTCCGTCTACGCGTGTAGTTTAAAGAGAAAAGCAAAAGAATAACAACAATAATAATAATAATAATAATAACGGCAATAATAAAAGTTATACGCAGAGAGGTGAATATAAGGCCAAGGAAATTAAATATTTTTATAGAAATTTCATTTCTCTCTCTCTCCCTCTCTCTCGTTTGCGGCACCTTTTTACTCCATTTTCTTTGCTTTGAACTTTTTCTTCCCAGCTAACGCTTCCTACGTAGTGCATCCGCGTCTCGCTACTCTGCGTATCTTTGTCACGTACCCCCTCCTTCCTCACCCTTTCTATTTCTCAGTCTCAGTAAAAGTACCTTAGAATCTCAATCTGACAAAGATGAATGCGTTATTTAGCCCAGCAAAATCGTGGTATCCTGACGCCAAATAAGCCACGAAAATGATTGATTGTTGCAGGACACGTGATTCTCTCTCTCTCTCTCTCTCTCTCTCTCTCTCTATCTATCTATCTATCTCTCTCTCTCTCTCTCGGTCCGCTGATCCGAGTATCAGTTGTCCCACACGACGATCCCACGGCTCTTTTTCTATATCCATTTAACCCTCTCCACATAATTTCTTTCCTTGTCCCACTGCACACTTCGCCCTCCACTTACTCGCTCTTACGATTACTTTTTTCTTATTGCTCTGCAGCTGTGTCTCTCTTACCATTTCTGATACAGTCCTGGCCATTATTTCCCAAAGCCGAAATATCTATTGTTCTCTTTACTTCGCCAATTGGCAGTACGGCAGATACACAAGTACTATTATTACTATGGAAACAGATATACTTTTTTCTCCGGCTGTATTTTTTAAAAATATTTTACTTCCTTTCCTGCAGCTTTTCATTTTTTTTCTTTCTTGTTTTCGATTTTTTTGCTTTTCTTCTTTTTTTCCCCCCGTTCTTGTTCCGTTTTTGTTACTTCCCAGCTCAAGTCGTAAATATATTTATTGTCTTTTCACTGATCATGGATTGATTTTCTCTACAACGCGATAGCTTATCTATTTTAGTTCTGCAGAAACAGAGCAAAAGAGAGCGTAGAGGAAACATTTTCTACGTTGCCCCCACTCATTCCAATAGTCTGCCTGTGAATGAAATTAAGTTACAATGCAATAGATTTTAAATTGAAGATTCTGTCACTGGTTTTACCTTTTTTGCGCTCTCTTTCAAAATTTTTTTTTTTTTTTTTTATTTTCTTTTTGGTCGTCATTCGGCTTCGTTTTCGAATTGTCGAAATTCATTTTATTAAAGTAACTGACTGACTGACATACGCGCTTTCGCTACTTTTAATTATTTTCATGCATAGAACGACAGCGTAGTTTCAAAAGCGTATTTCATCATGTTGTTAAAAGGCGTTACTTGAATTTCGTCTTCCGCTTAAAATGTCATTGACAATAAATTTCTTGTACTTAAACAAGACGCATTGAGCTATTGACACTAAATATCAATAACATATGTATATATATATATATATATAATTGTTTAGCTCTTTTTTATGTCTTAATTCGATTGTTTTGCACATTGAACTTGAGTATGCGTAATTGCTCTGAAATATTCCTTAATTAAATTAATTTCCAGCTACGCAAAATGTTTGACCATATATATTATTATTTGACTATTAATTTATATAATTGATTGCATAACTTTAATATTACAGAGAAACTTTTAAATAAATATTGAAAGCAATATTGATTTAAATATCAGTTTGTATTCAGTGATTCAAATAAAAGGGCTGAATTTAATTTATTTGTAAATGTTTAAATTATTTTAAATTTTGGAAACGGAAATTTTCGCTTGTATTATTAAATAAATTAATGTTTTCGTCGGTATTTATGATTATTATAAAATTTAAAGTAAAGCGGTAAAAAAAAAAAAAAAAAATTGACGGCTTGAAACACTTTATTCATTACTCGTTAGCTTTCCTTTATGAACTACGTGAATTTCGTAATGAAATTTCGTATCCAATAAAAACTTTTTTATTCCTATAATGCAATGCCATTATCGTATAATTAGAATATTGGATAAACGTGTGGTAGTACACGAGCGTGCACAAGACGTGTTTTAAAATGTAACTCCAAAGTAATTGAGGTTTTCCATTAAAACTAAACAATATTATCATTACCAATGCCGAATATCAAGTAATTAATGCTGCAATTATTATAGTTTATAAAACATTTTATTATCAATAGCTGCAAAGCCGTGTTAATCGGCATTTTACTGTCTATGCATTTTTTCCCTCTTTAAGCATAAAAGCGAGTTTGCTTCTAAAATTGTCTATTCGTATTTGATTGTTCAAACGATCGGAGTTCAAACGAGTTTCCCCGAATACTCACGAATACATTCTGGTAGCTCTTTTCCAGTAATTTTCGATATACTATTGAGGATGTATTGTGACATGATAAGTCGGCGAGCCTCCTTACTTCATATTATCAAGTATAATAAAGTACTCTTTAGGTAGACTTTGATAGAGCCAAGAGTAACTTTAAGAAAATAAGAAAAGATTACATTATTCGGATTTAGCGTTCAGCTTTATTTGTCTTATACTTATGACGTGACTATCAGTATCCATTTATGCGGTGCTCGATGTATTATTGTCATAAATCAGAACATTACAAGTGACAGGACAACGTTCTCTTAATATTCCTACGTATTGGATGCAAAAGAAAAACAGATTTTGAAATCTGTGAGACAATATTTTCAATCTCGTCTCTAAGCGCTGCTAAATAACACGCGTTTATCGTATGCTTTATGCACCATTGATTCAATCAATTACTGAAATTCTTTAATCATTCTGGACATTAGTAATCGCGTTCACGTCGAACCATCGGATATTTACGTGTACAGCGTTCAGCTTTTTCCTCTATTACATCCTGTATTATATGTAATTTGATCGAAACTCGTTAGTTTTACGATACGTGTTCAATAGATTCCATCTCTTTGAATGCATTAAAAAAATTCTTTGGATGTTCATTCAAATTCATAAAGTTGAGTTATGAATTTGAGGTACTGACGGTCAAAAAGATCGTCGATCCAATAAGGAGTTTTTTTTTGTTTTTTTTTTTCAAGCATTTAATTTATTTCCTTATAATGTCGATGTATTTGTTACATAATACGGTGATTTTATCTCTTTTTATTCCGTAAATAAATTTTACAAACGATCGAATGAAATTTTAAATGGAAACGTAGTTGTGGAAACGATGTTTTGGGTGGGAAAAATTAAGAATTAATAAATACATTGATTTTAATCGCGTTAAGCGAATAGCTAATCAGCCCCGAAGGAAGATAATGCAATTTTATTCCCGATTTATTGTGATCATTGTGATTATAAATCAGATTGTTATGGATTTTCGTAGGAATCGTCGCCGATTTCCAGGCCTTTCTTCTTATTCAAGTAAAAATGTTTATTTTCACGCTCGTTAATTAAATTTATTCCCATATTATCAGGCTAATTAATCCGCTTGCAAATAAGTTCCGTACATGATCTACATGTAACGCACACTCGCGAACGTGTGCGATTGGACTTATAATCGCGGCGTACCAGGCCACACGTACGCGCACAGCGTATACTTAAAGATTAAATATAAATTATACATTTAATTTTAATTTCATAGATTGCATTCATGCTTTACATGAGTAAATATTCTAGTTATCGGGAAATTAATAATCGCGTTGCTTAGGAGATCGATCACGGGAACGGATTGAAATAATCAGTCTCGAAGGGTAGAATGTTTCACTTGAAATTTTAAACCTTCTCCTAAATACTAGAGCTAATTATAGGAATTGCAAGTAAATTATATTGCATAAGGCAGCGCGGGAGAATAATATAGAAAACCCAGAAAGCCCGTGCGTATAATCTGACAGAATTTACTGTATTCGGGGGTAGATCCGGTAAAAGTAAAGCGCAATCGAAAAGGGATGTCGAATAAAACGTTGGAGCGTCTCGGTCTCGGGAGTTGCCGGAGTTGCCAGCTAAACTCCTAGGGATTAAGTATCCGCCTCGGTCACGGCTGGCTACTTCTCTTGCTCTTTTAATTGTATCCTCGGGCACGAGCTGCTCGATAAAGATCGTTAAGGCGACTTTAGAAAACTTGCCGTTAGAATGCACACGCACTCGGTCACCTGGTCTGTGTCGCGACCCCATCCCCCTCGTGGCCGCCGTGCTCGACGACGTGTTGACATGCAGTGCCGCATTATTATTTGACAGGTCAATTTCGCAGTTTTAACATTTATTCTTAGATTATTATATAAATTTACATCAGCTTGCCGGATCTTCTCTTAATGTATTATTCACGCCCCCCCCGCACATACCGCGCGGCGTAATACTTCTTTGAAGAAGAAGAAGAAGAAGAAGCAGAAAACGTGTATAATGTTGATATATAAGTATATGTATATAGATATGTGCGCGGGTGTTGGTGCGCGTGTGAGGAAAATGGAAGGATATTTCCAGAGTATTGAAATTGGGTATCGCGACTGTATAATACCTCTCCTCCTCTTTCTCTTTAATAGCGACTCCGAATATTCTCGAAGGACGGCAGAAGAACGAAAAAGGGGAACGCCCGAGCAATTAAAAATTCGCATTCCTCGAGATATGCGCGAGCGGAGAATCATTTTTATTGCTCATTCAGCAGCTCGAGAACGAGAGAGCGAATGGAAAAATGATAGAGGAAACGAGTTGACAGCCTCGATGCAAAAAAGTAGGTCGGCATAGTATGCCACCCTCTCGACAGCTACAGATCGAAAGATCATTAATCTCTCAGGGAACATAAACGCGCATAAAGCCTTATATCTATCGTCGCAATTCTCTTTACATTCTCCCTCTCTGTCTTTCTTTCGAGGATTTCTCCTCCAACTTCTCCTCCATCTCTAATACATTCCTTCTCCCTTTCCTTTTACTTATTCTCATTCCCATTTTTCCTTTGCAATCCAATATTAATCCTGCAAAGATTTCCTTCTCGAGCTTTCGGCCGCAGTTCATATCATTTACCGATTCCATTTCCTTCTTCCGGGGACGTGTAAACGTGTAAACAAAACGTCCCTTCCCCTACGGGATTTCTGGCGCCTTTTTATAGCCATTAAGTTTGCATCTCTCACACCTCTCGCACCTCTCACATGTACCTCGGCCCAATAAATTACGTATCATTAATTATTAGCGCAAAGGTCTGCGCCACTGATCAGATAAATACTCTTATTTATTACGAATATAAATCTAATGGCCTTGCCGCTATCGAATTACATAGAAACGTCATTACATTAACAAATTATTGTCATTCTCCAAGTCATTCTCAGTTCGGAACGATTTTTATTCCCAAATAAGCTTCAATAAATAATCCCTCCTAGTTGTATAAACAAAGAGATTTTTAATCTCTAAGGTGGATTCTGTTTGAAAATGCGATATTTACACTCAATAGTGAAATTAAACAAATAGTAAAATATATATATATATATGTATACACGTGTATAAAACTATCGGGAATGTAACTAAAGTGATTGGAATTTTTTCATTCGGCAGTTATAAAATATCGGAACGTTGAAAATAGATTTAGGAGAATCTATGATTACTTTTTGATGTATTGACTTGTAAAAAGTAATATTCCATCAGTTTTACACTTTTTGTTAAGCGTCTTATGAAGTATTTCGAGATTAAAATTCAATTCATACATGACCTTTACATACCAACATAAATTACATATTCCATAAATTTTTTGACACCTACTGAATTTATTCACCCCCAAAGTATAGTCGCATAGCTAAAAATACATTTAATAACAAGTCTAGATCGCAATATCAGAGCGTCCGGATTTTCAAGGGGATATTTACCATTTCTGTATTTCATTAACTAACATTCATAATAATAATAACAATAACAGGCGAGCCGCGCCATGCGGAAAATGCAATTTTTTAATTATTATACTTCCTTCGTGAGCCTCGTTTAAATGAGATGTCGTCTGAACGTCATTATTATTGTTAGGCGGTGACATCCGCGAAAGATGTAATTATTGCGTATAATGAATATCCGGACTCGTTACGAGGAAAAAACGGTAAAGAAAGAAACGTATTCGAATCTACATCGTGTCGAATGAACAATTACACGCGCAGTTAGTAAAAAAGAGAAAGAGTCGGAAGAATTAATCGTATTTTCCCTTTATCAATTACAGATTATACAAATACGAACAATAGAGCCTAAATTTGTTTATTGCCAATTTAAGATAAGCTCTATTATGTTTAAATGCAACGGTCGCCCAGTGAATTTACGGGGAATAATGAAGAAATCGATTATCTCATTGACCCGGGACTTCATTAAGCTTTGTAAACTGCGCATGGAATGCGATGGACATGAAATGAAAATTTTGCAAATTTAAACTTGTCAGTTTCAGACTGATTTTTCTGCAATCCCATTGTCATTTAAGACCAATCGCTCCACAAAAAGACAACAATCGCAATCGTCCGTTCTTATCATTGAAAATAATTAATGCGCTGTATAGATTTTAATGCAGGCAATAAAAAAAGTTAGGCAAATTCGATTAATTAATCCGTAGAATTTAATGAATTAAGGGACAGAAAGGCAGTTGCAGTTGTCAATATAAAAAAATATTTGTTTTCGACTTATCTTACCTCGGATTAAAGTTGATAAGCGATTTTCTCAAACTTTTCATTCGCAAAATGACAAGAGCTTTCCATGCAAAAACATTTGAATGAGTTTTTTACGTCCCGGTTTGAAAAATCATGCTTGACAATAGGATTTTCATATAATTTACAGATGGTAGGATAAAGTAAATTGACCGATTGATAATTTATCCTTTCACTTATGAAATGCATTACACTTCATTTTAATCCCATATTTCCGACCAAACCTCACGAGCCGTAACTTATACCTTTTTAATTACACCTACTACACATAAAATATTACATCCCACCTGTACTTTTTTTGTTTTTCTATTCATCATTAGACTTCACTCGTTTTACGCCAACATCATATTTTTTTAATGAATGTACACTACAGAAGTAAATGATATAATTAAAACTATGTCTGAATGCAGCGAGATCGATCATGACAATCTCAAGTATCTCTGAGCCTTCAATTAAAAAGGATTAAATTGAATAATGGTATTTCGTAAACTACTGTAAATTACTGAGAAAGTAGTATCCACTTCTCTTTAAAAGTAAGTATAAATCTTAGTTGCGATTGGAAATTAAATATAATATCAATTAAAATCAAATCTAAATCGTAATTTCATATTATGACTTATAGTTCAACAACTATCGGATCTATAACTTTGGTATTTATTTAGATGCGTATAAAAACGTATTAATAATGAATAATAAATAATGAATAATAAATAATGCATAATAAATATTAAAAAATAAATAATAAATAATAAATAATAAATAATAAATAATAAATAATAAATAATAAATAATAAATATTAAAAAATGAATAATAAATAATAAATAATAAATAATAAATAGTAAATAATAAATAATACATAATAAATAATAAATAACAATAGCAACAACAGCAACAACAGCAACAACAACAACAACAACAACAATAACGTCATTTGTTTACGCGCTATAATTTATTGATTAATTCTTACGGAGAGTATGCGTTCGACAGCCATAAAAGTTATAAATAATATTGAAACAATGCTTTCAGCGTTCGTAAATGATTTTATTTTCGCAAAGTATCTCTTGTAAAGCATATAAAATCTTTCAATTTGAATAAAATATGAATTACGGAATACCAATATTTTATTAGAGTATAAAATTTGAAATGAAAATTTAAATTCCTTATTTGCCGGCAAAGAGTAACATATTTAAATGGAAAAGCATAATGAAAACCTCGGAAATAAATCCGATTAATTAAATGCGCGGCTGGCTGACTCCTGCATACGTACATATGCACTATCTCTCTCTCTCTCTCTCTCTCTCTCTCTCTCTACACACACACACACACACATATATATATATATATATATACGTATGTATATTATTAAAAATCTTTAGTATTGACTCGACATGTCTACTAATCACAATTACGCATAATTATATAGGTTCGACGTAGGTGTAAACGTGGATATCAATGTCCACGTTGATTTCAGCATCAATTAAAATTAAAAAACGTTCGCTCGAGAAGTTTGCTTTTTTCAATCCCTCCATCCAATCTCGTTCGCGACAATACCTTCCTTTTTTAATTTCTCTCTCTCTCTCTCTCTCTCTCTCTCTCTCTCTCTCTCTATCACTCACTCTCTCACTCTCTCACCTCACTCTTTTGCAGGCGACGAGGAAAATGGCGCAAAGCGAAACTTGGGGCGTCGAGCAGGCGAGAGGGGCGAACGGGAGGGAGGGAGGGAGGAAGGGAGGGCTCCGCCGACGATCGGGATTCGCTTTTCAGTGACGCGCCCTATGTACGAATAATTTACATAGTAATGAGTATCGGGATTGGCTTTGCTCCGGGTGAAATCAGGCCGTCGCAGCCGTCCTTGTCAGCGTCCTCGGTCCCGTCATTGTTTCCTACACGAATGCACGCCCAGATGAACGCCCGTGTTCCAGCCACGAGTGGTAAGTTGCTAAAGCTGTCGCGCGGATATACGCGCTTTTTCCGGGAGCAAACGCCGCATTCGCGAAACGGCAAAAAGTTAAGCGTCCGTCGTACTGACTGGCGGGGACGGGGACGGGGACGGGGACGGGGACTGGTGTAGAGCGGTGTCGGGTCGGTCTGGGGGAGGGTGAGGCTGCGGGGGACAGAAGGCGAATTTCAAAAGTCGAACCTGTCGAGCCGCGTACACGGCGACCAAACAAGGAACAAGAAAGCCGCCCGCGCCCCACCCCCTCTGTAAATCGAGCCCCCTCCTCGAGAGACGATCCCCGATCCCCCATCCCCGATCCCCCATCTCCGATCCCCCGATCCCCGATCCCCGATCCCCGCACGTCTCCGCGCGCACCCCTCCACTCCCCCCCGAACCACCTCCCGCGTCTTCTATTTTTTTCTCTCCTTCATTTATTAAACTTTTCCATCCTCGCGTTTTTGGCTTTGTTCTGTAAGCTTCGCTGGAGCGCAATGCTGAGCTATCGGTTTCCCTCTTTCGCGAACCAACGTGTGGACATCAAAATTTTTGCCTCAATTTTTACCTCGCCGCTGCTTATACGTGACTTTCGCTCGGATTATTTTTATTAAATTTCACGTCGGATTCAAAAGTGAGCATCGGGGGGTGGGGGGGGGGGAGGAGGTCATAGAGTAGTGACAAGTATGGATGGTCGCCGACAATTTCACTCATATTCTGCATTTTTCTAAAACTTTTAATATTCTTAGGGCTGAGCTCGGCTCAGTTCAGCTCCGCTCAACGATTTATAATGCATTTTTATTCTGAAATCGCACTACTTGCATCATCCCATAACATTCAATAATAATTAGAAATTATTTGTATGCCGCTGAGCCCCAATAACCTTCGTAGTCCTCAAGTGAAAACTTTACTTCTCTACGAATAATTCCGAGTGTATTCCGACATTGGAATACACTTAAGCGCTTAAATATTAATGATCAGAATACAACGATCTTAGCTTACTCAAACTTTAGATTTTTATTTATTTATTTATTTATTTTTTTGTCTTCTTTTTTAACGAGCAGACGAGCGGAATAGGCGCAACGAGTATTACGTAAACTTGTAATACATATTAAATAAGAAATAGTTATGAAGTTTTGGAAACTGATTGAATTGTTTATTGGTGACGATTACAATGTCTGGCGAGTAGGAATGTGCGAGAGGAGGACATCAGAGGAAGGCAACGAAGGCTAAGGATAAATGAATGAATGGGTGGATGAATGAGGGCGGATGGATGGATGGATGGATGGATGGATGAGTGGGTGGGTGGGTGGAGGGGGCGTCGGTAGGATTTTTAATTTTCTTATCTCGGCTCGGGAACGGCAGCCGTCCTATAGAGTGGAGAGAGCTCAGAAGGCTCGAATACGAGGCGCTAAACAAATTTAAAAGTAATCGCGCAAAGTCTCTTATCGAGAAAGGAAGACTGACTCGTCGTCCTCTTCTTCTTCTTCTTCTTCTTCTTCTTCTTCTTCTTCTTCTTCTTCTTCTTCTGGGGTTTCGTCGCAGCGCCGCAAAAAGCCAAAAGAAAGGAGGGCCGAACAGCCGGGGAGGGAGCCATAAAAGAAAGAACTTGATAGTAGCTAGACGCAAGGAGTGGCGGGTAGCGGACACCGGCGAGGGCACAGGGGCAGAGGGCCAAGTAGAGGAAGTTGGGGTGGAGGGGGAGGGGGAGGGGAGTGACGGCGGAACGAAGGAAAACCGGCTCGCGAAACTAACTGCATTTCGATTGTCGGAGGGGCGAGATAACATTTTGCCGAACCTTTTGAGGTTCCAATCGTTAATTCGATGAGTATTGTTGGCCAACTGCCGAACGCACCTCTACCCCCTCCCCCCACTCAGGGTAATACAATTTCACACTGATTTCATTGCGAGCCAGCCTTCCGCCCCTCCACTCCAAGATCTCACTCGGATCTTGCATCTCCTGGCCTTCATCGTAATAATTATTCCCCGTAGCCGCCGATTTATCGAAATCGAAAAATCACCTCCTCCCCCCTCCTACTACTTTCCTTTTACTTTCCCTTAAGAGTGGTACATTGATTATCCTAATTAGCAGCGAAACAGGCGAAGGAGGAGCTTTGTAAACGTGTAAGGAATTCCACTGATTAAAGAGTTAATTATCGGTGCTACGATATTTTACACGCAATTTGTTAAGTCTTGCAATTAAGCAGACATAAGAATAGCGATTCCAGTAGCGATTCCATTAGCCATTCAATACTTACGGATGAGCCCCAAGAAGAGGATATAAAGTTTCGTAGGGCCGATTGAATTAACATCATTAAGACCGACTGCAAACCAACTGCAAATCAACTGCAAACCAACTGCAAACCAACTGCAAACCAACTGCAAACCAACTGCAAGGCAGATGCAAGCCAGATGCAAGCAAGCCAGATGCAAGATGCTCTAATGAGATTAGTCAAATACAAAAGTCATGAGATATGGGGTATTTAATAATATCATATAACGTATATGGCATATTCAATTACTAATTAGCCGGGCATATCTCCTCAAGGATATATCAAATTCCGCTAAAATATCTAGTCTTATAGCTGGAGAAACAATTAAAGAAAATTGAAGAGCCTCGTTAGGTGGATTTTTTAGGTTAGTATTTCCCTTTCGTGGCTCTTTACCTCGTTACCCATAATCAATAGGGAAATAGTTAGGTCGTTGGTAAAAACGACAACATTTTCATAGGATATTTTTATTGTCTTACGTGTTTCGTTTGAGTATGAGAAAGAGAAGAAAAAAAACTCCGAACCGCATAACGGATGTGTTATTGTAATGTTATTCTTATGACTTATTCGGTAAGCAATGACATTGGCCTATAAATCAGACTTCGAATTAGAGAACTGAGACAAAGATATACGCTTTAACTTTTTTTTTCTCTCACCTTCGACTTTCGTTATTACAATTTACTTGACTTATCCCCGTTCGCAGGAGTTGGGCCGGTATATAAAATATCTGCGGCGGAATCAGGGCAGAAACTTATCTACACGTACGATTTAAAAGAAAGAGTTTATATCGATACATCAATACATAGTGAATAAAGCGCGGGAGTGAAATAAGTGAATAATTAAATTCTGTCGGGCTTCTGTCTGAAATGCTGCAGCTCGAATGCTATCGTTATTCGAGGGTGTTTATATGAGTATAGGTATTGGATCGAGTAGTCGGGGAGATTGATCGGCGGCATATCGATCCCAGAGCGCAGAGTCGAGCCTGCGTTTTACTATCGAATCTCAAAGTATAAACCAATACGTATCGAGCGGATAGAATATTATTACAATGGGCTTCTCTTCCTCCCTATTTTCCTAATAAGCTCATGTAGCGGAGCGGGAGGAGGGGCTGCTGCTTCTCCAAAGTCAAATGAAAATATTCCGATAGCCTCGACCGGCAGAGTAAATGATTTATGCATTGGAGAGAGCCGAGCCTTCGCTCTCAATGGCTCCGAACACAAAATTCCCAACAATGCAATCTATAAATTGTTAACGAACTATTATAATACCGAGATAATAAGTTTCGCAAATGTAACGTGTGTAGAGTGACGGGGAAGTAACCCCAATAAGCACATTACGACTTTTTTTTTTTTTGACGATGAATCTTCCGCCTTGGAATTTCATTTAATTTTACGCCCGAAAGAAAAAGCGTATCGGCAAATAATTAAATAATTCATCGGCACGGGTCGTCCTGGCTGACTCGAGCTCGTTAGCCTTTTTATTTATTTATTTATTTATTTATTTATTTTTTTTTTTTTTTGTTAAAGCCTCCCTGCTCGCCGATGGACGACGTTTCACTAAAATTGAATTTTAGTCTGTAAATTATTATACAGAAGGTGCCGCTGCGGCCCTACATCTTTTTAATTGTTTGAGCGCTGAGTGCGTTTTCAAGCTTTCCCACGGCTGCGCGTCGCTACATATCCATTACTTTGCTTTAGAAGCTCTAGGTGTCGCGCTTTTTGTAATTGCTCCAGCTCCCGTCCGAATTAATTAAATCATTACCCGACATTTATAATTCTACGTTGAGCCGCTAAAAGTTTAACCGCTGGATTAATGATACGATGCCGTCCACTAATTAACATAAAGTTTATAAAGCATTTGCTGACTGGATTTTTCTACGGATGCAGAGCTAACCCCGCTCTAGCCGGTTTCATATAAAATTCCGTACTTCCAGCCATGGTGAATATTAATACCACTTGTTTATAATTTGATTTATTATAATTAAGTGGCTTTTGGATTGTGCTGATTCGTCCATGACGATTATGACGAGTCGGATACAGCGAGAGAGAGAGAGAGAGAGAGAGAGAGAGAGAGAGAGACAGAGAGAGTGGCGGGAGGAGGAGGGGGTAGTGGATACGTATCGGGTAGGGGGAAGGGGTGTGATTTAGGTTATGGAGAATCCGTTTAGGTTTGCAGGGTACTTTGGCTCGAGAAGGGCCGGGTAATAATTCCCAATGAAATCCGCGACTCCGTGTTAATCGACAGGTGCATCGAATGGCCATCTCATCCCCGTGGCCTCTGCGTATCTTCGCAAATCGTCGCAAATGTAATACGAAAAACGTTACCGACAACTTTAGACCCCTTAACAATCGGAAATTAACTCGTCGACGGAATTAAGTCACGGGGCTCCGTGCATCGCAGCAGAGCCCTTCGATAATTTAATCTCCTCCGGCTTCGTAACCCGAATTCGCACGATATCACGGGGCCATCTTACGAGGGCACCGTACGCGGGCACCGTACGCGAACGAAAACTGCCGACGGCGTTCATCCGAAGCGAGCCTGCGACTTTATCGTCGTTATAAGGGCCCCTTAACCTGCCTGGCTAATATTTCGGGGCTTAGTTTCGGTAGAAGCGCGAGATCGCGCGGTCAATTTAACAATCGAAAGTTTACGAAAATCAAAAACTACGGGAGCGCGCACGCGCGCTACAAGCTGGAGCGGCCGCTGTTGCTTAATAAGACTCTTTAGTAGACGTATATAGCGTTTGAATGGGGGGGTTCGGTGATGGGCACGAGTTGTTAACGCTAATGTCATACAAATGAAGCTCTCGGCTCACGGCTCACGGCTCACGGCTCTCGGTTCTAAGCATTTCCGTAATTCTCCGCTCAGATATTTCTGCCAGTGAAGTATAATGGTAAGAAGACTAGACTAGCCATCAGCAACAAATGCTGCTTGCTTCCTCGACTGTAATTCAACCACGTTGCTCGTACATGTTATTCGTGCCGATTTCATTATTCTTGCATTGTCAGCTGCTTGCTTGACTTGTTTTCAGTGGGCGAGCTTCTCATCCAGTACCACCCACGACGAATCCTTCCAAGAGTTACAATTCCCAAGCGAAAACTCTCTCTCCTCTCTCTCTCTCTCTCTCTCTCTCTCTCTCTCTCTCTCTCTCTCTCCCTCGCTCTCGCTCTCGCTCTCTATCTCTCTCTCTATCTCTCCCTGTCATACTCAAAGCCTCTTTTATTTTTATTTATCTTCGCCCTCTTTATATTATTATCGTTTATATTAAATTCATCATTCGTCTATATGTATATTAATTATATTTAACGGAAATTTAATATGACATTTTCAGTGAGAAATGCTCTTCTATGTACAAAACTCACGTCGGAAGTTCATAGTTTTTGCTATGCTTCCTTCATTGAAAATATTCTTCAATTATATACATAAAGGACACATGTTTTATGTCTTTCGTTCCACTTTCAATTAATACATTTTGAAAGAAGCACTTCTCCTTCCCAAAGATTTATTTTACTCTTTCGCTTTAAAATCGTATGTGCGATATCTTTTATGCGACGTCGTCGATTGCTTACAAATCTCGTAATATTTACTTTTAATATTATATTTATTATCTTTCATTCTTATATAAAAGTCTTTCGTACACATGATTTCTTTACAAAACAGCTGCTCCAAGTATTATCAATTTCCACGGCATTTCTTTTCTCGCGAGGAAATTTTGAAAACAAAATATCATTTTAATAAAAATTTTAATAAAAAATAATACTTAATGTAACGGCATTCTCTTGTATATACATATAAATATATTTCAGCAAGAGTTTTCGAAATGTATATATATATACGTAACCTATGTAACAAGCAAAATAATTTCCATCATTTTTTATAACAATAATATTTTATAAGCACTGTTACTAATACATATTCAAATATTGCAAGCTTTTTAAGTATTCGCAATAGAAAACTGAAACGTCGCAGTATGAAATAAATTCATGAATTCGTTAAAAAAAAAATAAGAATAAATTTATAACTATAGTTTAATTATTTTCGAGTATTTTGAAAAATTGTATAGTTGTATTTTGAACATAAACTTCAAAGTTTTTTTAAAATTTACCTATACGTTTCTATCATTAGTGTCACAATTGTGGTCTTTCACTAGCATTATTACACGTTACTAGATTTTCTAGTATTTTTTATATCTTGATACAAATACAAATGCAGATGCATATTTTAGAGAAATGTTACAATATTTTATCTAAAAACTATTCTACTTTTATATGAATGTTCTTAGAACTTATGAATATTGACAAGTATTTTCATTTCTTTTACGGACTCAAATAAAAAGTCATCAGAAATTATTAAAGAATATTGAATAGGCATCTTAAAATGAATCGGCATTTTAAGATAAACATTCAATTATATAAATGTTTATGATAAATTAATTAACAGGATAAAAATTAACACTAATCAATCAATTCGTCTTTAAAATAAAAGAAAACGTAAATGAAATTTGAATAATAAAGAAGTAGCGATTATTTTTAAATGAAGATAAAATAATTAATATATTTATATGTTTTAAGGATTTGAAAATGTAAAATGTATTTTTTATTTGTAAACGAACGTGGGTGGGGGGGGGCTCCTTAATAAGTGTTACTGATAGTGTAATAAATTAATAAGTGTTACTGTCGCGAATCGTGTTTTTACAATGTCATATCTTACTAAAAAATAATCCGTAGATTATGAAATGAAAAAATATGAGAAATATAATATGGAAGTAGAAAAAGTATAAAAGAAGGAAATTGTAAGTGGAAAAGCGATAAGTTAAGAAATAAAAGGAAGAAAAAGGCGCGTTTTGGGGATTTTTCACTCGGAAAAGTCCAATACATATGAGAAAAATGAGTGCCAGAGGAGCAGAGAGAGAGAGAGAGAGAGAGAGAGAGAGAGAATATACAAGCAGATGTTGCTTAGCTTGTGTTGTCTGTGATGTTTCACGTGATTGCAATTGTTTGAGTTAAAATAAAATTCGTTATTACACGAAGTAATAAGAGTAAATTTGCTTTTCCGCGGTGAATTATTGGGATCGGCTAAACTCGAAAATCCAATTTACTTTAATTTATGTAAATGCAGCCTCTTCGTCTTACTTATAAAATGGCCTACTTATCAATGAACATCCAGGGCATTCGTTGCTTTCTTCCCGATTCCTCCGAGGATAAACTTAACATAGAGGCCTAATAATCAGATAATTAAACGGTGTAACGATGCCCGTGAAAAGCTCGAAGCTACAGCTTGTGGTCCGCGGGATCCACAGGGTGATTCTATTCCCAAATCGTGTATTAATATTTAAAGGGCAGCCGTCCCTAGTTTAACAAATATTCATAAATAAAGATGAAATTCCTCCTTCGTCTAGAATTTAATTTGTCAAAGTGCCTGAAATTTATAAAAGCTGCATTATCTTGAGAATCGGAGAATTTCAAAAACTTCAAGTTTCATCAGAATAATTAATTAATCCTTTATTCGTAATGTTGTGTTACAGTTTAAAAATTTATATTGTTAAATTCGAGTTAAATTCCAAAGCAAAGAGGATGAGGAGTGAGGAGTGACGAGTGACGAGTGACGCTGAAATGTGTAGGGAAATGCGGATTAAAGGAGTATTACGTAAAAATTGCTGGCGTCGGGACATTCCCTTCTTCCCCCCGAAGCCCAAGCCCAATCCCAATGACCCCGATAACCCCGAAGGGAGTGCGGATCGCGAGTTTTCTTTCATCAACCATATGAATGCCGGAAAATATTATAAAAGCCCGTGGACCAGGAGTTTGACAATTTGAAGCGGACGGAGCCCGAGAGAGTCCGAATTCCTTACGAGAACACGTCGCCAGGCAACATCTGTCGCTTATACGAGTTGACGAGAGTCCGGGCGTTCCGCTTTCTTTATTAGACCGCGATCGTGGTCTATAAATTTAAGCTGCCACCCCGTGACAAAATCGACATTAGCGAGGCCTGCGTATGAACTTTTAAATGAGATTTGAGATCGGGAAAGGGCCCGGTCGATGTGCCCACCGCAAGGCCACGTGTTAATTATAAAACTCAGTGCCGAGGTGAGGTAAACTATCCTGGGATGGTTAAATAGTTTTGTGGGAGGCCGGGCACTGAGCAGCTCGAGGCGGACTTTGACTCGAATGCCTCGAGGGAGACGATCTCCTCGAAGCATATCTTGACAAGTGCCGAGCCCTCTTCACCTCCAACAATCTTCCCTCGAATATCCTGGGGATGCTCGGCTCAGGGCGGCCAGGAAGCCCGGCGCCTTCTCCCCCCCCCCAACCCCCCACCATTAACTTACCGCTCGCGCGTTCCCGGAAGCACCTACGGGCTTTTTTCCACCTCCCCGCATCGCCGACCTCTCAAATCATCCGCAACATCCACAAATCTCCAGGAAGAAGCTCTGCCCCTCGGCAAAATAACGACCTTTCAGTCAGTGTCTTCAGCACTCGTAATGCTCGAGAGGCCGAGCTCGAGCTTACCTTACCTTAACTCGTGATTGACATGCGTTTCTCCTACCTTCTCTACTTAACGCCAGCTCCTAACTATCCTTTTCGTGTCGGAGTACACATCCGACACATTCTCCCACCCTACACCTTCAAGCACTGACAACGTCTTCATGCGTGCAATTAACAACCTTCCAAAAGGCATCCAAAAAGCACGGCACGTCATTATTTTCCGCTCATACGATTCCTAGGCGATAGAATTCCCGATCCCCATCTGCGTTCCATACCTCCCCCCCCCTATCCTTGTGATCCAAGTGAAACAAGTAGAACAAATTAATAACGTCTTACCCTTACGACTGATCGCTTTCCGAATTATCCAACGGTGTCCGACGAAGAAATCCACACACCCAGGGACACTTCGATGCTACACCTCGATGTCTGCGCGCATCCCGGAAATACAAAAATTAAGCAGACTCAAAATATTCTAGAACTTTGTCCCCTCCAATGCATTCTACCTAAATAAACTTCGGTATTCCTATGCATGTGTGCGCTAGTGCGCGCGTGTCCCCGCATCTCTTTTAGGGAACGCGTACCTTTGCGACTAGAGTATTTAAAAAGTTTGTTAAAGGCATATAATAATGCTGAAACCATACGAGCAGACCCTCGTAAAAGTAGTTTTAAAAGTTCGGCTTAAAAAGAAATTATACGTACGTATACGTGACAATTATCGGATACGCGTAATTAATTCAAGGGACAAGTGGGCTTTGAAGAAATTAACGATTAAGAACAAATTCAAACGAACGCGTCCGACTGTTTCGTAACGATGAATTTTCTTTACTAACTAACGCGGAGTTTTACATTTAGATAAATACTATAATAATTAGATTACCAATAGATTAATAGAGACTGACATTGCGGCATTAGTTTGTAAATAGTCTATTAAATAAGAGAATACGAGGTATTGGGTCAAAAGAAAGACAAAGGGACAAATTAGCCAAGATAAATTATAATAAACTTTGTATGGGAAAAGATTAATTATGAAATGCGAGCCGAATGAAAGGGGAAAAAAAATGAATGGTATAATGAGAAGGTCGAATAGAGTGAAGTAAGCGGTTCAGCAGGGCTTGCTTGGCACCTAAGTGGTACCTACTCCCTTCGTCGCCTTATTCATTCGCTCCGTCGAATACAGGCCAACGAGCATTTTGCTTTTCCCCGAGAATGGAGCATTAGTGTCATAGCGAGCGAGCGAGCGAGCGACCGACCGACCGACCGACCGACCGAGAGAGAGAGAGAGAGAGAGAGAGAGAGAGAGAGAGAGACGAAACGAAACGAAACGAAATAGTTGCGTCGTTATGGCAGATGCTGACACATTCTCGCCAGGAGGAAATTCCATCCCCACTCCACCCCCCGCCACTAACCTACCCGACTCTCTTCTATCAAGCCTTCCTCCCCGAAGATTGGAAAAAATAATGGCCGATCCGTCGAAAAATAATAGGAATGTCCGCCCTAGTGATGCTTTAAAAGAAATATCTCAAAGCCCCGCTGATAAATGGCGCCTAGGCTCTTTATCTTTTAGGCCCGCGTTATCCGATTCCGTCCCCCGCCCTTCAAACTTAGCATAAGTGCAGCAATTTCGTCTGACTCTCTCCGCTCCATATCCGACGTAATAGGCGCGCCCTTATAAAATGTCTTATAAAATATATATATAAGGTGAGGCTAAGAGTCGAAATTGCAATGGAACCTCGTCCGTTCAGCGGACATACAGCTTCGAGTTTAAGAATTCCTCCAACCCCACCCCCCCTCCCCCAACAAGGTACAGGGTCTCTATGGAAGAGCCTCCACTTAATTATGCGATAAAAATTATAGGGAGAATCTGCAGGACGATCAAGTTCACGTCCTGCAGTGTGCAGACATCGATTGGCGGGGAGCGGTTCGGTTGTACTGACGTCACCGGCCCCGATCGCCGACACTGGCGAGGGGCAGGGCGATGGGCAGGGGTGGGGGGCAACTATCTACGTAATGTGCGTTGCGAATTCTCGAGGAAGCTTAACCCAGAGCCTATAAATTAAATGTCGATAAAAAAAAAAAAAAAAAAAAAGTGGATATAGAAGAAGACACTCGGCCTTCCGCCTACGTTCCGTAAAAAGAAATAGGGAAAAAGGGAGGAGACGGAAAAAATAAGAAACAAGATATAACTAGATAATGCCTTGTATATATGTATACGGATGCATAATAAGAGCAATCCGCTTGACAATGATGCTTGAAAAATCGATGAGCGTACTTACTTCATAACCGCCGCGTCGCCCAACAATATGACAACAGAGCGCTCCAAAGTAGGAGAAAGAGATATACAGCTTAAAAGCTCACCTAAAAACCTCATCTCGTCGGTGAGAGAACAGCCCGAGCTTACTCCCTCCCTCCCCCCCCTACCGGCACGTACAAGTATTTCACCAGCATCGTAAAAATCGCTTCGATCGACTCTCTCTCTCTCTCCCTCTCCCTCTCCCTCTCCCTCTCCCTCTCTTTCTCTGAGTCTACGTCTGCGTCTACGTATACGTCTGCGGCTGCGGCTACGGCTGCGTCTGTGTGAAAGTAACCTGGTATCCGCTCTGCCCCGCAAGCTCACTGCAAGCTCCGAGGTATTAATATTTATTAGTTCCGCAACTCTTGGTCTTTCCTCAACCACTTTTTCCCTCTCGTTCCTCGCCATGCTTTCTTTCTTATCTCTCCCTCTCCTTCTTCCGGTCTCCCGTTTCCTCCTTCACCTCCCTCTAGCCCCCCATCGCCGCCCGCGCTTCCCGCCACCTCACGCTCGCCGGTCCCCCACCCCCTCCCCGTCCGTCCCGTCGTTCTCTTCAATTCTATCTGTCCCCCTCGGTAAGTTGCGCCACTCGATGATTTATAGCGAAACTTTTGACCAGTCGCTGCGGTGCATTCGTACTTTCTTTCTCGTACTCACGTGCCCGGCCATCATCTCAGAATAATAGCCTTGGCGATTTAAAGTTTCGAAAGCACGGGCGACATTTTTATAGATATCTCGTGGAGAGCGGCGAGGCGGTCGAAAAACGTTAAACGAGAGAAAAGAATGCATTAACCAGTAACTAAGATGAAGGAGTCGAAGGAGAGTCGAAAGATCCCCGGGACTCTTGAGGAAGGGGACGAGGAAGAGGGACCGGGACTAAACAAGAGATAAAGCGATATAACGAGGCTCGAAGATGCGCACCAAGAATACGGGGAAACAAAAAGAGACGCCGGTAACGAAGCAACTTTTACTTAACTTAACTTATTGAATTGCAATTCGAAAGTCTATTTGAATGAAGGATAGTATTAGTTATTCCCGGGTATTTATAATGCTTGCGAAATTAACGTGACAGGAAATATATGAAAAATCAATGTCGTACGTAAATGCAAAAATTGCGTATAAAAAATTATAATTATTTCGATACTGGTTAGAAGTTCGAAACCTGACGTGTCATACAACGTATGTGTGAGAAAGTCATTAAAAGGATTAATTGTTTTGAAAGAAAAAAAAAAAAAAGAAAAAATTCCAGACAATTTAGAAAGTTCGCAATCTATGTGTAGATAATGTAAGTCCACATTAATTATGGATAATAATTCTTTTTATATTGAATAATAGAATACGCGTCCGTAGCCTATATGAAACGGGCCCCGAGCGAACTAATTATACACGATGGAGTCCGTGTACTTTATAACTTCGAAGAGAATAATTTAGAAATATATCTTCTTGGTAAATGAGTACAAAATTTCAAAAGATTTCATTGAACGAGACCGTTTAATGAGATTCTAAGGAGTCCGTACATACGCCCCAAGACATGTGCAATAAGTTAAATTAATTTTATGGGCCGTAAAATAGTGACTCGAGGAAAAATAAAGGAATGGAAGAAAAGAGTAATAACGAACGCGGCCATAGATTTAAGTAAAAGAAATAAATGTTAATCATGGACATGCGTCGAGTGCGAGTAACGTAATGATATGTATAATAACGTGCAGCATAAGAAGGGAAGCACGATATACTAATTTAATGCAGGCTAATTGAATTTATTTCGAGCGCAAATCGACGACCCGATTT
This sequence comes from Ceratosolen fusciceps, assembly GCA_018883505.1. Classification (NCBI taxonomy): domain Eukaryota; kingdom Metazoa; phylum Arthropoda; class Insecta; order Hymenoptera; family Agaonidae; genus Ceratosolen; species Ceratosolen fusciceps. The sequence continues at coordinate 5,029,054 of RCIC01000013.1, read as the reverse complement.
CATTGTGATTAAAAACTAATGAGCGGCTGATGCATTTTATCATTTGGCGCATCGATTCGAATATAAATTAACGCAGAGCATTCAGCAGACAATGACACTGAGGATATATATATATATATATATATTTATAAATTGGTATCGGTGCGCCCCTGAAAGCTATAATATTTCCTGCCTCACCGATACTACCCAGACGGCGAACACAAACAGACAGCTGCGCGTGATAATTACCGGAGATGCAATTTTCCAGAGATTCGGCGGACCAGGGTATCGACTAAGGGTCGCTCGGGTCGAGGAACACCACTGCCGACTACCACTCCCCCCCCCACGTTCGTGGGAGGCAATGATTGCAAAGCTGCTATTAAGCTCTCGGGGACTGGCCGACACCGACACATCCCCGCCAAGGAGATTTATCTAATGTCTCCCCCTCCCGCCCACCGATACTTATTTATCAACAATTACCAGAATCGTAAGGCCGAACTTTATGGGAATATCATCGCCTTTTAATGCGGCCTATTACTGCTTCCCATCAATACGACCTTAAAATCACCATCTGCAATTAAATATATAATTTATTGGCCTCCTCCCTTTTACCGCCCTTCGGATATCTTAATTGCAATAATTCATATTACCTAAAACGTCCCAATAACCCCAATAATTCTCGTCACTTCATCGACTGCCTCCTCACTATTGAAATACCTTTTAATTCCAAAAACTCTAAAAGCGTATATATTGTTTTTTTCAAAAAATAAATAAATAAATAAATAAATAAATAAGCGATAAATATGCATGCACGCGATCTTGGGAGAAAAAAATTAATGGCAATATTTTATAGAATACGCTGCGCCGCTGGGTTTTATTAAAAATTTATAATAAAATATATAACGTATAACATAGGCTTGGGAAGAGCTATTATTACTACAATCGGACGAATCAGACTCGAAGGACGTGCGTGCGTGCGTGCGTGCGTGCGTGCGTGCGTGCGTATGCGCGCGTGCGTGTATTTTAAGTTATAAATATTCGAACGAATATTGGGAAAAAATAAATAAGCGAATATAAAAGATAAATTTGCAAAGGTGAAAAGAGAGGCGAGCGCCTCTCGAACCGTATTTTCTCCTACAACAAGGAATACAAGTAGGAAATAAAAAATACGTGTGCGAGAAGAAAAAGAAAATTGCATCTCCCGTCTATACACATTTTCTTGTTGGGTTCGCTAGTAAAATGGGAAAGAGGAGGGAGGAGAGCTAAAGATTAACAAAAGGATAAAGGTAAATTTTTCTGCATTTTTCATGTACTTTATGCGCACGCGAGAGAGACAGAATGAGGCTGGAGGGAGGTGGTGGTAGGGGGGGGGAGGGATATCGTGAGTTCATACCCGTGGCCTTAATACGTGGCCTTCGTTAAGGATAAAATAGCGGTTAAGGTTGTGTGAAAAAAGCAGACCGAGCGGCGAGATTCGTAGGAATCTCCGTTCGTAGGAAGAATCAAATTTGGGAGACGATAGAGGGTATTGGGCAGTACTTTATCCAAGAGTACCCGAGTAATAAAGAGAGTCGAGCGGTTTATGAGGGAGTGAGTAATGTATGCAATAACGCGGTGAGGGTAGCGCCCCTCCCCCCTAAACTTCTTGCGCGATCAGTATCTCCTCGAGATGAAGCTCGCAACAATGGAGTTTGCAAATTCTAAGAGCAATGCGGAGTTACTTTAGCTCCGAGTAGCTCCTCCTGCTTTGGCCGGATACGAAATCAACGGGCATAACCGAGCTAAACGCACTGCGGAACGCGTATAACTCACTCCGCTGCTTTCTACGGGCCATTAATATTATAATCATTATCGTCACGAGCCTCCTCCCGATCCTCCTCGGCCCTACTTCGTCACTGTTTTTATTTGTTTATTTATTTATTTTTTATTTTTTTTTTGTTTTTTTCTTTTTTTTTACTCCGATTGAAACGATAAAAGGGGATCGATCCGCATTATTACTATTTACACAATGATCATCTCGATAAGATTAACTCCGTGATCTCATTATCCCTCGGATAATAAAGTCCGAGACTCGTACGGAATCGCTTGGTTTTTTTTATAAATAAAGTTATTTACAATTGCCAATAGGACGGTAGTTGGCAACGGTGACCGCGGTTCTCCAGGTGCTCAGACGCGAACTTACGGATTCGTAATTCGAATTAGCTTCGTGGGTGGGTGTCGCAGAGGAAGATGATCATTGATGCCATCGCTGCTTGCGGTGGTCCCCTCACATTGGATCACCTGACCCGTCACGTGTCCCGCCCAGCTCGCGTTCGCCCCGTCCGAAACCCCTGAAAACGGGGACATAACCTAGTTTCAATTTCACAAGACCATTTTTTGTCTCTCCATCGCGGACGAAGACTTATTCCGTGAAAATTCATAATTTCTATTTTCCACTGGCTGCGCAACGGAGTTCATCCTTACTTTTTAATATCCGCAATCTCAGCGACGATATTCTTATCAGCTAATAAGCTCCCTCGAACTTACCTCCCTCGCATTTAAACTATTCTAAAGGATATAAGAGAATTAAGAATAAAAAAAATTCGCTTATTACATATTGGAAACATAACTTTTCCTTTTCTAAAATTATACCTACTTATTAGACTAATAAAATTACTCCAGTTCAAAACGCACTTTTCCTTTATTCTTATAAATTCCTCTGGAAGAAAATTAAATTTCTCGGCTGAAGAAATCAAATTTAGAAAAAGAAAGAAAAAAACATTAAAAAAGAATCATATATATATATATATATATATATATAGAGAGAGAGAGAGAGAGAGAGAGAGAGAGAGAAGAGATAGGAAAAAATATCGTAAATTTTTACACTTATTAGTAATGCTAATATTATGTGATGTTGACATACATTATAAAATCAGGAATGATTATTTTATATTTTCGGATTATATGAATGACATTTAAATCGTAAATCGTGTATTTTTAAGTATAAAGCTTTGGGCTCATAAATAACTGTTTAATCAATTATTCTTTTTATTTGATAATTTGATAGAAAACTTTTATTACGTACTTTCGTATTATAATTTTCGTTTAATTATTAATAGTAAATAAAAAGCGTAAAGGCTTTTATACGCCTCCAATATGTTCCAATAATATTATTAAATTAATGCCTATAATACTTACGAACTCATTATTAAAATTTATATTCCATAAATATCACAGTTAATTTATGTATAAATTTTCCAAATTTTCGGCGACGTGCTGCATTATTTTTTCTAAATCCAAAGGTAATATTAAAATAACTTATAATTATGCTATCTAGAGTATCTTGCATTAGTGTTTTTAATATTAAACGGGCACAAAGAGACTTTTCAATGAGCGCTTTCCCGGTCCCCAATGCTACAATCTGTTTTTGTACTTGAAATCTAAAGAAAAATAAGGAATAAAAGAAATCCCGCTCAGTTATTGTTTTTTATTATTGCAAATTTAAATCAGAAGGTTGAAATTTAACAAAAAATATAAAGTCAAAAGAATGTACGTATATATATATATATATATACATGCATATAATAAAGCACTGTCGCTACTTCAATTAACGAAAATTTAAAAAATTGTAGCAAAAAAAATGGAAAACATATCATTTGTCCCAAAGTGTTATTTATCTCTAAAAGTGGAGTAGTACGTATATTAAGAATCCGATGGAAGTTTAGTGAGTATGGAAATAAGCTTTCGCTTGTGAAATAAATGAAGAAGAAATCATAAATTCAAACACAACATTATTATTATTATTTTTATTATTGTAAGTACTCGTGAAGAGAAGATATCCTTAAAATAGAATACTTTACTATTGGTGAGAGCTAATAAATAATCGCTGTTACGCATATACTTAGGCAAGTTTGTATGTAGTTCATGAAGATAGAACGCTATTAACGGAATGGACAGAGAGAGAGAGAGAGAGAGAGAGAGAAGGTATAAATTGCGCAAACTGTCGATTGGGGTTATTGGGGTTGTTTCTGGTGACTTTGAACGAGGAAAAGAATGAGGGACTCGATGCTCCCGATTATTATTAACTTAAAACCGTAATATTAAGTAGGGATGTAGGGTGGGGGGAGGGGGGCGATTACTTATTTGTCCAGAATACTCGTAGGGGTTATGTTTGAGGAGCTGCGGAGCTCTAAAATTTAATACTACGCGAAGCATGGAATCCACTCAAGAGAAATTTATTTGTTAAAAAAAGTTTCCCTCCTAGAAACTATCTAAAACGAAGTTGCGGTCATTTAAAAGTTTTGGTTTAGTCAAACCAAAATTAAGTCATAAAAGATTCATGCTTTAGATTTTTCGATTCCGTTTAATATTATACTTTGGGTCCCCGTGGCCCTTATATCTTTATCGACAACTTATATTTCGCTGCTCGCCCTACTAAATATCGAGATAACAATCCCGTGCTTGTTATCTATCTATCCCCATGCACGTGTCCACTCTATGTATATCTCTAGGTAATCCAACTATCGTACGCCACATGCTTCGATGACCTCCCGCGAACCATGCTCCGCAAATGCACAACGGGATAAAGTCAATTTTCACGCATTCTCCGTCCAAGCTTCTTCCATACCTTACTACCATTTAATAATAATAAAAATTACTTATTTATCGAATATATATATATATATATATTCAATGAGGTTCCAGTGACCGGCGATTGCACTTCAACGAACTGCTCATTAGCCTTCGATTTACAGTTTTTATTTCAGAAAAATGTTTAAACCTTCCGAATAAAATGATGGGAATAAATACTTGTGTCTAACGTCGCACTGCGAATCATAATAAATTCTGCACTTAAAATCACAATTGCAACTGAAGGAAAATAACAAACCAAAAAAAAAAAAAAAAAAAATGGACCCGTTAAGAACAAAGGGGTGTGGGTGTGAGCGCTATTACGGACGCAAATATTCTGGAGTATTTTTGATGGAGGGGCAGTCGGCGCTTGGATTTAAAAAAAAAAAAAAAAAATGCTTGGAACAAGTGTTCCGAAAAGTCGTCTGAAATAAATGCCTGAGCATAGGGTGTATTAATTTTTCTTTGTTTTTCAAATCCTTCGCTTTGCGAATACGTGTCATTGGAGTATGTGGACAAATAGCGAGGGAAAGTCCTTTAAAGAATCATTCAAAACAAGCATGTTGAGAAAGCTATGAAAAGTCTCTTTGTACTAAATTAACTTTATAAAACTTCTTGATGAGGGAATAATTTCTTATTTTGTAAAGCGAACCTTCCAACTTATTAAAAGTTTCGAAAAGCAATACTTGTGCGCTTGCTTCCTTATAATTCCATCCATTTTCCACAACATTTTAATATTATTTTCAACTAGCATATCGAAAACTTTTAAGTATTATTAAATTACATCTATTTTTACAATGTTGATCGCCCTTCAAGCACGGTATATTATATATATATATATATATATACATAGATGTATATACATATACATAGATGTATATACATATTGGCAATAAATTTTTCTTCCGTGATTAAAAGCTCCGCAAAAATAAAGATTATTAATATATTTTTATTGCGTATCGCTTGGCAATATCGAGCGGCTACATAAAGCCATCCAAGATACAATTAATAAATAAATAATGATAACAATCACAACGATGATGATGTTGATGTTGTTGATGATGATGATGATGATGATGATGATGATGATGATGATGATGATGATGATGATAATAATAATAATAATAATAATGAGACTGCCGATAGGAAGGGAAGCTGAAAGAAGGATGTAGAGAAAACACGAAAAAAGTGTGGGAAAAAAGTACGTTAATTGGGTGAATTGCTGTGAATCGTCGGTCTTTGAGGATATGAAATAATAAAGATAAAGTTGACATTCGAAAGTTTATGTTATCTCAGCAGAAAGACGGCTGTAACGTAAGAATTTACATGCAGTGAGCGCTGACGTAACTTTACGGGAAAATTCTGAATAAGTAACATGTATCAAATGGGGACAGTGACAATTTTTAATTTAGCAATTTCAGACTCGTGATGGAACGTGGCAAGATTGAATAATTTCTAATTTAGTCGGAAGCTAACATTTGGCTGGTGGGATGATTGTTATTTGCAAGAATGTTTACAGTAGTCTGCGCTAACCTCCGCCCGGCCGGAAAACCAGTTGTAAAACATGAGTGAGAGAGTGAAAAATAAGGATTAATGTCCGATCGAGGTGATCGGGATAAGCCATCGGAGATGCTCCTCGTCGCCAATTGAGCGACGGGGGAGGGGGTTATTGGGGTATTAGGAAGAAGAGGGACGATGGGAAGCGACAGAGGATAATAAGGTGGAAAACAGAGGGGATTAGCAATTTAGGGAAAGCGATTTCGCGCTTTCCTATAACTTTACTCGATCCATTCGGAAAATAACTTTTCTTCCTTTCGGAGGATAATCCGTCTGCATAAGGAAATTTATGAAAAATAGTTTGGCTCGCGTAAACTTTGAAATATGAGGACTTATATTCAATATAATTTTAAACTTTTCGTTTATATACATTGAGCATCATCTTCAAATATAAATACAACCGGTTGGAAAACCTTATAAACTGTTCATTTATTTTCTTGCTCAAGACGGTGGCGGGGACGCCGACGGGGACGTCGGCGGGGAGGACGGCGGGGAAGACGGCGGGGAAGACGGCGGGGACGACGACGATATGCAACGTTTTAAAGTCGAAAAACTCATTCTCACTTGGTGCACTTTCTTTTGCATCTACTTGCCCGGCCCCGAGGCTCCCTCACCCTCCCCCATCTCTCTATAAACGTAAACGTATACTTTTGCATCTCCCTCCCTCTTCGGCAGCACTCCGTTTTTATTCATCTCCGACGAAGAAGTTGCAGTTAAACACGTTTGTCTTTGTTGCTTTCCTCTTTGAGAAATAATTAATGGCAGTCCGAGCCGTCAAAGTCTACATGCCCGTGCTAAGAAAAAGAAAAGTTGAAGAAAAGCGAATGAGAGGGAGAGGGGACGGTGAGCGAGGCGGCTGGTGAGGGGAGGGGGGAGTGGGACCGAATCTTTGAAAGAGGATGAGTGAAAGATCGAGAAGACAAGTAAGAGAAAACAAACTCGAGATGACATTATGATTTATCTTACTTTAATCGTCTTTTAATTTGCTAATGTATCAGAGATTTTATTTTTCAGGTTTTCTCAATTATTTAATTAGAGCGAGCACCTCATCGATAAGTCCCCGTACACCGAATGCAGACCCGCAGCATCTTAGCCTTCAAAGCCGGGTATATAAAATCCTGAGCTGCCCGCGTATTCGCGTATAAGATAAATCTTATTCCTTAAAAATTACGCTTTATTCAAAAGGTATTTTTATTAAAGGTAACTTTGTGCCAGATGTACATGCGCGCGCATCAAGACGCAGAACTGCGTAAAAAGGAATTTATACAACAGGAATTTTTCACTTCATTGGAATAGCAGTCGGTATATTACGTATTATTCGGAAAATAGAACGAAATGGGAGCTCCTTTGTTTAAAAAATCTCTGTAGATTTCAATTTATGCACCCGAGTCGAGAAAATAAAAGGAACGATTACATTACCTTATTTGCTCGGGCAATTTTTAAACAATTTTTAATCTAATGCACCCTAAGTATTTTGTTAATTGTTCTTACTGCGGATGGACCCTTATTTTAGACTTAAATGGGTTCTCACTACAGTCATTTACTTCGTATATGCATATATATATATATATACGTTAAGTAAATTACCTTAATTCTTGATTACGGTATACTATTTCCGTAAGACCTAAGTATCATTTGTGTTTATTAATTGTTTTATTTTATTTATATATATGTATCGAGTTATGTGATTCTGAGTGATAAATACAAATAAATGATTTGACGTATTTTTCTTCCTTAAAATCTAATGAACTTGATGGACATAAAATATTTAGTTATGTTAAATAACTATAATGCTATCGTAAAGTAAATATTATACCATTCGAGTCTCCGTTCGTGTTTAATTGCTTCATTCGAGTAGGCCGACAAAAAATCAAATTTTTATTAAATAAATAAACGCTTGAGGTAGAATAATAATACAAGTATATTATTGTTTTAGTAGACCGTAGCTCGACTTGTACATTCTGCGTTATAAATAAAATATAGGTTCAATAATAATATTTTTTTTTTTCTTTAATCTACGTTCAATTCAAGAAAATTAAGCATAAAAAATATTAGAAATTAAAATAGTACTGAGTATTGTATAAACGTATATATTGTGCAGCCCGTAATGGCCGTTACGATAATTTATAGTATTAGGCAAAAGTAAGATCGTGTATTAAACTTTATAATTTTTGTAAAATCCTTGATATAACGTGGAGTTTATTAAGGTAAGGAATGGAAAGAGAAATATATAATGATTATGAAAGACGCGTTGGTCGTTGGTAATGAGTTGAGAAGTATTTAAAAAAATTTTCCTACAATACGAATTAATAATTACGGACATGTATTTGATTAGCGTCGGGAGCGATCAATCTTCATTGGATATTAATAAACATTTCATTGGATGGAAATGAGCTATGAAATCAGTAGAATGATCAATAATAGAGTCGGTGCAGTAAGTAGGAAGAACATATTATAGACAGACTGTAGATAACGAATCCAATTACATGTATTATGTTCGGAGTATAGGAAATTAAGTAAACAATCTACAGGATTCGGATGGGCAATCCATTAATCGATCCGTTAATCACGAATTAATTAATTGCTGCTCAATAACAAATACTAGGTTAAGAAGAAAAAAAAGTTATTATTAACACGAATGCTATAATGTTTGCAGTAATTTAAGGATAAGCGATATTAACTATCGATCAAAGGAGGTCATGAAAACTCGTTCGTTTTTCTTTGCATTAACCTTTTCATGATATGGTGAAATAATAAAATGGTAAAACGGTATATTCGTCTGCGTGAATAGATCGGAAATAAACTGACTAATACAAGTAGTAAGACCTTTTTTATTTTTTGTTATGTTTTTTTTACCAACTGGTACTTTCTACTTAGGATCTCCGAGTTTATCCTCCCCGTATAGGGAGTCCCGGACTCTCTAAATCTTTCATACCCCCCCCCTCACTCGTTCGCTGCAGTTCTTAATTTCCCATCGTCTGGCTTTAGCTTTTTACCGGCACTCAGGTCCACTCTTTCGGTATGTCTCGCGCGCGAGCCACTCAAGGCCGGCAATTTCCTCGGCGCAAAGTGTTGTAGCCGCTCGGCAAATAAACGTCTCCTTAAAACATTGCGGTCGAAACAAGGACAGGGAATAAAATAATGTGCTGGGGGGTGGGGGTGGGGGCGAGACAATTGTAAGACAAGCGTCAAGAGTCGTGAAACAAATGGGATTAATAATCACCTTATTATCATTAGCGAGTTGCGGCTATTATACCGGCACCAGCACCGGCAACCACGACCCCTGCTTTCTATATTATAAAGGGAATGTTACAATGGCAATGGTACGATGAAAAGAAGGAATGAAATTGCTAGCGGACTACTACTCCCTTCTCCTACTCGTCCTCAATAGCAATGGGTGTCTGTCCGTCCAAGCTTGCCGGTGACACATTCATTGGCACGGCGCTGCGCCTCCCCCCGAGCTTCCGCTCCAGCTCAATCAGCCGCTCAGAAATAATAAATCGCGATTCCTAGGGCTTCCTTACCTACAGCTAATAAAACCATTGGGCAGTCTTACAAGAGTATACGAGGATGGATTATCGCCATTAAATTTTCTTACGAAACCTTTACTAATTGTCATTCGTTATAACATAATATAACAAGTTAAGAATGCAAAGCCCTCAACTCTACTTTATGTTCTCCATCTAATTATCATTGTATGCATTGTAATATTAAAATTCCCATTGACGCTTCAAAATAAATACAATCGGTTAGCAACTGATTGCTTTTAATTCTCTCTGCATTAAAAATAAATACCCAAATCATTCTCGACATATGATTGTTTTTTTTTTTCTTTTCTTTTACATGCAATGATTTTCTTGCAAAACAATACTTCACGTACGGATTCATAGATTTTAATAGAAAATTATACATCGATTATATTATATCTTGAAAATTATAACGAAAATCTACTAATGCTTTAAACGCTCGAAATTAATAAATATATTTATGCATAATATTTAGAAATCATGCAATGATTTTCTTGCAAAACAATACTTCACATACGGATCCATAGATTTTAATAGAAAATTATACATTGATTAGATTATATCTTGAAAATTATAATTATAATTATGCATAAATATATTTATGCATAATATTTAGAAATCATCCAACTGATTGTAGAAATTGGCTCATTCATTACCGATATTATAATTATAATTAAACATTATTGATTGCACAGAAGTTGATAAATTCAACAGACGGCAGAGTTTAATTTATTTTAATATTTTTAAACTTATTGTTTTTATAAATATAAACGCGTCAATCTAGTTGACACTCGCATGTAAAAGCAAAACAGAAAATTAAATTAATATAAATATAAAAGGCTTTGGCAATGACAATTACAAAAATTCATTATTTATTTTATACGTAATTTATAAAGTTGAGGTAAAAAATTCCACTATATAATTTGTATTATATAAAACTACTTTTCTCATATGTGAGCACGTAAAACACCATAAAGTCTATTCTATATTGTAGATCGAGATCCACGAATTGCTATTGAGAATGAAAGTTTATTAATGCTTAAACGGAAAGACTCGTACATCCTTGAAGTGCTTGAAAATTGTGTCCGTATTTGGTCTGCGTAATCTGCATAAGTTTATTCGATTTATATAATGGAACGATTCTAAAAATCAAGCAACTTTAATACAAGACTTTTTTTATACGTAATCCATATTAAAGGAGCATTAATTGCGTTATCGGGCTATAAATTACAACGAATTAGGGATTAAAATCCAACAGCCCTTTGAGAAATCGTAATTTATATCGGTAAATTTATAGAGAATATTTTAAAAGGCTTGGCAAAGGGGAATATATTCAAAAAATTAATAAAAATTTGCCTTCCACATGCCCCCGTGTACAGAGAAATTCCAAAAAAAAGTATTTATTAAAATATTTTAAATATTGCTCTGAGATTTTTATATTAAATTTTTATTTACAATGGGCTAACCTTATAATGGGTACGCGGACGAGAAAAACTCAATATCAAAATCAAAAAATTTCAAAAGAATTAAAAATAATAAACGCAAGCATCGCGTATTAGAAGAAGAAGAAGAAGAAGAAGAAGAAGAAGAAGAAGAAGAAGAAGAAGAAGAAGTAAAAGAAGCATTTTTTAATTTACTAATGCATCGATAGTTTAAATCCATCGTTTGATAAATTGCTGTAAGAAGTCCTTAAATAGTATTGAGATCATTAAATGAAAATATTTTTTCTAAATCCGCGTTATTTATTAAGTACTATCGTAATTTATTGACAGGGTTTAGCTTAAAGGCTCAATAATTCAGGATTTACGCCCATTCGTATCCTCTGCCTATTGCCGATAAAGTTTATCTAATTTCATATCTTTCGAGTTCATTATTCGCATAAGAGCATATTAAAAAAATAAGTGGAGAAAATATTGCTTCAGTAACTCTAGACTGAGCGATTCGTTAATCTCTCTTGGTCTAACGTACCCGTCATCATTCTGTTAATCCAAGTGCTGTAAGAAATAACGAAATTAGAATTTCTAGCGAGAGAAAATTTAAAAACCGTACGAAACGGGAAATGAGTTTTTCTTTTCGAAAAATTTGAGATTGTTAATAAGACGGAGAGCGACGGATAGTTATAAAGAAAAAAAGAGCGAGAGAGAGAGAGAGAGAGAGTGAGAGATAGTGTGACGAAGGGGGGGGGAGAAATAATGTTTAAAAGAATTTATAGATTGAAAAAATATTACGTTTTCGTTTCCCAAGCAATAATTCATACAATTTTCTTCTACCGAAACATAAAGAAAAAAGAAAAAAGAAAAACATAAATCTCGGCTTCTATAAATTAATTCTTAAATATCCAGCACTGAAATGAAAAGTTTTTGGTTTTATATACATATATATATATATTTTTTATTTTTTTTTTTTTTTTGAACAACTGCAAGTGCAATTTTTCTTAATAACTCTTGAAGATAAATTAAAATACTTCCAGATTAGTATGTCGATTTTAAAAAGACGGTAAATATGTAAATTGAAGACTGCATTGAAAGTTTAATAAGTTTAGAAAAACTGCAGACGGAGATGCGGGACGAGATGTAATAAATTCTAAATTAAAATTGTACATCGGAATGGGCTTGCCAAACGCATGAATAAATATATATATACATATATATATATACATATATATATATATACATATACATATACATATACATGTATATGTATATATGCATGCATGCTAATGCGTATGTACGTCAGTGGCAGTATAAAGAACTTGGTCCCTTTGCTTTGTAAAGCCGGCTTTCGAGGATCTAGGCGAAGTAAGGATTGCACTCTTTTTCTTTGAAAGCGAAACAGTAAAATTAATCGAATGACGTTTGTAAATGATGATGCGAAATCGGAGGTACGAGGGAGAATCGTTGAGTTGGGGCAGGGAAGGTCGGAATGATCAAGCAACACGAATGAAATATCACGAATGTAATTGGATTCGGGAATGATATTAATATCGCTTTCGGATTCTATTTATTATAAATCCTTCCTTATAATGATGTCGGCTATAGGGATGGGGTCAGCGGTGGTGGGGGCGTCCCGAGCCGGTGGTCGCTCGGTTTTGGTTAAAAAGGGGCGGGTTATTGGGGGTGGATGTCGGGGAGGGTTCCCTCGCGGTGTATTGAAAGTTATGTGGTACGTAGCCTCCCTCGAGCTCGAGAATGACGTCAATTGACGTAATAGACAAGCAGTAAAAGACCAATAACCCCAATAACCGGGCGTCTCCCTCGTCTTTTGTCTTTTGTCTCCGATGGATGTCGCGACGAAACATAAAGCGAGCGAAAGAGTCGTGCAACCAGGTCTTTGACCATCATCCCATAGACGATAGCCGCGAGCGCCGACCCGACGGCCCTTATCTCTCCCACAGCATCCCTGAGACAGATCGAGTAAAATGAGAAAGAATCGAGCCGGTGCCGGTAGGTGCTCTCTCGCTCCGCCCTACCACCCTACCACCCCCCGCCCCCACGCACGCACGCACGCGCACACGCACACACACACCTCCTACCCAACTAGCTCCAACGAATAATCAAAGGAATAAATGTATGTCGAGTACGGCGAAGGGACTAACGTGGCGAGTAATTTTTTGAGACGAACGAGAGCCTAAAGTCGAGCCCCGCGTAAGAAAAATCAATCGCCCTTGGTAAATGCTGGATAAAGTGCGAGGAAGGGTACGGGGATTGACAGGGTGAGTGGTGCGCGAGGTCGGTCGGTATATAAAATCGAAGTGAAGGAGCGGATGAAGAAAAATGTAAAGGGACGGAAAGCGGCTCTACTCTGACACTCGCGTATCTTATACCGTATTCATATACCGGAGGGATTCGTGGCTGTTTTTCGCTCGGAACTTCAAAGCAGCGACGGCGAGGAAGTTTTGAAAAAAGGCGGGACAACCGGGCTCGTTCTTCAAATTGTATGCAACCAAAGAGAATCGCGAGCTAAGGCAAGCTGCGGAAACAGCGCGAAGAGAGGAATGGAAGAGACGGGGCGGAGATGCCGAGATGTGGGAGTAACGGAGTAGGTTGGCCAAGTAGGAAGGAGCTTTTATCGAAATGTCTCCACAAAGTCGAGGAGGACGCGCACGAGGACGAGGAGTAGGAGGAGGATTAGAACGAGGACTAGAAGTAGTACGAGAAGGAGGAGGAGGCGGAGGAGGAGGAGGAGGAGGAGGCGTACGACGTGTTCCCAGGGAGCGTTTATTGCGTGCTCCTGCTCACCAGCTATACTACTACCTCGTTTATAAGCCTGTCATCCCCCCCACATACCCCTCCCCCCTCCCCCACCCTTCCCGTGTACCCGCCACGAACCCAGCCGCCGTTGTCATCCTCGCCTCAAGAGGAGAGACTAGGTGAGACAAAGGAGCGAGCGAAGACGAAATGAGTGAGGGAGAGGGAGGGGCCGGGGGCTAACAAAGGATGTGGGATATGAGCAGGTGTAGCTTCGAGCCCGCCGCCAATGAAAGACGCGTTATATTTAAATTTATTTGTTACTCCCTCCCTCCCTCCCTCCCCCCTGGCCCCCTAAACATCTCTTCCCGCGGCTCTTAGTCGCTTTTCACACACGCGCCTCGTAGTCACTGAGCCGAGGGGTAAAGAAAATCTTTACCTCTCCATTTCTCCACTTCCCTACCTTCCTACGCCAAATAACATATCAATCGCTCAACATAACCTGCCATTCGTCTCATTTTCACCCCTTTTTACTCATTCTGTCGTGATTGTAACTCAGCCCCCTCCGCTGCTCTGTTTTACTCATAATTTACAAAATTCCCTATTCTCTATCCTGTCAATTTCAATTGGACCAACGGATTATTTTCCTCTCCGGACAGTTTAATTAAATCGCTTATTCATGTGTGGCGCATTTTTCTGTTTCTTTTTTTTTTTTTAATACATAATTAGCTGCAAGGTAATTTGACATACTTGCAGTTTCATACTCACAAGAGAAACTGACATTCATTTTCAGAATTCCATAATACCCCTTCAATACTTGCTACTTACATACGTACACGTGTATAAGCTCGATCGACGTGTAGCAGCAAGTTTATGAAAAGTATTTTATAATATACTATTTTAAAAAAATTCTCAATCGATCTATGGAATCTCCAAAGATTAATATTAGAATATAGACTGCGTTCTTTCGATATTACATTTAACATCACTTCTCGGCTTCTCTCGCTCTCTCTCTCTCTCTCTCTCTCTCTCTCTCTCTCTCTCGCTCTTCCCTGACCTCCCGTACTTCCCGCGGCTCCATTACTCCCTTAATCTAAGAAAAATAATTAATTTCGAAATTCTTAATACTTTTTTGTATGCATATTTCAATGTATAAATATTTTAAATAGACATTTGTAACGACTTCGTTGCCATCAAGTATTTAAAACGGAATTTAAAAAATAAAGAGAGCGAGAGGGAAAAAAGTTATATTACATGCATTAAGAATTTAATTGCAAAGTGAAGTTGTTGAAGTGAGATTTAAAGGCCAATATAAGAAGCTTGAGGAAGCATTTTAATTACCTAAGCACTTTCATTATTAAATAAGCCAAGTTTATGTTAAACGAAAACCGAATAATTATTCAACAAAGTAATTGGCAAAGTAATTAAAGGCCGATCGTTTCTAATTATTATCTAAATTATGTATTAGGAGCTGCTGATTAGAGATAATAATAATGAAAAATATCCTTGGGGCTATTCTACCTACGGATCAATGGTTTATTTTCAAGTCTTATTGAAAATAAGTAAATGAATAAGTGAATAATTGAGTGAATAATGATAATTCATAGGAGAAGTTTTTGAATTTATTGTGGTGCGGGGACGAATGAAAAACGAATGAAAAACGAATGAAAAAGATCAATCGTCGTTGAGTCGATCCTTCCCAATCGAGCCTTCGACACCCTTGGCATATACAAAGGGTCTTATTAACGTCTAAATCTTGACGTCTTGGTTTTCCTTTAGCTTTTCGATGGCGCATAGGCAATTCCATGGCGTCTACAAATGCGCGAAATTCGCAAGGCTTTGCGTTTGATATTTCCATGGAAAAGGGATATATAACGTTAAGGAAAAATAGTCTGCCCTCAGTCGGTAAATGAGATCAGCGAATCCATTTCGTCGCTCGAACCGTTAGTCCACCTCCCACCGCCGCTCCTTTATCCATTAATGTTCGCTTCCTTTTTCCTTCTTTTCCTGTTTCTTTGTCATTTTCACCGATCGCATAAATATTAGGATTAAATCCAGCAACCCCCCATCCCCAACAACCCCCCTCCCCCCATTCCAGCCAACTCCTCGAACGACAATTTACGAGCTGGTTCTTTCGGATTCATCATAATAAAATAGGAAGATCGTTTTTTAATCATTCTCTGATTTATGCGATAAACACTGGATCTATTTTATCAACGGGTGAACTGGCATCTCTATACCTCGGATACGTATATGACCTTCCTTTGGCACAATTTTGTCATACATTTATTCGGCTTTATTCATTCTTCACGTCCCGTGGTGGAACGGTCCCGCGGCGCCGTCACGACCGCCGTCACGACCGTCGTCATGACCGCCGTCACTCCCAATGTCATTCCTTAATCTGTAGAGAGTACGTTTCCATGGTCTCGTTTCAATTCCTTCTCAAGCCGTGTACAGAAAATCATACACTGCGCAATTTTTCACTCCTTTAGATGTAACCGATGCCGCATACATTTCGTTTTCTTAATGAATTCTTCTCCCCCCTCCTCCCTCTCTCTCTCTCTGGCAGTCATTCTGTTACACCCACCCAACCCCCCCTCCTGCGCTCTATCCGATTCCTTAAATCCCTAGTTTCTCTCCATTTACAAAACTCATTTAGCTGGGGAACTTAGCTGAGCAAAAATTTAATTTACCACCCGCATTATTTATTGAAATTCCGACTAATCTATTAACCCTGGACTTTATTATTATTATTATTCCTTTTTTATTCCTTGTAATCTAAGCGGTTTTTAATACGTCAAGACATCTACTGAAAAAAAAAGCAATTCAAACGATTTACGACTACTGCATATAATATTACATTCTCATATATTTGTAAAAGACGATTCCCGAATTGAATATTACGCTAAAGCATCTCCTCCTTAAAGCGCTCGTCCCATTCGGAAGGGAATCAGATTCCAGCAACTAATCTTTATTTTCAATTCTATAAATGTAGTGAGCGAATGCCTTTCTTATCTTGGCTGGCTCAAACTCAGCACCGTTAGCAATACTTTTTATGGAAACATCTTTAAAGCTCGGGTATAAGCACGTATAAATAAATATATCGTATGAGCTCGCGCTCGCAATATCCAATTCTCAAATGATAAATTCTGCGCAAGTCCCATTTCGTCTCTCTCTCTCTCTTTCTCTCTCTCTTTCTCCCACGAATCTCGCGAAGACGCAAAGAACAATCGAGAGAAAGTTTTAATCGTTGAGGATCGTCGGGGACCGTTGAGTACCGAGGGCCAATAATTATTTACACCTCTAAACAGCGGTAGAATGAGGGATGGGGTGAGAACTTTGAAAAGTTTTCAACGGATGTATGGCTATTGGTGAAAGGGGTGAAAGGCTCTGATTGTGGTACATAATGACATAATGTGGATAAGCGTTGTGGATACGGAGGAGGTAATGAATGTATAATTGGTGATAAAACTGATGGGAAGTGTAAGTAGACAAGAGGGTGAATCGGATTATAGAATGGGGATAAGGAGGCAATTATTCGCTTGAGGTATATGTAAGAGGATAGCGGGAGGGAGCGGGGCAGGAGTTTGATAAACAAATAATTTACACTGCCGAAAAGTTCCTCGACGCAATAAATTTCGCCCCGCTGAAATAAAAAGTAAAACTTGGAAGTATGATCGATTAAAAAGGTTGTTAGTCATCGGAGGGAGGCGCAGTTTCCTCGAGTACGTTCTCGGCGCCCCGATACGAAATATGGATCGGATAAATATAAATGACTTGGAGGTGAGTAAGGTGGTGCTATGGGGCTTAGGAGGTGGATGGGGGGGGGGAGCCACTCACCTCGCAATGAAACCACGAGCATTTGCGTGTACAGTGCATCCCAGGTATAATTCAAGTCGCATCCCCCTGTAGATGCTTACGTGACGTCTGATGAGCTTCCGGCCTATAGGTCGCCGACGTTCACTTGAGTAAGCAACCTCACCGGGTTTATCCGCGACGTGTGCATTGTCCTCATAAAGGCACTAAATCACGTACCGGTGCTACTGGCGGGGATACAGTACGCGGGAGCCCCCCCGGTGCAGCTCGACGCCCTGGAAATTTACTTCGTCGCCGTTATTTGTCCACTAGGTCGCCACCCGTGGCACTGGCTGACCCCACCCTCGTCCCCCGGTCCCCGTCCCCCGTCGCCCGGTCGCCCCGACCCTATTCGGCCGATCCCCAGACTACGTCGGCCGAATCCCCAGCTTCACGCACAGTTGCGCGCCTACAAATTATCAGACGCATGTGCGTGGCACAATTCCTGCAGAATATCCTTAGACCCCTTTGCCGTAGAAATGATCGTTGGGTCGCGCATACATCCCCTCCCTAATTTTCCTCAAATCCGTTATTTACCCAGCTCGTGTCGTTTCTTATATTATCGTGGGCAAGAAATGCTCGCCGAGAGGCTATTTTAATCATAAACTGCCCCAGAGCTTTTACCCTTTATGCGCGCATTACGGCCATACATATGCATAGAGGGGTAGATAAATCGGAAGGGTAGCCGGCCCCGGTGTTGCTTTTTGTTATTACCGCAAATGACGGGAAAGGGTGAAAAAGCCTTAATTGCTGTGAAAGCGGCTTGGCTCGGCCAGCGAGTTCATTAAGTGACTTTGGAACGGCCATTTTACGCATCGGCATTCGGCAAACCATCAATTACGGTCTTTTACCATAGACGTGCATTTTATGGGGCTGATTATATTGATACTCTGAACTGACGATATTATTCATCCGGTGGAGAAGAGGCTCGAGACGACGATTGGCCGTTATAAGCAGGAACGCGCGCTCGCTCGTGGGAATCGATGCCCGTGAAATTAGGATGCCCCGAGTTACGGCTGGTCAAGTCGCAGATGTGGCTTTTAGGTTCGTGCCGGTGGGACGTACAAGGGTTAGAGAGAGGGGGGAGGGGGCTTAAAGAAAAGTTTAGCGGTGCAGCCTGCGTGGGGCTCGCGTGTCTCGCGATCGCACGTGTTGCGGATTTTGAGGGGAAGCACGTTTTATAGATCTCGGCGGAGCGTGGAGGACGCCGGAGTTGACGGGGCGGAGGGAGGGGCGGAAGGGGCCAAGCGGTGATGGATGTAAGCCGAGAGAGGGAGAGAAGGAGCTTGCTCGAGTTTTCCCTCCTCGCTCTCTTAACAAGCGGGAAAGTTGGAACGGCCGTCGGGAGAGTCGATCCGTTCCTTGATTTCGGAATGCATGCCGTCGCTGCTCCCACCCACACACCCGCACACCCACACGCCCACACGCCGACATGCCCGCGCGCACACACAGAGCGACTAGCGAGCTGATCAAATTCTTACTCGGCAAAGAAGAGTCTGACTTGCACGCCCACTCGGAAAGTAAGTTGCTTTTCCTCTTCCTCGGGGGAGTTGCCTCCCTATTCCCATCTCGCGTCGACTTTATTTTCCCAGGCCCGAGGTGTCTATCGATAGGATACCCGTCGACATAAACGTATAGATATTTCGTCGTAGTGGGGAGTGGGCTCGAGAAACTCTGCTCTCTCTCTCTCTCTCTCTCTCTCTCTCTCTCTCTCTCTCGATTGTGGGGAGCCACGAAATGAACAAAAGTCATTTACCCGTAGTCGCATGACCATCGCTCTTCAAGTTCGTGCTGCCCCCGCTCCGACCCCTCCCCTCAAGCGCGCTTATTATTTATTTGTCCGAGCCGGATCTAGTGAGTTTCTTATTTCTGTTGCCGAGGGCAGGAATTAGGAAGCGGTGACCGGAAGCCTTGACCGGCTCCCCTGCGATCGATAAAACAGGGCCGAGAGGTGGAGATCCACAGACATAACCGCCAGATTAAATTCGGAAGTTCTCGCCTTAAGGACAATACGAGCAATAAAAATGCCTCGCATGCGTCCATCCGTCCGTATACGTGCGGGGCTCTCGCTCTCTGTCTCTCGCTCACTCTCTCTCTCTCTCTCTCTCACTCTGTACCTTGTCGTTATCGGCAGAGGAGGAGAAGGAGGAGAAGGAGGAGGTGGAGGAGGAGGAGGAAAAGTTCGGTGAAACCATTAACTCTAAAGACGCAAGGCTTTATCGAGGCTTTATCGAAGCTTATCAAAAAGCGTCGCAGCCTCTGGCAGCACATGTAAGCCAATGCAGCCGATTTATTTATAATCTTCTGACCATTCGTTGATCAAGTCATCGTCTCTCTCTCTCTCTCTCTCTCTCTCTCTCTCCCCCTTCTCAAGCATTGGCACACACGTTGCCAGACTCCTCGTTGTCGTTGGCGCGCGGCGACTGCTCACGAACCTCATTTACGAAGTCTCTCGTACGTAAATAAATCTCACGCTTCGCTTGAATCTTAGAAATGTTGCAATACGCAGCATGTGGCTGGTTTATTGGGGGGAGGCGGGGGGCGCTTTTTATGTGAAATAGTAAATGGAAAGAACAATATTAAAAGGCTAACTCGGTTAATTTGGCTTTTATGTCACATTATCGGAGGCGTCGATTAAATATAATTAATTCTTTGCCATTAGGTTATGGATTAATGAACGTTGATCGATGAAACCTTAAGTTGGGCCGCTGGTAAGACGCGTGCGCGCTTAGTTTAGCAGCTGCCATCTCGCATGAATTGAATAACGTCCCCGTATAAGGAGCTCAGCCGCTTACCTTTACATCCGACTCGTATTAAAAAGCAGAGCCGCCGAGCACGTGAGGCTGTAGGGATGGGATATTTTTAGGAAATCTATGGGATGCGTGCGAGCGCGCGTAGCCTTACTCGTTAGGGAGCGAGGGCGTGGGAGGGACGTAAGAGGCATCGGGTACTAATATGAAGCTCGTGAAAATTCAAGGCGAGGAGACTCGGAGACTCTCGTTCTCCTGAAATTAATGCGGACAATTACGCCGAGTTATTATGAATTCATAAAAGTTAAGGGAGCGCATAGATTTCTTTTTGTATGAAAAGTACAGGGGTGCGGGTAGAGGGGACGGGAGCCGGTAATTCGTTCCCTATTCAATGAATATTTCATAGCCCCAGAGCTGTTTAAGATTTTTTTAATCAAAGAAAGGAGCGGGAGGGGAAGTATCGCGATGGATTGAGCTTTGAGCTTAATGAAAAGGCGCTCGCGGTATGTGAGATAATGAAATACGGACGCTCGGTCCGGTTTCGTTAAGCTTTCAAAGATGTATATATATATATATATATATATATATATAGAGAGAGAGAGAGAGAGAGAGAGAGGAGAGATAAGAGAGAGTAAATAAACCGAGGCCGCGAATTAGCTATTGAATTATTTATCCCTTCGATCCATAGGCGCCGATTCTATCAATGCAACAAGGCTGATATTGTTGAGATACGCGTGAATTTAAGCGCGATATGTGGCCGTGGATGTCGATGCGGGCCCGACCAGCAGCAGGTCGGAGAGTTCGAGTTAATGATCCGGGGGAAGTGGCCGGGTCTCTCTTTTTGCCTGGCCCTGATTATTCCCGATAAAGTTTTGATTAAAAGCTCGTCTACCGGTCGAACGCCTCGAGCCTCCCCCCAACCCCCAACCCCCAACTCACGCACACACAAGCTTTGACGAAATACGTTGTTGAGCGTATTCAATGCATAAACACGTTTAAGAAGTAGAAGAGAAACTTCATCTCGTCAAGTTCGCCTCTAATTCTACAAAATCTTTAGCCGATCCTTGCTTCCATTGCCCCGATAACCTCCTACTCAACTGATAATTTGTACGTTTACGTGTCCGTGCCTCTTTCTTAGCGACACTTAGCTTACTGCCCTCTTGAATAAATAAGCCGACGCAGGGCAGCTCGGCCCCAAGTGAATACGCTAGTGTTAATGAAAAAAAAAAAAAAAAAAAACAGGTCGGTGCAAGGGTGCCATGCATTGACGCTGAGAAATATTCACCGCTACTACATATTGGCACGCTACTACGTACTATTATGAAAGCCCTGCCTCTAATTCATATGCTTTAAGCATAGCGGGGAATAAAATACGCCCCCCCTCCCGTCCTCTATGCCACGGAAAATGATTAAGTATCATTTGCCTGTACGAGATCTTATTACACGCGCACGAGACAATCGCCGCTGATTTGTTAATTAAGAGTAAAGTCCCTCGAAAGAAGGATGTGAAGAGGATTAAGTGGCGTGGGGTGTGGGTGTGGGTGGACATCCCGATGCGGAAGGAGTGCGAGGAGGTTCGGGAAAATACCCGATTGACCTATTTGCTCGTGCGGGCGTATGGGAGCGAACGCAGGTATCGAATGCTCGGAAGTCTCGGAAAGAATAATTATACAAGGACAAGTACGCGGGATTAACAGGGACGGATAAGATGTTGGTCGGTAACGTAGGAATAAATCGGCAATGCCATTCTTATTCCTACAGAGAATAAGAAGCGTACAAGTTTATTATTCTTTTGCTTTTATTTTCTTCTCTTTTTGAGGTAAACTATTTATAATAGAGAAAATGAAGCTGAATTTCACCATAAAGTACATGTGTTTGTGGCCGCATTAATGAGGAAGCGGAAGGTACCGGGACCGAGTCCCTTACCGAACCGCAATCCCGATTATCCTTATGAGTTGCGAGCAAGCTTGACGAAAGGAATGTTCGAGGCAATTACGTATTATGCGATTATGCGATTGCGATGATACAAGGACGTCGGGCGCCCCGACTAAATAATTACATTAGATGACCCGAGAATCCGATTGGACAATCGAAAGGTTTGAAATGCCACTGCACTGCATCGGGTGATTTGATTTTTTTTTCTTTTCTTTTTCTTTTCTCTTGAAACTTTATTCGACGTACAAAGAGCTAACGCGGCCTACAATATACTCTTTCGATTAATATTTCCCCTACCCGGTCCTTTCGAAAGGCATCGACTGTCGTCGTGGTCGTGGTCGTCGTGGTCGTCGTCGTGGTCGTGGTCGTCGTGGTCGTGGTCGTGGTCGTCGTCGTCGTCGTCGTTGTCGTCCCTCCTCCCACACCCTCACCTTATCAATCTTTTCGCATGAATATTTAAGTGTAAAGGGGGCACTGCTAATGAATATTCTTGAATATTCTATTTGCGGAAATTTTAATAGTCGAGGGTTACGGTCTGGCTTTGAGCTGCGAAATGCCGCTGCATTGGTAAGCCTGAATTTCTAGGGCGCGAACGACTGCTCGCGCTCCGTACAAATACATTTTATGAGACTAAACGGCCGCCCGATTATTTTCACTTTTTCCGAGGCGATGCCCCGCTCACGCCCTCCGCGCTTGCGGAACTTCGTTCCCGACTCGCTTTCAATTAACTTTACCCTTAACGATTTATCTCCTCATTATATGGGACTGCTAAAGACGACCGAGGCAAATTAACATTTTAAATTATGCCGCATTCAATTACCTTTATAAATTTTTATTACGGACCCGCGGCCCACTCCTTACTTATCCTTACCATTCAGCATACTCTCAACGCATTCTCAGCCCCCTTCTTACCTCGATCATCATCAGCATCTCTCTCCCCCCCTCTCTCTCTCTATCTCTCCCATCCTCTGCCTATCACATGACCAGTCAAAACTTAATTTTGTCGGTAAAAAATTATCCCTCTCCCTGGATCTGCACTCGGAGCCTGCAAGAAGTTTAATTACAAAATCGCAAATGTCGTAATCGTAATAGTGCTTGCTAAACGGAGCCCAGCACTACTACTCTTACTGCTCGTACTACTACCAGTAATACGGGGCGGTTATTTGCGATCTAGCGAATTCTATAGAAAAGTCAATCTTTCTGGTTCGGCTTCCCAATCTCTCTGACTCTCAGTGCAATTCGTCCCCACAAGAGCCCAAGATTTATCCCTGAACGTCTTATGATCGAGAAAGTGCGGCACTTGCTGCGCCCTCGCATAATTACAGCTCGGAGCCGCAAAGGCTCGGTAATGGCTCGGCGAATATTCCGAGGGATCGCCGGGATTTATTATCGGGGCGAATATCGCGTGGCCGAGTCTGAAATGAGAAATTTCGCACAGATGAGTGAGCGGACGCGCGTTATCGGCTGCGGCCCTCGATCGATCACGCATACTTTCGCTCCCATCCGATCCGATTCGAGGATTCGCATTGACAGATTGTAACGGTAACGTTAGATCTTTCTCGTTAGTCTACCTCTATTCGACCTCCACCCCCCACCCCCCACCCCACCCCACACGCCCACACGCCCTTCAACGGCCGCAGAGCTTCGAATAACAGATTCTCCGAATAACAGAACTTTCTATTTAATTTAAATATCAATCGTTGGCTCTGATTCCGCAGACTTTGCGAAAGGATTTTATCCCTCTTAATTTCACTTTTAATCAATTCGCCGACATGTTTTTCATGGCTAATGAAAATATTTCCTTATAGTTAGCGAGTCTCGGAGTGGCTGCGAATTAACAATACGCCTACAGTCTCAAACTGTATAAACTTCTTACCACTTAAGAATGATTAACGCTGAGGGTTATTTTGTAATTTCAAAAAAAAAAAAAAAAAAAAACAGAAAAAAACATACCTCGACAGAATGTGCCCCATATTTCCTAATATTGAAATTTTTAACTTAAGTACCCGAGCTGCATTGCATTGCAGAGGATTATAAAATATTATTAAATATAAAATATTAATTGGACTTTTATTGCGGGAAAGAATCGTTTATAAATTTACAAAGTAAGTCGGTATTTGTATTACGCTCTCGGCATTGCTATCTTACACAGCTCATGTACAAAAACACAACTGGCACATTAGTCATTTACGTATGCATACAGCTATATATATATATATATATATATATATACATGTACGCATACGTCAACAACTGATAGAAAGTAATTTTCACTGGAATATAATATTCAGAGTTTTTGAATTGCCGCCTATGTTAATGAAAGACTAACTGTATATATATATTGTGATGTATAATTTAATATTTTCAATTAAATAGATATTTTTTATGAAATTCGAGCGCTCAATCGAGTAGGATAAACTCGTTCTTCTCGTCTTTTCTGGACGAATCGTTATTTCGCCAGGTTTATTCGACTAATAATCCTATTGGAAACAGCACGTCTCCGTTATTTTCATGAAATACGAAATACTTTTCGCAAGACCAAAAAGCCAGGGAAAATTTAATTATCTTAATTTTGTAAATGTGATGTCTATTATGAATTCAACTAGATTTAAATGCTAAATATCGCAGATTCGGCAGTTATTTAAATTAATTCTTTTACGTGTAAATCTATAACCTACGGCTGGATAATATTTAATAAATCTTATTCGATAGTGGAGGTATAGTAACGTAAACACTTGATTAAAATACTTGCCATCCATCTCAATATCGCCGATGAAATAAAAAATTCCATCAACTTAGTTTTAATTAAGTTTGGAAAGAAAATTTGTTCATTACCCAGATTTTTTTACTATATAATCTATATGTTGTGGAGGGGGAAGGACAATGACGATTTTAATATACGATTGTATGATAATTTTATTATATAAAATAACTTGCGATAAATGTCGAATGTTCTGTAAGTATCTAATTACAGCTGATTACAGATCGACTGAGTTCACGAATCATCACGGAGTAGTAAGATTTACATGCATATTAGACGTGACGGGCGCCTCGAAGAGTAAGAAATTTTATAAACGAATTTGGAATTCGGGCTCGTAAAAATTCCTATATTAATTTGAGAGAACTGATAAACAAAGAAAGGCTACGGGAATGAGGTTGCACGCGTTGGGGGAGAGTGGGAGAGAACGGGTGAGAGGCTACTGGATCGCCGAGCGTAAACACGTAATAATTGATTCTGTTGGGAGCGATACGGGCGAATTTACAACGGACAAAGTGATATCTATTTTCAGTCCATAAGCGCATCATTTGAGAAGATCGGAATGCGAGACTGGCAGCCTCGAGCCCGAGCCAATTAGAGGCCAAGCACTACTTTCGGTGCCCGAGGTCGGGGAAAACCGAGAGAGAGAGAGAGAGAGAGAGAGAGAGAGAGAGCGTGAGCACTTGGTCCATTGTCCGCGGCCACTCGTGAAAACTCAAAGCCATTGTTACGCTCGGCCGCAAAAAATTTGGAATAAAAATGTAGAGGGACGAGCCGGAGCTTCGATCCCGAAAAGAAATAATTTTACAAACAAATACTTGTAGCTTGAATTTTCTTTTTTACTTTTTTTTTCCAGCTCGCGCGCTTTTCGCCCATTTTATCTGGTTTTATCCGTTCGATAAATGCATCGGCTACTTGGTTCGACCTGCTTTTTCCATTATTACGCTTGTTTCGCTCAGTCTCAGTCCACCCCTACACCCTCCCCATCTGACTCTCTCTCTCTCTCTCTCTCTCTCTCTCTCTCTCTCTCTGCCCCCCCATCCCATCCCATGACGCGACTCCGCGCACCATTTTCTTCCCCGTAAGCTTGGCATCGCCTACGGGAATTTACAGCCGGCGATTACTTATGGAAAGGCATATGCCTCGATATAATAAACCGGCTAATGTAATTTAGCTGCGCAGGAGTGAGTCGCAGTCTAATTGTCTTGCAATGAACGTTTAGTTAGTTTTAGAAAGCCTGTATGCGATTATATCGTCGATGTATTAATAAGGATAGAAAAAAAAATATAAAACATGGCTTACGGATTTGTGTGGTCGTAAGCTTAAGTCGAGAAAAAAAAAGTAAGGGAGCAAAGGATTGAGTAGGGAGTTTTGTCGCGGCCTCTTTGAAAGGAGTTGGGCGACGGTGGGGTGTGAGGGGTGCAGAAAGTATGCGTGAAATCTCCGATCGAGAGGAAAGTGAAAGTGGACACGTCAAGTACTTTCGGCGAGCGAGTTAATCTCTTCTGTCCAAGTGGGTCCAGAGTTGAAGCAGAATCTCTTTCTTTCTCACTCTTTTCTTTTTCTTTTTTAATAATTTCCCCGCTACTCGTGTATGTGTGGGAGTGAGGAGGGGGGCGATATCTGCCCTGTCAGCTCCGTTTCAGCAAAGCAAAGAGCAATAAAACGATGGGAAAGTTATCGTAAGAAAAGCACTGCGCGGCGGGGTGTGTTAGCAAGAGGGGGGAGGGAGGAAGGAGTGGCCTTTCTAAAGAGTCGAGATCAATTTATCCTCAGCCGTGGCAGGGGCGCCTTCCTCCCCCCCCCCCACCGATATCATTGTGGCATTCAGATGTTTCGGCGATAGTGTCGAAGGCGGCCATGAGCGATCGGGAAAAGCTGCATTCTCCTTCTTCTCAAAAATGCATTAGCCCTGGGGAAGTCTAATATCGATCAAGTCGATCGTTCTTGATGCCTCGAGCCTCCACGAACTTACCGAGGCAACATGTACGCCCGGGACTTTGAATATAACAAATATAACGAGTCTCGTCGTAACGTCCTACTCCCGCACCCCCATCTGTCACTGGTGATCCATCATTAGTGCATCGACAATTCATGTGATTCGCTAATTGTCAATTATCGGTAACTACAATTATTGGTTGAACGATTTTTTTCTTCCTTTTTTTTTTTTTTTTTTAATACGCATGCGGCTGTTCATATTTCTGCGTTGCTTGTTCAGCAATTCTCGTCGCGCACATAAACCTTGCGAAAATGTAATAATTATAAATTTTAAATTCTCCAATTTAGCATAGAATTCATCAGCGGCAAAGGGGAAGGGATTTTTTTAATAACACATTGTGTAATAACGCCGAGCTCTGCAATATCAATGAGTTAGCAGCAAAATTAAAAAGCATCCCCATCTTTACGATTTTGAAAAAGGCCAACCTCTGTAAGCCAGTTGATAGCTATAACCATTACTAACACAAATCCATTTAATCTTTTTATTTGTGATAATCCTTTAGCCCAGAATCGCATACATTACGAAACAGCAGATAAAATTCGAGGATTCGTAGGTTTTTCATAATGACCAAGGCTTTATTGGTAGGAAAGCCTTGGCAGGTGAATGAAGTTCATACGAAACGATGAACAAACGAATTTATTAATTTCAAATACAATAAGATATTTTTTGCAAGTTAAAAATTGACAATTGACGTCATCGGAGACGGAGAGACTAATGGTGACTAATGGGATTAGTCGGTGTTTCTGCACTTCTATCGTGAACAGCACATAATCACGTAAATATTTAATTTTCCTTAAAAGCACATATCTGAAGAGAGAGAGAGAGAGAGAGAGAGAGAGACATACAAAAGAAAGAGAGACGAAGAAGAAGAGGAAAAAATATCTAAATCAACATTCGCATTTATCGTTGTCGTAAGCCTCTCCTGAAAGTTCCATTTATCGTCTCAGAATAAAGAGAGAAAAAGAATAAAATGAAATTATAGTACATTATCGTCTGGCATTCGATCGATATATTGAATAAAAATGCACCAACTTTTTATTAGTTCTACCTAGTTGAAAACACAAATATATATATATATATATATAGGTGTGTGTGTGTGTGTCTGCACGTATTTATGTTTGTGTGTGTATTCGTGTGTGCGTATGTATAGAAAAAAAGAAAATGAAAGACAAGAAAAGAAAAGAAAAGAAAAGGAAAGGAAAGGAAAGGAAAAAGGGAAAAAGGAAGAAGCTCTTGAATTCGTTATTCCGCTTTCATTCCGGTACATGCAATCGTGCGTATATAAAATTGCGGGACTAGATTATTCCTGCCCCACCACCCCCGGCTTTACCCTTTCGAACCATTCGCTCTGCGACCAATAAAACGAAACAACAGACAAACAGTAATAAACATACTCTCCCATACTGACATCAGAGAAAGGAAGAATACGAGGGGCGCAATCAGCATCCCATTCTGGCTCAAACAATCTCTCCAACAAATCCCACGGAAATCAACCTTCAGCAGCTTTCGCTACCATCCCTCCTCTCTCTCTCTCTCTCGCTCTCTCTCTCTCTCTCTCTCTCTCGCTCTTTCTACCGTACACCCGCACCCACACCGACACCCGGGCGCGCGCCGGCAACTTATCTTTAATTTCTTTAGCCACTACCTTAGCGTGTCTGCGTGCACTTTCAAAGTATAGAGGCCCTGCTACCCCACTACCAATCTACAGATGTTCTACATCCTGCTTTTGCAAAACTCCGGCTCGCCCCTCACCCACCACCCCGACTAACCTCTAACCCCGTGAGCGTCTAAAATATTGGCAGATCGAAATTTAAATCACACGAGATAGTCGATACGTGTCCGCGGATCCGTGCGCACGCGTACGCCATGACAAATGAATGGATGGCCTTTCTGGCATAAATAAAAGCATTTAGGTAATAAAAAAAGCTGAAGCTCCAGAGTTTCTGAGGATGAGGAGAGCTCCACGAGGACAGAAGGCACGAGTAAAAATCCGTTACATCTTCTTTACTTGGAAAATTAGATCATTATAATAACGACTCATTTATTTACGAATAAGCAGAAAAGTGCCGTCAAAGGGATTCTCCCGAAAGTAAATAACGAAATTTTCAAAGCCTTAAGAATTATTATTATTATTATTATCAATTGTCGTATTTAACGATAAGAGGGATAATGGGGGTTGGGTGGGCTAGCTGCGTAAACAGTAACTGGCCACCTGAAGGAGGAGGAGGAGGATGTGGAGGTCGGATTATCCATTAGGATCTCGACACCGTCGAGAAGCTGGCCTTATCAGTCCTTATCAGTCTCCAGAGTCCACGAGGCCGAGGTAGGATGAACCTTTTCCGATCTTTCGTCCATTTAGGCATAATTATTATTGTTATCAGATAGATCCGATCTATGAGGGAAAATTAACCGAAATCCAAATCCTTTTCGATCCGAAGAGCTGGTCCCGGAATTAATCGGAGGCTGCGGGAGGCGGTAAAGATTTAAGGACTCGGCCAATAAAAGGAGACGGCGTATGACGTGAGGTGCGTAGAAGAATGCGCGGCAGACAGTTTTCATAATAATTCCGAGCGACGCTGAGTTTTCATAAAAAAGCTAGCTCGAGCTAAGATTTTCAAGCTTCGTTGGAGATAAAAATCATGCATGTACTTGGCTAAGAGTGCGTTAGGTAATTCCGCTTGAAAGGCCGAGGAAAGCCTCGATACAGGATTCTCTAAATTCCCTCCGACATCCTTATAGAAAAGAGACAGGAAATACGCGGAGACGCGGAATGTAATTTACTTTTATGCGGAATATTATATCTCTCGCGCCTCTTTTATCTGAAAATAATCATCCCGCGTTTTCGTAAGCGTGGGGTCGGCTGATGGGGGCGACGGGTTGAGGGGAAGAGGGGTAAAGGGGAAGAGGGGAAGAGGGGGAGAGGATGGAGGCAAATCAGTTTCTTTTCTTTATGCTTTTTCTGCTTTTTGTGCTTTTTGCGTTTGTTGCTTTCTACTTTGTGTAAATCGCTTGAGGACCGTAAGCTCGCCGCAAGCACAAAAAGGAGAAAAGAATTATTTTGAAATTATTCCTCATAGCGAGTGTCGGGCTTCGTATATTCAGCATTTACATTCTGACAGAAACGCAAAAGAAACTTTCATTAATCTTTTCCTCGGCTTTTTATTATGTCATACGCGCAAAACAATTCTTAGCAAGTAATTAATTGCCCATACGCGAGCCGCTTTCTCGGCCCCTTAAATAAAATACAGGCCATTACGATGAAGGATTAAAAGCAATGGCCTTGGGATCAGTTGTAGCAGCTTCTCATCTCGGGACATACGTACTTACGTCTTACCAGCGATTGCATATTAAACAGGCACTTCTGGCCATATTCAATTCAAGAACAATCAGACTTTCCGTGTATTTACATACCCGTTTTTTTAAATTAAATCCCTTCGGCTCTACAGAATGACAATGTTCGCCTTTATTTGGGAATCATTTTTACGAGAAGGCATCCAGATTTTATTGACGTTGCTCTTTTGATTGCTAATGAACCCCCGAACGGTTCAAACGAGAGGTCATAGGCCATGGTTGCACTGTAAATGTATGTCGATCCGAGCGAAGTAATAAGTTCCACGAAAATCTTTGACGTCGTGACTGCGTAAAAAAAATAAAGCCATCTGATTTCGGCTAAGAGGAGCGGGGAGGGGAGGGGCTCATGCATCGCGTAAACGCGACGCTGACCGTATAAAGAAATAATTAGAGGGACGCGATTGTCGTGGGGTGGGAGCGGGATGGGGGGGGGCGGTGAAGTTGAATGAATGGCAGACGCGGAGTCAATTTGCTCTGTAAAATTACGAGCGTTGCGTCACTTATAATGTATCTGAGCCAACATTATCATAAATCCGGATGAGCCGCAGCAATACATAGCGACCGACTGCAAATAAGTCAAGTCTCAAAAAATATAGTGTCGGTGGTGAACGGTCGCGACTCTGCGACGCTAAGCAATTTATACATAGAAAGGGGAGTAAAAAGCGCATACATTAACGGGATCGAGGAAACGGATTTCTATACATATGCGCGGCTATGCAGGTATTACGTACGGCCATACAAGTGAATTATTGGGGCGGGGTATGTCGAATACAAAAAGTCCGGAGGAGGATTTATGCTTATTTATAAGGATCGGACAATGGTGTAACGAGTCCGTCTGGCTGGTATGGGATAGATGAGGAAAAATGTAACTGGAGATTTGCAAGTGAAACGAGGAGATTGATGGACCGATAGAGCGCGGGGACTCGGGAGGGGACGTGTGGCGCTTGATAAATAATAGTGAGAGGGAGTGAGAGAGGTCGCATGGGAGAATATAATGAAT
The DNA here is from genome assembly GCA_018883505.1 of Ceratosolen fusciceps. NCBI lineage: Eukaryota > Metazoa > Arthropoda > Insecta > Hymenoptera > Agaonidae > Ceratosolen > Ceratosolen fusciceps. The sequence continues at coordinate 4,997,548 of RCIC01000013.1, read as the reverse complement.
TTGAATGTCTGGCGAGGCGTCGTCGACTCGACTGAAAACAAGAAACAAATAGGAAGACCGCAATTGGCTCGCTACCCCCCCCCCACCCACTCCACCCCCAATCGGCCCTTTTACCGAGTGCGGGACCGTATGTGTAGGTACGTCGCTCGGCCAGATGTCGAAATGCTCCGATAGATCGAACTCAAGAGCCGAAGAGGAGACGGACGCCATTTTTGATGGGGAAGAGGAAGGGTGGACGTCCGTACGGCTCGACGATGACGATGGCGATGGCGATGGCGATGGCGATGGCGGCAGCGGGTCGGGAGCGCGGGAGGGAAGGAGGGAACGCTCCCGAGAGTCCTCACCCTCGGGCTTGGTGGCTGAATCGGGCAGAAGCCGCCGGGACATTATACGAGCTGACCTATACCGAAGGCCCGCATACGTGTGCGTCTGGTCTAGTCTGGCCTGGCTTGGCCTGGCTTGGCCTGGCCTGGTCTACTCTGCTCTGGTCTGCTCTGGTCTGGTCTGGTCTCCCTTAACCACCTCGGCCACCCCGCCCCTCTCCCTTCTTATCCCATAGGGGGACAGACGCACGGAGCTCGACCTCATTTTATGCAAATCGCAGAGAAACGCCTGTTAGGTGTCCACCGCGACGGCGGCGAGTAAGTGTGAGCGAGAAGCTGGTGGGATCGGGAGGGGGAAGGGGAGAGAGACTATAAACATTCCCATGTCCAATGAAAATTCATGCTTCGGTCGGCATTGCTCATCTCGCGGCCACACTCTTACGCTCCCTCCCTACCCCCCTACCCCCTATCCACTAACCCCCTCTCCCATCTAGTTTTTCCTTGCTTTTCCTTCCCTTCACACGCGCGCGTCGATATTTCACACGTAAATACGCCCGTGTCGTTGTAAACTGGCCACGGGCCGTATTCACTTTCAATATCTCGCTCCCCTCTAAGCGAGAACTTTTGCGCCTCCTGGACTTTGTGCCTCTTTCTCTTATTTATTTTTTTTTTTTTTTTAATTCTTGCCGGATGCATCGGAGTGCAGAGAAGGGGTAAAGACGCGGACGGAGTCGCTCGATGAATATTCTCCATTTTCTCTGTAGGACAATACAAATATCACGCGATGCAAATCACGCAGATGCATCGGTCTGTACTTTCTCCTAATAAATATACCTAATGAAGAGCTCCTGAGAGATTTGCATGTTCTCCTTTATTATATTTCCGCTTTTGCGACCGAACGCGACCCTTGTCCACTTCATTTTTCAAGCTTAAGTCGCTTTGTCACTCGGTCCTGTGTTTCGAGCAAAAGTCAGAGCTCATGGATGATTTAGGTTACGGTTCCACTACTATTTCCCGTATACGGATCCATGGGCAAGTGTGTCAGTGTCCCCTGGCATCGCGTGCACTTGATCACATATCGACGCAAGTTTATGGAGATTTGATAAATAAAAACTTGGCTCCATCCGGATACGATCATGTGATAAAAGGACATTAATTTCAATGAAGATGATGCAGAATTTTTAAAATCTCTCTCAGCTATTAATATACAAATAAAGCACGTAAGCTTGTTGCTTAGAGATTGTTTATTGAATTGTACTCGACTGTTTCGAAGAGATAGATAGATAAATAAATAGATAGAGATAGATAGAGAGAGAGAGAGAGAGAGAGAGAGAGAGAGAATCGATAAATTATGTGTCGATCGAATGAATTCGCTTAAAATCAGTTTGTCTTAAATAAAATACATTCGTTAATGGGGTTGTCAACTGTCAATACATAGAGAAGACTTTTTGATCGCCCATTAAATAAAATTAGATCTAATAAATTCGATGGTTATGTAATCTCCGTGAATTCGGTGACTGGGGCAGGATCGACAAAGTAATTTAAATATTGAAAAATTCGAGGGTGGCTCCGCTAATGTTAAGCTACCCTCCCTACCTCCCTCCCTCCCCCCATCCACCACCAACGCGTAGCTTTAAATTAACCGGCGATCTCGTGAAATTGCATTCGTATGTGTTTTACATTCGACGAGATTCTTTGTCTGCGAATGTACAAATGACAGGTCGCACACACACACACACACACATATATATATATATATATATATATATATATATACATATATACATATATATTTATGCAATATGGATGTAGAGATGGGAATGGATTTTTTCCTGGGCTGCATAGTAGTCGACAGATCGAAGCTGCATGTATGTATATCGTTATTTGCAATTCCTATCCGGTTAATGTGTATTGTCGCCTCGAATTGGATGGAATTGATTTTATTGGAGTCTCCCCCCCCCTTCTCGCCCTTTGCACGAGCGCGCCTCTGTATCTCCCTGGTGACGTCCTACTCGTCTTACCGCACTTGGCTCACTTGCATTGCAGATGCCGGGCTTTAAGATTTATTTCCCGTCTCGTACCAACTCCAATGGAGTCTCTATCTCTGCCCCCCCTCACGCGCGCGCGATCTCCAGCTCACTCTCTCTCTCTCTCTCTCTCTCTCTCTCTCTCCCTCTCTCTCCCTCCCTGTACGGCTTTTAAAATCTCATGACTTTCTTCTAGGTACAGATGCTCCCTACGCGAAATTCCATCAGATCGTTCACTCCCGATCAAAAGGCCTCAGCTCGTTAACTTACTCGAATTATATGTATTTAAATTTATAAAAAATTCACTTACCTCGATGCTGCTCGAGCGCCGAAACTTTCAACGCGATTTCCTTTTCATATTTACTCTCCTTCTCTCTTCTCTCTTCTCTCTTCTCTCTCTCTCTCTCTCTCCCTCCCTCCCTCTCTATTACTCCCTCTCACTCTTACCACAAATAAATCCCTATTATTAAGTGAAACTTTAATCCTTCGCGTATATCATAAAAAGTACTCTGTGCATTGATTCGTTAACTGGTTATTTCAGCAGCTCAACTCGACTACCATAAATATAGAGCCGAGGCACTTGAAACTTTAAAGATATTATTATAATCCGTTTAAGAAGCATCGTAATTATCGACATTGTTACGCTTAATTAACGTCACGCCCCTAAGAATTAATTAATTATTAAGTGCAATTGAATGACAAGCTCCTATTTATCTTGGTAATTTAGTTCGAAAAATAGCGGAATCGAGGCTCTCGAATGCCATAAATTATAATAAGTCTTAAAAGAAACATGTCCGTTATAGAGGATAAGAAGCAGTTGAGTTGCTACTTGCGATACAAAATACTACTTGCGCGTACGTTTATTAACCATTTTCTTTCCAAATTATAATTCTTCAACTATTATTATTATTATTATTATTATTATTATTATTATTATTATTATCATTATTATCGTTGTTATTATTATTATTATTATTATTATAAAAGAAATGGAGTAGGTAACGAGCCGATACGAAGTCCTCCTCCTTACACTAGCCTGTCTACTTAAATTCAAAAACTTTATAATTTATAAGAATTTTACAGTCTGCGAAGTGATAAATCTTCTAGCACAATATTTTCCTTGCGCAAGTGCAAAATTCGTACCAGAAGAAACATTATTTTTAACTTCCGAATCAATCGACCTCATCGATCTATCCTCGGCAGCGTCGTACTTTGCCAAAAAAATACAAATATTCTGTGTATTAATTAATCGCAGAGTACCGTTCGCAAAATAAGAAAATTACTCAAACTGTTGTTGCAACGAGTACCATAAAAACAATGTCCATAGTAACATTCGTTATATTTATTTATTACTTATTCGTGGCTTTGATTGGTTGAGTCGGAGAGTCGGTTAACAAATACTTTCTGACTTTTTTTCTTTTTTTTTTGCTAAACTTTTTTTTGCCGCGCAAAACTTTGCGGCCTAGACGGCTAAGGCCGTTTCCACCTACCCGCTCCTCCCTCACCACCTCCCCGCCCAACCCCGCTACTTCCCCGTAACAGAAGTATATTTAATTGAGGTAGAGAGCGCGAACGAAATAAAATTGACTTATTGCGCGCACGTGTAAAGTAGCACAAGAATTGCCTTTAATAACAATAATAACAATGATCAATAACAATAGTAACGATGACGACGAAGATAATGTAATAAAAAGTAAATGGGGCTGGAGGGGTCGGTGGGTGGACGCACAGGTATCCTTGCTTGGGAATAAATTTAATTTAAATTTAACGATGTTCGAATTCAATTTCCCATCGTATTATTATAAAAAAAAAAAAAAAACTCGGATTACCTCGCGTACCGTTTTCTATTTCGTATTCATTGACACTCGCAGTAAAAGAAATCTCAATTAATCAGTAAAGACACTTTGGCAGTGGGAAGTACTCGCTACGCAATTTTCCATCGAGACTGTAATTTACCTGTAAGTTATGCCACTTGGCAATAAGCTGCGCTCGAAACATCGCTATTACGCAATGGGAAATTAAGGGCAAAGTTTTTGCACACATACATTACCTTCCATCGTCTAGGCGTACTGTGTATTATTATTATTATTATTCTTATTATTATTATTATGAGAATAGATTTGTGGGAAGCGTCGAAGGATAACAGCGATCCAGTTGGTGTAACAATCTCTGGCTTAGGTAGCACTGGTCCATCAGCTGTTTGCGCAGCATTCGATTGGAGAGAGAGAGAGAGGAGCAGCGAACCGTCGACATGTAAAAGATATGAGTAATTCGATAAAATTTAAACGTCGATGCGTGTAGGGTGCGTTCAAGAAAGGAAAAACAATATTTTCGAGCCCTTGCTTCGAGAATATGCCCGGGAGGCAAAGTAATGGGGAAAATCTGCGACCTACGCTTCACAAAAACTCCCCCTCCCCCCCCCCATCCACACCCACACTCATCTACCCAGCGGAACTAGCCGCGCGGAGTAATTTCAAAGAGGCCGTAATAAAAACGTGAACGTAACTTTAAAAAGGTCGGATCGCCAGAGCACTATTTAGTTACGGCCGCTACTCCTACTACATTAGACTACTCAGCCTTTCTCCCCCCCCCCACGTTCTTTTTACAAAAGAACGTAGACTCTGATCCACGTGTGGGTGGACGAGGCAGATGTGGATGGGTGGGTGAGCGAGCGGGCCAGCAAGTAAAGACTGATAATCTTGTCCTTTGACTCCTCGCGTAACCCGGGATGGTCGGGGGAAACGAGAGAAATGTCAACCAGAGAGTCTTATTTTGTATTAGCCTTAGTGCGTAACTCGGAGATCCGATACCTTTTAATATAATAGTCCGGTTATTGGGGTTATTCGGATGATCACGAGGTCGCTGGCATCGACCGGACACTCCCACGAAAATTTACAACAGATTCGTCACTCCTCGCCAGGGAATTCTTCCCTTCCTTACACCCCACGTAGCTACATACATACGACTCTCGTGCGACTATTTACGAAATAGTATGTTTTTATGTGGAGGTGGTGGTGCTGCTCGACTCCGCTTTTATGTGCCCGCGTAAGCGTAAATCTCGGCAAGGGAGAGGCATGCGAGGTGCACGCGGGTGTAGCGTCCGGGTCCGTCCGCTCCGTTATCGAGAGTACGGAACGACGAGTTGAGTAATCCGGGAGTGCGGGCCGACCCTCTGCCCTCTTCATGACCGAGCCTTCAAATTCCCCCAGCTCCGAATTCCTTCAGGAGCTGGAGGGGAGAGGGATAGGGATACCGGCCGAGCTCGGGGCGGGAAACGATTACACGCCCAGAGGAGATGAGGTACGAGGAGCCGACTTGCCGCGACGTTGTTCGCCTTTGTTCGACATCGTGGACGTAGTAGCGGGTTGTTGTGGAGGGGGGGGGTGCGAGACGGAGGGATAGGCGGGACCGCATACACCTGCGTCGACACGTAAATCCGTAAATAAGTGATTCGGAGCGGGAGCCAAGCAGCAAGTCCTTGGATAGCTCGCAATATTCCTTGATAATGCAAGTCCGACGTTTCTTTCGTCACCACCAGCGCTTTAAGGGTCGTTATATGACCGGAGACCCTTTATCCCTCGCGCCACGGATGCCCAATGATAATGAGCCAACGGTCGGGGGCGAGCAATGTCTTTGTAGATGAGTCTCGGGGATGCTTGGCGTTCCGGAGAAAGAGAGCCTCGGTTTCCCAGGTACGTGCGTCCTCCTCCTACTGCTCCCCCTCCTCCTCCTCCTACTGCTCCTACTCCCTCCCATCCTCCGGCCCTTATCCCTTTTCGCTCGAAAGCACCGTTGAATCGTGGAGCGGGGCGGCGGTAGCGGGGGGGGGGAGAAAAATTCTTAAGCTACGTTCAAACATTTACTCGCTTCTTAACTAGACTTGTTCGGTCACTTTCGAGCTTAGGCAATAATAATCGAATGCTCCTTCGTCAAGTTTATACAAAGAGCTCCTCCTCGGGCCTTCCTTCCGAGCGGCTCCCGCGCGACTTCCGCGCGACTTTCGAATGACTTCCGCGCGACTTTGGAGCGACTTTGGGGCCAAGGCAATATTAAATAGACAGTAGCATGTATGGGAAAAACAATTCTTTCTTTATTGTATAAATTGTTTACAGTAAGATTGAATTTTTATTTACTTTTTTTTCTTTAAGAAAGAAAGGGTAAACAGCACTTAACGAAGATCCGACAATATTTGTCGTTCGACAAATCAATACAAAATTTCATTATTAAGTATAATTACTCAGGTGCACATACGCAACATGACATATACACAGTTAATCTACTACTTCGTCTGTATTTTAAATTTATATAAATGCAATGCCGTAAATGACGAGCATAAGTAATTCCAGTTAATTTCAGTTAATAGCATTGTTGTTGTTACGAAGCTTGTTGAAGCTTACGGCCTGGCTGTTGACGCGTCCTAATAATAAATATCGTACTGCAAATCAATGGCGGATAAAAAAATATCAGTAATATGTCGTCGTATGGTACATGTACATGTATTCGTGTATAAAAACCGTATGATTTTACAATTTAAAGACCAATGCTGAATACATCAAAGTTTGAAATATCTCAAATGGCGCGTAAACAAGTTACCATGCGACCGTTAGTAAGTGACGTCACGTTCTGCTGGTCACGTGATCTATTCTAAGCTATTTAAAGTTATAATGTGATTAGCAAAGTTTCACTCAACTTCGAAATAGCTTGAGACATTGCAGACAAGCCTTCCCAGCCATTTGATAATAAGCATTTTTTTTTTCACTTTTTCTTTCCTTCTTTTTTTTTTTTTTTTTTTTTTTTTTTGTTTTGTTCTTTCCTTTTCTCTGTATTTAGTCGTTCTATTTCTTTCGAGTCCTTGTATTGTGTGGCATTCGCTGTTTGTTTTCTGCTCTTTGAAGGTTTTAACACGTGCGTGACAAAAATAAAATAAATTCGTCTAACCTCATTTGCTTAATGGCAAAGAAAAATCTTTTCAAACCAATATAGCCATATATCCTTTACCTTTTTTTTTTTTTCTTGCTTCTCTTTGTTTTTGTAAACAGATACTCTTATCTACATTCAAAATGTATTTTTCTAAAGTTAAATTTTAAATTTAATCTTTGAATCGATATAAAATAACACGCAAGATGCACTCCGTAACGAAAATTACGTAAGAAAGGTACATAACAATTTTATATATGTATTTAGTTAATAATTTCATGTTCATTCGATACGGGTATCGAATAGTATAATAATGATATGGATATTAAAAAGGAGACTCTATAGAATTCGATGAAATTTTTTAATCGCCCAGACTTTGCTGGATTTGTTCGCAGTTTCCGGGTTTATCACAACAATGGCAATTAATATCCCGGAATTAGCATTATTTTGTCTTACGTGTAAACTTTAATTAAAACAATAAGCTTGAATTGAATAGAACAAGTACAACCTAATTAAGAAACCTATTCATTTGACTTTCGGAAACTCTCGGAACTTTCCGAAGAAAATCTCCTTGACATATACAGAACAAACCTGAGTGACAGTGTGAAGAACGCCGGCTCTACTTCTTTCCCTCTGGCTCTGGCTCTGGCTCTGGCTCTGGCTCTGGCCAGTCCCTCCCTCCACTTTCACACTTGCTCTCACTTTGAGTCACTCGCCATCCCTCTGCACCCCTCCACCCACCCAACCCCTCTCTCTCTCTCTCTCTCTCTCTCTCGCTCTCTCTCTCTCTTCCTCGCTCTCTCTCTCTTCCTCGCTCCCTCGCTCCCTCGCTCCCTCGCTCCGGCCGCACGCGCGTACATTAATTTTTCCCCTTTCACGGGAACACGATGACGAGGACGAACGAGACATTATCAGGATATTCGAGGTCGTTGTTTACGTTTGTGTTTATGTCGTTGCAACCAGCGACAAGAGTGGCAAATGTATTTTACAATTATTTATCTCAAAGGGACAAAGCCGTTTTTTTTTTTTTTTTTTTTTTTTTTTTACAAATGGACAGCGGGTCAATGGGGTTAATTAATTTGTTTGCTTGTGAAATGGCATTATTACAAGTTGGCCGGAGTTTGTTAAAAGAGAATTTGATTTCTTGTAAAGGGACCGGAAGGTCGGCAAGATTAACGAAACTTATAACAACGTCCGTTCCAACAGAGCCAGTTAATTTTGTGTCTCGAAGGTTCAGCTGCTCTAAGCGTTCAGCCAAAGACAAAAGTTTTCGTGATTTAAATCAGGTAAAGTTGAAGAGCGGTAAGTTAAAGCGCGTTGGGCGACTGCGGCGGGGTGACGGGCTGGGAGGGGGGGTGCGGAGAAGGATGGGAATGACGTACTTTGAAATAGGAAAAATCCGAGCGAGTAGGATTTATTTGATTTTGTAAATAATGGAATGTCAGTCAGGGCGGTTGGAGTGGTTGGACATCTAGTCGGGGAGTGTTAGCGGAGAGTAATTTTTATGGAGCTCGAGTAGAGCGGCGTGCGAGTGCAATAATAAAATCGACTCGGCAATGCACTGCAGGGGCTGAGCTTTCGATATCCGCAATAGATGATGATCGCGGGAAATGTCATCATCGCTCGTTAGCATACCACTCGACATACCGTTCCAAGTACCTTCTTTTCGGATCCGTCATTCGGCGCGCGCGTGCGTGCGTGCGCGCGCGCGAGAGAGAGAGAGAGAGAGAGGGAGGGAGCATAACGCAGGTTGGGCCGTGCTTGGGGGAGAGGGTATTTATTCACTTGGTCGACAGGGTTCAGCGGTGCGTCTCTGTCGTCAGGCATGTAGACCGACGGCGGTTTCGAATACTCCACGCATACGCTTCTCAATAATGCACCTGTTCACCGAACGTGTGTCTGCCCGCTACATACGTACACGCGCCCCACGTACGTAAGGATGCACATGCACATATACCTGGGCTCGGGGCCCGATGGGAGTTTCAAGTCGCAGCAGGAGGAGGAAGAGTTAGCGAGGGCGGGTATTCTATCGCAGCGAGTTCCGTCCCCGTCCTCCTTGGCCTCGTAGTCCTTGTCGCCGCCGACGTCGTAGTCGTCGTCGTCGTCGTCGTCGTCATCGTCGTCATCGTCGTCGTTGCGGTGCCTGTCAGCCTTCTCGTAGAGGAGGTTGTCATCCTCGTCTTCGAAGAAGATCCGCGTCTGGCACGGCCCGGCTCGAGTAGACATCCGGAGGGACAATGGCCGGGGTCGGGCCGGGGCGTCGTCGCCACGCCAGCGACGAGTGGCAGGAGCAGCAGGAGCAGCGGCAGCAGCAGTCGCCCGGGACAGCCCGGGTAGCGGAGGGAGGCTGCGCCCCCGTGTTGCATCGCTGCTGGATGCTCATCTGCAAATTCAGTCAGAGGGCAGAATTAGGACATTCAAGCGGATGCTCATTATCGCGGCTGAAAGCTTAAGCGACCGAGGCATTCACGGAATCGCTATCTCCGCCACCCCCACCCAATCCCAATCCCCCTCGCGGTACGTCGTCGTCGGCCCCCTAACCTAGCATGCAGTCGCCGCTCTGTAGAGGCGCCATTCCACTTTAGCACTCCATCTCCCGCCCTCAGAATTTCTCTCCGCTCCTGACCCTCCGCTCTACCCCCCCACCCCACCCCTGATTCCACTGCCTCTCTCTCCCGCTCTCTCTCGCTCTCTCTCTCTCTCTCTCTCTCTCTGGCTCTTGGATTTAGTTGGGATTTCAGGTGGAAGGCTGTAATTTTGAGGGCAAAGGGTTCCGAGACTATTAGGCGGTCGGAGGAGCGCCTTTGTTGGCATTTTGTATCGGCCTCGTTAAGATATACCTTTATTGTCGAGACTCATTGCCCCATCTTATTCTTCTTCTTTTTCTTCTTCTTTTTCTTCTTCTTTTTTTCTTCTTCTTTTTCTTTTTCTTTTTCTTTTTCTTCTTCTTTTTCTTCTTCTCCCTTCCCCCCTCCCTCTTTCAGCACTCCAGTTGTCATTATAATACTCATTATTTTAAGCTCTAAATTATCCGTGCTCCTACCACCCCCCCTCACCACCCCGAATTTCCCGCCGCCGCACCGCACTGCTGACACCATCGAATTTCAGCCGAAATCCATACTTTTTTTCATACCCTATTGAATTTCTCATGCAATTTCCTTCTTTCGCGCTCCTTCGCGCCCTTCATTAAATCTTTCGCCAACTTTCCTAATTCCCTCGTTAATAAATACCGAAACTTTAATTTCCGTCCGGCACGCTCGCACTCGCTCTGTCTCCCCAAAAAGCTTCTCAAGCAGCCGATTCCTATTGGAACGATATCGCGGCCTATCGCTATTTATCGACCTCATTAAATCCTCGCCGTTTTATAATAAATACGGTCTGCCCTTGTTATTCGGGCCGCTGAATTCGATAGATGTTTAAAGTACGTTCGGTCAGCGGGGCGACGAAAGCGTTAACTTAGAATTTAATTACAATATCTCGGGCAAAATAATAGTTAACGAGCTGCAAGCTATCGAGTTAAGGATAAGCTGGGACTGCCTGAATAATTAACGGGAGGACAATTACGTTTATAAGCCTTCGCATCGACCTAGCTCGAGGAATTTTTCAATATATTGAGGAGGCTTTAAGCCGCTCGTTTTAGCTGGACGGAACACGAAATTCCCGAGGAATTTCCCTTAAAAAGCATTTTTACCCATTCCTCAAATCCACGGGGTGCGTGAGTGCGTGCGTGCGTGCTTGAGAGAGAGAGAGAGAGAGAGAGAGAGAGAATGAGGAGAGGAGGGACTGCAATGCTGCAGTCACCCCTACCTATCCCCATCACCAGGTTCGTTTCTGCAGCATCGAGGCCATTTGCTTATCCAGCATCGGGGGCTGAGAGGAGAGGAGAGACCGCGAGGAAATTGATTAGAAGGTAGGGAAATCAATCGGGGGTTGATTTTTCACTTGGACCCGGGGAGAAATAACAAAGCCGGTGACGCAAGTCGCATTGAAGGGAGTCGGGGAGAAGTGTCGTGTTCACGTGGCTCCTCCCGAGTACCACATTGGCTGGAAAATCCTGGGCAATTACGTGGCGGCGGTGAAAGCCTTGTAGCTCTGCACACTCGTGCTCGACGGCTTGGAGCCAAAGGTAGACAGCCACCAGTCCGAAGGTGCAACGCCTCGAGATAGATGGGCCAGGCTCGGCGATTGCGCGGACTGGTGGGGGGGGGGTTAGGAGGAGTAAGAGAGAACAGGTACTATTGTTAAGTCTCAAGGAAAGCTCCGTCCGCTTTTTCCTGTCTGGCGCAGACATTTTTAAGCCACGATTTCTTCCACTTCCGGATCGTTGCAATAATTTTTCCGACTATTCCTCATTCCCTCGCGCGTTCATTATACTCGATTTATAGCCGTGAAAATAAATAAACGGCGAAAAGGCATAAAAAAAAAAAAGAGAAGCCCGATTTTACCGTGCCCCTGAATATTTTTGCGGCTAAAATTCGTTTATCCCATTGATTTCCGTGCACTTGGTCGATCCCTACCCTGCTATTTATTGGAACTACCTTATAATTATGACGCAACTATTAACATCTTGTTATTTAGAGTCCTGTTACGTTAGTTAAGCAGAGGTTTGACAGAATAATCCGCGCCATTCGCGCATATCAAGTCGCAAAAATACGTTTCAATTTTTAATCGTACTTGCAAACAATGGTTAATATTACTTTTAATCGTTTAATAAAAAAAGTTCGAAACAACTTAATACAACATTTTCATTCACGGTACTTTTAAAACTACAACTATTGGATACTCCAACGGAAATCTACAAGAATTTTACCTTTCACTCTGAGTGCTAAGATCGCCGGTCCCCTTTCTCACCCCGCCCCCACCCACCCCACCACGCCACACAACGCTCTATCGCGCAGTATGAGACACAGTGTGACGGCGCGCGACCCCCGCGTACGTCCGAAAAATGTACAAGTTTCCAAATGTGAAAACAATACGGATTAAAAATGTCTAAAACTTGGTGCAGCGCTCAATAGCTAAGACATCGGCCTGCCTTCCAGGCACAAACTTTTAATTAACTCCAAGGAAAATATAAAATATAAAATAGATTATCGGCGTTTTTAATGTTTTTAATGGCCGAGCCGCGGAATGAGCATAACGCGAGCATTGGTAATGCGAGCCAACTATAACGACCGACCGAAGCATTAAACGTAATAATTATGTAAACAAAGAGCCGGCCACACGTCCCTCCATTAATACACGCGCGCTTATATAAATTTATATTACAAAGTTTTAACTATTATATTCGATCATACGAGATTGAAATGCAGAGGGCTCGCTCGTATGCCGTATAATAGCGAGCCATTGTGAGCCACCCGACGACGCCGCCGACGCCGCCGACGCCGCCAAGCTTTAATATTCTGGCTAACATAGATAAAATTGGATATCACGGTAATTTCAAGGTAAAACATCCCAAGTCTCAGTCAGAAGCGACAGTCGATGAATTCGAGGATACGGTTGGTCGGTTGATGAGATGGAGGGTGGGGCTGGGAGGAGGATTAACCTAATTAAATTTGTTGATTTATGTAATTCAACAATTGGCTTAAATTTCATAAAATCTAGCTCTGTAATAATTTATTTCGTAATTCGTGTATAAAATTATGAATATGAATGATTATTAGGCCTAGGGCTCGAAGGGCATTGCGATCCATCCATTCAACGAAAGCTTCGGTTCGCAAATTTATATTATATAAATAACATTTACATTTGGCCGTTCGGCTTAAGCGGTATATAAAATTTAAAAAAAAAAAAAAAAAAAAACAACCTATGCTCGTAACCACTGGTACACCGAATTCGATAAATAAATTTTTCTTTAACGAGTCTCGGCTTAACTAATTAAGCGGGAAATAAAAATTGATCTTTCGAAATACACGAAGGAAAAATTAAGTCCTTTTCCTTTAACGAGGAAATAATAATGAATTTCCGTTTTTGGTGAGACTAACGCGTGCCTGCTGAAGGGCGAGGGGGCGAGGGGGCGAGAGGGCGAGAGAGACGTCGGGCGGTAACATAAAATATTTTGTTCTCGAGCTGCTGAAAGGTCTGGCCGCTTTAATATTCGGGTTTGAGTATCCATCCTTAAACATTACTCGACGGATCGATCGGACACTTTGTACAATGGATCAACGTCTCGCAATATCCACTGTATTATACGATATCATAAAACATCTTTACTGTCCAACTCACGTCAGAATTTGGTTTTCTGCTTCTAGAATAATCTATTCAACGTCAATGCTTCCTCCGCCAGACTCATTCCTTTCCTTTCCGGGCCTTTAACTTCCGTATTCTCGACATTTTTATCTTAATTCGATGCTGAATTCCCTCCCGTCACTCACTCGTTCGCTCGCTCGCTCGCTCGCTCGCTCAGCTTATTAGACACTCGCTTTTTTTTTTTTAATGCAATCTAAGCTCTCTATTCTTCCGTTTCTCCTTCTCCTCCTCCTCCTGCGTCCGTTCGTTTCTCTTAATTGGCCCAATTCTTCAAATTAAGTAGCGGCGGCCACGAACAAGAGCTGCTCTACTGCCTTTCTTAGCAATTTTCTATTGCCCGCTTTCCCGCGTCTCGAGCCAATACATAAAACGCAATGGGCAAGGAATGCATAAGAAATAGGAGCGAATTCGTTGAAAGACGTGTAAGTGCTTGAAAAAGAGAAATAAAGTGAAAATGTAAATGTAAAGTATCTCGCGAGCTCTCTACTGCTCCTTCTACTCCTACGCGGAATGGCTCTGCTTGAGCCGAATATTTATATGAAAGAATTACTTTAACCATTTTCGCCCTTCCATATTAAAATCTACGTATAGTTTTATTAATCGTAAGACGCGTCCGTCGGTATCTCGGATCCGGGAAATACACGGGAAATATACCTCGAGTCTGCTACACGCGTCAATGCGAATTCTTATGCATGCGGCGCGAAGGGCAGGGGGAGGAATACAGTAAATTTAAATATTTCACAAGACATTTATGTTACCTTTTCCTATTCGCTTACGAACACATCAGAACGAATTTTTTCTGCTTATTGAATGCGCTGATAATAATAATAATAATAATAATTCCTCGATCGATCACTACTCGCGGTTAAAGCTTCCATAAAAAAGCTAAACCAGTTGATTATCGATCCCAACTCCGCGCCTCCGCGTTAGATAGCCTACGCGCTGTAAGGTCCCCCCCCCCGCCCGAGCGCTATAATCGATCGAAAATCCCAGTGAGGAGGAATTGCCTATACTTTTATAATTAAATGAAATTATGAGCATTGCTCGCGTCTGCCGAACAGAAAAAACAAAACAAAACAAAACAAAAAAACTTATTGTTACCACTGCATTAACAATAAATCGATATAATCCAAATGCCTCGTACGTTTTTCTTGTGAAAATATTTTTCCAGATAAACTTTTATGTATTCAATGTATCGATATAAGAAGTATTGTTTCATGTATTTTCGATATTTGAATATTGAATCACACTTTCCTCGGGAATACTAAATCCGACCGCAAATAGACGCTTATATATCAAAGCTTTAGTTTTTCCTCGCGGAAAATTTATATAAATCTATTAGGCCAATATCTTATTTGTGCTCATATATACGAAGGCGTAAAATAAAAAAAAAAAAAAAAAAAAAAAATGCTTAAGATATTGCTCATTTGCGGCTACTTGTACGCAACAAAGCCCTTTCTTTCTTTACCCCCTCTACGAGCCTTCTAACAAATTATAAATGTAAGTCGGATTCGGTTGGGAAGGAGCGGGTGGGAGGAGGATGGGTCGGGTGGGGGTGGGGGAGGGGGTCGAATGAAAGGAGGAAGGGATCGAAGAATTACGTGAATTTGCATGTTATGAAAAGCTGTAAAGGTAACGGGTAATGCGCAATGGTATGAGGGCGTAGTGGTGAGTTTGGGAGGGGGTGAGGGGCAAAATTCAGAGAGGAAAGAAAGAGTAGTTGAACGCAGTTGTGTTGGAATAAAGGATTCGTCGCTAATGACGTGATACTCATTCGAAGCGACGAGGAGCTGAATAACTGGATAGGCTCTCGCGCGATGAACGGTCCTTCCTTCGGCGGCTCTAACAAGGCATTCGAGCTGGCAAAGGACGGCTTGACCTCCATCCACGTCGGGGTTACAATTTCTCCCAGTTGCTCCGGGCGCTAGGAAAGGCTCGGCGGCCCGCGGAGTCGAGAGGAAACGCCCGGGTGCGGAAGGGGGCGATTCCGGGCTCAATAGGAATGGATATCTATCTAGGGATGTAGGGACGATAATGGACTTACCGTTGAGCACGTGGACGACGACGGTGGCCCGGGCGGCCTTGCTCGATACGCAGCTGTAGTTGCCGCTGTCGCCCAAGGATGCCCGCGTTATGAGGAGCTTGCTCGTGGTGCCGCCCTTGGACTTCTCGGTCTCGAGCGAGACGCCACCCCTGCGCAGAGTAAGGAGATGAAAATATGAGTATACCCGCCCCCGCCCCCCCCCGTCTCTCGGTCGAGGAATGGTCCGGCGAGAGGATCACCGAGAGGCCCTGATTGCCGGAGACTCCCCCGTTGCTGGATGAAAGAGAGGAGTCCTTGGGAGGCCGAGGGAGCACCGACAGACACCTTGATTTATACGGGCAACGAGACCTTGTTTCGCAAGCCCGAGCACCGGCTCGAATAAATCTTTGATTAATTGCTCGGCTCTTCGCGCCCATGGTTTCCGTGGAGTCTCGTGTCGCTTGTCCTTCCCCGCGACCCGCCACGACCGGCGGTTACCCGCTCTCGAGGTCCGGCGAGCGAAAGAAGGAGAGGACGACTCGCCACGATTACGCCCCGAACTGATTTTAAGCGCCCGGCCTCGCTGCTGGTACTGGTGCTGGTGCTCGTGCTGGTGCTCGTGCTGCTGCTGCTGCTGCTGCTGCTACCTTCGCTACACGTTCCTTCCTCCCTCCCGCCAACCGGACGCCCACCCATCACCCCACCCCTCCATCCCTCCACGAACCCAAAGCCCAACTTTAGCGCTTAAATTATATGCCCTCCGTGTCCTTGCTCCGCTGCTGCCGTCGCTGCCGTCCTACTCCGCCCCTCGCTTGCGTTTTCATCAGTCTTTTAATAATCCGACATCGTGCGCAAGCCCGCACTTCCATCCGCAAAATTGAGCCATTGCTCTTGTTATATACAACAGTGCCTACATGACTCGTTAATTATTACTCGACTACGAGTTCCACTTCGACTCCGTACTTTTCCACGCGATACGTAATTCCAAATATTTCACGCTCCCTTAACATTTATATTTAAACTTATTCCCGGCCGTTTGTACAATTCCCTGCCACCACTTCCGCTTGCCACTGCCACTGCCACTGCCACTGCCACTGCCACTGCCACTACCGATACCGCTACCGCTACCTTCTACCACCATTGTTATTATTTCTAACTTTTCCATCAAATAATCATCGTAGCCTATATTAATGTCTTTTGTTTACAGCGCGCTACCCGACATTTACCAAAGCCATTTATTTTAGCCCCCCCCCACTACACCCCACTACACCCCACTGCACCCCTATTGCGATTCATTACCAAGTATACCATATTTATCAGAGCAGCCTTCGGTTCTTTACAAACGTTCTACATTTTGTAAAACACGCATTCTCGTCTTACTTTAATTACAGCTATTGAAATATTGTTTATTTGGCTGTAAAGGGACAAAGAAAAAAAATCCGAAATGCGCTACTCAAACCCATGACTCTCAGCAGTAGCGTTAATTGCTTTGATGTAAATAATAATTTCCACTCGTTAATATGAACGTCAGCGTCAACGTTACCGTCACCCTCAACGTCAGCCTCAACGCATTACCTCGTTTCGAGTAAGTGAATTTCTCAATTTACACTCAAAATTGTTTATCCCTCCCAACTTTTATTTATTAGGATCCTATTTCTAAAAGGTTATTTTCCGCAAGGATGATATTTTAAGTTTTATTGCAGTAATGTAGGTATACGTATTGAAGGAAATTTAACGACGTCATAAGAATCCGAAATGCGTCATTTTATCCTCAAATCGAAAATCGAGCTCAAAATACCAATATTGAAAAGTTCAATAGCTACATAAGCTTTTCACGGCTTTCTCAAATTTAATTTTGAACGATAAGTATTACCCAATTTATGTAAAACAGTTTTACGCTCATTTGAACATAAAATTTACGCGCTAATAAATTATATCTTGACAAATTCGCCGGAATATTCTAAATAAATATAAGTATCCCGGGCTTTGACTTAAATAAATAATAATCGTAGTATAAGCATTAGATTCGTTCGCTATTCGTTCGCTATTCGTTTGCCATTCGTTTGCCAATATATTTTACAGAAAATTTTCAATTGACTCGTACCGGCCAGATACACGAGCGTTAACGAAGCCGTTGCTGAGATCGTTAGGTATTTGTTACTATCCATGACAATGTGTAACTCTTTCGAACGTATTTCTACGTCAGGCCAAATAAAATTTACCAAGTCCTACATTGTCGAAAGAACTAATTAAAACTTTTAATTAAATTAATATTAAAATTAATAGGTTTTGATTAACGATTGTCGAGCTAGAACGCATAAGAAATTGTACTTGGTTCAATTAAATTGGATTTGTGTTATTAAGGCCTCAAATCTATAAATTATTAGATCAAGCGATTTGATATTGATATCAGCTCGTTACTTAGTTCTACTCAACTTTATTTGCCTATACCTCACTAATCTTCTATTGAATCTACATTAGTTTCGAAGAAATTTCACCTTTTTTCAATGAAAAATGTCATATAAGTTAATTAAGCTGAGACTTCTAATTGAAATTAATAATTGTGCCTCTGTATTGTCTTCGTATTGGCCTGTCAAGAAAATCTCTTAAAATTCTAAATTTCATCCTCACGTGTTACTTTACGTGAAAATCTTTTTCTAACATCGATTATCCATCTTTACCTTCATGAAATTTTTTTATTAACGAAGATTTATTATTACCTACTCGTGCGCTGCGCCATTCTCACAGTTGATATTCACATTCGGTAGACATTTTATGTCACGATGACTAAATTATGACTAAATTGAAAGTCTTACATAAAATACGATAAGAAACTATTTGTTTATACCCGATTAATGAACCGGAGCTTGGACAAGGAGCAGTCGTGATTCTTCGAATGCATAGTCCTTGTGATACGTAATTACAATTCAGATCAATTAAACGTATGTATATTATAGATTTCAGTTGTAACGTTCACGTCTCAATAGAAGTAACAAGGAGATTTATTTATAAAATTGACTTTGACTTAAATTAACTTAAATTTGACTTTATTTATAAATGAAACATTGACTAAATAATAATTCTTATAAACGTTTGCCCATACGGATAATTAATATTTAAAAAAAAAAAAAAGAAAGAAAGAAAGAAAGAAAGAAAGAAAAGAAAAGAAAACGAAAACGAAAAAAGAAAAAGGGTTTAATTGCCCTTTAAAGTTATTCGGATTCGGATTGAAAGAGAGTTTTGTTCACTTTATGCGTTGGATCGGATACGTGTCGCGTTAACGGAGAGTTGAACGAAACTTAATATGCATTGTATTGACGAGCGTCGAGCTTTTTAATATTGCCCTGGCTACGGGGAATAAAATTCCAAATGCTTTGTAGCAGTTGGTTGGTAAGAGTCGTGAGCTTATTGTTATTTTCAGAAACGGATGTTTTAGTAAAAACGCGGGTTATGTCGCTCGAATCAGTGTCGGCGAGCGTCATCGCGAATGGGTAGGAAGAATTTTTAAAGCAATAATTAAAGTGAATAACTGGGCATGGGTAACTACTATTTTAAAATTCGTTTCACGGTCCCCCATTAAGTTTATGGGGAATTATTACTTCTTTATAGCTGGCGATTAACATTTATCATTTGAGAAAAACAAATACAATAAATGGGTCAGAAGCTTCAACTTTATCTCAGGACAGCTCTTACTTAGCAATGCTCAACTTTATTATTATACTTTTTAATTGAAGAGTGGAGTGGTTTGAGACAAAAGGAGCCGAAAAAACTTTCTGTTTCATCCAATTACCGAGAAAATTACTCACTTGTCAATAAATAAAGAAATAAGAAGAGCATGGCGGAGTCGGTAATATTGGTTTGAAGCGTTGATTAGCGCCGGCTCGGTAATGACTATTTGAAATATTAATTAATAATTTGCTAATCTGCTAAACCATCGTGGCATTTTAATGCAAACAGACAACGAACCGTTAACATACATTGATGAATGTCCTCGCGGAAAAAATGTGACCGCTAGAGCGATAATTATTATTAGGATATCGAGGCTCATCATTTTTCTATCGCTATCCCGTGAACGTTTGAATTAGTATTGCTATGCGTCGGATGGGGGGATGGGGGATGGGGGGATGGGGGGTGGAAAGCAATTTTGCACGGGCCTCGTTAGTAGTGCGAATATAAGCATTCCGGGTAAGCCTAGTCGGGCAAGAATTCGGATTCGAGTAATTGCGCGTGGACTTGTATTATTTAATGAAAAATTCAAGGGAAAGGAATAAAGAGTGGGGGAGGGAGCGTCGCTCGGTTGATTAAAAAAAGTCGGTCGGGCTGATCTATCGAGATGAGAACGGCGAGGGAGCGAAAGCGGGCATTATTGCAGCGAGTAACGAATGCACCCAAGTCTATAAATGTTAGGTCTCTTAAATTGATACCCGGCCGAATTGAATTTATTTCTTATTTATCTCGCGGAGAAAGGAAATGAAGGGCCGGGAGGATTGGGAGGGGAGGGAGGGGCGGGACGACGAGGGGTGCCGGGTCGGGCTCAAAGTCATTTGCATGCAAGCCCTGGAGGAGGATCTGTCCTCGTGCGGGTTCCTCGTACCTCGGGCCGTCAAAGTCGATGATCGTCCCGGCATGGTACCAAGTCACGTTGCTCGGTGGCACGCCCTGGGAGTTCACGGTGCAGGTCAGACTGATCGTACTGCCCTTCCTCACGTAGACCTCCTCCGTACCCAAAATTTCAGCCTGGACGTCTGGAACAATAAGGGAGAACGGTCACGCGCTGACCCCGGCCTCGGCCTGGCTCTTTATTAAATGAATGAGAGAAGCGCCCGGCTGCTGCGCCTCAACCCCTCGCCCCATTCCCCCACCCGCCCCTTAATCCTCCTCCTGTCTCATGGAAAGGACGGTGAGGGGCGAGGGGTCGAGGCGCAAGGGAGGCTCCGCTCGGTACTTTTAAGTGGTTTGGCCCCATGAATGCGCTGCTCGGTCGTGATTCCTTGACTCGAACGATTCTCCGACTCAACGACTCAACGACGGGACGGTGCGGGGCCACGGGGGGGGGGGCACGATCGATTTTGCCCCGAGACTGTGGGATGCGAACGGAAGCCAATTAACTCGAGCGTAAAAGGCCACGATATTGCTGCTTTCATTCAAGATTGATTAAAGTCTGGCCTGTGTCGCGTTGGTCGAAAGAGGCAAAATGAGCTTAGGGCTTTGTCAAAACCGCTATAAGCTTAACTAAATTGCTATTGATCAACTTTGATTGGCCAATTGGATATTATCATCCTCGTCATCATCATCCTCGTCATCATCATCCTCGTCATCATCCTCGTCATCGTCATCATCGTCACCATTATTATTACTAATAATATAATAATAACTATTATTGTTATTGTTATTGTTATTGTTACGAGTATGCGCTCGCTGATTGGTACGAATTTATGAAAAAAAACTTTGAAGGAATTACTTCGATTATTCCTCCGCTCGATATATACATTTTTTCATTCATTTTCGATAATTCCTTTATACTTGGCAGCAACTCATAAATATCTTAAATCTTAGCTTTATACTCCGTTATAATGAACTTGTTTTTAATACGCCATTTGTCAAATTTATGTATACATTTTTTATTATACATCGCGTAATAAATAAAATAATTCACCGTTATTCCAGAATTTTATCTGATTTAAGAAAATGAATGGCAGATCTTGAGCTTAGAAAATAATTGCCTGTCTGAATACGGGCCTTCCAAACGTATTATATTGATTGATAAAGTAGAAATAACTAGTATTTTCGTAATATTCCTGGGTTAGAGGAAATTCTGTATAAAAATCCAAAATTTCCAAGATTAATAATAGCTGAGGGACGAATTTTGGTAATGATAAGCGGGAGTAATGACTATTAACATCGTCGTTTGCGGCTAAATGTCTGTAAACGTTTGAAAAAGAAAAAGAAAAAGAAAAGAAAACCAGAGAGAGAGAGAGAGAGAGAGAGAGAAGAGAGGGCGGAGGGGGGAGAGAGAGAGAGAACTATAGGTCGGCTATCGTGCAGGAGATTTAAGGGAGAATCACATATCGCAGAAACAGCAGTGTCGAGGATCATAAAAACTGGCACAAGTACGTGTGTATAGGGGTTATTGGGGTGGACGTGGGAGAATTAGAGAAGAGGGGTAGTAGAAAGGGAGGAAGTATATAAAGCAGAGTAATAGTGAAATCCCACCTAAAACTCGTAGATAGACGGCCCTGTGTATTTTCGGCTCGGTGTTGACTTGGCACTCGTATATGCCCTCGTCCCTCGGCTGCACCTCGCCTATTCGCAGATTCCAATCGTCCGAGGTCTCGGTATTGCCGATAACTGTGAATCTCCCGTCGCCCGTGTACGTGAGCGCCATAGACGTCAAGATATGCAAATCCCTCTTTCTTATCCAGGACACCTGCAAGCGAGAGAAGACCTGACTGAGCATTGAAAATTCATCCTGGCCCCGTCCATTAGTTCATCCCCGTCCCCGCAACTCTTAATAAGTATGCTTATGTGCAAGCCGGTCTCTGCTACCCCCCCCCATCTCCCCCGTCCCCACAACCCGGACCCGCCTCGACAACCCGCCATTTCGTCACGTACGAATGCAAGCTCGATCTAATTCAATGTGTCGGGCCTCGCCTCCAGCAATAATTCCCTTATCGGTTAACGAGGATCTTGATCTAAATCACCAAGGATATATTCGCCGTTCGAATCCTCCCTTCGCTCCACGCCCCTTTCACCCGTTTAAAACACTATCGGCCTACCCCACAACTAACACAACCGAGAGGAAATTGAATTTTATTTCTTTTGTTTTTTATTATTGGCCTTTCGAGTGCTTTTCCCTAATGTATTAAATGCATTAAAAAAAAAAAAAAAAAATGGCTATTGTTACCCCTACGAAAACAGGGGGCGGGAATAAGTAAATAAATTAATAACGAAAGACAGGAAAAACCGATATTTACAACATTTTTGTCTCCTTCCTCCCTTTGTTTCACAACCAAATAAATGAACACTTAAAATAAACTAAGTAATAAATAAAACTTCTTCCCATCGTCAGTAAATAACATTATCAAAACAGAATTTAAAGAGTTTTATTTGTATATTCTCGTGTATACCTTCCGGTTTAATCATCTTTATTCATAAATAGAACTACAGTCTTTCTATAGAATTTCGTATATACAATTTAATTATATTGCATATGCGTTTGAACTAAAAATAATAAAAATTTTATGCCTCCATGCATATATGGTTAAGTTTTAGTACCACTTAAATGACTAAAAATGATTTATAGCATTACAATTTACATATTTTCGATTAAAAATGGATTGATGTAAAATTTCTTGTTTTTAATGAGATGAAAAATTCTGTAAAACGATGAAAGAAACAAATACTATTTACTTGGATAAATTTAAAGAAAATCATTTAAACGCCATACGCTTTTTCCAACGCATACGATTCTTGTCCAGTTGCATGAACTGCATGAAATGCATTCGGCATCGGAAAACACGTTCAATATGTCCAATATCCAAACAATATCTTTCATGCATTTGCATTTTGAAAAATAAATATACATATAATTTTGATTAATTTTATTGATCACTATGTTTGATTAGTATATGTACAAACATAATGGTATTGACAACAATATTTATTGAAGGAAAACAGAAAGAAATTTATTGGTAAGGATTTATTTGAATTTACAAATGAAAGGTAATAAACGTACAAGTTGCCACCGTCATCGAGTGGAAAAATATTAAGCTCAATATTATTGTCATTAAATGCTGTCCATTGGGAGTAACTTTTAATAGAATACGATTTCAATTTCCAAATTTCCAAATTGCACAATGTTTAACGTATTCATTTGAAAATTGTACTCTGAATTTGCGGCTTTGAACCACGGTTTTACAAATTTCTTTAAAATATAAATAGCTAATTAATTGCACTAAATTAATAAATAAAATCAGTGCGTTTATTCTGAATGTTAGTTACGTTTTCGAATGATTTCCGTAAAAAAAAAAAAAAATAAATAAATAAAAAAAAATAATAGTATCAATAATAATGATAATAATGATGATGATGATGATGATGATGATGATGATGATGATGATGATGATGATGATGATGATGATGATGATGATAATGATGATGATGATGATAATAACAGTAAAGAAAAAGAAATAAATGGAGGAAAGCGAGTGGAAAAGCCTTTTAGAATAGTTAAGAAAAAAAATGAGAGAAAATTGACCTTAAAAAATCGGTGGACATGGGAAGCAATAAAGTTTATGTTACTTGTTAAACTCTTGGAATCGTTAAAAGCAGATACTGCGTATGGGAGAACAGCAATTTCGCAGTTACCTCTACTAACTCATAATAATTGGATTCCTTTTCGCGTAAATAAATATCTATAAATTTGAAGAACAACCTTATTTTATTTATTTTATATTTTCATGCGAGTCAGTAGCGAGCGCCTCTGCCTCATGCAATCGGAACAACTGCAAGGTTTAAATAAATATGGGATTCAAGTACCTTTTCTGCCTCACACCCCCCTTCCCCGACGGGACCCCCCGCGGCCCCGAGCAGCGACGATTCCCTTAGAAAAATACAATTTATTACCATATATTATTACACTATCTGCCGAATGCACTTTCAATTTTATTTTAAACGCTGTAAAAACGATGAATCTCCGCTGCGGACTCGTAAATTTATTCAATTTCTAAGAGTAAATGAGTTTGCATTTCGGATTATTAAAATATAAATTTGATAATATTGAACTTGACTCACTCGCGCGCTATTCAACAAATTTCTTTCTTTTTTATGCGTATATATATATATTGTGCGTATATAAATCGACCTCGGGTTACGGTGTTGGAGATCCTGTATCTCTAGCCGTATATGTATTCAGTCAAGAAATCGATAGTAATGAAAAATATCTTAAGCCGAGTTTAATTCGTTCGAGAGATCTGCATTAATTAAGTAGTATGCGTGGCGGCGCTGTATTTCAATAACCCACTTTGCTTAAAGCATTAAATAATAAACCGGCCGCTTGTGACCTCGACGTTTAATTTCAATATAATGCTCTACCACGGATCTCGAAAGTTTCTCTACCCCCGCCACCGCCCCGCCCCGTCCACCCCGCCCCGCCTATTTTCCATCTTTTCCTCACTTTTTGCCGTCGCACGGCTTTTATCCGTTTAAGGAGGTAGAGAGGAGTGGGGATGGGAGGGGAGGGGAGGAGAGGGGAGGGGAGGGAGGGAGAAAAATGGCATTCATTAACCGTGCGAAAGTGAAATAAAAAGTTTTTTAATGAATTGGATAAAATATTCTTTCATTGGCAAGAGCTGGGAGAACAGTATGCTTTCCCTTCTGCAAATAAACTATTTGTATAATTTATTTATCAGTCATTATTAAAGCTTCGGCGTCAGCCGTGAAATATTTTTAATTACGAAACCTGCAAATAATTTCTGTCCCCCTGTTTTCACCTTAATTTATAATGTTTCACTTTTTTAAAGCAGCCATAAGCAAGGAGTCTTTGATGTCTTTGCAGTCATCATTACTCACAAATACTCCAGTAATTCTTGGCTAAAATAAAAACGGAACGCTTTAAAATTTAATAAATAGCACGCGATTCTTTGAAAATATGATTCCAGCATCGATACACGTTGGATTGTTCTGCACGTATTGTTTTACGTTAAAACCTAATTTTATGAGGATCCGATTAAGCTTTTATATTTATTTCTTCATTTCGCTGATACATTTTTAAAAATATCTTTCATATTAAATTTATTTCCAATGCAATTGTTTTCATAAAATAATTTAAACGTCAGTGGAAATAATTATTATTGAAGCTACTTCTGATAAAGATAAAAGCATTTATTGTACAATCATATCATGTCTAAATAATAATTATTTGTGCTGAAACAATTAACAGGCCGCTAGCTCATAAATTCATTTATTTTTATAATAAATATACAAAACAAAAAGAGCATTTGTAAAATACTCGAAATAATTTGCATATTGCAGTTGTAATGCAAAATTGAAAACAATTTGCCATTACATGTAAATTACACGCTATAATACTCTTAATACTCTGAATATTGGCAGCACGTATTCTTCTTTTCTGATTAGTTATTACACATTAATTAACTATTAATACTATTAACACGATTAATAATATATATATATATATATATATATATATATATAATCAATTATTTTTTAAATAAATTCAATGAATTCTAATAAATTATTAGATATTATTAGAAATTTTTTTTATATTACAAAACGAATTATAAAAAGCTTGTCTCGCTAGAAAATATCAGTTGAGCTTCATATTTAATTATTTAAAAGTATTTGAAATGCAAAACACGTTTGTCAGAATAAAGCTTACGTGAAAATAGTCATATGTGTTGAATTAAATATGGAATGGAAAAGAATAAGAATTTTAAAAAATTCGGTAAATCAGTTTTTTATGCCAAAAGTCATATTGGTTAATATATAAAATTTAAAGAAAAAAAAAAAAAAATTCAAAATCAAATATCCAATCGTCAAAAACCAAATTTCAAGAGAAGAAAAAAAACTGAAACAAATGAAAGATATAAAAGACAGCGATTACAATATACGGTAAATTTAATTTTTTGATTTTGAAATATTATTTAATAATTATGTCATATATATTGTTTATAATTTTTAATCTTTCGAAAATGAAAGTTATTGTTTTTTAGCTTCCGGTCGGTCTTCGTAATTTCTAGTCGACTTTTATTTGAAATTTCAACTGAATATTTTGAAAATGATATCCCTTTAAGAAAATATGATTTTTAAAAATTCAATATTTTTATAGTCCAAAGTATATGTGGTAAGCGCTTAAAATTTTTTTTTATAATAATAATGATAAGCTATTTTTTCGAAACGATCTTTTGATAAAAATTGTCAGAAAAAATACATACTTTATAAAGAATGTCGGAAAGAATATGATTTATACGAATAAAATTCGACTTCAATAAAGGTTAATACTTATACATTAAAACGGCTATTGAGTAATAATTTGAAATTAATGATTAAAATCTATATAGATCTTTATTTTTAAGGGCAATATATATATATATATATATAGATGGTATTTTTTGAAATCCTCGACTTCACAATAAGGCAGTCAACTTTAAGTTAAAATAAGAAAAAGTTTTATACTTTGAAAGGGGCTTACTGATACGGGGATTATCTGATACAAGTTTAAGGCGTAATAAATGTAATTAAGGGAATAAAAAAATTTAGCTGGAAATTATATTAGTCCTGAAGAATAATTTACAGCAGAGAATTATTCAATTTAAAGCCTTTTAACCGAGACAGAGTTTAAGCAAAATACATTACATTCCTACGGTCTTTTATATTTTCTCTTGTTGGTGAGAGCAACGTCGCCGTTATCGTATATTTTAATTACATTATTTACAACTACGGTACATAAAGCTATAGATTATTTTTAGATAAGTATTGGGAATATTTTGAGCATAGCTTTAATAGCTCGTATTAAGTAAAGGGAATAAAAATCATATATATATATATATATGTATATAAAGCTTTTTATACCAAGCCCGTCTGTATATAAAAATAGTAATTTTCAATACAACGTAAAATTTATAAAACGTCAACAAGTATGAAATTATTTATGAATATGAAAACGCCGTAAGGAAGCCTATTGCAGTAAATTCTTAGGGATGTCGCGTGATAAAAAAGCTTATTCACTGTAAAAGTAAGGTAAAAGAAGAAGCTGGCGCTTTTAACGGTACTTAATTTTTTACAATATAAATACGATGAGATCAATAATTTTAATATTAATTTAATTAATGCTGCGAGCTCGGACCTTGCTTATGGGAAGCTGTACATTTGCAGTTGATAGTTATCTCTTCTTTTTTTTTTTTTTTTATCTCTCTTCGAATTCGCTAATTAAATGAATTTTTGAAGTGAGAGATCGAGAAGGGATTGCTTCGGATGGGAACAGCCGTGCACAAACGCAGCTGCAAGGGCTCGCCTCGAACAATATAACATAGGGACGTAGGGACACCTACGCTCTCGTCTTACGAATCGACGGCGGTGGTGGTGGTGGCGGAGAGTGGAGGAGAGTGGCGGTAGTGGCGGCGGAGAGGGGAGCGCGGGTGGCAAAAACTTAAGCGTCGAGCAATTAGAACGCGAAGAAATGTATGTATGGATGGGCGGGCGGCGGAGGCGGGGGGAGCTGTCGCGCGGGAGGAAAGGGATTCAGTCCTTGATTGGCATTAGGAGAAAAGTGCGGCGCTGTCAAATAAAGGATCGTAAAAGTCGGATATTAGTACGGTATTCCAGGGTGAGGCGAGATCCGATTTAAGGGTGAAAAAAAAAAGTGAAAGGGAATTAGCGATCAGTTGGCGGTTAATCGTTAATCATTGAACGGGTGAACAAGTTTCGTTAAATCACTCATGCGCATAAACGTTAAGACGGTTGTCAGGCCGTACAGTAAATCGGGTGGGGGTGGGGGTGATGGGGGGCGTATTCGTCCCTTATTTATTGATTAGCTAATGGACTAAAATTAAAATTACGCTGGATCTTAAAAGGGCGGGAAAATTTTATTGGAATGACGCCTAGGCGAATACGAGAAGTCGCTTTTTGTTTGGATATTATTGTCAGATATTATTGTCAGTTAT
Organism: Ceratosolen fusciceps; assembly: GCA_018883505.1. Lineage (NCBI taxonomy): Eukaryota > Metazoa > Arthropoda > Insecta > Hymenoptera > Agaonidae > Ceratosolen > Ceratosolen fusciceps. The sequence continues at coordinate 4,969,329 of RCIC01000013.1, read as the reverse complement.
TGGTAGCACAAGCTGCTCTTGATAATTAAATAACGTTACGGTTGTTCTTTTAAAAGAACGGAAAGCATTATTATACGCTTGATAATACTTGAAATTGAATTCGGCAAGGGCATCAATAACGAACGCGCGCGCAGAGCCGCACACATGCATGAATTACTGAATGACGGATCTTATGACGTTAAGCTGTACAGCGATGTTGGACAATATGCAATTTGAAATCGGACCGAAGGCAATCAACAACAGGCAGAGGAAGGTATTTTAACGAAAATATAAAGGTACACAGGTAATGCATAATGTATAGCGATGTGAGTTGTGAAAAAGAAAGCGGAGAGAAAATCCCATTGGAATAGTAATGTTTCATGAATCTTCAATTAGCTTTTTCCAGCTTTCGATGTTTCAATTTAAAAAAAAAAAAATTGTAATAGGGCGGGCGGAAGGGCGGTTGGAAGGGGGGACGGGCAGCTGGAAATAAAGTTAATTAAAAGTTTCAATGGCTATTAAGATATTTATATGTGAAAGTTTGGCATAAAGCCCTTTCCATTTGAATGTAATATAAGGTATGAGGAGGGCTCGTACTTTTAAGCGGCCATTGATCGGTAAAATAATAGTGCGGCCCTTCGGGATCGTAAGGTTCCGATTAAATTGCCCGATATTTCGGGATGCACGCCCTCCGGCCACTCCGGCCAAGGAGTTTTGACATTTTAATGCCGCTCACGAGCCCGAAGGTCTTAGGAACTCGCGGTCGTCGGCTTTTTTTTTTTTAAATACCGAACACGTAGACGTTACGTTGTTTCTTGATGTGCATTAATTCAAGCTCGAATGTTTAGTTACTATTACGATGGCATATAATAATAATAATAATAATAATAATAATAATATCAATAATAATAATAATAATAATAATAGTAATAATAAAAATAATACGAGGGTGGCGGGAAGGTAAAAATCTGAAGGAATCAGAGTGTAGCGCAGAGGGCGCGGCGAACGAGTCCTTTTTAGCCGGTGAATTTAGAGGTATTAAGGTCGGGATTCGTGGCGAGTAACTTGGTGGGAGGAAGGGGAGGGGGACGGGGAGCTTAGGTAGAAGCATCCGCGCGGATATTCCGTAGACAACGGAGCTCTTTCTTCGTCCAGGACCTTACTCACCGTTCTGTTGCCGAGATTCTTGACCCTGCAGAAGAGGACGGCCGGCTGTCCGATAAGGGCGGTCACGTTCTCACTGCCTTCCTCGGCGAAGTGGGCCTTGGGGCTCGTTGCCGTAGGCATCCCTGACCTGAGTTGTTGTTGTTGTTGTTGCTGCTGCTGCTGCTGCTGCTGCTGGAGCTGCGCGCGCCTCTCGACTCCGGACTCGTCCCGCTTCTCCACAGCACTGAAGGAGGCATCCCCATCTATTAACCTAAGACCGCCTCCTGGAAAAGCGAACGGGTCATTTCCCGCTTTAGTCTCGGCATGCCTTGTCTACCCCAATCCACCCCCTCCGACACCCTCGTCACTTAATACACAAATTTCATTCTATTTTATCGCGGGGCTTTTTTTCGAGGTTTTTCGGGTAAATTCGCTATCGCGCTCTCGAGTGTGGGTCGCGAGGTCGGTTAACGGCGCGGGACGAAGGGAGGGGACTGCGGCGAGCGGACAGCTTAAGGGCCACTTTTTTATTCTCCTTCCCCGTGCTCTTCTGGGCTTTTTTTGCCAGGGGACGAGGAACAATTTATCGTGTCGATTTCAGAGCTCGTTGGAAGCCAAAACTGATTCGTTATCGGAGATTTTTCAAAAAGCTTCTCGGTTTTTCGTTGGTAATGAAAAGTGGCGAAAGAAATTCTCTCGGATTAAGCAGTCGCATGCGGATACGCATGCGCACGCGTCCCATCGTTCTCTCTGTCAATTTCCAGAATATTTTTTTCAATACCTCCACGAGCCATTTGACTTTCTTGATTTATTATTTTTATCCCGGCCACTTTTATATATAAAAAAAAAAATGGCATTTTCTTTGTATGGATACATTCACAAATAACATATGAAATACATTTTCAATTTTTTTTTTTTTTATGCTGTTGACATATTTATTGCTCTTATTGCCGCTACAGAATTCGTTGTAATATTTCCTAGAGACACAGACACGTGTTGTGATACTTTAAGCTCATCCTTGTACCTCTAAATGATATTCTATCGTCGAGAGAAAGCTGAAATACCACCGAGACCGTAGCTTTACAATTTACTTAAACGAGTATCCAATAGAATACAATTATAAATAATTCATTTCGCGCAATATTCTTCTTCGTTTATTATGGCTAATCTTCAAAACATACTTTTTATGCTCAATTAATTGAAATTGCATTAAAGGTTGTCGTTGTGAGCAACTCCACGACCAAATGCCTAGAGATTAGAGAATTGATCGATTCGCTAAAATAACAACAACAATTAAGACTCCGTACTCTCCTCGTGTGCTCTTTACACTAATCAAATATTCTTCCTTATGTTGTGATTATTGTTCAAAAATCGTGAATGTGTAAATAATACGAGAATACTGTATTGGCAAAGAATAATCAGAAAATGAACGTCCGACTGATTGCAAGTAAATATTTTAACAAACAATTAACCTTATCCTTTGTACAATTATTGCTTTTTATTGCGCTTGATAGAACTTACGCGTATATTTCGTTAAAACAGACATTTTTTTTTACTATTTCCAATGCATTTGGTTCGCATGGAATTGTTATGCAGCCGAAATTTGAAATTTAGCATAAATATTTATTGACTGTAGCCCATCCTCTATTGACTTTCCTTCATAATGAAGCTCAAAAATAATTGAGTATTAGATAACTCTGATATTTTAACGACTAGTTTGGGAAAAAATTTTCAAATAAATCCCGTAAAAAGAAATTTTAATCAATCAATTGGTAGAAAGACTACATTAGGTAAAACCATTCAAGTAACTGTATATGCGTGTAAATATTATTATTCTGCAGTGAGTAGTAGAAATTACTATCGATAACGAAAATTTGATTGCATGTAAATTTACGTATACGGCGCGCCAGTGCAGTCACTGGCTCACTAATACAAAGATTTTGGATTATTTGTTAAAGAATTTTTTCATAAGCATCAATAATACGGGCTGCGCAGCTCTGATTCGTTAACATATTGAAAATGCCGTTTTTCTATTTTTTCTATTTTCTATTTATACGAAGTCGTAATCGACGTAATAGGAAGACTTTTTTTAAATTGCAAAATTATCTTGCTTAGGACTGTTCTGAATGAAGTATTTGAAATGCAGATGAACGAAGTTTAATAAAGAAACAAACGATCGGAAATTCAATTTCAAAGCTTATCCACTTATCCATTTATCCACTTGTAGGAGAAATAAAAAAACTTTCGTTCTAATGGTCTCGCACGTATTAAAAAAACTAATGCCAAAAATAAAAGTGGACGTAAATATCTTGTCTGCGCATTCGTCGAACAATTATCTGTTATTTAATATAAAATAAACACTAATGTCTTATCTAAAATGATCGCGTAAAATCTAAAATGAAAAGCCTATCGATAAATAATAGAAATCAAAGTCTTAAGAGAAATGTGATAAAGTGGCAAAGATGTTATTATCGCTTTAGCTTTCAATCATACGCCCTTGGAAATAATGAAATTTCCTTGTAATCCTGTAGCAACAACAAACTCATATTATCTATCGTTACTTATATAACTCATCGAAACTCCAAATTGGATTCCACATTCCTATATAATTAAAGCTTCAAGACCATCATCATCTTTTAATGAAAATTGCAATATCGACTTTGAACAAGTCCATTGTGCTTAAATAAATACAACTATTTGCAAAGTTTCCGCACCATACGACGAGTCGGAGTAAAAGATTGAAAAATATTGAGCAACGAATTTAATCTACTCGCGGATTTGTAATTAATGCATTTGATTAAACCAAAATTACGACGAACCGGGCCAGTATCGACCTCGAAATCAAGGCAAAAATAAAAATTTCTCGGCAACTGCGCATCTCGGCCATTTTCTAAACTCAAAATCGAATTTCTGAGACGAACAATACGAATTTTATTATAAATTATTTCACGTATACATTTGCACTTCACTTAAAGTTTAAATTGAAGTTTCGCAAACTGGCCGTTTCGGCTAAAAATCTAAAAATTAACCCGATTAAATAAAGTATATTATATATATATATACATATATATAAATAGAAGATGAAGAAGAAGAAGATGAAGAAGAAGAAGAAGAAGAAGAAGAAGAAGAACAACAACAACAACAACAACAACAACAACAACGACAATAACAATAGCTTCAGATTTTCTTGGTATGTATAGATGAGGGAGAAGAAAAATTCGTTGTATTGCGTTACTTGCGATACTCGCAGTATGAAAAATGTTTTCAAATAGTTTTATTGACATGTGATTAAAATCAATACACAGCCCCCGAGCCCACCCTAAATCATGTTCAGAATTCGAAAACAGGATTTTCTGGAATTCCGTGCAACATTCTAACTCAATAATACATTGTTCAATTGACTTCAAATTTCGCATGAATATTCACAATGGCATTTGAACTTGCGTAATAAACGATTCATTTTTATTCATTTATAATTCCTTCATTCGGCTTCAAATAATTTTCAAGGCCCAAAACATTATTTATTTACTCTCGTTATTTATAACTTACCTTTCTTCTTTTTTTTTTCTTTGTTTTTTTTTTTTTTTTTTTATCGAATCGTTCATTGACAATTGCAAAACTAGATTTGTCATAAGTTGATTATTTTTTTTTTTTTACTTTTTTTATTTTTAATTTTTAACGAGGACGGATCACGCTGGCCAAACCGCTTAAAATATAAAGTTATCAGAGAAATAAATTTAATATGAATACATATTGCGGCGTTACATACTTGCTTATTACATTATAAATTCATTTAGGAAATACGTTTGTTATACGGCATTAGCTTATAATGGTAGTCTGGCCTGAATTAATCGTATTACCTATTATAAGCTGCCAGAAGAATATTATTTTATCAGATGCGCCGACACCGTAACTGCCTGACGTACGATATAGAGCGTGTGACGAGGGGGGAGAGGGATTGTCGTTGCCTCTTTTTCAAGCGTAATTTCGTTAAATCCATTATAATTAATATAAGTTAAGGAATAAAGATTCTGTTTGAGTCGTTTATTAAGAGATACGGTAGTGTTAAGCTGGTAGAATCGGATAAACTCGCGGAATGATATTATGCAAAGAGAAAAATTGCCATGCATTCCGTCGGCTATATTCTCTGATAAAACAAAAATAGAAGAATTTACAAGTACAGCTATGAATAAATAATGCGTAAAGCATTTCAACTTATAGGAGTAATTATTTTAGCGAGCTGATGAAAGAAAATCCTGTTTTTATGATACAGCTAAAAATTTACGAGCATGAATAATCTGCATTTTATAATGGGTGACAAATGTAATTTATATTTTAGAGGGAGATAAATAGAAGGGATGGGAAGGGAAGGGAAGGGAAGATGCATTCGTGTAAATTAGAAAGTCCAAGAGCAAAGTTCAACTGGCCGACGCTCCCAATGTTCTATAGCCCAGCCTTTATATAAACTAAGCTTCGTTCTTTTAGTATATTTACAAAAGAAGTGCTTTCAAATATATTTCAACTCCTCTCTCTCTCTCTATATATATATATATTCTATATATATTCTATATATATATATATACGTACGCGAGCGAATCACAACTGACTTCAGCTCGGCTAAATTATTCCGGTCTTGAAAAATTTCAAATACTAAATAAAGCTTTTCGTAGTAACTATTCAATAAGAAGAATTAATTACTTAAATTTTATTATACGCTTCATGCGAAAGCAACAAATGCATCTAAAAGATTTTTATTTCAAGTCGACTGCGAATAACCAGCGAATCCTCGTATCCTCATAAATCTATACCGCATAACTTTTTTTATATCCTACCTATAGCATTAAGAAATAATATAAATATACGATAAGCTAAGGAATGATTTTCTCAAAAGAAAATGCTGTTTAACTTATAATCTCACGTCTTTTTATTATTAAATGCATTTATGTTTTTAATATTCGTATTGGTGTGCACCTTGCCCGTTCATACATTATAAATGACTATTTAATCGACCACTGCGAGGTATAAAACATTTGACCGGATGATATAATTTCTCACGAGTCTATATATAGCGCATATTTTATACAAGCGATGTGAATGATTCGCGTGGAAAAAAACGTATACCGCTAACAGGGTGATCGAACTTATAATTTAGTTTACCGTTGGCATTAAATTTTGATGTCAGGATTTGTGCATTTTATTAAGGGCATACTTGACAAATCATTATCATTATGTCCTTATGAGTACGAATTTTGAAAAGCTTTGAATTCGGGTTAATATAACGCAATTATAATAGATTGAATAAATAACAAAACAAAACAAAACAAAACAAAAAAAGAGAAGAAGAGGAAGAAGAAGAAGAAGAAGAAGAAGAAAGAAAGAAATGGAAATAAAAATGGCAGCCACGTAAATGGAATTGTCTGTTGGATCGTTAGTAGCGGTTGGCGAATCTCTCGATAAATGATAGGACGCATGTGTGTCTCTTGAATCCGTTAGAATTGCTGGAAAATAGGTAAAGTTATCCAGGGAGTACAAAGCCGAGCTATAATTCCAGTTAGCTTGACTTACTCAACATTTCACAGGTAGCCTCAACACTTGGGGCGAATGATATAATCAGCTCCCGGAAACTTATAATATACCCCCCCTTGCCGTTCCCACCCCCGACCCGTCGCGTTACTACACGTAGGCAGAGTTTCAGCCACTAATGACCAATTTAAGTAATCAACAAAAATGACTGACAAAACTATGCCTTATAAATTCAGGAGATCTGTTTTAAAGGCCAAGAAAACGAGACTGTAATATCCCTCCTTACTTAATACGATTTGGTTTCGTTATTCAAAGCTATTTTGTCCAGGTAGGTGACGCTAATTCCTAGCTACGCCGGCAAACAAAACAAAAAATCTACCGTTGCGCTTTTCTAAATATTTACGTATTATTGCAAGAATTACAATGATTATCATCATTTCCTTGAGAAACGTGTCCGTGAATGTAATCATAAGTTAGCTAAGTAAATTTAACAGGCCTTCTCGACTGGTTGACACGTCGAGGAAGTAAATTAAAGTACCCGGGACTCGTAATACTATTGTGAGGATACAATGGCGAGCAGCACCGGGAGCACCACCGGCAGCACTACCAACAGCACCGCCAGCGGCACCAGGAGCACCATCGGCAGCACCGCCAACAGCACCGCCAACAGCACCGCCAACACCACCACCGCCAGAGATCGTCGTCCGCTTATGATCGACGAGTGTGAAAGTCAGCGTAATCGGACATGAGAAGAGGAGGCAAGCGCACAACACCAAATTCTCGGTCAAATCATCCGTCATGATTTTGGACTTTGAGATGTAGCGAAGCGCGAGCTCCTATACAAGCGGACAATCGAAGATTCCAGAGCAGTAATAATACAGCCGAACCACTTGATCTATGATTAATTCGTCCCGATCGTCCGCCGCTGATACATCGCTTGTGCCTCGCTTATTCCAATGGATTTTCTTCATTCATATTCCGCTCGCAGACATTGCAAATATATCTTTGTATTTGCATATTTGTTTCATTAATACAATACTATTCGCGATTATTTTTTTACTCCGCGATTCCAGTGCCAAGTCATAATATAAATTTTCAGGACGCTCTTCAAGCTTTTACTTTAAACATTATAATAATAATAATAATAATAATAATAACAATAACAACAATAACAACAACAATAACAATAATAACAATAATATTTGATAATTTCATAGAATTTATACATTCAGAATGCTTCGGAACCCACTAATTTACATGAGGGAAAATCTCCCTAACACTTTTTATAACATAAAGAAATCTAACTTTATAATGAATCATTATTTATTAGGATTTTTATTGTTTTTCTGCAATACCGCCTTTTCTATAGAAATACTATCTTTTAGAAATATTTTTCTCCTGCACTCGATGACCTACATTATATTTGAAAAAACATGCTTAAAAATTGATCAAACCGACCTAGAATTTTTTCAAAAGCAGAGAGAATTACGTAAGATGTTGAGGGACTTCAATTTCTTTTAATGCTTTTGCTTTTTAAATTTTCTCAGCTTTCAAATTAATTTACAACCTCGAGAATCAGCGACATAAAGCGGTAATCAAAAAACAGATATATATGTATGTATGGAGAGAGAAAAAAACAGACTTCTCGCTTTTATTCAACAGGGAGGGATATTGTATATTGGAATTGTGATTAAAGACAATTTATGGAATGGACAGTAAAATTAGATGATAAGTAATAAAACATTTTTATTACTGAATAGCATGAAAATTAAGTTCAATCCTGTACGTACAACATTACTGTGGAATTCTAAGATTTGTGATTCTTTACGGCTTCCCTTTTAATTTATTAATCCTCTCTCCTTTTTTCTTCTTCTTGCAAAAAAATATCTTTTAATTAGAGAGCCTTAACTTTTCCTTAAAGAATTGATGGAATCCTAAACGATATAAAAAGCGTTTAAAAAATCTAATTAATTCTGAAACATTCAATTATTAAATTGACCGGGAATATTTATATATCATTATTACATTTTAGTAGTTATTTATGATATAAAAATAACTTTTACAGTCGAGAGGAAGTTAAGGAAAATCATTAGGGAGAGGATTTTTCCGATGGACGCTACACCTTTAACGATAGTACGAACTCTATAATACGAAATAAGACTTTTCCTTCTTAAGCGTCAAAAAGTTGCGATGCTCTAGTGGGTTTTAGAGGAAGAAAAAAAAGTCAGATAAAAACTAGGATCTTTTTATATCGGTAGGAGTATTTTGTTTCCCTGTAATATAAAAGGTCTATGAGACGTCGCTTCTTTATCTAGTAGAAAATAGCTAAGGAATATCATATCCTATACTGTTTATTTTTCATTTCTAGTTGCATAAAAAGTAAATTATTACTCGAGGCTGGATCGAAGAATTCCGGAGATGCGGGCTTTTCGAAAATGCGTGTCTTTCGAAAAATTCGTATTCGCACAGGTCGTAATGGTTATACTATAATGTAGGCTGAAATTTTTCGAAAGCGGCTTTAATCGCCTAAGATAATAATACTACATCTAATACTACATCTAATCCGGCCAGAGTATTATAATCCACATAATAAATATACGAATCCATTTCATAATAATGTGCTGCATAAAGTCGGAAAGTAAATTACCAGTACATGCGTATATACGCTGCTTGAGTATATTAAACGTTTATGGTTTGCCGGGGGAACCGAGTATCCTTACCTGCACCTACGAATTGAACTAATAACGTAAGATAAATGACGTTATTTACATGAAGACATTCGCAGATAGAAAACAATACGAATTTAATATCCTCTAAAGGTATATGAAGTTTGAAGTGCAAATTTGCGCTGCTCAATCGCTTTAATAGAATATATGAGAATGTAAAATAAGTAGAAGGCGGAGTTGTAATGAATTTTAAAGTTCGGGGGAGGGCTTCGGGAACTGATTAGTCTTTAAGGTATTCGCGTACGCTAGGGGACACAAAGGGGATTCCTTGCAATGGTTGTTTGCGATCGCTGGGAAAGGAGGAAAGTTAAAACCAAAGCCTAGACAAAATTTCATCACCACTGTCGATGCGCGTATTCGCAAGACCGAGAGTCATCTCACGCTCGTTATCTCACGCTTACCCAAAACTCCAAATGCAAATAAATACATTGTATGTGTGATAATTAATTTAAAAACTTTTATTTCATTAAATAATCGTAAGAGCTCGTATCGTAATTACGGCTCTGACCTGATGATCAAATATCGAAAGAATTTAATGCCGCAAATACGCATAACGCTCTGCGCCGAGCAAGAATTTAATTTAAACAATTTATATAATTCTAATATGGTGATATGACGTATACATTTTACGAATATTATCGCGGAATTATTATTCATATTCCGCATACATTGTATGGATAAAATAAATATATTCGAATGCCAGATTAGCTGATATTGCTTCAATTGTGCTTCTAATTTGAAATTTCAAATCGATCGAACGTTATTTTATATAATAAAGATGAAAAAAAAAGAAAGGAAAAGAACGACCGAAACATAAAACTTTTAATGTATTTTTAAATACGAAATAATATATGAATTTTATGGATTTCGAAAGATCGCGCTGCAAATATAACTAAATACAACATATTTTGCATACATATATATATATATATATATAATTCACTCGGTGTATTATTTTAACTTTATTTTATTCCTACAAATTTTATTCTTACAATTTTTTAATTATATATTAACTGTATATTAACCACGAGTTTTAGATTATTTATAGTCGAGCCTCTGTTCACTTAAATTGATAAAACCATAAAGAAGAAATAAAATTAATAATCTGGCCTATAAAAATATTGTCACACTAGACTATATGTCTGGCCTATAAGAATATTTGTGTAATAAATAAATGGCAGCCCGGGCTCATAGAAAAACGCCGTTTTATGTGCAAACAGTTTTTTTTCTTTTGTATTTTAAACAATATAATAAAAAAATTGTTTACATTATGGAATGTCATAAAAACGTTGTCTATATATAGATTACACGTATTTCTTAGCACTTCAAAAAATGTGTTTAAAATATATTTACTCGGAGCACGTAGACGTAGAAAATTGAATTTGGAGAAAGAATTGTATTCAAAGCAATTAACTGAAACTATTTCCTTAAATGAAATATAGTCGTTACGGCGGACGACTTGGTGTGTATTGGGATCATTAGGTTAAGAAGTAGTCATGCAATATAGAAAATTCTAATAACCTCAACTTCGTTACAAACTAATCTTACAAATGAGACAATCTAATTAATACATAGATATTGACATCTTTAGCTTCCTAAGTAAAATTTATGTGTATGCATTTATACGTAAAAAAAAAACATTAACAAGAACACATATTTACATATTGAAAATACTTGCGGGTAATACCTGAAGCTACAAAATTAAAATTCCATATAGACATTTATGAGTTTATGCTCTGAATTTGGAGTAATTCATTTATTTTCAGCTATCAGCGACTGCATTCCCATAATTGTTCATGAAAATGCATACAATTTAAGAAATGGAATATGCTAACGGAGTTTGCTAACACAATATCAAAATACAAATTGTCTTAAAAGTTGGTTAATTCGGATGATTTAGTATTTTAGCGAAACACCCTATTGCGTAATTATTACTTTTTCTTTCTCTATTTACCAAAGTATTTATCATTTCTTGCACAATCTTCATATTACGAGTCCGTATAATAAATTAGACCATATTTTACAGTACAGAAAGTTAGGGAATAAATTTTGAAAAAATTCTTTCTAACCTTTTTCGAGAATCTACTTGCCCAGACTCCCATTAAAATATCGGTCACTGAATAATGCTGATCAATGTTAGTTTGGAAAAAAAATTTGACTTGCTTTCTTATTTATTCGGATATCCATTGGGATTTTATATATGAAATACAAGTACTAAGAGACATTAAATGATACGTGCTTTTGATTTATTCATTGATTCGGCATGAATTCTGTCACGGTATTGATGTATGGATAATTTTCCGTACATGAACTTGCGTCATCGTCATTGAACTTCATCATTGAGTGTCAAGAGATACTTTATAAATTTATTTCACAATATGGCCAAATAGACTTTTTATTACTGAAACATTAAACTGAACATTCTCATGATCGATATACGGAACGTGCAGTCCATAAATGAACTATCGCACTGATTATTATTATTATTATTATTATTATCATTATTATTATTATTATTATTATTAAAAGCAACCTCGTGTCTTATTATTCGTATTCCCATTAGAACTTAAAAAAACAAACAAAAAAAACTATAGGATTCTCAAATGTAATATTAATTTTATTAATATATTGTAATATTAATATATTGATAATATTAATGCATTTGTTTGTTCCTGAAATTAATTTGGAATCACAATATAAACATGATTTTCAGTAACTTTCGACCCATCTACGTGTAGGTAACGCACGTACAACACGGTGGTAACACATACAACGTACTGTATGCTGCAATGCAATATTATTATTGAAAACGTAGAAAATTTGAAGAGAATCCTTACATCGCCGAGCAAGTCTTATTATTGTAAATTCAATGAAACTTATTTATTTTAATAAAAAAAAAAAAATATTCGAAGGAAGATAAAGTTATTATAGTTACCATCGGCTTCAATTATTTATTCGGCGATTGCCGCGTTTGCCCTACTAATTATTAATCTTAATTATTAGTATGGAATTTTCCTCGACAACTTTACTGACTACATCTGGGACGTACTTTTATAAATGGTAGCAAAGTCCATTAAAAGTGAAGGCGCGATTATGACGTTCGGCATAAGCTGTTCTCGATATAAGGCTTTTGATTAAAGGTCTGCCGGGTCTTTGGAATTTTAGTTTGTATAGTTTGGTAATGGATAAACCCTTTGGTTATTGGAATAAATGTCGAGTCATTGCGACCGCCGCAAATTGTTACTCTAAATTACTATTCGACTTAATATTGACTATAGACTCAATATCCGAATGAAATTATACGTTTCTATATTTGACTGTTCGATCGGTTTAATTGAAATTAATTCGCTTTATGGAATGTACAGACACGCATACAGACTCGGCCGAGGATACGAACGCACGCACGCACGCACGCACGCACGCGCGTTAGAAGAACGCCTGCCCGGATCTCACATCGAGCTCTCATCAGGATCGGAATTGAAATTTACAAAGCTTCCGGTCGCTCCGCGATCCCTCCGACTCGCGACTGGGACGAGCCGGCCTTCCGGGAGGATTAATATTTCAAAAGCGAACTCTCCCGCGCATATTCGACTATTGGCCTCATCCGTCGTTCCGATCCCTCTGCCTCCCAAACCCCTCCGCATCTCCCCCCGCAACTTCTTCTGCATTTTTACATTTGAGGGGTACGTAGGTGTACGTGCTCCGTATATGGGTGAAGCGATATCGTTGGCGAACGAGTGGCGGAGGGGGGTGGCGGGGGACATCGCGGGGGGCAGCGCGGGGGGGAGTCGAATGCAGCCACGTGCTGCCGGAAGGCCTACGGAATATTAATTTTTGGCCCAAGTTCTCGTACTTTCTCCGGCTCTCTTTCCATTCTTCGGGCTCGGGGATAGGAAAACCCGGGGGGGGGGGTGAGCCGGTTGCATAAATGCGCGAGAGCGTCCCCGAACTTCCTCTTCTTTCGCCGGATTAGCGAGAGGAGAGTCACATGCGAAAATAGCGAGATCTCGTCCTCCTGTATTCTCCCGCGCTATATTCTCTTTTTCCCGGGGGTGGTGTCCTTGTTCAGCGCATTCGGTACGGACCGTCGTCGCTGAGCTTATTGGGGTTATTGGGGTGGGTGAAGGCCGATGAAAAATTCACGGGAAGGGGGCTTATCTTTTTTATGGGGACGGCAAGCAGAAGAAAATGGAAAAGGGGGACTACTAATTTACAAAGGCTCGGATTTTCAAAGCTTGTTAATTGCGCAAGGTTTTCGAGCTTTTCGAGCTTTTCCAATTCAATATCATCTCCCGCTTTCAACGGAATTAAAAAGAGAATGAATCACGGGCCTATTTTGCTCCCCGGCTTTTAATACCCCCCCCTTCCTCCCTCGTTAATTAGTGCCAAGTAAAAAAAATATTAATTATTCAACTTAACTAACGGCTTAAATTAAATTAATTTTACGCCTAACAATAATAAATAACGAGTCATTCAAGCGGCCTGCCACCGTCCCCCACCCCCTCGGCGCACCCGAAAGTTTATATAACAATTCATTAAAAGTCTTTTATAATCCGCGTGAGGAATGAAATGGCTTTAACGGTAAACGAATCCGCGCCATTCCTTTTACGAATTCGAAATTTAAACAAGTTAACCACGCCCCCTCCCGCGCCCGCTGATAAATATTCCCGCGCAATAATTTTTAAAATTGATTATAACCACACGACCCCCCTCCCCCTCCCCCACTCCCCCTCATACACTTACTCCGAACTTGCTTTTACTCCGATTCTCCGAAATCTCTGCTTCATTTTTTCATCTCTACGGATACGGAAAAAGAAAAAAGTATCAACGTAATGCCTGACGAGCCGGAATGCCATGATGACATTTTATCTATGTTTTAAGAGTTTGAAGACTCGATCGGTGCAGATGCATACACTATTTTATGCACAGGTGATCTCGACTTGCCCTTCATTTTCTGTATTAAAGAAATACGCGTAATTTTTCAGGGAAAATAAGCGTTTAAAGTTATATAAGCCTAGACCGTAATTTAGAATATATTCCTAAAATAAATAAAACAAAATACTTTTACTAAAATGAGAGTGTCTAAATTTGAATAAATCTACCGGTGTGCAAATAAATAAAGCTAAATCATTCTAAAGTATTCTTATGTAATTGATACAATCATGAGCGATTAAGGGTAAAATAAGGCGTAATATATATTTAAAGATTTTGAAATATAGATATTACAGTTGCGGCGTATCGGTTAACGTTCTCCAATTTTTTACAAATAAAATTATTTTACGAAAATAATTTTATGAAAAACTATAAGCCATATAGTAAAATTTAAATGTGTAAAGGATTCACTTTATGGGGTGTGAAATGAGAAAGAGAGTCAATTTATATGAGTGGATTTTACAAGTCGTGAGCTCAGAGCAGTTTTACGGTTTAATGTTTCCTGATAGGATTAGAAATGAGGAAGATCATGTTGAGGGAACAAAATGAGTAATTTTGAGGAAATTTCATTTGCCTGCAATACTAGAAACTCATTAATTATTTATATTTTGTGAAATTACACATTATTTTCCCGGGTAAAATAATATTATAGTGACGTCGTAAAAAATTTATCCGCATTTTCGATTACGTATTACGTATAAAGATAAATTTTACACATATAATTTTCTACCCGATAGCACGAATCCTTATCAACATAATATATTCATTTCAAAAATTCTGAATACTAAAGAGGAAATTCCAGCCGTAAACACGTGCACTAACTATTGGAATATACATAAAGCATTAACCCGACGACGCGTATAATAAAAATTATAACAATAACGATAACGATAACGATAACAATAGTCCTGTAAGTATTTATAGAAATATAAGCTTAATGAAGGTTGAGCCAGTGATTTGAAAACCGATTTTCGTAAATGAAATTTCAACGTCTGCTAGTACTTACGAAATTAAAAATGAAAAATACATAAAGTTCGCCCTCCCTCGACATAACTTTTTAATATAAGTATTAAAAGAAAATAAGAATATTGTTTATTGGATGTAATTAAAAAAAATACAAAATCAATGTCACGTATAATTGGCGGCGAGTCGAATAAATAAGTTTATTTCCATTAAGGATCGATTTTGCTTCAGGAAAAACTCACTGTTGTTGTTGTTGTTGTTGTTGTTGTTGTTGTTGTCGTTGGTGTTAGTGTCGTTCGAAATTTAATTAGATTTCATCCAGAATGAATTCTATAAAGTTTCGTAAATATTTATTTAATCGTATATTCTTTAATTAAAATTAAACCAGCCGAGTCTCTAATTTTGGAAGTTTGTTGCTAAAATAATAGTTATTTTTATTTTCACTAGCCGAGCCTTACAATTATCTATTTTAATTTAGTCCTCGAGTGAAAAACTCTTATTAAGCTGAATTTCGTCATGCATATAAATATACATGCATGTCAGTGGTAAGAGTTATTACTCGAGCGAATAACTTTGTGAATTAACAACAGCTTTAAGTGATATCTATAGGCGTGCGTGCGTGTGAGTGCGCGCGACTGCGTGCGTGTAATGAGAAAGCCTTTTAGTTTTAACGTACGGGAGCTCGTGGCAAGTAAAAAAAAAAAAGAAAACTAAGCAAATAAATAAATATATAAGTAAATAAATAAATAAATAATATATATATATATATAAGTAAATAGATAGATCTTAGGGAGATTGGGGTAATTTGTCATCCCTTTCGAGCAAAGCGGACTCGAATATTTTTTATATTTTTTATAAAAGAGCAACGAACGACAGGGTAGAGTTGACGATGTAAATAATTCTCCTGAGCAGTAAAGCACGGCTCTCGCGTCATATATATTTCCCTCCTCGCGCCATTTCGCTTCCCGTTCATAATTGCCGTGATTAGGAAGGTTCGGGGATGGAATCGCGGCGCACTCGCTCACGGGGTCAGAGAGCTACCCAGACAAAGTGGGCCGAAAGCCAGGCGAGTTAGGTCGATAGCGAATCCCTTTCCCTCTGCCCGAACAATCCAGCAACAGCCCCAGTAATAATTACAAGAAATAAAATAGTTTCTATGGTAGTAATGGCAGCGCTTTCAATTGCTTTCAATCGGATTTTTCCATTCCTCTCGATCGCCCTTATAACCCCAATAACCTTTCTTCCATCTAGCCCAATAACCTCCTGTACCGCCGATAAAAAGTACCGATCTTTACATATTTTTTCAAAATAAAAACATGGAATTTGTCCATAAATAAACGGGCAAGGGATGGGGAGGGGGGAGTGCCAAGGGAGGGGAAAGAAAATCCGAACGATAGAAGCGCCGCTTCGTTCGTACGTTTAATAATTTTTTTTTTTTCTTTCTTTTCCCAGTTTTTATTTTTATAAATGGTTAAAAATTCTTTAAATAGATTTACACGTGTGAGCGGAATAAATTAAAGGGGAGCGACAGCGTTTACACGAACGGGGATATTTATTTTATATTTAATTTTCCAGCGCTTTTCTGCCCTGGGATCGCCTATTCCGAATAACATCCAAGCGTGAAATGTAAAATTGTTCTTTACATATTTTTTACATTATGCTTTGCGCGCACTTCCGCATGAAAACTAGTTTTATAATATTTATCGACATTTATAATTTAATATTACTGATATAATCTAATTAAAGTTTCACTTTTTTTGCTTTTTTATTCATAATACCTACTGTAAAAATTCAATTAAAGAGCACAAATGGCCAGTTCAAACTTTAACTTTAACAATACGTTGGAATTAAAGTTGAAAACTTCCCTCCTTAAACTGACAATATTAGCATTCGCTTAATTAACTATTCCTAAAAGTTTATAATATTTTTTACAATATTTTATAATGATTTTATTTAATCGGCAAATACTAACATCCCGGAAATTTTTTATATTCAATAAATATTTAAAATGAAAACATGGAACTTAATGCACATACGAACAACAACAACAACGACAACAACGACGACGACTACGACGACGACGACGACGATGACGACGACGACAGCAGCAGCAGCAGCAGCAGCAGCAGCAGCATGGCGTGCGATAATCGACTAAAAATTCAAATTAATCTCCGCAGTCTGAGAGTAAAGCCTGCAATGGGCTCATTCGCTCTGACGTAAGTTATTAGTTGTTAAAATTATAAGAGCTATTTTGATTTAGAATTTCATAAGTAATGAACGTTGGAGGAACGATCTTTTTTATAGTATGTTATGCAAGAGGCAATACAGGTCTGAATTGAGAAAAGCAGCGTTTTCATTTATTATTGATATAACAAAAGCTCTTCAAATGACACGTTTAATATCTATATTATAATATAGCGTATGAATTTTGGTACGAAAGAAGTGGCATCGGTGTACGGGGGGGGGGCGAATGAATGAAAATCAAATACGTGCTCTGATATTCATTTTTCTTTGGCTTATAATATAACTTAGAAATAATGCTGCCGCCTTCTTTAAAGAGAATGAATTTAAAATAATGCGAGGTAAGGCGGCGGCAAAACAAAATAGGATATTAAGTAAAAATAAAATAAAGAGCTTGTAAAATGAAATGAATAAGCCAAAGAAGATTGAAAGAAAATGGATTATCGCGTGCTTTCAAAAATTATTGATTTATCCGGTAACTCCCGCACAAAGTCGCACATACGGTCTAGAGTGAGAGTGAGAGAGAGAGAGAGAGAGAAAGAGAGAAGAAATGTAAAGAAAGACCTAAATAGGCCAAATGGTAAATTGCATATAATTTGCGAGACTCGTGGAGGCGAGAATATATAATTTTGTCAAAGGCTGCATATAATTTTAAATTATACTCCCAGCTTGGAAACATCCACGTTTCACCGAAAGCGTGTCGATACGCGGAATCCCGCGAATAGGTGTGCGTTAACGTAGAGCGGGCCGGAGCGGGGCGGTAGGGGAGGGTGGGGAGGGGCGGTGGGGAGTGAGCGAGCCTCGATATTTGGTATTGATAAAGAAAAGTTGGGAGCCGAGGACAAGAGAAGCCACATGTGCACAGATAAAACTCGGAATATATTCGGGATCGGTTGGTAGGCGGAAGGGTTGGAGGGGTAGGGGGGCGACATGCGACGACGTACGACGACGTACGACGACTTCGACTCTCGAGATACGAGCTCGATAGATTCAATTTTTATCCGAGGGGAATATTAATGATCGATTGAAAAAGGAGAAAAGTACAGCGATGAGGGCTTACTTGTGGACGAAGCAGCGTGGGGGTCGGGGGGTGGTAGGGGGGAGCAAATTAAGGGCAAGAGAAGGTAAAATGGAAATTACTTTAATTCCGCGGAGAAATGACCTTCTCCTCGCTGATAACTTTATTGATATCGAGTATTATTGATCACCGATCAACTTCCCCTGACTTGAACGTATCTCCTATTGCAGCCCTTCGTTATAAATTATTTCCCGACGATACAGAAGATCCATCGTTTCGCTAAATTTCTTACAAAAAAACATTCCTAAATAATTCGTTGATGCTGCTGCTGCTGCTGCTGCTACTTCGTATGATACGAATCAAAACCTCTAAAACAGGTATTGAGTTAAATTTTATTAAGAAAAAGTTAGAACGAACTGTGAATATTAATATAGAATTTTGCGAAACCGGACTAAGCGAATCGTGGATAATTTTAAAATCGTGATTCGAATGATTTCCTTCTTTTTTCCCCGTTTTCTGAATTATTCAAAACATCCCATTCGAGCTCTGCAATTAAACATTGGGACGCTGATTTTTTTTTCTTTTTTTTCTTTTTTTTCTCCCCCCCCCCCAATTCGGATGCCTATTTATAATATAAAAAAGGTTCAATATTACGAATTCCCTGGCCCTCGATCAAATGAAGCGAATTATCTCCCTCCCCCCCTCTCTCTCTCTCTCTCTCTCTCTCTCTCTCTCTCTCTCTCTCTCTCTCTCTCTCTCTAATTGATAGTATAATTTGCGAGCGGTAAGTCGGAAAGTTAATTTGAAGTTGAATAAACTTCATTAGCGTGGAATATCAATATTTAGTGTAGGAAAAAGGAGAGAACCGATTACGAAATTGATTCCGATAGTCGCATTTTTCAATCTGGGCAATAGAAATTTTTTTCTTTGATTGGCATGACCTACGTTTCATTAACAATTTATTATCGTCTCGTGATTATTGTTTCGACGGGATTCGTGATTTGGTTAAAAATCAGAATCGCGTGGCGACGGACGACGCTTAGTAGAATAACTCCTTGGATATTCTCTTGGAAAATTCAGTATTCACATGGGGTGGGGGGGGGCGTGGGTAAGATGGCCTTGGTAATTTTTCCGATTGTAGGGGTCGGGGCCACGTAGCGCGATGTAAAGCCGGGGTAATATTGCCCCGATATCGACATTGCAGCGGGTGGGGGAAAGGGATCCTGAGCGCAATGGAGGAAGCTCAATAGTAGGAAGGGAAAGCAGGGAAGCCGCGGGGGATGGACGAGGAAGACTATGAAGTGGGCTTGCCGAGGATATTGAAGGTCGAGCTCTTGCAATCAGCCTCTCGAGACGGCGCTGCTCCCGGGGAAGGTCTCCCGCGAGACTCTAAACAGCTCGTAGGCTGGGCCACGGTGCAGCCGCCACAAGTGCAGTCAGTATCTCGTACGCGTCCTCGAGCAATTTTCTCTCACTAGGGCTCATCGGTGGACATAAAACTAATGGCAAAATGTACATTTGTCCCATGGCTGGTATAGCACCGGCTGGCCGAGACTGTCGCGGTGATGACGAGGCTCGGTCCGAGGACGGCCCGCTCTCTACTGTACGACGTCGTTAATCCGGTCGCCGAACTTAATCGTCTCCGGGGTCCATTTAGATCCCAAGTGCATCGCACTTGTACAATTCTGCAATTGCTGCTGCTTTACCGCTTAAGCGCCCTGATAATTGTCACGAGTAATTCCGGCTATGCGCGTTTTCTTACTCGAGCTCTCGCATTCACGGCGTTATTGCGTTAAATATTTAGAAAACAGAATCGTCGCGGGGACGGGCGGCCGACAGGGTCTGGGGATAGGCTTTACGGGGAGGGATGAGGGGGCTCCTTAATTAAATTCCGATAAAAGCGCGCGGCGCGCGGGTCCGCCGATTGATACAAAGGGGCCCGACGGGGGTTTGCGCGGAGTTGGCGGTGCGGATCCCGAGCTTAGGTAATGAGACCGCAATAATCCGCGGGGGGTCGCTACGCACTCAATGTGCAAGAGGCAGCTTCTTTCATTTAGTTTAGGCAGAAAGGATGCCCTGCCGGACTTTGAAATCTACATAATCCTCAGCCACACGCTCGGAATTAAGAAGTAGCGGCAGCAGGAGGAGCGCAGAGCTATTACCTGCAGGCTTTTATACCTATAAATTCCGGAATAATTTTCAAAGTTCGCTAAAGTATGTCAATAATTCCGTTTTTCTCCCAAGTTGGCGAAATCATTTGAAAGATTTTGAAATTTAAATTAAGGAACGCACTTGAAATCAGGCCACTCGAAAGTAGGCTACTATATTATTGATTCGCCCCTTGATATGGGTGAGTAGCGCCGCGGCGGGGCTGGGCGGTGCGGGGAGGGGCGGGGATTGCAGGCGAGGGGCTGGCACTCCTATATAATCGCGGCAGGCTCATTTGGGAGTTAAAATTTTAATTACGAGATTCTCTTCCTCAGCGACAGATATTTTAAGCTCCATCCCTCAGATCTCTCTCTCTCTCTCTCTCTCTCTCTCTATATATATATATATATATATATATATATATCTCGCCACCCGCACCGCCCACGCCGTCCACAACCCCTTCTCTATATTCCAGCCGTTTTTAACTTTTTCTCCTCCTCCTCCTCCTCCTCTCCTCCTCCTCTCCCTCTCACCGCCCATCGCTTGGAATTCCAGGGAATGCTAAAAAAAAAAAAAAATGAAAGGCGAAGGCAAAAATTCAGATCGACTTGAGGGTTGCTTGTGGCGGCGGCGACGATGGGCGCGACGGGGGCGTAGCCACGAATTCCTGAGTGTCTAATTGACTTGGCTCTTACTCGAAATTGCTCAGCTCAATCATGAGGGTATGATAAAATGCGCATGCTTGGCCCCTCGAGAGTGCCTTAAAGTAAATTGAGCGGAGCATCTGGCCGCAGCAGCACCACTCATAATGAAACTATGAAGATGCAATTTTTTCTTCGTCCTCTTTTTTTTTTTTTTTTTTTTTTTCCTTTTTTAACGCAATGAAAGAAATTTAGAATTTCCTTCTAGAATCCCATCCAATTCCATACCCCTTTTTCCCTCTCTCTCTCTTTCTCACACCAACCCCGCCACCCCTCACTCTATCATTAAACACACACACGCACAGGTATATATATATATATATATATATGCCTTAGGTTCCCTACTACGAAGAATTTGTTACAACATAACAAATAAGTATATTTTCTATCGATAAATACCAACGATTACGTATTATCGAAATATCTTTATTTATTTGGCTGCCCTTTCGTCTTATTGTAATGAAAAAAGTAAAGCTATTTGAAAGGATAAGCTATAATCGAAATTAAGTAGTGTCGGAGACCGTTTAATTGACGCGGGCAAATCAGTCGCGCGAGACGTCGCGTGGTGTCGCATCTAATTAATCTGATTACAGCCACGAGGTCATACAGATCGAGTGAGAATACAGAGCATTTTTTCTGATTCTTCTCACGCTGACCGCAGAATATTAGTTTATAGTGTAAATTCTGTAAGAGTTGGGTAAAGCTGTGGGCATTGCGATTTGCAGAAAGGGTACGAGCCGAGACCCTCATTAGTGATCACTCGCGAAGTGATCAATAAGAATCATTCGCGTGACATCGTGGCACTTGCTGCTGATGGTAGGGCGGTTCGGAGACAAGGAGTTCCCGAGTCAACCCCAGTGGGAAACTTCCCTGGAAATAGAGAATCAGCATGTCTCGGTGGCCGATCCAGATGACAGGGATAGAGAGAGAGAGAGAGAGAGAGAGAGATAGAGAGACGTTGGAGACGACCCGGTGTCCGCACCCACACATAAGGATCGGCCACCCCAAGACGTCCGAACTGTGTGGACTGTGTCGAGACGCACCGGTGCCACGACTGGGGTTGCGTAAGTCCAGCTGGCAAACAGGTACCGTACGTACATTTCTATGCGATAGCTCTCCGTAACGCGAAAACGTCCGAATACTATAATATTGTTCAAGTCGCTTGTAAATTTGCGTGCGTGAGTGAGTGCGTCAAAAGGCTTTTTTCCTCCTTCCCGGCGGAGAAGGTTTTTTTTTACGCCTCGCGGCGACCGATTACGGCAATATAAAATAAAGAAAAATCATTTTATCTTTAACACTCAAACAGCGACTTTTATTTTTCCTCTTCCTATCCTTTATTAATTTATTTGAGGACTCACGGAGATGGTAAGTAGTTTATAAGCTACTACAAGTAGATTTGAGCTTACGTTGACTATCAAAGGCAAGAAAATCCACTTTCTCAAACCAAATTCTAGTCGATACAAATATTCATAAAGTTGCGCTCGCTCGCGTTATAAATATCACACTTTTTAACTCTGTGCATATGTAATGCACGTGTATTTCGTATACTAATAAGTATTTGTATTGTTCAACACAGATTTAACTGCGTAAATACAATTAAAATCAACAAATGACGATTTACAAATACTTAAAAGTTTTTTAATTTAGGTCTTTGTATAATAAAGCCTTTGTACGAAACAATTAAAATTTATTTCAAATAATTGATATTTATCCCTTAGTGCACCAAATAAGTTTAACGGTTACTATTACTTCTGCACGTGTACGTAGCCGTTCGAATTCGTAATCATGAAAATGAATAATAAAGTATCTTGCAAATCTCCTTTATAAATTTATAGAGTAGTTATAAAGAATATTAGTTCTGCGGTTAAAAATGCCTAGATAATTGCCTGTTATTAAACTTATTTACATTATAAAACATTTATAAAGAAGTACTTGTATGAAATTCGTAGGGAAAAGCAGCGAAAAACATTTCAGTATCATTGAGAGCGGACTCCCATAATTCAGTCAATTAACTAATACTTTGATACGCGTTTCGTATTCATGACAGATGCGGGTTTATTAGAGGATGGAGGTGTGAATTGCCGACATTTCAATATATTTTCGTAAAAACGAAATAATGCATTTTATTAATATCGACTTTAAAATAAGGTCGCGCGTTCGTTTTATCTGTGAAATTAGTATAATTAATGATTGAATTGAAAGGTCCGAGGAATTTTTTGAAATTGAAACTAACGTTCGTGAGGCGTGGAATAAAATTTTTCACGGTTAAAATGAAACGCGCCTGGAAAAATATCGCAAATAAAATGTTTTATGTTAATTTAATTAGTATATGTATTTGAGTCGGGGCGTCGCCGTCCGCATAAATCGCGGACATTATTTTTTTAATTCAAATACTTTCTTGGGGTTATTGTTTTTTCTCAACCATTACAAAGATCAGAGAAACAGCGGGAAGTGTGTGTGTGTGTGAGAGAGAGAGAGAGAGAGAGAGAGAGAGACAGAGTAGAAATTCATGAAATCAATTGACGATGGATTTAAGAATGAAGAGCCGAGTTGAGTAGACATTAATTATGCAGTAAAAAGGCGTACCGCTCCTATGTACTCCTATAGAATTAATGTTCTTGTTGTGCAGTGGCATGAAGTAGCACTTGGGCTCGAATGACGACACTGTGAAGCTCGGCTCACGTAACAAAGATATTTCGAGCGTTAGCTTTCCTTTGAATAATAATTTTTATTGATAAATTCAAGATATGCCTTCGCCAAAGGATAATTACTTCTTCCCTTTATTTTTATATCGCTGGTTCGTTTTATTACAATTAACCTGGGTCATGATGTTACGGACACGGTGTTAGGAATGCACTGTAGAGGTTGAGGGGAGGTGGAGCTTTCCGTTATATCGAGCTATTTTGGTTTATCCTTTGCATTTTAATAAACTTTACGGTTATTAAGGACGAAATGATTTATATTCATTCGGTCGAAAGGTCGTGCTTTTTCCCATGTTCCATTAGCCGTTGAGGGATAAGCACGAGACGCGCATAAATGACGTTGACGCTACGCTGACAAGGATTTATTCGATGCCTGGATCAAATGCATCATCTTAGATTTAAAGGGATTAATGGGGCGCTTTTTGAAAGGACGACGAGTCGTATGGGGTTATTGGGGGCACTGCGCGGAGTCGGTGTTTAATTGAAACCACTGGTAAACAAGACTAAGACGAGTCAGGATATTGATACATGAACCATTATGAAAATATTGACTCGCGGCTCCGTGGGAATATCAACTCTCTCCCTCTCTCTCCCCTCTCTCTCTCTCTCTCGCGCGCGCGCGATCTCCTCCTTTGGGACTTCAAAGGTATTTCAATACGCCGTTTACTCTTATTCCTCGCTCTCGGAAGTCAGGGTAGCTACGATCCTCAAGCGAGATGCCACCACCGCCACCGCCGCCGCCACCGCCGCCACCACCACCACCACCACCACACCTCGTCCTCGAGCGACATAACGCAGCTAATCGAATCCGGCCACCCGATCCGTACACAGATCGAGGACGCGAGCGGCTCCTATCTGCCCTCGGCTATAACGACGTTAAATCTTCCGAAATCTTCTTAACGAACGAAATCCGAATTATTCATATAAATTATCAAGCAGCTCGGGCTCAGCGATGGCCTGTGAAATTTCCCTCCCGAACATCTCTCGCTCAAACGAGACTTTCAACTCGGAGAACTTGGCTATTTTGTCTAACGGCTCTGGATACTTAGATAATTTCACCCGAGCTCCCCAGCCAGATCATCCTAATAGCCCCTTCTACCCCTACCCGCGCCGGAAACGTCCTACCTTCCCCTTCCTTAATCCATCCTGTGCCGAACCGCCGCCCCAGTTCAGAGCGGCATGGACATTTTTACGGAGCCCGCTGCATAAACTTGCGTAGCAAGCGTGACTATAAGAGAGAGGAGAGAGAGAGAGAGAGAGAGAGAGAGAGAGCGGAAGTCAGACGTGCTTAGTAAATTTTAGCGCGTAATTCTGGGGAACTGGAAGCGAAGCGCCCGAATAAGCGGATGCCTACATGAGGGAAGTCGAGCTACGGAACTAGAATGTATACAAATGCATTTCGCATCGTAAGTGAGTGGAGGCAAAGTTGCGAGCTTGTTGTACAAAAGAAATTGCCAAGGAGGTACTTTACTTTGTCCTATGAGAAAGTAATTTTCACATCCGTGAATAATCATAATGTTGGGGGAAAATTGCTTCTCTGCTTCTTGAATTCTGGAGTTCCATCCTCTACGCTCGTGGATATTTTTTCTCCAACTGTTAATTCGTTCGAAATAACGCCACGTCACCACTCACGGTGATACTCCCGCTCCCTCCCTCCCACCCCCACCCAACTAAGCTTATAACGTAATTATTTCCTCCTTAATTATTGCAAATAATTAAGAAAATATCCAGTTGTGATACCTTCTGTGACTTACATTAGCGCGTGTATCACGAGCCTCTCGACTCCTTTAAATTTCTAAAGTAATTCAATTGACCGCGAGAGTTCAATTGGCTTAGCTTCATCCGAACTCATCCCTGCCCCCAACCCCCCCCCTCTTACCCGTCCACGTAGCCGAAAGAGTCTTTTATACCTGCCGAAAGTATAAGCAGCAATCGGATAATAGCGCTATAAAGATAATGTAGCCTGTCTCGAGCACTTCAGCAAGCACTCGGTGCTGAATTTCGTGAAACGTGAGAGTTACTTAGGCGAGGACCCGGGGACAGTAAAGCGGCATTATGCGTCTGATAGGCGGGGAATACGGGCTGCGGGGCGACCGTGTGTTACGTCGAGTGCCGCTCTCGCTCGTGCAGGGTGCCTTTGTTATTAAAGTACCTGTCGAATCGCCGAGATGGATTGTTTATCAAGAACAGGTCGAATGAAATCTATCGAGTCCCACCGTGGTCACGTGGTGGACGCTACTCGAGCCCCGAGGGTCGGCATTTGGCGGGAAGGGTCAGGTGGGAGGGGTGCTTAGAGGACAGCGGGTGCGACGGGGCGGCCCCTGTCTTACGTAGCGCGAACCGGTCAGGTTCGTTCCTCGTTATCGCTCAACGACCGGGGACTAATACATCCGGACGAGGATCCCGCCTAGCGCTCATTACCTCGGCGACAAGCGATACTTTAGCGAGGCCGAAACTGGGTCAGATTAATTCCGGCTGCCGCTCGTCCTTATTCGACGGGATGGCAATATTACGCTACTTAACCCTTCCATCCACCTCGTCGTCGTTTCGCGTCGCTAAACCGATCGGCTTGCTCCCCTCCCGCCCTCCGTCCCCGCAGTCCGCCCCAACCTAACTAACTCCGACACGTTAAACGAGCGGGCGATTAAGCTTTTTCTTTATTCCGGCCCTTCCTTTTATCTCTTTACGCCGTCAACCGTTCGACTTCCATATCTCGGCCTCGTGTCTCAGCTAATTAAACGCGATCCAATGCTCCCGTGTACGCGCCATGGCCAGAGTCCGTGGCCAATGCCCTCTAAGCTTTATTGCGAAGCTTAGGTAATCAAGTTTAATTATTGAATGCATAGCCTCACGGACTGCTAACTACCCGTACTCGTCGTCCAGATGATCATCGACCGATTCGTTTCGGGACAGACGAGAGAAAAGTCCTTCGTCCGACGCTGTTGTGAGCTGCTTGTTATTATTAATGCTATTATTAACGAGCCTGACATTATTTTCCGTCTCTTAGCTCTCGAGTCGTAAAGATGGATATAACTGAACGAGAGAGAGAGAGAGAGAGAGAGAGAGAGAGAGAGAGAGAGAGAGAGAGGGAGGGAGGGAAAATCCTTATACGCGTCGAGAGGCCAACGGTGAATTGTGAAACGTAGATTATCGCACGTTATTTGCATTTTACTTTATTTTCGCTACTTCTTCGTCCCCTCTTACGCATGCCTCGGCCAGCCAACCCAAATAACGCCGAACGTAATCCTAAAAGCATGAAGGGATAAGATGTATTTGATGAGATAAGAGATGAGATGGGCGCCATTATTATCGTTTACTTTATTAATGCTTTGATCTATTTTCAGATAAATCGCTTGGAATGTTTTTTTCCCATTCGAGTCTCTTAAGCCTCGCGATTCAGTATTCCATCCTGTCTATTATTACCGTTGAAATCTTCAGCCTATTTATTCGTATTTATTTTCTATCATGTACTGCGGGATAAAAGGAGATCTATCTCATTCCATGTTTGTTCTTATTACTGCCTAACCGTATCAGATCTGGTTTTTCAGATTTTAAAATTTTTTTAATTAAGCCTGATAACGACCATTGCGATGGTTATATAACCAACTGGCCATCGTAAGAGCTGGAAACTCAATTGTCAACACTAGATATTAATTACAAAGCACGTATGATGAACGTAGTGAATAAAACTGCTGCGTGTCATTTTTCTTAATTCCCGTTATTAATCCAACAAAAGCCCGTGCAGATTTGTCGATTACATAATAAACAAGGGGTATTAGTTTCAGCTGAATGTTTTATTTATTAGGTGATGGGAGCCTCGAAAGTATGACAAATCTCATGTTAGCACTACTGAGCGCGAGATATAAGTTACCACGCACGTAAGTGTAATGAAGATAATATACTAATTAAGAAATGTGACGTTCTCGGATGAGTATAAAAGTCAATTAAAAATCATAATAAATAGAGGAGAAATATTTTATCGGTGTAAGGAAGCGTCGGCGTGTGCAAAGTATAAATTACGGTATAAGAGACGTAATGAAAATAATTCATGTTTATATTTTTTATTTTTTTTTTTTTTTTTTTGCCTTTTGAAATAAGATGCGGGATATCCTCATAAAATCCGACTTCTGAATAAAGTTTTAGACCCTGTAAAAGCTAACTCTATTTCTTGGCTTTCAGCGTAAAATCTTACAGCGGTATTAAAAAAATCCAGGGGTCGGAAAAATAAGAAAGAGCAGTGGAAGAAAGTAGTGCGTTGTTGAGGGGGTTATTGGGAGGGGGAGGGGGTCTGGGGGAGGGGCGGAGGGGGAGAGGTTATTGGCGGCAAAGGGGTTGGGAGGAGGGGAGGAGGGAAGGATGGAAGGGCCGTGGACTATCTCGACGATCGGTTATTTACGACAAATGGCGGCTAATGGAAATTTTAATACAACAGCCGAGAGCTGCGAACTCTGCTTTATATCGCCAGAGAGGGAAAGGATTTTGGGGCCAAATGACCATAGGAGGCAAGTTGTCGCACCTGCGACCACCCGTGAGTTGTTGCCCCGCTCCCCTTCGTAGGCCCGGATTTTTTTCGCCCTCCTAGCCGTCCCCTATTCACCAGGACATTAAAAGCCTCTTTTCTATAATATCATTAAATCCCTATTCGAAATCTTTTGTCTCGCGTCATTTCACGTCATTTCACGTCATTTCACGTCATTTCACGTCATTTCACGTCATTTAAATCAATGCTATTTCCTCTTTTCGTTAAAACTTGTTGTCCTAATACTCCTCCTCGTCTTTACCATTTCATTGTTTCTCCTCGCATTACACAATTGACGAAATTTATTATTGATTCTGCAATAAAAACGAATTTACCACTCAATCAAGTACAATTAATTTCTATTATGCGCAATAGAACTTTTAGAAAGCCAACTATTCTTTAAAGAATATTAAATTCAAAAAAGTGTCGAGTATTCAATTTTCTTTTTTTTTCTTTTTTTTTGTAATGAATATAACGATTGTATGAAAAAAAATGTCAACTCGAAAAAGGTACAAATTAAAATACTTTTTTCCTTTTATTTAAAAAAAAAAAAACTCAATTGTATATGCACATTTTTACTAAAAGCAAGTTTCGGAAAATTCTTTTAAACATAAAAACATTTTTATTCAAACTACAATCATTTTAAAGAAGTCTATTTGTTAGAACTTTTTGTTTTGTAATAAAGGAGGGTATTTAATCACATCCCTAATATATAATAAATGTTCACGTCAATAAATATATATGCAGATGCAAGCAATTGCACGGGCTCTCTCTCTCTCTCTCACTCTTTCTGTGCGTGCAAATGCGCCTGCATGTATAATAAATATTACAATACCTGCATAAATACATGCGGATATACGTAAAACATTAATCTTTTATGTTACATTTGTTCAAGACAGTAAAAAATTCTAATATACGATTTTTTACTAAGTAGCAAAATCACTTGAGTATAAGAATCACATGTACTAACTTTGAAAATATTATTAATCATAAATAAATAGATTATCAATTCGTAGCCAACTCGATTCTACCATTAAATGCTCTATTTCTTTAAAGCATTCAAGCCAATCTAAAGAATATTTGCGAAAATCCAATCCGCTTCGTACATGTATAGAAACTTAATCACATTAGAGACAATAAAATTTAATGTACTCTCTCTCTCTCTCTCTCTCTCTCTCTCTCTCTCTCTCTCTCTCTGTCTCTATCTCTCTCTTTCTCTGTAAATATTATGCTTCCACCGAAAATTTGATATTAGTCATGTAAATGCGTCTTTTAAATAATACTTACGTATTTATAAAAATGTATGCTTAATAAATAATTTAATCATCGAGTTTAAGAAACAAGTAGCTTAGCAGGGAAGACTGGCATGTTAATATATCTGTATTGTTAAAAAACATAAGATTAAGTTATTGAGTTAAGAAATTTCATATTATGGGAAAATAAAGGTTCCGAAGTCGAAAAGAAATTAACAGTCTAAAATAGAATAAAATAACTATAGCAATATCAACGCTAAAAAAGGATATTAAAATACAGGCACATGAATTCTTAAAGTGCAAAATAATTTTTTAAAATGTCAATAATTGTCAACCTTGTTTATTATCATCAATTTTATAATAAAATCAAACATTATAATCGTATTTTCTCTTATATTTCTGATTAAATAAAATTTTAAAACTATCATCATTACGATATGCTTTGAAATCGTGAGGTTAGACAAAAGCGCAAAGTCAGTTTCCTTATTAGAGATTAAGTCTAAATTGTTTCTGAAAAGTTAAAAAAATATTTTTTAAATTTTCCCTTTTTATAATCAATGCGTAAGATTGATGTAGAAATTACTCGATGACTTGATCAAAACTTTTTACAGTGAATAAAGTAATAAGAATTCACAAAGTTGACAGAGAACTTTTCATAATCTGTATTACAAGATCTGACTTTGCTTAAGAAAATCATAACTTTTAAGAAAATCGGCCTTCAATTTCAATTTTGAGTAAATTTTACCGAATTACAATCTTTAAAGAATTAATTGTTACGAAATAAAATACATTTAGTTTTTATCTAATATTATCAGCTCCTCGTTAGAAATAAATGCCCCAAAGAAACACTCTTTAAAGAGAAATTTGTATTTTGTTGCTTAGATTCCTTTATGTATTACGGTTTGCTTAATGCAAATAGTGAAAAAGATATTTTTTCAAAGGAGCTGAAGACACAAATGTTATTAGGAATATTTGAATATACGTTTGAATACGAAAAGCATTTTTATTTCAAAATCATTAGAATAAGCCATGAAAATTCGAAATTCTGGCAACCGTCCCTACCGAACATTTATTTATTCGATAAAAAGTGAAGAGAGAAATATTTCCAATCGAAATATCTTTATAATTATTATAGAAATAAGAGTTTGTGAAAATACAAGAAATTATGAAGCGGAATATCCTAAAATTAGACGTAAAAAACTAAGCGTGACAAGATTATATAATAATATGCTCGAGCACACCGCTCGTTCAGAAGATTTAAAATGCTTTACAATACTATGGAGAATAAAAGTCGAATTAGGTCGATGGTTCAATTACTTTTTATGCAATTACACCCGCAATTCGGAAGAATTACAAAAATGAAATTTGGTTAACAAAAAAAAAAAAAAAAGAAAAAAAAAAGAAAAAGAAAGAAAAAAATTTGTAGATTACTACCGCGGGGCAATAGTGCCGCCATAGACTTGTCTATTCTCGAGCGAATAGCTTATAAAATACTTTGAAATTACACTCTGAAACTTTGGAAATGTATTTGAAATATTTTATTTATCGATTGCAGGAATGGGGGGAGGGGCGATCGCACATTTTTTTAAATCTCTAAACTATTAAACAACACAAAAGCTACTTTTTGATATAAAAAAAAAAAAAAAAAAAATTTAAAATACTTTTTGTAAGTTGCATTCATTCGTAAATGTACGTCGTGTGGACATAGTGCGTATCAGTCGGACTCGGACGTGCTTTGTCCATGTCGATTTTGATTTTCGAATGACTCTCGTGCGTCATCTTATCGTCTCTTATCCAATCATTAATCATCGAAAATAAAAGGGAATAAATAAATGTCTTCTTAATGCTGATTCTTATTTAATATAAAAAAAAAATAGAGCAAAGACAATTAATTAGTAATCTACTGAATGTCTTTAAACGTGCATATAAACAAAAAAAAAAAAAAAAAAAAAAAAGAAGGGAAATACAATACTATACCATAGAAATCATTTACATACCTTCTGCGAGTTTTATTCTGTATTTTGGATTGCTAATCTTACGGGATATACCGGAGAGGAAAATATTTATTTCGAGAAATAAGTAAAAGTGTAAAACAATAAAGTCCGGAGAGCAAGATAGGAATGAGCGTGGGTGGGTTGGGGGGGGGGAAGAGGACTTGGGGATAATCTAAGTTCTCAACGCGAAGGGTCTTCTTAAACTGCGGCACGACCATGAATTATTAGAGGCTTCTGGCATACTGATCTTAGCATCTTATAGCTTATTTATAAATGTGATTACAATTGCACGGGGGAAATAATTTTACCCTCATTTAAATATTTCAACGAAAAATTCTTAAGAAAATTAGAATCTTTAACTGAATTTCCATAAGGAAGAACAGTGAATTTATAAATGAAATTCATTTCGTTCTCTACGTATAAATAAGATTAATAATCATGGCCATTTCATATATGTACATATATATATATATACGTATATCATTATTATAAATTAAACGTAAAACTTATCGTATCCGTTACATAATAATATATGTTAATGTTAATGATATACATCAGAAAGTTGTAATTAAAGGAGAATCGATAGCTTGGGTTTTTCAACGGTGCATAAAATAATACTAATTTTGTACTATAAATTATATAAATACTAAAAAAAAAAAAAATTATAAATAAATAACGGTAATTAAGAGTTTAAAAATATCGGATTGCCCTTTATTTAAAGGTTATAGATTATTCTATCCAATGATACTCTGCATTCGCAGTGCGACTTTGAAAATACGTATCATTTTATTATACACATTTGAATGGACATGAACGATATGTAATACACTTTCCTTAAATTTTCTTTAGCGCAATTGTTACTAATGCATTTCAAGCTATCGAACACGTTGATTCTTATATAATAATAAATAAATCTTTAATTATTTACCTTTACATTTTAGAGTTAAAACATTGCCAAGGACAATTTTCATAATTTCCTAGAATCCTGATTAAAATGTATGCATATAATATTTCAGAGTAAATAAGAAATTTTTGTATCGAGAATGCCGCGTACAATTTCTGTGGCTATTTGCATATAATTCCAGTAGTCAAAAGAAACTTTAGCCTTCAATATTTCAAAGCTGCATAACTATTTTCAACGCCGACATTTCATTTTTCGCTCTTCTAAAGGTTTAAATCTCAGACCGTCGTTGAATATTTCAGATAATTTGTAAAAAAAAATTTTACATCTACTTCTTTATAAATTAACATTAATCACGATTCATTTATTAGGGAAAAATTGTATTATTATAATTTGAACAAATAACTTCCTTTAATACAATCAATCGTATTATCATAAGAAATTAATAACAACATACTCTTCGAATGGATGATGGTTTTATAAAATTACATTCACTTGTATTATTACGTAACGTAATGAATATAAAAATGAAAACGTTTTTTTATAATCTTGTTCGAGCCTTAGTTGAAACTAACTCTCTTTTTAATGTATTCGCGTACATAAGATTATTTGAACATATTTACTGGCATTAAGTATGAAGGCTCACGATTATAAAATAATTATAGTCTTCGAATATCTTTAACGCAAACATAAATATAATACCAGTCTTAAGAGTTCATGTTCCTATAAACAAAATAAGTACCTTATGGTTTTTTTGTTTTGTTTTTTTTTTTTTATTTTTTTTATAAATAGTAAGTATAATGTAAGAGCATAATATTATATTGTAATCTTAATAAAAACATAGTTTTCGAGAAAAAAACGTAAAATATTCAAATAAGATCAAATATTTCAAAAATATGGAATCGAAATAAAATAACATTTCCATAGATTATTTAATATATACATTATTATGCAGTTTTGAGAATAAATTTATGAAAATAAATTATTCATGAGTTTTATGGGCAATATTCATACAACTATTGCATGCTTAGAATTATAAATAATTACGTAAAGTAAAAACACTGTAAGGGTCGTAGTCATGGAAAGATAAAACAAATTAATATTGCATGATCGGTAACAACATGCTTACAGTTAGACAAACGAAAACTTTTTTAAAAACTTATCTTAAAGCCTTTCAACAAATCTTATAAAATACTCAAAGATAAGTACCCCAATAACCCTCACCAACATCTCTTCTTATTTTTTTTTTCTATACTACGAGATTGAAATTCTAACTGAATATTATGATTTGTAAAGAAAATTTGTTAATAAATAAGCATTAGAAATATAATAAAGATAAAACCATTTTGATTTGCGTTAAAAAGCATTTCTCTGTTACAGAAAACGGTACATGATTTTACTATTTTATACTAATCTAAAAAAGGATAGCAGCATAATTTTTGGAAAAACTTTAATGTAATCTTACAAATTACAACATTCATTGAGTTAACAATCTGGATTGTACACGTACATACATACATGCATACATACACACATACATATACGTATATATATATATATATATACTTAAAAATAAATTGGGGGAAGCCATGTACCAATTATCCTTTAGGATACCAATTAGAAAATGTTACTGATACGTAAAAACACATAGCGAACCAAAGCATTGGAGTAACAATTGTGATTAAAATATTTCAAGGGAATGGATAAAACCATAACGTGCAATGTAAAATCTATTTTCTTTTACATTATCGTAATTCAACAAGCATTAAAAATAATTTACAGAAATTGCCCCTCTAATCGAACGTGAATATAATGAAATGTAATATCGAAAAAACAAATTTATTTATTATCATTACTCTGCATTTTTTATTTTTATCATCCCAAATCCAACTAATTTTATCGAATGTCCATTTTTTATTTTCCACAACGAGAACTGTTATTCTGAAATAATCGTTTACTTTAAAAATCGTGTATACCACAAGTGTACATTTAAACATTAATAAAAACATTTGTTTGTATAAATTTTTTTCGCTATTAAAATATACAACGAATGAGGAAATAAACATCGATTCTTTAAAATCTCATAATTAAGTAGTCGCTTTGAAAATGTAATGAACATCCGAACGAGTGGATAATTACAGAGTGATAATTTAACTTCGGAATGGATAACATGAATGATAAAACAAGTATTCATAAAGAAAGGATATTTAACAGTGAAATTATGATGCAAGTATTGAAACGCATACTACTTCCCATCTATCTCCTGTACTTTCGAAGGCCAAAATTAACAAATGGCTTATTATGTATTATTTAGCAGGTTATTATAATATTTACCAGCTCGTTTGGTATTTCTCTGGCTACTTTGGCTACTCTAATAGCTGATCACCAATTTCATTTTATTACTAAGTTTTCACTTAGTTCCTTTCCCTTAAAACTTTAATAAGCTACTTTATATTCGTAGCTTTTGAGCTTTTACTAATTAGCTTTACCGTTTGGGAATGGTAACGATGGCAATAATTAGAGCAACGATCATACAAAACTTTTTTTCTTAAGCTTCAATTCTATATTAGATAATTGTTCGATACCAAAAAAAAAGCCACGAAACAATTACTAATACGAAGCAAAGGGGAATAAATATATCTTCTATTCAGCCTTTTACTGCATGATAATTATCGATTTCGTATTACTCAAACATAATTAATAAACATTTTATAATAACTCCAGGTATAATATTTTTTACGCGAGATAGAGCATGAACAAACATATTCTGTTTTTGTCTCTCTTTAGGAGAAAAAATTTGTTTAAAGCATAATAAAAAAAATACATTAAAAAATACATAAAAAAATATGGATGTTTTAAAAATCGTATTTTTAAAATTATAATATAATAAATACCAATTATTATTATTATTATTATTATTGTCGTTGTCGTCGTTGTTGTTGTTGTTGTTGTAATTATTATTATATTATTAAATACTGCATAAAATAAATAATAAAACGAGAAAGAATTTAAAAACGAGTGTACGGCTTGGTTTGAAAATTTGTTTTAGTAAAAGCTTTTACTATTGTTTTAGTAAAATAAAATAATTGATACATACTGAAACTTCGGTTTTAAATTGAAACACTTATTTTCAACGCAATACCTATTAAAAATATTATAGAAATACTGTTAAATATACTGCAATACAGAGTTAATTAAAAAAAGAATTAAGTTTATATGTTTAAAAAGTTATCAGTTTACGTGGTAAACCTTAAATTGGTAAATATTAAGTTAATATATTTTAATGAAATCAAAGAATATTGAATTAAAAAAATTAATAAATAACTTCAATACATTAAAAAAAATAGATATTCACACATTCGTACACATTATTTAAATATCATTTAATTACTAATTAAATTGCTTACAACTAAAATTATTTGAAATTTCAAACATTCATATTTGATTGTGTTTCTGACAGTTTTCACGTTATCTTTTCGTTATTTATAAATAAACAGATATACAATAAACTTTTATTTTATTAATGTAATTATTATATTGTATCTCTCGTGACTTAATCGTGTGCGATCTGGATACGTTATTTTGTGTCAATATAATAAATCTAAAGGGTTTTGATAAATATGATGTATTTATATTTACTCTTATATTTATAAATCTCAGTAAAGTTTTCAATTCATTAGAAACCTTACATTATTTTATACAGAATTTAACATTGCATATGACAGTGTTATTTAAAAAAAGCTTAAAATTAATATTCTTGTATAGAATGTACTTTTAACCGAACACTGACAGCTTAATGTTAAAAACTTACATAAATTTTTAATGTTACAAAGCAAATAAAAAAAAAAGAAAAAGAAAAGACAAACATAAAAACTCTATTGATTCTTTAGAAATTTAATAAATGTCAATGCAGCGATGGTGTTTCCGTTTACATTCTTACAAAGTAAAATAAACACAAATGTGCATCTAAGAATAAGTTTCGTAAGTCATGTAGAGATAAGGCATTAAATTACGTGCAGATGTATGTGTATGAATAGACGCATACAACGACAAATATTCTTCCATGAAAGCTTACTCAACGTGTGAAATACATTTGACGTTAAGTATTTACAGAAATATTGTTGTCGGTAAAGTTTTTGTTAAAGAAACAAAAAAAAAAAAAAAAAAAAAAAAGAAAGAAAGAAAGAAATTTTATCATATAAAGAGAATTAAAGAAATAAAAAACGCTTTATGCCCGTAATAGAAATGATTATGGTTATTTTATAAACAAGCCTTAACCTCGTTAAAAGAATAATTACATTCTTTAAATGAAGATTTTCAGGAAAATTTTTCATGTTTTCATTTAAATGATGTTACGTAATGAAACGCATTGTATTTCATCAAAATTACCATCAACACACATACGAGGACGACAATTCATTATTATAAATGAAATGTAGAATTTTTTCAAAGGTAGAATAAAATTGAAGTGTAGAAAGAAGAAAACGACTTTGGTCTGCGTTTCTTAATATCCGCACTCGCATGGAAAGGAAAAAGGAGTAAAATATGATGAAGAATGCAGAAGAAGTAGAATGTGTGCCCGTTCCATTAAGCTTATCCGCCCATTTACACTGTCAAAGCTTTTAATACTATGGTTCTGACGCATCAAGCGGCCACGACATGTAACCTAAATTTATAAAAATATAATACTAAACAATAATGTTTATTCCAATAGATAGTTATGATGGTTATTGTGTGGGGTGAAAAAGGTGAAAGGAGCATCGGAAGTAAGTGTCTAGAACAACTTGGCCAACGATCGCCTCGAGCATTTTGTCTTGGGAGATGGAAAAGAGAGAGAGAGAGAGAGAGAGAGAGAGAGAGAGAGAAGGCAAAGTGACAAATCCAATATTATTCTTTTTGCAACGAAATTCGATTTCCGGCTAACGCTTTCAACTGTGCCACCGAGAGAAACTATCTGTCGTTTTCTTCCTCTGTTTCACTAATTCCATCTCTCATTCTCCGCAGACACAAACACCCGCACAGACCCCCTCCGCTACCGGTCACACGAACGTGCACGGGCGGTCCCTCGACCCCTTCGCCCGGCCTTTCATCTCTCCTTCACACCTTACTTCTACTATTTCATCTCTCTCTCTCTCTCTCTCACTCTCTCTCTCTCTCACTCACTCTAGCTAAATTTTTAATTTACGCTCTTTCATTACGAGCTAGCAGGACGATCATTTTTATTTATTAATTTACTATTAAGGACTGGCTATAGCTCTACTTTACATGAAGTTTTTACAATAAATTCAAATACAGATGATGAAAATTAAAATAATAAAGCCATCGCATTGTAATGCATCATCGTTATTTCAACAGTAATACGTAAAATAGATTTGCGTACGTGTGTATTTTTTATAAAGTACGTAGTTTGCAAGGTATCTCCTCTCGTAACACCTTTCTCGCGAATATTGAAATATTAAACAATGAATAACCTCCCATTGAAACTGCGTAAACGTGAGCTATATAATCTCATTATAGAAAAAATATGATTGTAATAATTTTATGGATATTCAAATTATATTAGGGTTTACGTTTTCTCGGTTAAATAATATATTATATTAAAAATAAAAGGCTTTATCCGTGTTCTTTATTGTACCAAGTAAATGAATTCCGAGCTTTTCATGCTGTTTAAAGCGGGAGAACAAAATATTATAGTTACATATCTTAAATTATTTTTGGGCGAACCGATACTTTTCTTCTCACAATTTAAACAGTTTTAAATTATTATCTTCAACTCTTAATGAAGTCAAAGGATTCTAAAAATCCTGTTTCACCTAATCATTGAAAACAGCATGTATTTAAAAATATGCCGTTTATAATATACAAACTGCTAGGCATTTAGCTATGAAAAAACCAGCGATACGCCAGAAAAGTTTTTTAGTTCATCATACGTATTGAGATTTATTTAATGGAATAATATGAAAAAGAGCTAATCCCACAGAACTCATTATCCTTAAATCAGACACGAGAATAAAAATAATGAAATACAAACGGCTGCATTCCAACAATAAGTATAAATAAATATTACAAATGTCAATGTTATAAAATTTCAATAATTATTCTACGATTATTCAAAATACATTGGACGATGGAATTTCTTTAATAATAATAATAATAATACGAATAGATAAAAATTCAAAGAATGTCTCCGTCATTTAAACGAATAATTTCGTCTGACGTTGTGGAATATTGATCGTCAATGATGTTCAAACAACGCCAGCAGCTTCGCTCCTCGGCTTCCCTCGCCTTACAAAATATCATTATGAAAAAAGCCGTTATAGCCTTAGAGAAAAGTTGTAAATTTATAACTGCCAGTTTTCGCAAGAGTTTGAAATATTCTTCTCATTTACACGTAATTCGAATATTAAAAATGCTGCAGATGTTACAATAAGGAGTCATGTTATAATATTAAAATTTTAATACAAGAAATGCTGTTGCTGCGTAATCAAAATTTACTTTGCCAAGATTTATTGAAGTTAAATTCTACGAAAATAAAACCGAATGTTCCTCAATCATTAAAGATAAGACATTTATTACATGAAAGGTAAAATTGCTTGTAATTTGAGATATTCCTGCACGCGGGAAAGAAAAATCCCATAAAGAAAACTATAATAAACAATCGTTTTTAAAATTTTTACTATTACAAAAGACAAAGTTATATATATATATATATTGTAAACTATCATCTACGCATGACTTATGTTTCTAACATTATTGTCAATTAAATAGTTGACGACCTAAATTATATATAAGCTTTTATAATAAAAGATAAAGTAACATTATTATAATCTTTAATGGGCGGCAAGGATAGGCCATGAAGTATATTTTATGCAAACTAAAATAATTTTAGAAATTATAGAAACTTTAATCATAATAGTACCTGCTCCACATAAATTAACATATATATATATAAATAATTATATTAGTATATCGTTGAAAAGAATGCAGAGCATTTTTTTTTTTTTTTTTTTTTTTTTTTTTATCGAATGTATGTTTTCTAATGAAAAAGTATAGAAATATTGTGTAACGGTCATAAAACTAATGGATTTATAATAATATGGTTTTAAAGAATAATTGCTGGAAACATCTTATATTTCATGGACTCTTAAAAAATAGTGATGTAACATTTATTTTTCGAGTCTTTACTGCACCTATAAAAAACGATACCTCAATCAGATATTGTTGAAAGCCCTTCCTATAAAACATCCATATAATTTTTTACTGTCCACTGTTTATAGGATTGATGAAAAGTAGTGATCATCTATTTCCAATTATTGGCATGATTTCGAAAAGTAAACATTTCTTCTTACAATACTAGTGCTCTATCTATATCTCAGTACTAAGCATTAAGCATTTTTCGGTATTCTAATACCGTATAACATTATAACACTTGCGTTTTATACCGATATAAGAGAAAGTAATAATAAATTCAAGCGTCTCAGCCGTTTCTTTTTTTTTTACATTACAGTAAAAGCTTAGACAAAAGAATTACTTGGAAGATTATTATATTATCTCAATGTACCGTATAAGTATATTTAATATGGTTAACATGCTTTGAGACAAAGTCATAAATTATATTTTGTACTATCGAAGCAGGTTTCGATGGTCCCCATTTCGAAATTAATTGTGGGAATGGTGTCGCGGGAGGTGTCGCGGGAGGTGTCGCGGAAGACGTCGCGTCGCAATACATGAAAAATTTGACTATCCAAAGGCTCGAGCTTCAACAAATCTTATGTCACTTCATCTTACATTTATATCAAGAATAATGGTATGTAATCGCGTCGATGAGGGGGGCGGGGGGCTGCGCCTCGTTGCCGCTATTAAGTAAGAATTGAAGAAGTCGCAAAGGGTCGAGCTGGGCGTATAAATTAAAAAAGGGTTTATGCGAAAGAATCGCGGTCGCGGGGGAGGAGGGAGGATGGGGGTCCGAGAGAGCCTAAATAGGAGGGGAATTAGAAAATGCGGCGCCGCTTTCCCGAGGCAGCCGTCTCGGCTCGATTCTCGTGTTTGAAATTCTCTTGGAAATCGAAACTCGCAGAAGAATGGATTAAAGTTGTACACGCGGTCCGTCGATCCCGGCTCAATGTCGGCCCTGGCCGTGTTATTTGAAACGACTGCTGTACAAAACCTATGGATAACTACTACGTTTCCGCCGGCTAGATAAGAGCGTGCCAATAACAAAAGCCACGGCGGTGTGACCTGCAAAAAAAATTCCGATAGCTTATGGCGAATTTCCATCTTTTAATTTGATACCCGAGGCGAGGCTTCTTATGCAAAGGACCCTCGGCCTAAGTGTCCGACATTATATGCCACGAGTTTCGTAAGATAAAGAAGGGAATTTAGTACGTTTGACAGTGAGCGACCCCTCACCCCGCTCGGACCACTTGTTTTTTTTTTTGTTTCTTTTTACGTACCCGCGATATATAGTTCCCATTACATAAATGGGAGAGTCGTTTTTTAATTATCATGGAGAGATGTATTCGTTCGCTCGATCGCAAACGTGCTTGAGTTATCTTCTTAGAGAGATGAGGCAAGAAAAGAGGCGCCGACGGATCGGATCGAGTAACCTTAATTAAATACAATATCCTAGAATAAATTGATTGCCTATGTATTATTTAACGTTTATGCATTAATATGTTCATTCCCGTGTGGGCCAGCGTCAACCCTTAGAGTAAAAGTATTGCTTATTTTACAAAATGAGACAAAATTTGGCTTTGAAAATAAAAATAAGAACCTCCGCCACCTCCTCATCCCCCCCCCTACTCTTTCGATTTTATTATGACCGTAGTAAAATAGTAGAATAAGAAAAAGTTTACGAATGCCGGCAGCGATGGGATGCAATAGATCGTTAATAGGTAACAAAAGCGTCGAGTCTATAGGAATGAGAACATTGATCCGCTATAGAAAGAATCACTGCTGCTTTAAGTATAATTACGCCCCGAGGGAGACTGCCCGGAGCTCGAGCTCGGCCCTTTGTTTATAGGGCACTTTATCTCCTGGAGCAGCGGAATCTGTCTGGATGCTGAGAGTCAGGGCTCGATCGAGGATACCGTCGCTCGTTTCAGCGATGATTGAAGTCGGTCGAGTGATGTGAGTCACGTGAGTGACGCGAGTGACGCGAGTGCGAGTCTTAGGCCCGTACAGTCGATCGGTACAAGCCCGAAATTTAAGAAATAACTTGAAACATGCCGAGCGAGGCTCGAGGGGAGCTTTTGTCCATTACCTGGATGCTGCTGATGCTGCAAGTGCACGGGCTCGTCGGGGACGACCCCCAGCGACGACGATTCAGCACGCGTCATACAAAGCAGCCCGAGCAGGAATATCGGCATGCCGCGATAGACTGCCATCCTCGGGCCGCTACACACTAACTTGCTGCTGCTGCTGCTGCTGCTGCTGGTCGTTCATCTTAATCCATCCGGCCTTTCTAAACTAATCCCAAGTCACGAGGCCATCGCTCGCCACTAAAAGCGCCAGGCGTCCGGCCGATGCTCATCCTTCTTGATTTTCCCTGCCACTAGAGTCCCGCCCCACCATTATACTCTCTCTCTCTCTCTCTCTCTCTCTCTCTCTCTCTCTCTCACTCTATCTCTCCTTTTCTTCCCCTCGTTCACTATTCCCTCCCCCTCTCACCCTCGTCGTAGTCGTCGCCGCCGCCGCTACAGCCGAGGTCTTTTGATCTCCTGCCTCAGGCTCTCTTCTCCTTTTTCTATTTTTTCTTACCCCGTCCAGCCCCACTGTCCCGCTCACCCTCCCCCTCTTACAGATGCACCTTTTACTTGTTTTATTTTTTTCTTTCTTTTTACTCCTTCCCTTCCGACAAGTGCTTCTCCTCGTCCACCTTCCTATCGCTCGGATTTCTTCACGCCCTCGACACCCCGACTACACTTGACATTTATCCTTCTTTCTTATCGCTCCGATTCGCTTCTCTGGAAATTCGAATTTATCTCCCCCGCCCCCACCCCCGAGCGAGCTTATACACACACTCTCTCTGTTCCCTTGGACTTTTTTCAGTACAGTTTATTGATTCTGGATTAGTCACATACATCACGCTTTTTCACGCTACCCTTCACCACAAGCTTCTTTCACACTATACAATCCGCTGCGGCTGTTC
This sequence comes from Ceratosolen fusciceps, assembly GCA_018883505.1. Taxonomy (NCBI): domain Eukaryota; kingdom Metazoa; phylum Arthropoda; class Insecta; order Hymenoptera; family Agaonidae; genus Ceratosolen; species Ceratosolen fusciceps. Next base: position 4,926,433 of record RCIC01000013.1, on the reverse strand, counting down.
GCTGCTTTAATTGCAACTTTACAACTTTCGCTGTAATTTATCTGCTCAACGTGTATCCACTCCGCTCCACCTTAACTCGGTAACGCGTATTATAAGAAGAGCACTCGTCGAGATGCAATTCGTCTGTACTTCTTAGGGAGCTCGCGTCACTCTGGTATCCGTGTCGACTAAACAAGTCCAAGCTACATCGATTTACGCTACATTGATTTGCCGTAATTAATTATTAGCAATTTAAAAAGAAAAAAAGGAAAAAAAAAAACGAAAAGAAATCGTATCTCATCCGCCTGTGGGAGACGGTCACGGGCTCGTATTATTCCGGTCTACGTATCTTTATAAACGGTGAGTGCAAACATTTCATCAGGCGGGCGGATAATAATGGAACCGCTTCATGCGAGTCGACTTGCGTCAATCTCGCGAACCCGGGATCGCGGCTTGATGCATCGCTTTAATCACGCCCCATCCATCAGAGGGCTATTCTTGAAACAATTGCGGCCAGTTGTGCCCGTCCAATTAGCTTCATTTCCCCCCGCGCACCCCGCCCCTACCCGGCCCTTTAATTTCCTCTTCAATAATCGGCGAGGGCCGAAAGTGGGAGCGGCACGGGACTTTTCACCGCCAAACACTTTTATCAACCACAACCATTTAAACTGACCAAGTTTAACAACATGAACGTGAACGTGAACATGAAGGAGAAGAAGGAGAAGAAGAATAACAGCATCAGTGGGAGTATGGGCAGCGGCGGTAGCAGCAATAACAATAACAACGACGGGATGGATGACGAAAAAAAAAAAAAAAAAAACAGCTGCTCCTCGGGGCTCACAATGGAAACTCGTAGTGTAAAAAAGCCTCGGCCTGTCGTCTCCTTAAACAATCCTCCTCTATCGGCTGATTCATATTTATCTCATTAGCACGCGCAAGTCACGTTATAGAGCGAGGCAGAGGAAACGGCGGAGTCCTGCACCCCTGACGGCTTACCAGACACTGAGCCAAACTACGTTCGAACGCGGTCCCGTAACGGAAGAATCGCGCGGTCGAACGCAAGCTCCACGGCGCCCCCCATTGGCAAGGGTGGCAAGTACCGGCGGGTGACCTCCCCTCCTCCTCCGCCACCTCCTCCTCCTAACCACCGTCCCGGCCCGTGTCCCTGCCCGTCCCAGCCCCTCGCCGACCAAATAACCCGTCCTGCCGGTAAAGAGGAGCACTTGTCAACCGCTCTTATCCATCAACGGTCCAGATAAGCCGGAAGTGAACGGAACTGACTCCCTTGTCTCGGACGTTAAGTGTCGGGAGTGAGTTACTCAGGAGGAACGGATGAGCAAAGGAGCAGAACTTCTTCTTTATTGCGAGCCTTCGTTCGTAACGGTTTTCGCTCTTATTATCTTATTTCCCTATGGAGTTGAAGTGTCCAGTCGAGGAGCCAGAAGATGAGCGAACTCTCTCGCTGGTGACATGACGACAGACCCCGATGACCTCGATGCTTCTTTTATTTGGAAAATACTTCCAGCGGTTCAATATGAAAGAATTCCTTCTTCCCTCGCCCACCCATCTTTCCAATGAATTCAATACTAAACGCTACGGAATTGTGTGTCAATTGCCTGTCTCTGTATATATATATATATACATATACATATACAATCCACACGTTTTCATCAATTATAAGAAAAATTCGAGATTACTTTGGCCGTTGAGAACGTCAAGGGAAATTATAGAAAATACCTGCCGACGCCACCTTCAATTCTCCTCCATTCGTCGAACGAACCACAAGTATTAATCGTAGTAAGTAATTTATCGAGCCGCAGCCCATACCTTTATCTCTAGAATTCGGAAGGAAAAGCTTCATTTGCCACAAATGACAAGGGCTTCGTGAAACGAATACGTTATTTTGTCAACGCAATGAAATAAATAAAAAAAAAGAAGAAAAAAGAAGAAGAAAGAATTATTCTTTAATAGATTCAATAATGTTTATGACAACGATAAAAAAAATACTCCCGATATGATATGCCCTCCCTTCACCCCCCCCCCACGCATTGAAGATTTAGTAACGAAACGAGCATTGAGAGAAACTCAAAATTTATAATAATACTTATTAATCATTGTAAATTGCCTCAAATAATCAATATATAGCATTACGATTATTATTATATCATACAATCGTTGGCGATCGTGCGGTAAATAGTAGTACCATCGTATTAAAAGTAATTGTATGACATACGTATACAATATGACCGGGGCCGTGCTTCCACATTCCAACATTTAAATTTCACATTACTTTATGTTTATCGACTGCCGCATTTTAATAAACTAATGTGCTTTTTTTCGGCTGGATTAAACATCGTGTCGTTAGAGAATATATAATTTCCGTTCATAATAATTTATCATTATCCGATATGAATAAGAGAGATTATATAGATCTTACACCAATTTCATAACTTTCTCTAATTCGAATTTGATATTATGACTTCTTAATAAAAGTTATGTAAGTTTTACTAACACTCTTAAAAATTATGATAAAATTGTTCTTACAAAAATTATGTAAGTTAAGTGGAGGCCATAATAACGTAGATTACGTCAGCTCGTAAAATGTAGGACATTGGATGTAAGGACAATTCATAGCTTCTAATCTATAGAATGATTTTTTTTCCATTCGAGTTCAAATGCATACCCCCCCTCTCTCTCTCTCTCTCCCATCTATCTATCTACCTATCTATCTATCTATCTATCTATCTATCTATCTCTCTATATTCCTATCACTTTTAAGCAAAGAATGTAAAGGATGGAAGCGGAAATGGATGAGGTGAAAGTAGCTCTTTCTCGTGACTCGGATGGCTCGAACCCCTGATAAGCGAAATGTTCGAATGAGATGAAGAAAAAAAAAGAAAAAAAAGAAAAGAAAAGAAAAGAAAAGAAAGAAAAAGGAAGAAAAAAGTGACAGGCTAGTGGATTATTTAGCTCGAGTGTCGGTAATCTGACGCTATGACAAGGATCTTCAGTTCGCGACTCCTCGTCTTAGCGACTGTCGCCTCGAATTTTCCAAGATGCTCACGCAACTCTAGCTCCGCTGCTTGCCAGGATGTGCATCCCTCGAGGAGATATGTTAAACATACGACTGATAGCAGCGTTTCCCGATTATAGGCTTTAATGCTTCTCCGTTTTATCTCGTTCTTCGGCGAGTACGACCTCGAACCAGTCTAAAACGCTTTATCCATTCCACGCTCTCTTCTTATTTCGAACCTTTCCCGCCTACCCTACCCACCCCCACACCGTCGGCCTATATTTTACACATCGATTTACCGCCTGAAAAACTAATAGGACGTTATACGTTGCACGACAACGTGGGATGATAAAAAAAGGTACAAAACAATACAACCGTATTTACTTAACAGTAATAATCTTTCATTAGTAATAAGATTATTCTACTTACAATATTATAAAACTTGCAATTATTGGCGAAACATAAAAAAAAAGGGTAATTGCTCTTATTGAATTCATAACACCTGTTCGAAACTTCGAATACCAAGGATACCGGAAGCCAAGATATTAACATTTAACGCTATTATTAGAATGTAACCATTTCTTGTTAAACGGCGAAGTTTTTAAGTTCTTTTGAAAAGAGAAAAGGAAAAAATTCCATGAAATGAAAGTAAATTAAATTCAAATACAAAGTGCATAAAATTTTAATACAAGTAAAGTGTTAATTTGATAATCATATCCCTTTTTTTTTACTTTCATTATTTTATTTCATTATTGGTTCTTAAAGTTGAGGGGGGGGGAAGTCATACAAATAAAAACTCAACATTCTTTGTATGATAATGGGGCGAAAACGCTCCCTCCAGCCTTTTAAATACAATATTACCTTAATATTTTGATTCATCCAATAAAAGGATACGATCGCGAATGGAATCCTCCGGCGCAGATAGATAGATAGATAGATAGATAGATAGATAGAGCTCTCATACCTAATATTAATTGTCGGCAAGGTGTAGTGATCCGCGCGTCAAGATCTTCCGCTCCTCGTGTACCTTGGAGCCTATTTCGCCAGGAGTTGCGGCCAAGTTCCTACGTAACTTATTGAGATCTTCCTAGATCGGCTGAATGACACCCCCTCTTTTATACGCCAGTTAACCAAGTAAACGAGCCCCAAAATGCCTGAAACGGATGTATCCAGGTATGCTGATGGCACGGCTCTTCAACGAGCCGAGTACTTTAAGCCTCAAGTGCCAAAAAGGAATGCCGGGGTGGGCTGCTGGGGTCCCAAATTTCACAAATCCCACGAACGAGTACGTGTAACAATCAAGATTATTACTATTGCGTGACGTCAGCCGGATCTTTTTCTATCCTCGCGGATATTCCGAATACTGACTCTCCTCTCGACTTCGTCGTCACTTCTAGCCTTCTCCCCTTCCCAACCGTAATTTATTTGCTTACCTTACATTCTTACTTATTCCCTGTGTAATTGAACCTAAGCTTACGTTCCCTTATTACTCCTGCCCCATGTAATAGAGCCTTAAATCCGCCCTTCGGTGTGATGGACGATAAACGACCGCGTTCCTGCACATAAAATGAATCCCCAAAATATATTATTATATAAAAAACATTATTCAGCAATCAATAAGATGCTGCTTTATTTTATAAATACTTTACAAATAAATATTGTTAATAAATAATAGGTAATGACAGTTTTAAAAACGACTTGAAACTCCTAAACAAATTCTAAAAATATCCTTGATTTTATATATTTTTGCTCTTATTGCACGTCGACGACTTTACTATTTAATTAAAGAAAATTTCGAAATATACGTATTTTACTTTTTATATTGTTAAATTGTGGCAATCAAATTTGTCGATATTAAGCTTGATTTAATCCAATAAAATAAATACTCTCCATGAAAATAATTAAATAATTTAATATGGATGTTTATACGAAGAACGTACAGTTCAATCATTTCAATGTACGAAAATGTCCGTTTAATATACTTTCTACTGAATATGCCAGTAAAAATAAAAATTATGATAATTTCACTATCAATGATCATTTTTGTTCTGCTTTTTTTTTTGTTTCGTAGATATTTTGCGAAGAACAAGAAGATTTCCCTCAAGACTAATATTCTCAAATTCTCTTTCTACTTTGAAAATTTTATTACGTATACGTACGTATTAATAAATATTCATCAGGGTGCGAAAAATATTGAAACTAATAGAATTTATTGACGTTCTCGAAAGAAAGATTACGAAAAATGTAGTCGCTTGTGTTGGCTTGTGTTGGTAACAACGTTGAAATACATCATAATACTAATAATAATAATAATGACAATAATGACAATAGCTTTCGTTTGAATATGTTTTTTTTTATAGACACTAGGCAAAATATTTAGAGCTTTGTTGAGATGATCGAAATAATTGTGCGACGGTTATTTGGGGAAAAAAGAGAAGAGAAAATTCGATGAATGTGTAAGATTCGGGACCAAGTTTCATTGGCACGTGCCGTATAATTTATTGTAACGTATATTGATTGGGTGACGGCCTCGGGCGACAATCTGCTGTTTCCTCTTACCACTTATATTATTTATGTTTCGCCTTGTCGCCGCTAACTAAAGCTATAATAACAAAGAAATCGGGAAGCCGAAATCAATTGCGTCGAGGCGTAAAGTATCGGTGGGTTAAGCGTGGCCGATTATCAGGTTAAATCCATCGGAGGCCGCGTCGAGTCTCTGAAATTCTAAAGAATTCGACTGTCGTCAACCACGTGATCATTAGGCTCTTATAATATATTTCTTCGATTCTTAAAGAGAATTTCGAATTTTCAGGTTTGACGAGCCGTCGAACACAACATGTTTTCAGGTGTCAGTAATCCAAATGAAATATTATACTTATACATTCACGTACTTTGAAAGTATAAAGTGCCAGGCAAATTTAAATACCGATTAAAAGTATTTCAGCCTTTTAGTTTATTATTATGGTTATTGGGGTTATTGTTATTGTTATTGGGGTTATTTCTTGGCGTGAATTACAAGGCTACGTTGAAATAGAGGACACAAAACGCATTGAGCCTGATCTTGTAATGATAATGTAATCTCATGCTGAATTCAATTGTACAATATTTCAATAACATAGTAGCATTATAAATTAAAAGATTCATACTACAATTTTAACTTCATTCGCTTGAAATGTATTATTCTGTGAAAAAAAAAAATAAATAAATAAAACGTCCCATTCTGTTTTATAGATAAATAAGTAAGCTTACGAGCTCTGCTTACGTTCCATAGCCGTTTAAAATACAAAAGTTTCGGTCTTAATCATCGAGAAAAGCCAACAGTTTTTTTAATTTAAATCGCCCTGAAGTACAATTTGTGTTTAAATGTAATTTTTTACTGGCATAAAAACCGATTTCTCATGTCTACGCGGATCAGCACTATAATCACTATAAATATTAAGGTTAAAGTCATAAATGGCTAGGATGAATATATAAAAATAAAACGCATACGCGTATTTTTATATGAATTAATGCTGCCATGGTAGGGATTGAGATATAATAATGTCGTGTGAATTTAATTAAATTTAAGGGAAATTTTTCTCCCTTGTGACGTAAGCATGCACAGTTAACGAAACGAAACGAACCGAAAGGTAAGAATGATTTTTGCGTTGTTTTTGGCGGAATCGGGCGCGAGGGGCGGGGGTGAAAGGGCGAGGGGGTATGGGAAGCAGGGGTGCCGTAGAGGAGATCGGAGTAAGTGAGAAATTTTCAATCCTGGCGGGTATACGCGTGGGTAGAAAAATTAACGAAATTTCCCGAGCGGTTGTATCCACAGACCAGTTGATTCGCTTAAGATTTAGATTTAGAGAGATCCGTGCACGGGATGAGATGGACCGGGAGGAGAGCAGCGGGAAGATTTGGGTTTCGCCGACTTTAAATTTCCACTTGTATTTTCAAGTATGCGCTACTAGGAAAACATCCTTAAACGCCCGGCTCGGCCCGAGATGCAGGTAGAGAAGAGGTGTGACCGAGCGAGAGAGCCCCGGGGGATGCAAAGGCGTTGAGAGAGGGGGAGAGTCGGGAGAGCGCGAGAGACGGAGTGCAGTAAGCGGCCATAAAAGCCAGATCCCTCGGGATACGCTGCACAGTCGCGCGACGACTTTCCCGGTCGACGGTTTCCCACCGCGGTTACTATCATCCATCTCATTTCCACTGTTTCAATCCCTCCTCCCTCCCTGATCTTTCTAGTTTTTTTCTTTTTCTTTTTTTTTTGCTCTATCCGTTTGTTTATTCGTTCTTTTTTTTTTCTTTTTTTCTTCTTTTCCTTTTCCTTACCCCTCAAGGGCTCGGCTTCGTTCTAAGACGCACCTTACGCCTGCACACCTCCACCCCCTGCACGAGTCCGTGCATTATAAAACGCAAGGCCTCCCCCGTATCCTCCCGTGTTCGGCATCCCTTTGAATTCTAGGGACGCTCGTCCGGTCCCCACGGACGACGTGGGCCGAGGTACGGGTCCATGAAATCGGCCATCGGCAGCAGCAGATGTTACGTGAGCTGAGATTCCCGGTCGCTGCACGAAAGTAACGGCGAGAGTCTTCCCGAAGGCGCTCATATCGGGCGGTGAGTAAAAAACTATTATTTCTCTCCTGCCCCTCCTCATCCCGCCTCCGGCCACCCTACCCGGCGCGACCTTCTAGCAGCCCCCTTCCCCGGCCAAGCTGCTTTGCCAATGTAAGGAAAAGCTCGGGAATGCATTGGCCCGGGGCTCCGAGGGCTAAAAACGCTGATACACGGGATGAAGGCCTGAAGGTATCCACGCGCCGATCTGACATTGCATTCCGCGCGCCCTATTTCTTTAAGCTTCAATCTTCTGCTTCCATTAAGCCATATGGGTTTATAGCCAAATCTCATGGGATCATATTTACGATGCAATATTCCGGGATACCATTTATTCGAATTCAAACTAGATTCACGCACATACCCTTCGTTCCTATTAAATAATCACAAAAATAAACATTGCCGTACATTCATGTACTTTGCACGCACACTGACACGTTGCATTAGCCGCTTCAATGTACATTCAATGCAACAGCCAATGCAATATACGTGTCCTCTCATCGGCAATTTGCGACTCATTTGTACGTCGATAATACCCAATAACCCTCAAAGCTATCATTATTTTTCGCGAGCTTAAGAAAATAGATCATTTGGTAGTACTATGCATACCTGATGGTACGAAGGCCGTATTCTTACCATCGCTTCGTCCAACGAATCTTAATTGTTTATGAAATTTATTTAGAACTTCGCTTGATTTACGTTACCGTGTATTTTAAACGTCGATTGAATAATAATTGTGGATGCGTACTGGCTATCCAAAACAAATTTCATTACTTATTCATATTAATTCTTGCAATATTTTTATAAATATTTTCAGAAATAAATGTTTTGCTTATAGTTAACTAACATGAACAATATATATATATATATACATGCTTCTAATCGAAATTTGAAGAATCTTCATAAATTCTTAGACAAGAGATCGAATTCTTATGTAAATATTTTAGCAACTAATTTTTCCCTCAATAATGACAAATATTTTTATGTTACTAACTTACATTAACTGACAAAATTTATTGCGATTAGGGTATTCTTGTAATAAGAGCGAAGTTTTAGATAAATTTTATTCTCTAATGAATAGGAAGGGTAAACGGCTGTACACACACGACTGCGTGCATATGCATCGATACGTAAAGGCATACGTGAGTAAGAATACGCGTGTATATATATATATATATATATATATATACATATTCGTCTGCTTAAAATTTCGCACCCGCAACTCGTATGTTTGCGAGCGCGCGCGCGTAAACTTAATTATCTTCGTTAAAAATATTAATTTTTAAAAGACTTGTACAATTTAATAGGTCTTAATCTAACAGAGTTGCAAAAAATGTATACCATATGTTTACTTTGCAATAATTTTAATTGTTACAATACTACGTACTGTATATTGAATTATTATTATAAATATTTAACTTTGAGCGCTGTACGTGTGATAGTAATACACACTCATAAACAGTACCAACGTTTACTTTTCCAATAATAAACCACATTACTTAATTTAGTTATAATAACAACAATAAATATACTTTATATATTTATTTATTTATAAATTTAACAATCCGATCCTCGTCATATATTTCCCATGATAAATAAACTAATGTTAAAAGTATATTCTTCGTATAAGAGATACGTTTTTAACATTTATTAGTGACGATTTCGTTACTTCGAATGCTATTTTTAGAATTCTCTCTTAAAGAAAATTATACTTTACTTATCGTTTCAACTCAATGTTTAATATCGAAATAAATAAATAAATAAATATCGAATGTTCTATTTAATTTATAAGGGCCTAATGGTAATTGCTTTCAACAAATTCTAAAGTTAGAAACTTATTAGAATAATTCTAATTTATAGATCGGAACGGAATTTTAAGTGTTAAATCATAGGAACTTTCAATACCAATATTCACCAGCGATATCCGAATCCGGTATTTAATAAAATTCGGTGCTAAAGAAAATTTATTCGCTTTTTTGGAATTTCGAATTCATTTATTTGTTATTTTAATAAAGCATTTGCAATTTATAATCGAACTACCAATACAGATGTAAATTTTTAAATATTTTCATAACCAAATCTTTAATAAACTATTGGCTCGTGTATGTGCACGTGACATATTAACGAATTAATTACAAAATTTGTACATAAATAATCATTGTGAGAGAGATTATTGTACAAATTTTCAATTACATTAACACTGTGTATTACGTATAGGTTAGGTACAAAAAGTATGTAAATATGTGCCAATTACTAATCAATTAATAATATTATTAATTAATATGCATTTAAATTTGATGGTACTGATTTTACTGATGTTACGCGTACATTAAAAAAATTTACACATGATGAAATTAGATTTCGATGCAATGTAAAGTAAAAAGGATAAATTTATTTACAATTACTAAATAAATGGAAGAAAAGCGAGGACGAATTATATTTTATAGTTAGCAAGAATATATTTTAATAAATATGTATATATATGATTTGTTATTTCGTTTCCAATATAGCTTTATTAGCAATTCAAAAATTATACTTAAAACGAAACAATGCATATAGATTTAGTTTGCTTTCCTAGATCCATTAAGCCAACATCGTAACGCCATTGACTGGCGGCGATTCTCGAATCGAGTATTAGCATTTAGTATTCACAATAGACTGAATCTAGCATCTTTCTCTAAATATAATATAAGTAAGAAAGTCATTAGATGAAAATAAATTAGTATTTATGGGAAATTATGTGAAGTGTGCATTAATTACTTACGATAAGCTGCTTGATTCCCTGCGAATGTAATAAAATTAATGCAAGGAATATTTTTTTGTAGCGTCAGATTTTAGCTTTTCCTATCCTTTCCCTTTGTTTCCCTATCCCATAAAACCAATTTTTCCCCAGAATTATATCATCCCTATAATAAATGACAACCATAATGTCATTATAATTCTTATAGTTAAAGGATATTATAATGCAAAATGGGCCCAATTACATGTAATTGAGCTGCATAGATTTCCGCCACTCACTCATCTCAGGTTTTATTAAAAATATTGAAGTGCGTTATTTTCAATGAAGAAATGATATTTAGATTAAGCGAGGAGCACGAGCAATGAAAATAAAGTAACGAAGAATATTATTGAGCAGCAATTATACAAGCAAAATACAGAATCAGACTCGACGTAATGAATGTAATATTTACAATGCGGAGTGGAAGCTACGACTCCTTATCTCTTATGCGCTCAATTAATAATTACCAACTAATGAAATTATAATAATTGTAAAATAATTGTAAAAAAATAATAGTCTCTGCTCGATCCGTTATTATACTAGAAATAGAAAAACGTTGGAAAGCTTTATTGTGTAATTAAAATTCCTAGTACACGTACGTCTACGGCAGCACATATTCTCTAAACGAAGCTTGGGCGTGTGGGTTTGTTATGTGTCTCGGAACCAGGCACACTACTAGCCTCGGCTAAGCTGCGCTAAGAATTTGCAATTCCACTCACGAGGGCACTTACAAGCAAGTTCACATACAAGACGCCTTGTCGATTACATGTAATGGCAAAAGGCGTAATAATGGGCCGTTTCAAAATTAGGGAACCTTTGAAGATTTTAGCTATAAATTTCATATAATATAAGCCTCGAAAGTTAAAGTAAGATAAAATATCATTTTTCCTATAAATTTTCCCTTTAAACTTGGAGGCTCGCCATCCGAAAAAGTTATTATCGCCAACATGAGAAGGAATAGCTCGGAATATAATACGAATCAATGAAAATAATCATAATAAATAAATAAATAAATAAATTAACGAGCGAACGAACGAACGAACGAACGAGCGAACGAACGAACGAACGAACGAATGAATGAATGAATAAAAAAATAAAATGCCTGTACTTTTTAAAAATTTACAATAAACCCCAAATATAAACCATAAACCTGGGAAAGATTTGAAGGAGAAAAAAAAACGCGAACCTGCCGAGAGTATAATTTACTTTTTTAAATTATTTTCGATTTTTTTTTTATCAACGACGTTTTGATTTTTACGTTTCGAATGTTGTCTAGTTTTAGGGATATTGTTTAAAAATATTTATGAAATCAAGACTAACGGAATTGCCAGTGATCCAAGAATATATTTTAAAATACATTGATAGTGGATAATTAATATGAGGCATAATCTATATATGGTGGATTGTGAACAAAATATTTATGTAAGAATCGGTATAAGGCTATATAATACTTTTCCAAATATTCATACGAGAAATGTATTCTCGTGGGTCAAGCGTCAATAATTTCATAGTAATAATTTTAATTTCGTCAACATTACTTTAATGAAATCTTTCACTAAACCTATACAATGCATTCAATTACATTTACCTCTCTTAATGCTCTTTTAATTCTATTTTCTCATATTTATCGTTCTTCCCCTAAATCTCTTTTATACTCCGATTTTCACACTAAATTCTGTCTGTTTGCAGAGATTTATGTTTATACTTCCTAATTATATGTATACGTACATACATACGCGCATACATACGTATACTTAAAATATACAAAAATAATTTACTCGTAATATGAAAAACTACTCGCTAATAATAATAATATTAATAATAATAATAACAACCTCAACAACAACAACAACAACAACAACAACAACAATAATAATAATAATAATAATAATAATAATAATAATAATTGTGTAGAACGTGTAATATTATAAAATAATTAAGGCCTTTAAAATGTTAAAGGATTTAAATAAAACGTTGACATGGAAAGAAATTCTTCTTAAAACGTCAAAAAATAGACGTAAAAAAATCGTATAAATCTTTATGTATCTATTTTTGGAAAAGAAAATATCTACTATCTTCCTATGACCTTTTTTAAAAAAATATTGAGGAGAAAGAAATGTCTTTCCCATTATAATTGCGCAGAAATTTTTTTTTTTTTTTTTTTTATTATTTTCAAGAATAAGTAAAAGTTTTCTTATTTTACAAAGTATTCGTTATCTCTCTCCCTCCGTCCCTCGCCACCCCCTCCCCCCGCCGCCGCTGCCAATCCTCTCATTCTTTTTAGCTTTGACTTATCTATAAACAGAATTTTTCAGAATTTCTCAGAATAATAAGAATTGTAAGATATGTATTTTCTGAATTCCGGATAGTGACATTTTTTTATAAGATGTTTGAAATATTCCGCCGTGTTTCTATTTCCTTTACACGGCCATAAAGGAAAAAAGTTTATTAAACCGTAAAGGTAAATTGGGTTCAGGTTGTTTTTAATATTCCGTTTTATCCACAGATGAGTAAAAAAATGATGAAATGGATTTTCTTCTTATGAAAATATTTATTTAGTCTACGACTTTTACAGATTTTTCTCTAAATTCTTGAAATTTCAATCCTCTTTTATGTATCCTGACGTAAACTTTTACTAAAGCTTTACAATGAAGATTCCCATTGTTTATAATGTGAATGATCGAATAATGTTATTGTACGCGTGTCAGTTACTGGATTATATAATTGATGAAATCGATAGCAGAGATTTCCGGGTTAAATATTTCCTGCAAACTGACCGATAAATTACAAAGCGAATTACGTAAGGATTTATTCGCAGCCGAATATTATATATATTATATGGAAATAAAATGTTCCTGCAATATTAGTTGTAATTCGTAAAGATGAATTATTGGGGATCGAAAAATATTCTTATCTAATACAACCAAATTACTTTACATCTGTGGTATAAAATTTTTTTTGTTGATAAGGAATCTTGTTTTTTTTTTTTCTATCTTTTTTACTTCGTAATATAAATTTTGATGCTATAAGTCAGCTTTTAAAATTTGATGTATAAAAAATGATTGAAGCGTAATCAGGATTGGGGTTTACGATTTATATTTAACATAATCTAAGTATTGCTTACACTTGATATAAGCTCACTTGATTATAAGGGAGAGTTCCAGGTTATTAATATTTTCAGTAAAGGTTCGTGAATTTTAAGGAGAAATTTGAAAGGAAAAAAGAAAAAGAAAAAAGATTTGGTAGCCAATCTGTATGAAATAATGTAGCAAAAAATGTTATTGAACAGTCGGAATTATTACAGTAAAGAGTAAAATTGATGCGATCTTTACAAAAGAATAATAACGAAGGGTCGAAGGAACGTATAATAAAGAAGTCGTTAGGAACCTAAGACGACGGCATTAGCCTTGATTTGGTAAAATGAATTTTTCTTACAACTGGAGGGTTTTAAACGGAGTCGCTCGTACCCGTTGATTGAGACGAGTAATCATAATATCGAATGGAAGCGGCTCGAATAAGCGAGAAGGAATCGTGCGAGGGTACGCGATGCGCTTCCTCGCTTTTCTTTCGAGCGTCCGTGGGTGGGAAGGAGTTATTGAGGTTATTGGGGTTATTGGTTTCATTGTCGGTGACGCTTCCGATCTAATAAACATGAGCTCCTGCAGGGAAATTGACTTACGATGGAGACGTTCGTCGGCCCGGTCGCAGTCGACGAAGGCAGTAGTCTATTATTAAGCTGACGCACCCTCACCCCCACCCTCACCCTCACCCGCAGCCACGTCGGAGAAGACTCACGAGCCGGTCAAGGTCTTTAACTATTCCCTACTTTTTTTTTCTTCTCATCCGGCTGTACTTGCTGATAAAAACGCGGGCAGAGAGAGAGAGAGAGAGAGAGAGAGAGAGAGCCATAGCTGTTTTACCGTTACATCGGCGGACCGCTCCACGGATCTCTCGGCCATCTTACCCGAATCCGAATGACATTAATCCCTTGGTAGGAGGGCCTCTCGGGGAATAAAGCGGCTTCGGGAGGGGCCGGAAGGACTCTCGACCGGAAAGATGAATAACCACGGACATAATCTTATTTCGCAGATAAAAGCTGGAGGGTCGCTTCAAGTACCCCTTCCTTTTCAATCAATTTCATAATAAATAATAATAAATGATAAACGATAAATAATAAATGATAAATAATAATAATAAATAATAATAAATGGCAACGGCAAAGAATAAAACGTACTCTGGCCGTTGTTTGAAAATATTTATTTTGCCTTTCCCTTACGTACGTACGTACGTACGTACGTACGACTTGGAGAGTTTAAAAGAAAGTTTAGAGTTTTCGGAATACCTTCAGCCCTGCTCGGAATCAAAATCTTAAGGAAAAAACCTTAAAACTTCAGATTCACTGGTTTCGGAACTTTAAACTTCCTCTATTCAGCGAAAACACTTTTCCCAATCACACTATTCGTAGATTTTTCTTACAATTCAAATAATTCACTTCAAATGTCTTGGAAAGAAAAAAATCATCGATTTCCTCATTTCCTCTATTCGTTACATCACTATTGTTATTGTTATTAATATTGTTATCGTTGCTATTACTATTATTTAATTATTATATTTAATGGCTTTGCTTAATGACGAGCGAAAATTATTGAATTCTTGAGAAGACGTTTAAAAAACCAATAAAGAAACGCCATCGGCCGGAAATACCGTATAAATTCTTTTTAAAAATCTCGATTATCCGTCGCAGATTGTGCTCAGCATTCAATAAATACATATTCTGAATGTAAAAAGTAGCGTGACTTGGGAAGTCTTTCTTTGTATGTGGAAACACATACTAGTACGTATTGAGAACGGAGAGAGGGAAAAGCAATGAAGAAAAAAAAAAAGTTGCATCGGCCGGGAATCGAACCCGGGCCGCCCGCGTGGCAGGCGAGCATTCTACCACTGAACCACCGATGCTTATATTATATGTTGTATATTTCATGTATTCAACACGTAATTATAAACTCAATTGCTAATCTATTACGATTATAATGTGAATTATTTAACGTATTAGAATATTATTCTTCACACGTTTCACCTGATTTGACGTAATACGTCAATAATTATTTAAAAGCACACCACAACAGATGAATTCCGTTATGATAATCATTGTTAACGTTATAAAACCATTTCTTCTACACGTAATCTATTTATTATAAAAAAAAAGGCTGGAATTTAAAAATACTCGTAGACTTTGTTTTCTTAATACGTAAAATACAAATAAGGCTTATCATCGCGGTAATAAACGAATGATCGAGGAAAAATATTAAACGCGGCCCATAAGCAATCTTATTCCAATTAAAATTTGAGAAAAAGAGCTGGCGATAACCTGAGAGCGATAGTGACAATAAAGAGTGGGGGGGCGAGAGAGAAAAACGCGGGATGATGGAGCGAGGAGTGGGGGGCGGGGAGGGAGGGGGGGAGATATTTGAATGGATGCAGAATAATAAGATTCGGCGTTAAGATAACCCATTGATAGGAGTACGTAATAAAACGCGGGAGTAAAGAAGATTTTAGTGAAGCACGTGAGCAGAAAATAAGTAAATCAAGATTATCTATGATGAGGTTTGCTGGGCGATACTCCTTTGCATTATAAATTCCGAAAGCCCTGAACGTTCAGAAAAATTTGTCCGTGAGTTCTCGGAGATGTTGTCTGCTTGTCGGTCTGACGAGATGGAGGTATGGATCCGGTGACGATATGCGCCAACGACTCGACGGAGACGATTTGTCCGAAGAAAGATGGGTTGAACAACGGCAGGGGGCGCTGACCAGGTCGAGCCCAATGTCCGACTGGACATCTCCGAGGAGATATCTAGAGGTGACCTTAAATGACCTGGAATTAATTCATTATAGCGGTTGCACGTAATAACGTGACCCGAATGGCAAACTAATAACCAATGGAAAGTGTATCCTTATGCCAAGGTCGGCATTCAACCGAAAAGGCTGACCCATGATAATCGGGACTGCCGGTGCGAGTCCAAATGTCCCTATCATCATCGGCTTTAGCCTTGTGTAGCACGTGGTCTCTATAAGCGCAGATAAGGGAGACTGAGGCTCCGATGCCAGACTCTGAGCAATATCCGACCCGCTAAGCAAAGTTCTGTACGATTACGGGTAATTACTACGTAAATAGGGTAAGTGAGAATTCCTTAATAGGCAAGGACGCTTTCGGAATCGGCCTCGGTGAAAATAATAAATGGCTCATTAGTCTTTTCGGATTGCAAATCTAAAATGAATACGTTTAACGGCTGAAGCCGAGCTCTGGTGTAAAAAAAACCCTTAATTATCCTCGGCGGCGTAAATAATTAAAAGAAGCAATAACGTAGCGGGCGAGGCGCCGAGTCTTTATTAAAAGCACACAAGTCTCTCGCAGACTATCTCGTCATTAGCTTTCAAATATATATTCTTCAGTCTGCGTGAAAAAGTCCCCTGTTACATACGATGCTCCTCTTCCTCATCATACCCTTCGATGTCATGGATGCCATTGCATGCTTAAGCATCTTTCGCCAGTTTAGCGAGGATTCTCCTCTTGCTTCTCCCGCCCCTATCCACCGACAACGCTATTTTACACCTTTTACCTAGCTTCCTCCTTTTATCTGAATTTCCAGCGTGTCCTTTGATCATCTCATACGAACATCTTGTTGACGAAAAAGATTTCCTTATCGTCTACGCCTCTCACCATCTCATCAGATTACCTTACATTTTTAATATACGTTTTAACAGACTGTAACTTACGTAGCTTCAAATTCAAATTCTTTAGCCAAATCAGTTTTTACGAATCCTTTAAAGCTTTCATA
The DNA here is from genome assembly GCA_018883505.1 of Ceratosolen fusciceps. NCBI lineage: Eukaryota > Metazoa > Arthropoda > Insecta > Hymenoptera > Agaonidae > Ceratosolen > Ceratosolen fusciceps. Next base: position 4,909,230 of record RCIC01000013.1, on the reverse strand, counting down.
TTACATTTTTATAAAAGATATCTGTTGTATACGTATTAGCACTTATTAGACCTTAGACCACTTTATAATCGCGAAACCTTGAGTAATAAACTATTCATACTGTTTTATATGTTCGTAAATTAGCATAATTTACGAATAGTAAAGCCATTCGGATTACTTCTGCGCAATAATTAATTACCCATTCATAAGTATTCTGGAATAACTATAGATAATTAAATAATTCTTATTTTAATTTAAAAATCCTAAATTATCATGTTTGCAAATCTGGTAAAAAAAAAAAAAAAAAATAGCGCAAATACAATATCACGCAGGAGAAATATTATATTTATAGTTTTTCAAACTTGGTCTCGTAAAATTCGTTAGATTATAGTTAGGCATAGCAGTGACTTCGTTTCATGAGGCCCCTATTATTAAGGAGCAACCACTTACCCGTTGTGATAATCAATGCCCCTTTCCTGCACCCCGACCCTCGATATTAATAATATTAATGTTGGGGCCGTAAAATTAACTGTACTGTTAATTGTAAATTTATCTTTAGGTTCAGGAAAGGGGCGGGGGATAAAGTTGCCGCTAATAAATGACACCTTGTTTTAAGTATAACGAATGTGATTTATTTAATTTACCTAAATAGAGCGTAAAAAACCTCCTTCTTTCGGGAAGGAGGAAAAAGCCCTTTACCTCTAATTTCGCCTAAGTGCATAAAAAACCTCCTTCTCTAAGGAAGGAGGAAAAAGCAGATATCGACCTAAATGTGCGCGACTGGCCAGGCGCTTACGCTTACTAAATCGATACTTATTCTACCGCTCACTCACTAGTATACTTATGAGAGTCGCAACGAGAAGGATTGTCGAAAGGGTAAAGACCGGCCCAATCAGACCTGACCGTCGGCCCTGGCAGTCCAAGGAGATGGGTGACCAGCTGAGACAATCCCCGTTCAACTTGATCGTCAGACCCAGTACCGCCGCGACGATGGGTTACCAAGTAGGAAAGTCCCAGCTAGATTTGGTCGTCAGACCCAATACGTCCAAGCGGGGGCTGGCCCAGGTGACACGGTCCCATACAGACCCAGTCGGTTCCTCTCGATCGCAGTCTGATCCGGGATCAGATAGAAACAGTGCTGTACCTACACTCACGGTACTTTACGTTAGCCTCACTTTACCTGCTTATTATACGGATTATTAAAAGTGCTCGGCTATTCCAAAAAGGGGACGTACTAGACGCCCTCTTCCAAATCTAACTAACAACTGAACTTCGCTCGCTACATTCCTTTTTACAGGCGTTTGACCTCTGCTCTCGGGTGGCTTAAAGAAAACTCCCTTGTTTATAGTAAGCTATCAGGTTACTCGTCGCCAAGAATTTTACTACTCTAATTGAAACTAATACTATTTACAGCTCAAACAAAAGGCGATCGTGATGGTCTCGAACAATTAATAAAGAGCATTACGTGCATGACTATGCGTGGCCCTACAGCGCTAGCAATTCTTCATACAGAACACGTGGGGGCTTCTACGACCACGGCAAGCGTTTGTACACAACACGTGGGCCTGTTCGATAAAGGCAATCGATTATACGCGACAATGCGATGCCACTGATGAAATTGCAATCGTTCATGTGGTGCCCCCGTAGTAGCGGCAACCGTACGTACAATGTAATGTTTGCCCCTGCAACGGGGGCAACCGTTCTGTACGGATTGATGATGAGGGGCCAGTTGTACGTCCTCGTATGGACCCCTGTATAATTATAGCGACCAATCGTATCACCATAAGCAGGTTTTTCTTTTATCTTGAGAATCTGAAAACATCAATATAATCAGCAGACTCAGGGTTGTAACAATCTAGTATCTATAATAAAATCCATATAATTTAAAAAAAAAAATCAATTTTTTATGAACCGCGAATAATACAAAAATTCGCATTACTTAAGACCCAAGTAGAGTAATAGTCGTGAAATGAATAGAAAGGATTAATAATCCCAAGATCATATGCATCAAAGACATTCATTTGCCTTATTATACTTTTGTGTGTAAAATTATTCTGAGACTTTTGTTAAATGTATATGCAAATGAATCATCCATAATGGCAAAAGTCCATTACATTTACATTTTTATATGGCATTTAACTACTTATTTACTTGTTAGTATATGTACTGTGCGTAACTATTAATTGTAAAAAATATCAAGGAAACACTGAAATTATAAAATTATACTGTTGATAAAGACCTTCTAATATGTTACATGTAAATATTAATGGAAATACGTTTTATGCATTAGAAATTTGAATATGAAATGAAAATTAGAGAATTTGTTTGGTACGAAGGACGTTCACATACTTTGGTTAAAAAAATTTGTTCCAAATATTAATTAGTTGTAAGGAATTGTGTATATATATATACAATATGCCATTAACTAATCATTATTAAAATTACATGCAGGAATATGTTCATTCGTAATATAAATGCATTATTAATTTAAAATCTGTTCTATTTTATTATAATGCGTAATAAAAATATATCAGCGTAATATCATGTTTTGTTATTATTACTATTATGAGAGACGATATTTGAGTTTGAGACGACAGAGACATATATATATAAATATATTTAAAAAGAATTTTTTTACGCTCTATCTTACAATGTCTCTATTTATTTAAATAATTATTTGTAAACTGATTATGAATCCGATAAGATTGATATTGTGTTACAATATGGTCAAGTAAAAAATGTATAAATTGAAAATAATAATAAAACGAAACGATATGTTTATCAATTCCTTTGATGAGACGAGTACAAGAACATGTACAAATACATAGAGAGAGAGAGAGAGAGAGAGAGATAACCAGCATCGAGTGTAGATTATAATAATCGTATACTATTCTTTTGGCTTCGTTTCCTTGTACAGTTGGTCTGATAAGTAGTGGCAGTTTGCGTTTATCACAGGAGCGAATGACTGAAATTTAGCTTTTATATGGAAATGAATTATACATGAAAACTTGCATATGTAAACCTGAATTCTCTTATATGTATGTATATATGTATGTATGTATGTATGTATATATATATATATAAGTACGTGCCCTGTATTGTGAGGATTGATGGTGGCGATAAGGAAAGGGGACAACAAGCACAAGTACATCTGGCGATAAAAGTGATTGTAAATATTTGTCCACTCTTTTGTAATGAAATATTAATAATTACGGTTTTCAGCAAGCAAGCTTTGAACGCAATCAAACGTACAACGCCATTGGTAAACGACGAGGACAGAATATGTAGTAACACGAAGCCTGGCAAGCTTCGTACGAAGATAAAAATAGTTTGCCTTCAAATCTCCCCTCAGCCCCGACTGACCTCCACTTTTATTTTAAATAATCCTAATAATCATAAGAATGAGAGCCGGAGCTCTGGAGTTCCGATGTACCTGTTAGGGCTACTATACCCTGGGGACATCCATGTACTTATACCTCCTTCCCCGACAATGCTCGCGAATCTCAATAGATCCCTCCCTCTATCTCCCCCTTCTATCCGACTATCCAGCCAAGTTGTATTTACCCAGGCGAAGCTCTTCTTCCCCTTTGTATTTGCAGTATTCAACTTACCGCGGCCACCCCCTAGAGGGGACGAAAATATTCCAAAGCATTAAGGACCCTCTTGATTAGAGATTAGGTCGGTTTTCCACAATCGTAGAGCGTATCTGGCCCCTCGCTCGCCCATCGACTTCTCAAGGCTTAACCGACTTTTGCAGGTGGATAAGGTGGCGCGGACCTTATCTAGGCCACGTAAACAATCCTGTCTATTTGTATTTTCAAATGCTCTAAGCTCGCATCGCGAATCCGTAAAAACGTAGCCGCGTCTGGCGAAAAGTAGCCGCCGAGGCGAAAAATACGGAGAGCAACAGAAAGAAATCGACGGGCCGTGTGGCGAAAAAGACGGTGAATGGCAATGTAAGTAATAAGGGGAAAGCTTGGGAGGAGATTACGTCCGATGAAGAATAACTATCAAGTGCTGGGATGTGTCGAATGCAGTCTCGGATGTAGTCTCCGATGGATTTTCCAAGATACAGGAGCCGAGCCGGACATAGTGGAAGGCCGGAAGGCATAATGGAAAACGGAGAAATACAGTTTAGGGCGTCGCACGTGGACAAGGAGTTTTCGGAACATTACTTACGGTCTGTTTATTTGTAAAAGTATGAGGAAAAGTATTACAAAAACACGTGGGCTACGTCGAATGTATAATTATTAATATAGGCTTCGTTAATCTTCTTTAAGCCAAGCGAGGTATAAAGTATTCGAGGATATCAATCGATCAATACGTGGCTGGTTCATTTTTATAAAAAAAAATTTTGAATTTTTGAAAAGAAGATTTTTGAGAAGAAAGGAGCGCGTGCGTGGAACAAGCAATAGATGGAAATTAAAGAGCAGCGCCTCTACAGACGTAGATCGTAATTAAAATAATAAATGAAGATGAGGCGAGTGGCGTCACGTGCTCTCAATTTGTAATTATGTAAATATTAAATGGCACTGTTTGTACAATTCAAGTAATTTTACGTTTCGTTAAAGCTGCTTCGCGAAGCTCCGAATATTTTCCGGCGATATTCTCCTGGATTATCCATCATTATCAACTTTTTTAACGATTTTCTCCATAGATTCGTTCGTCAGAGGATTTTTATGACATGCGAGTGCATGCATGGCTCGCTTAAAAAAAAAAAAAAAAACGACAAATTCGAGTACCGAGGGAAACGCGTCGCTTTTCCTTTCGAATGTCTATAACAATTTCGAGAGTAGATTCTTTCGTGAGGTATTGAAATACAAGAATATATATATATATATATACGCATATTCATCAAATGGAGGATTTGATCTGCTCAAAACCTCTTAAGTTTTAACGACGACGTTTTTATTTTAACGAATCTTATCTAATGATCATATTTTAAAACTGATTGAACGTCAATCGACCTGACGAAACTTATACTGAACTTTACTTAATGCGTTTCCCTACGTACTATTGAAAATCATATATCTATCGCAAGTGTACTTGTTAAATTTATATTAAACGAAATCTCTCCTTTGTAATTGCAGATATTAAAAATTCAATCGTTACTTTACTCCCGTTTTATGGGAGCCAAGTTTTACGGATTTGTAATATTGTCCTTAAATGTAAACAACAATATTTATCTTTATAATATGTGTATATTTTTTTATCAACAGTTTCATCAAGAGGCGCGAGAGCCCAAACACAACCTGATCTTCCGGAATTGGCTATTGTCGTCACGTGCGACGTTGTGAAATTCGATCTAAGGCGATATTGCGATAAAAAAAATTACCGATTTCTTCCTCCGATTCCTTCTACTAATAAGAAAATTAATTCATGTTTATATGTTTTGCAGATCTTTACAATTATATCTATAAGGAAAGCTCAGTATTCGTATTTACATTATAAACTTTACCCCCAGTCTACCAAGATTCTACGTGTTCTAATCTAAAATGTAAGCCTTAATTGCATGTATTTTTCAGCTTTTATCTCGCCCAATGCCGTTTTTACTCTTTACGAACTCGTTGACCCTCTCCACGAATTATTAATTGCACTGCATTACGACGTTTATTTATTTATTTATTTTCAAATTACTTTTATTTCAATTAAGCTTTTACATTTGTATTTGTTATAAATAATCATTTCTTTTAATTAATACCAATTTTATACCCATTTCTCTAAGTAATGTTTCTCTTTATTTCATTTTATTTTCCCGCATTTACCACGACATTTATGCTACATTTCTTGTTTCTACTCCATCTTTATCTTTATTTCCATTCGTTATTCAATTTTTTATTCGGTGTAAATTATTATGTAAGTAAAAAGCTTTCGTCAATTGTTCACTGTGAGCAACGACGAGTGGCTATTGCCGGTTGGGGATTATAATTAAATATACACAAAGAAACCGTTTTGCTTTAACAGAAAAGAAAATAGCATGACTACTAGCATGGATTTGCCATTGGCGAAATTTCAAGTATAATAACCGTTATCTTTTGCATTATTCTAGTCTTAAAGCAATCGTTCAGTCTTTTCCTTTCTTATGCGTCAACTTATAATGTTTCATTTAAAACCGCAAAACTCGTATAAATATTTTCAGCTAAGCTCAGAAAACTGAATGTTTTTATTCGGTCAGCCTTAACAAGTATATTGTTACTTTAAAGTCGAGTACGTGAAAATATTTTAAAATACACTATTCTTTAATTATGAGATATTTGTTATTTTAATAGAAAAGTATACGATTATATTATTAATTTCAACTAATAGATTATATTTATTTATAACAGTAAGTGGAATTCTACGTGAGTGGAATAACGTTATAAACGTTACTAACGGGAAAAGTATTCATTTATAAGAAACTTTATTTGGAACATTTCATTTTATTCATTATTCTTGAGACGGATAAAGTGTACGATAATAGATAGGATAAACTTGCTCTTAATTCGTAGAATAAAAATGTCCGCCGTTAGTGTAATCTGAGAATAATCGTTAATGACAGAATTAGAAGTTCTTTACTTAAGAAAACTTTAGTCCACGCGAATGCATTACTTATTGGCGAACATTTTATTGCTAAATATTATAATATAATAAAATTTTATTTTAATGACAAGTATGGATTTATTAAGTAGTTATAATATTTTTTACAATTGAAATTGGTTATTCATGTAAGATAAGTTATGTAAATATTCGAGTTGAGAAAATTGATTAAAATTCTTCAAGTCTAATGTGTGATATGGAGTCTAATGGAAGAATGATCTTCTTACTCAAAAAACTTTGAGAAACTTTCGTTGAGATATTTATTCATAGAAAATATTTTCAGAGAAATATTTGAAAAACTGAATAGTAGGAGTGAATATATTCGAAATTCAAATTCTATGAATTGGTGCCAAATTATATTCAGAATATTAATTTGAATAATTTATACATGAATATTGAAGTAAAATGTTAATTCTGTGATAACAGTTCCACAGAGTTCCGGTATTATTAAAAATTTTGTTAAATACATTTCTATTAGTAATCTTAGCGCTCATTTCCTTAGATAAAGATACGACGATGTAACGCTAATACAAGAAAATCACTAGAAAATAACTTAACATTTATAGCTGCTTCGTTATTCTGTAATGGAAAGGCTATTTTTTATAACAAGTTAAAAACGTTTAATTGCTATACTTTCTCTTCATCACTTTTATTCTTCCCTATCGTTGATAGTACTTTAATAAATAATTAGTAATTGACACTAGTAATGTACATTACTATTCATAAGACGTATATTTACATTAGATTATAATACAATGTACTAAAATAAATAATCTCGCATATATTTGTATCAATTGAGAATAAATTATTTTAATCAATAATACTTTGAAGTTTTAAGGTGATATCATCATCTTAGAAATATTAATAAAAATTTGTTAATGTAACTTACCACCATTCGTGGCTTCTAGTGATAAATTAAATCGAGTACATGCACTCATGTGACTGCGTTATTTTTACGTTAAATCATTTAATTTTTAAATAAATAATAATTTGCGTACTCAGTCGTTTGTTTATTTTTTTTTCAACTCATTATAATGTTGGCATTATACTTAACATATATATGTATAAAATGAATAGCATACAATGTAAATGTATTTAACGAATGATTTAAACTATATAAGCAATAATGTAATAAGACTTGTAAGGCATAAAAACAATATTAAATTTTCAAGATATAAATTTCTGTAAAGGTAACGCTTTATAAAAATTTCGGTACTTTGTATAATGGATAAGAGCAATTTTTTTTTTTTGCTTTAATAAAATTTTACAATAAATATTTTGTTCGAGCATGTGGCGGTGTTTAGGAGCAAACAAATCATATCACATACATTTCACTCGTCGCCTTACCGACTCGTGCATTCGTTCTTTAATTTTTATTGCTGTAAAAAAGGAATAACACCGCGCAAAACCTTAAACATTCGTAAGTTATTTACTTTATTGTCAATACGTGAATTGTAACAAATGCAAGAGTGAGAATAGCAACGAACTTCCCTCCCCTTCGTCAATCCGCTCTATTTACGGGAGACTCGGGTAAAAAGGGCTTTTCTTTCGTCTTTTGATAGGGATAACTGTTACATGAAAATTACAACTGGCGTTCATATTATATAACTCCGCGGAAAATTATCTTACGCGCGCCCGTCCATCTTAGCATGCGTTCGAAAAACAATAAAAAAACAAAACAAAACAAAAAAATAATAAATTTCTCGGCATCGGGGCGCGCTCCGTTTCGCAAAAACCGTTTCAATACGATATTATCATGAAAGTCATACGATAGTATTAATTGTATATAGTTTAGGCAAAGCCTTGACATATTTCACAAGCTATACATTCGTTTAATGTCAGGCCAAAAGTCTCAGAGCTAAGCCTATTAGTAATTAATCGCGTTAACGGAATAAAAAGTTTACCTCGTTTTATGAATATTATTTGGCTTTAAATGCAGTAAAGTTTTTTTTTAATGAACGTAATAATAATAAAGATGTGAAGTAATATTTTTAATCTTCTAATTTAAAATTAAAAAAAAAAACATTGTACTCCAATGACTTGTTACATAGGGCTCTATTCGTACGGTTTAAGACTTTTGAATGGAAAAAAAAATTAAGTAATTAGTAAAAAAAATAATAAACAAAAATAAAATTGATATAAATGTATTCACGAATGTGGTAAACGTAAATCTCGGTATGTATGTGCGAGGCCAAAAGTAGTGGTATTGGATATATTATTATTGGATAAGGATTTGTAAGATTACACTGTACCTCTTTCTATTTAAAATACAATATCTAATTTTTAATAACATTTAAACACAATATTTTTATAACATTAATAGGAGAATATAATTAATTTTGTTGAAAGTAATATCTTAGCCTGCATGAAGTAATCCGACATCGTTTATAGAAATCGTGTATGAAGCACGTAATATTTGTTAAGCAGGCAGTATGAAGTATGAAATGAAGCGGGGCGACGAATAATCTTGCTCTGGAATCCCGATATATCTTATTGGCTTGTCAACATGACTGGACAATCAAGCCCAATGATAATTTAATCGGCATTAAAAGGGTTTTAAGCCCCGCAAATTGTTTTAAAAGCTGTAAGTACTCGTGCTCGAGAGTACGGGATCTTTATATAAGAACCGTTAAAATTGTCCTCTACTTACAAGCCGAATGATATGCTTCTCATATTCTCGCCAATTGGGAGCGCTCCCTCATGGAAATTGCCCGATAAAAAATTAATTGCAAATTAAAGAGATTTTCGTGTTTTGCAGCATCCATGGCTCGGGGTTTACACGACAAAATGGCATCGCGGGATCTGCCCCTCTGCTTTCTTCTATCGACTCTGCTCTACTCAACGATCGGTGAGCCTGCTTCTACGATCCTTCCCTATTATTACTATTGCTATTAATTTAACCCTTCCGTGACTTTGTCCCATCTTATTCCTTCATTAAAGATAAAATAGGGATCGCGCTTTATTGGAGATCAATGGACCGTAAGTATTATGAAATCGAGGATTGCCCTGATCATGGCCTGATATCCTCGAGGCTAGGAGATTCGGGTAAATTGCTTGCCCATTTATACAGAGGCCATTCGAATGAATTATTACAAGTAAATCTTCTTCGTTACCTTAATACCCCGTGGAATGATTAAATCAACGCAATTATTATTGAAATTAATGGACTGCGCGGAGAAAATGCTATAAAAATGCTTCCGTACGCATACCGTGTTTACAGGATGGCTATTAAAGCAATTAATCTACCACGTCCAGTTTCCATATTTTATGCAGTTAGTAAATTGAAAATTTTACTCTGCTAAATTAAAAATAATATCATAAGCTCCCTCTCAAATTTGTCGCTTGGCGCGTCCGAGCGATTTAATAAAGTACATAAACTCACAAGAAAATAATATTTACAAGGAATTGAAAGGGGCAAATGCCGGATAACGTCCAATAAGCCTTATTAATATTATATATATATATATATATATTCCTGTATCCGTGACACCGTTTCTCCGTGTCCGTAAAACAGAATGTAATTGTACTTATGCCGTTGTATGTGAAGCGACACGAGAATCCGGCTGTGCTGGGGACCAGGTTTACGACGCGAGGGCGGTAACTCGCATAGAAAAATGCATAGGCATTGGTAACAACTCGGTTGAAGCCGACATCCGTCGCGAAAACGAATGGCCTCGGCTTTCCTACCCGATAAACTAAAGTCTCCCGTTTTTTACTCAGCCTTTATCACCCTAAATAATCCGAGACGACAATAAAATATTTACATCGTGTCTACGTCGTCGTCCTCCTCCTCGTTGTTGTTGTTGTTGTTGTTGTTGTTGTTGTTAATATTCAAACTAGACAGGGCACGAAATTATTCATCAGCCGGGGCCATAATCGACTGTAACGTATACGCAGCAGCAGCAGCAGCAGCAGCAGCAGCAGCAGCAATTTTTTAATCGATACGTCTCTAAATTGCTTCGCTTATTCTTTTACGAATTTCATAACAATTTTAACGCCCAGGAAATAAAGAAAAAACAGATGTGCCGTGTGTGTATATATATATGTATATAACCTTCGCTCAACCTGCAGGTATTCCTAAACTTGAACTTTTTTTTATTATCCCATTAAAACTGAACGTCCGTATGAATGTTGCCATTCTTTCTGATACCAGATACATTTTCGTACTTTATCTATTCTCAGCGGCTTAAACCTCTACTTCGTGTTCTTCGCAGTGGATGGCCGTCAACGTCTCCGTGCATTCGCACCGAAACACTTACAAGTTGAAACCTGCAATTTATAAAAATAAAAAAGTTTACGTATCCACTCGTAAGATACAAATTATTATTCAAGTTCTGCCAGTCAATAAAAATACCAATACATGGAGGCGCATAACGTTGCCAAAATGGTTTATAAAAAAGAGAAGAAGAAAAAGAAGAAGAAAAAAAGGGGAAGAAGAGTGTTGTCTATACAGAAGCATCAACTCACTATGGCTGTTTGTATTTATAAATAAATCTGTTGACTGGAACTATACAGAAGGCAATAATTTTTTAATCGTAAAAGAAAACAGCTATTATTGGTATCGATTAGTAGAAGAAGTCTTTTCTTAATTAAATTACGCACGGGACTTTGTAATTAAATAATAAAAAAAAAATAATAATAATAAAATCCGGCACAGCTGAACTTGTTAAATAAAAAAGAAAACATACGACTGCGTACTTATCATGGATTTGAAAATATTTCTTACAATGCAACATCTAACATGAAAATGTAACAAGGCATTTACAGCTTGTATCATAAAGGGCTTTTCCGAGTAAAACGAAATTAACGTATGCGGAATAAGGCAGGGAGTAAGAAAACACTAAAACTCATAGTTGACGCAGACGCCCTTAAGAATCTTAAGCTCGATAATCCGTAGAGCTTTTAATAAATATTGCCGTCACGGAGAAGATATACGTATTATGCACACGTACATGTTGTACACGAGCACATTGAGCGTACGAGCCTAGGTAAATTATATATATATATATATATATACACGCAGGAGCGCGGGCGCATGTATGTACGTACGCATGTGTTATGTACCGAGCATAGGTGAATGTAGCTCGGGAACGAGGCTCTTCAATTTTCTATTGCAAGGCATTTATTTATTTGCACGTCGGGCTCGGGTATGACCGCTGGCTTTTATTTCTTTATGGACGTAAAGTATTCTCTTGCCTTGCTTCCGTTCATTTGAAAAATAAGATTCCCTTTCAATATTCCCGACAATGGGCATAAATTGCAAGGAAACCTTATCCCTAATGAGCGGCATACGTATAAAAAAATTTATCCGACAGTAAATAGTATTTTATGGAATTCTTTCTGCAATTCCTTGGCAATTTCAAGTCACTTGGATTGACGAGAATCACCTAATGCTCTTACCTTATCCAATTCACGGCCTTCCATGCAAATGAGCCGATCAGGACAATAAATATTTATAAATATTACAGGCATTTATAAAATTCTTCTCTTGGAAGTGTATCGTTTTTAATCGGATAATCCATTCCAGTTAACGTTTCGGTTCATTCGATATCTTATAGAAATTTATTTCGATAATTCAAAAGATTAGCCATTTTCTCGCCAAGAGTTTTAAATGCCAAAAAGCTTTGCGACCCTGTAAATTTATCTTAAAAATATTCTTACCCTATAAGCCGCGCAATTAAGTATCAGGAACTCCGTAATCTTGGAGCTTGGAATATCGGAATATTGGAATTCGAATTAGCATCGGCAATAACGACTGTTGTATTTATTTGGACTTTACCGGTACCGATACCCGGTTAAGTAACCCATGTCACTAAATGTCAATAAATCCGTCATCAATACACCCTTCCCTTATATTTTTACATATTAAATAATTCAAGAATCGTAGTAAGAGTTTTCTCCGACTTTCGGCAATTACATCATGTTCTTTGGTTGGTACGACAGGAGAAGATTTTCTTATTTAAAAAAAAAACAAAAACAACAAAAAAAAACGAAAACCTGCTGGCTGTCACCGCTTAACAAAATTAAGACGTGAATAATAAAAGTTATAAATTTCCAGCTGAAAATTCGAGCATTTTTTTTTTGGAACTGACGTTAAGGCAGTATGATCCTTTGATCCTTCAAAAGGAGACTCCACTGGGCAGTACAAGCTGTACAGGCAGGCTAAATTTCAGGTGACAGGATGCCTCATCTGGAGTTGCAGCCCCAGTTCCTCGCACCCCTGGAAAACCACACGGTGCCCCAAGGTCGCGACGTCTTCTTCACCTGCGTCGTCAATCATTTGCAATCTTACAAGGTAATGCCTTCCTATTAAATAGTAAATTTATTTTCACTTTTACCTTACGTCCCAATCAAAATGATTTTCTTTAATATAGAGCGCTCCTTACTCCTACAACTTGCGTCAAACAATAACGACTCTCTCTCTCTCTCTCTCTCTCTCTCACGCTCTCCCTCTGTGTGTACATGTACGGACAGAACGGCAATAATAAAAAATTGCTCTTCCCATCGATTTGTGTGACTGCCCCGTCTATAAACAACAACCGAATCTTGTTGTTCTGCGGCTTAACTACGTGACTACGCGCCCTATTTAAACAAAAAAAAAACAAGAAAAAAACAAAAAAAATTCATGCTACTTGTTAAAACCTTTTATACCAATACTTTATTTCGACTTTTTAAACGTGAACTTTCCTTAAATTCCCTTCTTTTTAAATCATCTTTCGAAATGAAAAACCGCCAGGAGCTTACCGATTATCCTTTAAAGCTGCCCTCCTACGACCGACTCTCACACTACACTATTTACTCTACACTATGCATACTATTTTTTCTTTGCTTTTATTATCATTGTGTACGATAAAGGTAGGATTAAGTATAATTTATACGGGAATCGAAGGGAAGCATATTTGATTTCTCGTAAAAATCTTTTAAAACTTTTTCTATGTGGACATTGAGTTTTTTAATTCAAGTATAAAGTATGCAGGAAAAAATAAATAGAGCCGCACTTTATCGATGATATTTTCCTTTGTTCATTAATTATCGCTTCATAAAAAAAAACATTTACGTAAATTATTTATTGATAATTTGAAAAAATTTTAGTACCAATTGTTGCTTCGGCACAAGTATAAAACAAAATCAAGTTTTCTCGATTATTATTAAAACCAGAAGTGTTTAATTGAATGACAAAACACATATTAACATAATATTATATTTAATTGGCACTCTTATTTGTTTTATAAGTTGTTGTAATTAGCATTTATCGATTGATCTTACGTCTGTACTCTTTCTGTTTGTTGCAGCGTTTATTACTATTATAAATATTTTAGGAAGTGATGAGGTGTAGGAGGGTTAAGGTAATGATCCCTATAGGAATAAAAAACCTCCTTCTGTGCGGAAGGAGGAAAAAGCCGTCCTAGGCGTAAAAAACCTTCTTTTGTAGGAAAGAAGGAAAAAACCGGGTACAATGATTGCGCAACTTAATATCTAGTTTCTATAATTAATATTGGTACGCATATTCCTACGCACGTATTATTACAGATATATTAGCAATTCCTACTTTACTTTACCTAATTAGCACACACACAAAGGTGCCGCTGCCCTCACACGGGAACCAGCGATTGGCACACACACAAAGGTGCCGCTGCCCTCACACGGGAACCAGCGATTGGCACATACACAAAGGTGCCGCTGCCCTCACACGGGAACCAGCGATTGGCACATACACAAAGGGGCCGCTGCCCTCACATGGGAACCAGCGATTGGCACATACACAACAGTACCGCTACACCAATCACGAGGTCCAGCAATCGGTTGGTACACGCACAAGGTGTACAGCTATCCACACAGGGGGCAGGCAATCGACACACGTGAACTCACCCTAAGATTTACACTCTGCCTCTCACACGGCAATGACAGATACACTTTCTAATTCCGATAGGCAAACTATGAATACGTATAACTAAACTATAATAACTACTATTCTAACTAATTAAAATACTTATTATCTGGATACACTGCAACGAGAAATCTCACGATGTTCTCTCCTAACAGTCTAAAGAGGTATTGATTCTCTCTGGAAAATTGTCATGTCTTTTCCCGACATGGGTCTTGTCCGTATCCATACCTAAAGTATCGGGTTTCTGATACACGTTGACTCGAAGGCACACAGACCTTTTACCTTTGTTTATTGCTTTTCTTTTTTCTAAGGGGCTTTTGAAGGAATGGTCTCGAACACTGTTCTTCTCCTTCTATCGCTTAGCAGTAATTTACCTTTTCCTACTACTACTCCGTATTATTACAAGATTAACATAAAAAAAACGAAAAAAAAACATGTCAATAATAAGTTGAACGTTTAAAAAAGAATCCTCTACACCTTTTATGTTTTAGATTAAAAATTTCTTAACTTGGAATGATAGGGAAATTCGCGATAAATATTTCAAAGGTATGGCGGTAATTTACGGAGGTGACAAGATATTTTTAAACAATTCGGCTCTCCGTAAAATTAAAATACATTTTTGCAAAAAAAATTGACTTGTGAATCGTCGCAACAGTGTCTATCGTTGCGAAATAGATTCTGAGTATTTATATTTTATTCAATTAATAAACGTGTTAAATTATATATTACAGGTGGAGAGAATACAAAAAAAAAATTCGATGTAAAGCAAAGGAGAATGTTCGCGACAAAAAAGTTGTTAGATATTTCGAGATTCGAAAATGGAATCGAGTTCGAAAATGGGACTTATTTCGAAAACGGACAATCAGATAAAATTTATCGGTAGAAAAACGCATTGCGAAGGCGTTATGAAGGATATAAAAATTGGAAGAAGAGAGAGAAAAAAGAAAAGAAAGATACTCGTTTTCTAGTTTTGTCTGCATTTGGACGAATAATCAGAAAGGGAAGACGAGCAACGTAGCCATCATTTAGCGTCGTATTTAGAACATTAAACCGGACGTCTTCAAAGTCATCGTTGTACGCGATGGCCTAAAAATATTGATATAATTCCGCTTCGGGGATGACGAGCTCTGCTGTGGAGGGTTCGTAAGTGGCAGACAGATACGATCGTAACCACTACGATGAACCAAAAGATACTTCCATGTTGTTGTCGTTGTTGTCGTTGTCATTGTTGTCTGTTGTTGTCGTTGTCGTTGTCGTTGTTGTCGTTGTCATTGTTGTCGTTGTTGTCGTTGTCATTGTTGTCGTTGTTGTCGTTGTTGTCGTTGTCGTAAATGAAAAGGCCCCGGGCGCTCCATCGTGAACGCATATAAATATAACCGTATATAAATAATTATCTCGTACGTGGATGCCAAAGGAGGAAAATAATAAGAGTAAATATTTGTAACGATTGTAATTCGACAATTGCTGCGGGGGCAACTGCGAATTCGCTTTTCGTACAAAAAAAAAAAAAATAAATAAAAAGAAAGTTCGCTCGTGCCCTGCCGAGCGTTAATATTTTGTCAGAAATTAATTGAGGGCCGTTGCCAAAGAGGAAGAGGAGAAAATAAAATGTATAAACCGTGGCGTTTAAAGTATAATAATCGACAACGCGGGTTCGCATTGGCCAAATTACGATTTATTAGGTAAAGTTAATTTACAGGCATCAATAGCTCGGAAATGGAGTAACTCGCATGGATAACGATTGGGGGGCTTCGTTATTTATTCGTGCACGCGGGGTGTAAGGAAGGGATAAAAGGGCCTCGTATTTAAAAATCCATGTCAACGCTGGAGTCGTCGAAGTAAGCCTCGGCATTGTACGGCAGGTGATCTCGAGGAGTCTCCAGGAGTCCGTCAACGTCTCCACGAAGGATGCGCTCCTTCGTCCCGTGGATCCAGCCAGAGTCGCGTACGTACTCAAGGTCTCCTCGCTAGTCTTGCTCGGACTCACTCGTTTACTCACTCGCTGACACCCTCAGAGCCTAACAAACAAGCATCCGACGTCGTATTTGTAAACAAGAGTTACCCACGTTGATCTAAGAAATACTCGACTTTATTACCGGTCGCCGTTTTTACCCTCGCCACGGACGCACTATGCGCAAAATGACTACTACTACTACTACCGCTACTACCGCTACTAACGCTACTAACGCTACTACCGCTACCTGGCTTTATATGTACGCATTCTTTCTATATTCGCTTAATTTTAACGGTTTATATCCAGAGACTCGCTAAAGGAAGACCCTTGCAATTTTAGAAGAATGGCAGAAGAAGGAATCTTTGGAAATACTTTTAGAAAATACTTTGCGAATGAGATTTATGACACGCGTGGGCGAAAGCGACTCGTAAATAAATTTACTAGAAATGGAGAATGAGCGATTTGAGGAATTTATTAGCGAGACTCGATTCGAAACACTTTCGAATTAAAGGGATTAAAGTAGCGGTTTCCGTAAGTGGATGTTCGTAGAGCGTGGCTTTAAAAAAGTTAGCCTAAAAAAAAAATGAGAAATCATTTTCGGTGGCATGATAAGGCAGGAATTGAGGGCAGTTAAAGATAAAGAGAAAATAGTATGGAATTTCGTGAGGAAATCGAGGGGACGGCTTCCTTCCCTCCATCATTTCATCATCAAAGCATTAAGCAACTGACTAACCCTGATATCGATAGGGAATGTAGGAGGATGAGGAGGAGGAGGAGTAGGAGGAGGGGGATGGCATGACCTTAACGCGTTCTAGCATCGCGACGACCTCTTTTCACTGAGCATTTCAAAGAGAAATCATGGAAATGTGGGAAGGAACCCTGTTCCCTTGATTAGCGATTCTTTATCTTCGTCGTTCCGACTGACTCCACGAGACTGGACAATCAAGGGCAGCTCGAAAGCTTCCGCCCGAACCAACACCCAACACCATCGACTGGATTCCAGACTTTCCGCTTTCAACGACTGACCGATTTCGAATCCTTCGCCAAATTAGCGTATTCCATTCGTATTACTGGATATTCTATACTTTTTCCTATATTACGCATACCGATGTAACAACAAAGTTACGTCTCGTTATTATTGGAATGTATTTACGTGACCTCCACCCCCCTCCCGTGGGTTCGGCCCCGGCCACGGCCCCCGCCCCCGCCTCGCCAACTCAACGTACACAAATATTATTTTCCTGGCGTTTAATTGCAAACACCCATTCAAGATTGATTGATTATAACCTATTCAACGTACGTATAATAATTTATCGCTTAGTACAAAAGCATCATTATTTATGTAATACGTAGCGTAAATATTTATTCGTTAAAATAATGAATTGCTCCTACAGAGAGCCGAAAAAAAGCGCTTTTTATTATAAATAAATATTACTGCTGGATAACAATATTTCAACGATCGTAATAACGTAAACAATGGTTGCCATTTAATTTTACTTGTAAATTTAATATCGATGCGCAAATAAAGTTTTCATAGTCAATTGTGTTTGTAAACACATTAATTAATTAATTAATAACCAATTTAATATCAAACCCAATGAAATTGCGTGTTTCGCCGGTAATTATTACAATCCGAACATCCCTCAACGAACATTATGAGCGTTGAGTTTTGTTCTGCGCAAGCCTTTTATGCGGCGCTAAATATTTTAATTAAAGGTTTTTGTCTCAAAAGAGCATTAGATCAAATGGATTCAGTAAAAGCGATAGTAAAAGCAATATCGATCGAAACATTGCGATTTCCATTTATAATTAGGATCCTCTTCGCCATCCAATAACTCATATGTATTATAATAATCACCTACCAAGTTTATTATTCCTACTGCTCTGTAACAAACAACAACAACAACAACAACGACAATAATAATATTAATAATAATAGCAACGATGATGATGGTGCTGGTGCTGGTGGTGGTGGTGGTGGTGGTGGTGTTGGTGGTGGTGGTGATGGTGACGCAAACCTTTTACAAGCAAATAAAGGGAAAAAATGACTAATTCTGTTAGCGTCCATCATTCATCAATAATAATTATCCAGATTTTTGCAGGCATATTCATATTATATATATATATATATGTACGGATAGAAAATGTACACGTAATATTATATCGGGAAGCAGGTAAATTACATTATCGATTGAATAATCGGGTAATTTTATTTTTTGACGCGAGAGGGAGATGTAAAGGGCTCTTCTGGTTTCGGCGAATTGATCGGTACGGGATTTGAATAAACTGGTTCTTCGATGCTCTCATCGTCAGACTGAATAATTTCCCAGTGGACTGCTCACGTGCCGCGTGATTTTAGATGTTTGGCATTGAATGCAATGCCGCGGCCATTGCCGACAATCTTTGTTGATCAAAGGCCAACTGGATGTACCGATAATGAGCCCGTGGGTCGACCGCATACCAGGACGAGATACATTCTGCAGCGAATTGAATACGGCCCGACGCAGCCAAAGGGAATCTAACGTCCGCGTACCTCCGCTTCCGCTATACAACATACAAGAAAACTACTGTTGCTTTAATTTTTGCTTGGACTCGCTCCGATTCCCACTACAGCTACTTCCGATTCGATAAATCCTCTCATCAGGATTTAGATTACGAAGACGATATTCTCGGGGCGAGGAATTTTTTCTCCGACTTTTTATTGGATTTTGTTGAAACAGTGACGAAGATCTCGTCAGTGGTCAATGTCACATGGCTCTGCTTCTTGTGATGATCCTGTGGACGACCTTTCGATAGGAAACGAGGATTTTTTACCCAAACGTAAAGTCAAGGACCCCAACTGCTTTCATAACTGGTTCGGATTGATAAGTAAACATAATAATCAAGACTTATCTGAGATTAAAAAATTGCTCCTGGAATCTTACAATGACTCGTGTACATATTACTACGCAGTTACAATAAAAAATATTCTGAATACAGAGAAGTCAAATGTTTCTTATAATTTTAGGAAATGGGGTGCTTTGTTTTTAGAAATTAAAATCCTTGACTTGACGCGGACCGCCATTTGGCGGGACGCGCGCTTCCACTCCGACGCCACGCGCGTCCCAAAATACACCTTCCCTTCCTTCCACCCATCCGACGCGATGCCGACACTCAAGGGCCGGATTGGCCGGCCCTGGGTATTCCCCGGGACTCGGTGTCCCGAAGCATCGTGCCACCGAAGCAGAGTGCCGTGCTCGAACATCAAGTGGCGCCCAAAACGTGAGGCACAGTACACCGTTGTGCACGAAAAACGCACGACCGACACACCTACAACAACCCGACCAAGACAGTCGCCGTCACTACCCGCAACACCGAGGGCGAGAGCAAAAAAAAAGAAAGCGAGAGAACGAATGGGGCGCCACACCGCCCGAATTTTCCGGTTATCCCGCCGAAAACACGGACGAATTCAACGCGGAGTGTGAAGAAAATTTTCCACCCCATTTCAACGAGAAACGAAAGGTGCGCGTCGTTTCCCAACACCTCTGGGGAGCGGCCGCCGACTGGTGGGCCGGAGCCTCGAAGCTATCGCTGAATTGGACAGAGTTCAAACAACGATTTTTAAGACGTTTCGCTGGCCCACTGACTATGGCTTCGCTAGCGACCCAGCTCTACAGCATGATCCAGAGGGAAGACGATGACGTAAGATCGTTCTTCGAAGAAAGGCAAGGACTGGCCGCCCGAGTCATACCCGACGCCGACCCCGAGACGGTAATGGCCATCGCCCGATCAACCATCCACCCGACGGTCCGAAGGTACGTGCTCAGCGTGCCGTTTAAAAACTTGGAGGAGTTGATCGAAGCCGCCGGCGCCATCCAAGCCTCGTACAATGATGAACGAGGTGAAGGATCAAACGCCTTCGATCATCCAACGGCTCCATTGCGGAAACACGCGAGCAGCGGCCCGATCCGGGCATCCGCGAGAACTGAATCGGGAAGACCGCCAGGATTCGGGGACGTCCATCGCCGACGGGAAGCGAGGGAATCGTCCCTTCTACCGCGGTGCCGTTACTGCCCGGGGCGGCACTGCACAGCAAACGCCGTCGAAACAAACGGCGTAAGCAACTTGGGGAACGAGACGACCTGCGCCTCCCTGCCAATCCGGATAAATGGGCGAGAAGCGGCGGCATTGGTAGATTCCGGTGCCACGGAAAACTTTATACATCCTCGCCTACTCGACACCGAAGCCAAGACCCACCAGAAGGAGAGCAGGGATGACGTGTTACTAGCGGAAAGAGGAGGAAGGATGAGAACGACAGGAAGAGGCGAAGCAGCTGGACGGTTGGAAAATCCTGATAACTCCCCAATTACGTTTCGACGCGATCCTAGGGCGATGCTGGCTGAAGGAGAATAAGGTCCTCTACGACCACGACCTGGAATGCGTCTACGTCGGAAAAGGCCGGCAAAAGAGGATTTTCTTGTGCAAAATGAAGACTGAGAGGCCGACTCCCAGAGGATTCCCAGAGGAGTTGCGCGTGCAGCTGATCGAGCTGCTCCAAAGGCACGCGGAGGTGTTCGATGAATCTAGGCCCTTACGCCAAACTAGTTTCATCGAACAGGACATCGTGCTAAAGGACCTGACGCCCTTCAAGATGCGGCCCTACAAATACTCCGCCGCCAAGAAGAAAGCGATTCAGGAGCAGGTGAGGGAGATGCTGGCCGCGGGGATAATCGAGGCATCATCCTCCCCCTTCTCATCGCCAATAGTAATGGCACCGAAGAAAAACGGTGGATACCGTGTTTACGTCGATTTCCGGTGCCTCAACGCAGCTACGTAGGATTCGGCGCAACCCCTGCCCGTAATACACGAGGTACTAAAAGACCTGGGGGACGCGATGATTTTCTCGACCCTCGATCTGCGCAGTGGCTACTGGCAGATCCCTTTAGCCGAACGCGCCCGAAAATAGACGGCCTTCGTCACGCCGGACGGGGGGCCAATACGCCTTCAAAGTGACGCCGTTCGGACTCCAGGGAGCGGGACGGACCTGCATCCAGCTGGTCGGACAGGAGGTCCTGGCTGGATTAATGAGGGAGTGCTGCATGAACTACCTCGACGATATCTGTGTATATTCGCGCACGTGGCCGGAACACCTACACCATCTGGCGCTGGTGATGGAACGCCTGGCTACCTACGGGCTCACCTGCCCGATGGACAAGTGCGTATTCGGTCTAAGCGACCTGGAATACCTCGGCCACCGGATCACCGCCACCCACAACGAGCCGAGGCAGGAGCACGTCCGCGCTGTGTTGGATGCTCCGACGCCACGTAGCAAGAAGGACTTGCAGGCCTTCTTCGGGATTTGCGGTTGGCTCCGCGAGTACGTGCCCGACTTCGCGGCCACCGCCTTACCTCTCACAGCCCTGCTCGCGCAAAAGAAGGAGTGGAGATGGACCTCCAAGGAGCAGGACGCTTTCCGAAGGTTGATGTGATTGTTCGAGACTGTGCCGGCCGGAAGCAGGGCGCCGCTTCGTCCTCCAAACGGACGCGTCAAAGGCCGGAATGGGCAGCGTTCTTTATCAACTGGACGGCAACGGCGCGCGGAACATCGTTTCTTACGCCTCGGCCAAGTTCTCGCCCGCCGAAGCGAGATACCACTCAAACGAGCAAAAATGTCCCGCTGTCGCGTGGGCGATAAAGAGGTATCGCGCTCTCCTGGAGGATCAACCTTTCACACTCCGGACCGACAACGCCGCCCTCACCTGGCTGGACCGGGTACGCAACGAGAAGAGTAAAATTTCTAGGTGGGCGATGCTCCTCAGCCGTTTCCTATTCAAGGTCGAACACGTTCCCGGGAATGAGAACCACTTACCCGACGCCCTGTTGCGGCTACCGAGTGGCGAGGAGTTTGCGGAAGACCCAGCGGAAACCGAGGACCTCTTCCCACCGAGCGAAGGACCAGCGATAGAAATGCCGCTTATCGCGTCCGCCGACGCAAGAGAGAATATTACCACGAGGGCCGTGTGCGAAGCCTATCACTGGCCAGGACTACGTGGCGACGTCCGCCACTATGTGCGGGGCTGCGCTGACTGTGCCACAGCCAAGGCCGCGCGACCGACGATGCCAGGAAAACCTATCGCCCGAGGATCCCGAGGCTCCTGGGAAGACATCGCGCTCGATTTAATGGGCCCCTACCCGCGCACAGCACAGGGAAAGCGATTCATCCTGGTGGTCACGGACAATTTCTCCAGGTGGACGGAGGCCTTTGCCGTTCCCAACTCGACTTTAGGAATCATCGCTCCACTCCTGCAGAGAGAGGTGTTCCTACGCTGGGGATTCCTACGCTCTATCCTAACGGATAACGCATCCCAGTTCCGATGCCCGAATTGGAAGAGACGATGTGAAGATTGAGGTGCGCAGCCGAGGACGGCGCCCGCATATCACCCGCGGGCCAACCCGACCGAGCGCTGCAACCAAGAGATAAAGAAGGGTTTGCGACTCCGTTTCAAGGGAGGCGCGTAGAATAGCTCTTGGGACGCAATTTGGCTCGACCGGGCGAGCGATCATCGGATGTCCCAGGGAGCCTCCAAGAAAGGATCGCCGCCACCAGGAGCAGGCTCGCCCAGTACGCCCTTCGCTCGAGCTCGCGCGAGGCCGCCTTCCAGATCGGCGAACGCGTGTACGTGAGGAACCACCCCGTTTCGTGCGCGGCCGACAAATGGAATGCCGGCCTAGCACCTCGGTGGGTCTGACCGTTCGAGGTAACGCACCATCTTGGCTCGAACGTTTACAACGTTGCCCGACCGGGGGGGGGCGGTCAAATACCACGCCAGCCAGCTGAGACGAGCGTACGGCGAGAAGGAGAATTCCAAGGGGACCGAGGAGGACGGCCGCGGCGAGGAATCAACCGAGGAGGACCCTCCATCCGACGAGAAACCCCCGGAAGAGGCTTCCACAAGGACTGCGGACGGGCAGACTCTGCGGCGGCGGGGCCGACCTAGAAGGAGCCGCCCTCAGGGACCCTCGCTTGCTGAGTCGGAAGGTACCAGGCCGGAGAAACCCGAACCGGCGAGGTACAATTTGCGCAGCCGCCCGGAGCACACCGACGACGCGGAAGAGCCAAAAACAGATCTCCACCCCCCTGACGCGCGTGGCGCTTCCGATGGCCGGGTCTGACACGCGCGGTCACTTGGCCAAAATACCCCTTCCCTCCCTTCCACCAACCCGATGCGATGCCGACGCTCAAGGGCCGGATTGGCCGGCCCTGGGTTTTCCCCGTGACTCGGCGTCCCGAAGCATCGTGCCACCTGAGGAGAGCGTGGACGGCAGTCAGGAGAAATGAGCCCCACACGACGGATCCAGGGCAAGCCAGAGACGCGTCCACGTACCCGTTCTTCCCGCGCGGTCCCCACGACAGCATCCGGCCCGAATTCCCACCCAGTTTCACCTCTACGGGGAAAGAGAGTGACCAGGAGACGCGCGCGCAGCATTCGTGAAATAAAAGCTACTTATAATAAATGCAAGGGAAGGAATGCTGACAAGTGTAATCATTTCCTGACCCTACAACTCCACCAAAAAAAACGAGAGTGCCGTGCTCGAACATTTGACTCTTGTATTAAACGCGAAAAGTAGATGAGAACTGAATTCCTTAAAGAAAGTAACATTCCCGATTGAGGACCGAAATAGTCCTGGAGTCTCTTGTGATTTATCAATGAAGTACTTTGGCCATTAATTCGAAAATTAAATCACGCGATCCTGTATTTCGTGAATATCGTGATTTGATCTTAAATCACGAAATGTGCTGTTAATGATGAAGGATACTGGCCGAGCAGGATTCCAGTCCCTCCTTAGTTCAATTGATCGGTTTAGATCCTTTTAGAGGATCAACAACCAAAGCTTACAAAATCATGAAAATCACCGAACGGGCTGAAAGATAAAAAAAAAAGGAGATAACCAGCAACGGGAGACGGAGATGCTGACGTTATCGTTGTCGCTATCACCGCTTCGGCAACGTCACCGAAGAATCCGCGGAAATCCCCTTCCACGGGTAATCCACAGAATCCTCAAGGACCTCGGAAGCGCAACCATTTTTTCGATTTTAGATCTCCGCAACGGATATTGGCGAATTCCACTGACGGAACGGCTGCGCCAATCATCACACGGCATTTTTAATCCCGGAAGGAGGACAATGTTATGTTAGTTAATGCTAGTTCAGGAAAATGTCGGTCGTACGTGTCATCATTTGAATCACGCGTTCTTATTCGTCAAACGGCACAGACAGTTTTACACAAATAGTTTTTATAAAAAAAAAGATTAAGATTAAAAATAACTGCTAAAGGTCTTTGGAAATTGTGCTTGCGGATGGAAAAGAAAAATCTGCTATCTTTCATAAAGTTTCTCTATCCATTTACATCTTTTCCCCCTCCATTCGACATTTTTTCTTTTTTGTTCTTTCCGTTTACTATTGGACAGAGCTCTAGGAAGAGGAAGGAAAATCGCCGAGATCCGGGTGTTTCCGATCGCGGTCACTCGCATCGCAGAGACACTCGACGGCGTGGGCCCGTCTGGGTTTCGTTTTTTTTTATTTGTTTTTTATCGCCGCCTTCTCAGTTTCCCTTCACCGGATGGCAGTTTCATCGGAGGAAGGATTATCCGACGCATCTGTTGGGCACCTTTTTTACGATTCGCGTCGATCGTGTGCGTGGGCCACGTTTTTCTTTTTCCAACCGTATCTATTCGCTGTTCCTTTGCGCCACGAATTACCGACGACAAAGATCGTGATGTTCCTGACCGTGACAAAGACGGGGACTGTCAAAGGTGGTAAGGTGTCAATAAGTTGCAAGGGAGAGAGAACAAGAATAAGAAAACTATTTGCGCATTGGCAAAGGGGCGCGCGAGCGTGGGAGGAAACATCGATGCTCTCCTTAAAAAATCCCGACATTTTCTGCCTTCACCATTTTTCATTCCACCCGGTCGGCCTCATACCTGGCTTCTACCCAAAACCTCCCGGGCTCGGTGCAGGCTCGGGGAAAACCCGGCCCATCCTTCCTTGGCTTCTGATCGGGACTCCGTGCGGCGAACTTCCGGAACTTTATACACCGCTAGTACCTCAGCACAACGTTGGTACTTCGCTGCTACAGAGTACACTTCAGGCTAAAATACTTATACATGTCGCTGACTTGGTCGGCATTGGACAACTAGCGAGCGTCTCCGCCTCTACGCTAGCGTCTACGCAACCCGTATCTGTTCCTACACTGGCGTACTCAAGGCTAGTAGGAGTGGGGTATGTTCACCAGGATTGCCATTGCAATGTCTCACATCAGTACTGCGCCTTCAAATACATCGTCCCTTTGCAATGTCCGTACAGGAACAATTAACCGTTAATGTTAATTATCGCCGCTAGATGCGCATGCGTTTTTGCGAGCCGAAACTCTAAAATGTACGTAAATGACATTAATAATCATTGGAGGGGAAAATCGGTGATGCAGGGGAGTCTTCTTAACGCGACTCGCCTCGTCTATTTTTTCTTTTCCGTAGTAAGCTTACAACTCGCGAGTCCCCTAAGCCTCTTACAGAGGCCATCTTATCGCTTCCGAACCCGTTATTGATTCATTATATGTAGATTGCCCCTGAGGTATTTTCAAGCTTACATTCAAGCCAAATCCTTTCCGCTACCCTGGAATAATTTAACGAACGGGCGTGCTCGCGAAATCGTCCCCTCCGTACGTTCTCGTATATAAATGTATCCTTCCCTTTACTGTTTTAAACATTAATTACCTGCCAATCACGATGGCTTACTTGCCATCGGGATTGCAATTTTTTTATAATTTGGCCAGCAAACTCTAAAGCGATGCGAATGTTAATTCAAAGGAAATTAATCGCCCGTAGGAAATGAAAGAGTAAAAGTCGTGAAGCTTTTTAAAATACGAGGAACCTTCTATCGCGGGAAGAATGTTTTAATATTTTAATGCTTTATTTAAGCTCTTTTGAAAGACCGAGTATAAAGAATTGAAAAATTAATCTAATCCGAGTAATAGTGAGTACACGTAAACGTAAATACAAAATAAGAAAGCCTGTTGTTTATTTTCAGAGAGTTATGAAGATAAATTGAAAGATTTACATTTTGAGTGCTGTAGAATATAAATCAGTTTATCTGTAGACATCAAATACACTCTGGACTACGAATGCCAACTGCTTTCTAACATAAATAATAAATTTCATTTATTCTACCTTATAAAAACGTCAATTTTAATCGTCGTCGTCGTCGTCGTCGTCGTCGTCGTCGTCGTCGTCGTCCCTCTCTCTTTCTTTATCCCTTTACGCGTGGCGGCGTGACCGCGCATGCCCCCGTAGACCGTGAAAAAATAGTTAAATATACGAGAAATGCGTTCCTTAAAAAAGAGTTCAATTTATAAAAAGTACTTTTATGTAAAAACTGAATGTCAAATACTTTTCGGTATTTAAGCAAAATAACCTCGAGGAAAAACCAGGATAGGAAGTCGATGAAATCTTTTATTTTATATAGCCAAATAGGATTTAATTAGGTAAGGAGTAGAGGCTGTTGAGCAGCGGTTAATTCAACAGATTTTACCTTCAGCAAACATTGCCTGATAAATTCCCTTTTTGAGGTGATAATGAAAGGTTCGCTTCGCAGAGGAGAGGAAAGGGGTAAGTAGAACTAGACGCATTGCAAGCAAATGCTTGCGGATTGTGCGTGAGAGACAGACAGAGAGAGACAGAGAGAGAGAGCGGGAGGGGGAGAGGGGCGGTGATAATCCGATCGATTAGTTGAGTACTGCGGTAAGTAGCCACAACGGTTAAAATACAGAGGAGAAAACTTGTTGGTCAGGTTGCCTGGATAAAATCAGACTCCCGAGAGATTCTGGCGATGCACACGCATATGGTCGCCCCGAACCCTAGACTCTCGGTCACCCACAACGGCCACAACACGTGGAAGCTCCACGTGGTCAACGTACAACCCGATGACTCCGGCACGTACATGTGCCAGGTCAATACGGAGCCAATGAGAAGCCAGGTACGGACGACTTTGTTATATATGATATTTAGTTCTCTCGAGTGCACCTGAAGCGCAGCTATTGCACCCTCGATCCTTAGCTCCTTATCCAACGAGAAGACGTTTCTCGACCTTGGCTTTCCAATAACCTCCAGCTTCAACTTGACAAAAGATAGGAAGAGGAAAAATAAAAGTCGCTGTTTGAGTGTTAAAGATAAAATGATTTTTCTTTATTTTATATTGCCCTAATCGGTCGCCGCGAGGCGTAAAAAAAAACCTTCTCCGCCGGGAAGGAGGAAAAAAGCCTTTTGACGCACTCACTCACGCACGCAAATTTACAAGCGACTTGAACAATATTATAGTATTCGGACGTTTTCGCGTTACGGAGAGCTATCGCATAGAAATTTACGTACGGTACCTGTTTGCCAGCTGGACTTTCGCAACCCCAGTCGTGGCACCGGTGCGTCTCGACACAGTCCACACAGTTCGGACGTCTTGGGGTGGCCGATCCTTATGTGTGGGTGCGGACACCGGGTCGTCTCCAACGTCTCTCTCTCTCTCTCTCTCTCTCTCTATCCCTGTCATCTGGATCGGCCACCGGGACATGCTGATTCTCTATTTCCAGGGAAGTTTCCCACTGGGGTTGACTCGGGAACTCCTTGTCTCCGAACCGCCCTACCATCAGCAGCAAGTGCCACGATGTCACGCGAATGATTCTTATTGATCACTTCGCGAGTGATCACTAATGAGGGTCTCGGCTCGTACCCTTTCTGCAAATCGCAATGCCCACAGCTTTACCCAACTCTTACAGAATTTACACTATAAACTAATATTCTGCGGTCAGCGTGAGAAGAATCAGAAAAAATGCTCTGTATTCTCACTCGATCTGTACGACCTCGGGTCTGTTATCAGATTAAATGGATGCGACACCACGCGAAATCTCCCCCCTGGGCCTCTTCGCGCCTTTTCTTCAATTGTTTTTCTATAATATTATTTTTCACGCGCCAACTACAACGGCTTTCGGTCATTTCTACATTATTCCTGCCACTGATTTTCCCGCGTCAATTAAACGGTCTCCGACACTAATGACTATCGATGTTACCCAAAAATCCTCGACTTTACTGATATTTAAATCCAACGAAATCCTACGCAAGTGTCATTTACTCCAAGGTTCCGAATTCGTATTTAATAAATAAGTCGGAGGCTCGGCGTTAATTTTCAAATAATATATTATGAATATTCAAATATATGCGCGCGCCAACTCCCTGCCCAGCGATAATTAATTAAGTTATTGTTACTTGGAATAGGAAGCGAGCAGGAGTAGGTCGGGTTCAGGGGGTGGAATTAATAATTCAAATTTTCACTTTTTAGTCCTTTATTGAGATGTTGTAACAATCGTCGTCGCGTCGGACGTTTCAAGACAATAATTGCATCGTTGATCCTCCGTGCTGTCCTTTTAACGCCTCCAGGTCATTAGGTCGTCGCCTATCCGGCCCCATTCTTCGCCTCGGTTGTTTATTTATTTTGTCTTCGTTAAGGAATCGGCGACGGCCACGTGCTGACCATCTTGCGGCCCCCGACGGCTGGCACAGGCTATAGCCCCTGGCGGCTCCGGTGGCACAGGCTACAGCCCCTGGCGGCTCGGGTGGATCGTAGTCCGTTTGTTATTCTTGTAGTCGCGCGCGGTCTTACATTACGCGCGGCGATTTCTCGTAATCTATTCCGCAGATAGAACAAGGGGACATTGTTCTATCACTTCTACACCCTCCGTGGATGAATCATTTGTTTATAACTCTACTTATATTTCGTGAGCTGTAACAGTTATGCAAAAAAAAAATAAATATTTTTCCTCTTCATTATCCTTTAAGCATTAAGGAATTAATTACCTGAAGAATCACATAATCTGCAGCGCTTCTGGAAATCATAAGGATCGTAATAGTTATTGTAATATTATAGGTAAACATTGTAAGGACTTATGACCTGGTCATTTTATTTCGACAATTCATCAAGATTTATAACCCCCCCTTTTTTTTTATCCTTATCGCTAATAAATTTAAATAAGAATTACAACGAATACCACGTAACGTAATTTAACGAGGCTTTAATTCATTTTTTTTTTTTTTATATATTTTTATAATAAATGGTTGATCGGTGTTAAATAATCGTGAAACTAGTTTCGGAATCGTTAAAATTGAGACGACGAAATTAAATTGAAAATAAAATCTTTTTGACGTTTGTATGAATTATACATAATGCACGTGTATTGTTCAAAATTTACGTCGTGCGAAGCAGATAAGTAGCCGATAATAAAAGTTGTGGAATTACGAGGGATTTTTAATTCGGCTAATTTACATTTATTTACCTCTTTTTAAGTTTACGAAAATGTAATGAATTTGATTAAAAAAAAAAAAAAAAAAAAAAAAAAAAAACGAAAAAAGGGAGAACTCTTCCATTTGAAATCATGAATACGAAATCGTAATTATTGCGACAGTAAATTGGAAACTTGATTTACAGCTGAAAAAAAAGTATATAGAGCAGACGAAAAGAGAATTAAAAAAATGCATTTTAAGATAATAATACGTAAAGGTCTATTTAGCTTTGCGCGCACTATGCATTATACATTAATGTACAGTCAAATGCACGAGATTATGTACGATAAGGAATTTAAAAAAAAATCCTACATCCACTCGTTTTATTATTATCGGTTATTATTGTTATTTATTATTATTTCGAAATAGCGGAATTGCTGATGGCTGACTACGAAGCTGAGCGGCGGAGCTAATAATGCATGGATAATTTTCAATTTATCAGGAAGCGATAGATTAACGGCAAGAATGCCGAGCACTTAACACGTGTCCAGCAAACTTATTAATTGAATAAAGAAGAATTTTGAGTTTATTGGCACGTCAATTGATATAATAATTTCATTTGATTCCTCGCAACGATTTCCTTGAATTGAAATCCTTACAATGAAATATCTTCCGTATAGAGTGTAGGAATGAAGTCAACATAGGCATACGTCATATATGCCTTTAAATAAGTTTCGAGTATAAAAATAAATAAAATAAAAAGATGAAGAAAAATAATAATAAGCCGTCTTTTGGTTAAGTTTTTGTTTGTGAATATAAGAAAGTAAATAATAAGGGAGTCAAGTAGAAATAGAAATATGGATCGAATGAGTATAAAAAGTACAAGTTTAAGAGAATATTGGATGATACAAAGGTACTTTGTATAATCGGCTCAGTATTTATAATCGGTAGGTTTAGCGTGTCTGCGGGATATAATGTATTTACGGTCGGCGGTACGTTCGAGATTTATTAGGCGCAGTGGCCGGGGCTCTGAATGGCGAGCGATTCGCTCATGCGATCGAAGGCGAATTAGAGAGAGAGAGAGAGAGAGAGAGAGAGAGAGAGAGAGAGAGAGAGAGAGAAGCGGCCATAGACCGATATTGCCGGGATACTCTTTAGGACAGTTGGTTCTATTCCAAAGTAGTATTTATTGTTCTGTATAAGTGAGAAGGGGTCGGAGAGACGGTTGAAGTTTTTAATAAGAAGTTTTAAGGGAAATACGATAAGGGAGATGAATTTTTTCCTCTACATTCCCGAAGGCTCGTTTAAATTACAAAAAAGTTCTTAAAGCGCCCGGCTTGCCGTGCGGGTAATTAGTAAAAATGAAGATTCGACGTTGGATAAGGGGCTGGTGGGGGGGGGGGATCAAGCGCCGGGGTCGGAGGACGGATTTAATTGCCGTGAACTTGTTTAATTTTTAATGCCCATAAATTATGTGAATTAAAGTGGAGAAAGTTCCGGTGGTAATGAATAGCGGCAAAATGATTATGAAAGTGAAGTATTGCCAGGTGAAATTAGTAAAACGTCACGTAGGGGTAAGAAGCTCTAGTACGATGAGGAGGGGACGATGGACGAGGAGGAGGAGGAGAGAGAGAGAGAGCGAGAGAGCTAGGTGCCATTAACGTGCCGTGTCTCCTCTGGCCCTTGCAAGCATCAGAGGAAAAAGCGCCGGGAAAACAGCGTGCGTTTGCCTATGAAATCCGGTGTTCGGCGGGTGGAGGGGACAGAGGATAGATGACGTAGATAGAGTGCCACGTGTATACGTGTGTGTGTATATATATATATATATATATAAGAGGTTGAGTTGGAAGGGCAGGTCGGCCACATGAAGGTCGTAATACCGCCGGATATACTGGACTTGGAGGAGTCGAGCAACCGACTAACGAGCCTCGAGGGTGGAAGCGTGCGATTGGGTTGTCGAGCGAGTGGCAGACCCGAGCCCGGGATCACTTGGCGACGGGAGGATGGACGTGGCATCGTTATACGACGTGACAACGAACGAGCCCTAGGTAAGTCCGAGTCTCTAATACCCGGCATTATTACGCCCTATCGCCCTCACCGAGTCTTTTCATTATAAACCGTTTACGTCCCTCCCTGCAGTGCTGGGGCTAATGCCGATAATATCGGTTCCGCTTTAACTGCTTTAACCCCTCGACCCGATCCCTCGCGGACTCCCTATCTCCGACCTACCTACCCACTGTCCCAATTCTCCCAGATCGCGAACCCTTAACTGCTGCCTGACATTCTCCCCGGCTACGTGGTCAGCTTCTCCCTCCCCCCTGCCCCTCCCTCACCCGCTATATTCCCCGTCCGCTCTACTTACTCTTTAAACGTAACGCGACCCTCTTCCGTCTTTTTATTCGAGCCCTTTTATTCCCGCTCAATTTTAGAATTCGAATTCGTCTCATGTAATTAGCATCCGAGGCCCGAGCAGAACATTTATTTAATTAAAATTTGAATTTGAACGAATGCCGAACTAGGGCATTTAATTTACGGGCCCAAGTTTTATATCCGATTCCATCGGACTAATTTCATACCCCGAAGCCCATTATTTTAAGAACAAAATCTCCCTCTCTCTCTCTCCCTCTCTCAACCCCAATAACCTCTGCCTAATGCAATAACCCCAATAGCCTTCAATTCAATTGAATTCTTCTCGCATTAATCAAAATATCCCTGTACTAAAAAATACATATAAATATATTTAAAGAACAATTGTTTAAATTTTTTTTTCTTTTTAAAGATAAAACACAAAATGTAAATGTACGTGATTGAGGGCAATTTTTTGTTTGGACTACTTTAAAAGTAGCGAGCGTACGTTCCTAAGCATTAACGCATACGTTAACGCAAGTATTGTTATTGGGGTTATTGTAAATAGAATCGGCCCGTTGTAAATAAGGACAAAATCGAAGGACTGTCTTGTCGGTAAGGAGTAATTTCAAAAGCTCGTGAATATCTTCGACTTTTTTGAATATCTTTCAACACGTCATTGAGCAAATGATTCGTTCGTCATTCGATCGATGCCCACCTCTACGAAAAGAAATTTCTCCAAATCTAATTATGGTTATTCAAAATCAAGTAAGAATCTAAAGCAGCTGGATTTAATATAATGTAATAAAGGGTATTTAGCCTTTGAGACGCACTCGGCAATTGGTATTCTAATCAGAAAAGGAGTCGCCTCCTCATCAAGAAGCGGGAATAATTATTTTAAGCAAGAGAGAACGACGACTTCCTGGGCATGTATTATCGGGTCCCGACACCGATAATAATAATAATAAAGAAAACTCGTGTCGAGACTCGTTTATCGACAGAGACTTTCCAAAAAGGTTAAATCTACCGGAATTATTACTTATAATTACTTACTTGTATTATTTACGTCGACACCAAGTACAATTTTAATATATATATATATAATTTTAATACAATGTTAAGTAACTCTCCTCACCTTTTCATTACACCTGCAAAATCACAAATCTTCCTCCCTATCCTCTGCACCCTATGTTAGTCGCTTGCCAACCCCTTCCACTACACTTAACCGTTTATTATCTACAGTCATAACTTTTACTGGCTCGTGCACAGAACTGAACAACCGATGCTGGGCTCCGAGTACAGAGAGAGAAGAGAGAGAGAGAGAGAGAGAGAGAGAGAGAGAGAGAGAGAGAGCTGTGGTTCATTTACACGTAGAATATTGCGTTAGACAGCTTGAGCCATATCTTAAGATATCGTTTTTGTCACCCCCCCCCCATATACACACACATACACCGAATGAACTAATGCTAATGTAAACTATCGATCCAAACGATCTAAATAAATAAGAGGACAACATTTAATATGGACATCGAAGAGGGCGCTCGTTTAAAGACATCGATGACAATGTAGAGGTCAAGGTGTTTTATTTGCAAATTAGCGAAAACCAGTTATGAAGGACACCGAAAGTCACAGATACATTTTCCCTTTTATTTTAAGCGGCTCTTTTTTACTTTTCCCGACGTAAGTATAATGTTTATGCAAAAACATTTTACCAAACTCTCTGTTACTATACAACTTTCATGGATACAGGAAGAAATGGATAATGGCCATAAAAAATGATCCAAGTATTTTTTTTTTCTACTTATTTCTAAGTCTTTTTCATTTTTCTTGCCCTGCACTCCTTTCCCGGAGGTTATAAAAACTTATTATTTTATTACTTGTTAATTAATAATTACTTGAGCGTAGTTTATAATGCATGTACGATAGTATTTTTCAATCGAGTACTACTCACGTTTTACCTTATCTTACATCGGACATTGCTACCAGATATTAATAAAAAAACATAGACGCATAATATTTATTTAAAAAATTGTTTTTCTTATTGCTTATGTTGTTGCTGTTGCTGTTGCTGTTGCTGCTGCTGTTGCTGTTGCTATTGTTGTTCTTGTTGTTATTGCGAGATAGAATAAGATAAAACAAATCGATTGCGTCCCAATAGAGTATATAATTTTTAAATGATTTAAAGTAAGAATAAATGATAAAAATTAAGTTTAAAGTAATGTGATAAGAAGAGAGAGAGAGAGAGAGAGAGTATTGAATGAAAATCGTGCAGTTTTCTAATAATAATTGCAGTTTATCGAGAGGCCGGATTAACAGAAAAATTTGTTAATTAAATTATCTTAGTCGGTTGAAGTAAAAATTGCAGAAAATATGTACTTAATATAATATTCGGGCACGTTATTTATATAGCGAAAACTGCTGAAGTAATTAATTCAGTTTCGCGGTAGAGATAAAGAAAGACAATGAGGAATTCGTAACAATTATTCAGCAAATTGGGTTATGAAGTTGTGAACTTATGATTATGCGGATGAAATACAATTATATATTTAAAACGAACTTACGAAATTTATTCGACGAATTTATCTTCACGTAAGACGTAAGAAGTTCTTTCTCTAACCCGAGCAAATTCTCTCCGTTCAATGACGTCTGCGTGTCTGAGATGCAGAGTGCGAGGGAGAGAGAGAGGGAGAGAGAGAGAGAGAGAGAGAGAGAGAGAGAGAGACCATTTACGTCTGTGTTTACGATAATGCTTATGGTTATTCATATATCTTCTATTGCCCCGCTGAATATTCAAAGAAAATGCATGATAATGTGAAGATCGTGCGGAGATTCCCTTCTTATAAGCCTTGAACGTGAAAGGTATTGAAAAATCACTATCTTTGACAGGCCGACGTAACATCTGGGAAATAATTTTTAATATTTCCGATAAGAAAGTATGTAATTTGAACGAGTGCATTATTACAAAAGCCATTTTAGAATTTCTCTCTGAAATTACGTCTACTACTTGTCTAGTAGAGATTGTAATTTTTTTCTTTTTTTCTTTGTTTTGTTTTGTTTTGTTTTGTTTCTTTTACATAATCACTTTTATGCATTATATTTACTCGATATTCTAGATAAGCCTTTGTCCCTCGCATTCGTAATATTAGAGCGCAAATAGCCCTTGGAGTAAGAGCGCGTATTTATTACGCTCATTAAGGACGCTTGAAATTATTATTGTTTGGTTTTTGCCGATGTCCGAGCGCGAGCATTTTTATCTATTGATTTTCCCATGATTTCCACTCTACTTGAAATATTTAAAATGGGAGTACTCGTGTATCGCCGGTTTCGCCTTCACTCGACCTTGTAAGTGATTTATCGCATCGCGCTTCCTCGCTTATTAATCCGTATACAATGCACATATCTATGAAAGGAAGATTTTCCCGGCTTCGGTGTGCTTATTTCAAAAAACGAGTATAGCATTACAAGAAGTTATGGGGGGGATGGGGAGGGGGATGTAGGGAGGGGGGAGAGTAATAAATTATTGCTCGTTAAATTTCTGCGATCTATTCGTACTTTCAGTTCGATTGAAATCATTGCGCAATTCGTGGATAGTGCGCCCCCCTACCTACCCCCTACCCCCCTCCCTGCCCAACCGCCCAACCGCCAATCCTCATATAATATTATAATTCCTTTGGTCCTCGCCTAAGTGCAATGCATTCTGTCGGATTAGATTATAAAAATGGACGATTTTAAATTTAACAAATTAGAGCTTGAACGGAACTAATTATAATTAAATAAAATTCTAATGGCCCGTGAATGTGGGATTAAGCGAACGGCGTTGCTAAGCTTTGCGGACTTAAGTCTCAACCGGACGCTTCATACGTTAAGCAACAGTAAATCTTTTTGCATGAAAAAAGGCCGAACGACGATATCCTTTGTGGCGATGACATCGTCATTTTCATTAGAATAAATTAATATCGAGCGTGCATTGCGTAGTGCAGAATGGCTGCAATTGATGCGCGTGACTAAGTGCATCTGCATCCCCGGTTCAATACGCATACCCGGAAAGACAGAAAGAGGCTGCTGAATTCTTTTCTCAAGCCTTCCTATTCGAAGATTGATGAATATTGAATATCCCTCTATTTTAAAAAAAATTGCATGCATAAATACATACGGCTTGCAGCGGACGCGTGCGCTTAGAGGGCCGACTTCCGTGCAATATTTACACTCGATACCCGTCCTGCCAAACAAATGCATAAAACGAGAAGATTTTCATGTGCGCATCAACGTCAACGCACGTATGCCGAGGCAAGCGTTTATTCCATCCAACGGAAACTACATTTCGTTCTTAAATATTTCGCTACTTCGATTTCCTGAGCACCAACAGGGCACTTCATTATTTATAAACGACCTCATACGTCCCGGACATTGTACTAAATCCACTACCTCCATACTAATACCTCCATACCTCCATATCTGTCTCCGTTCCGTTCCGTTTCGTTTTTCCGTATATATTTCGTTTTTCAATATCGCCGAAGATCCTAAATTTTCGACATAATCCCATCGGCCACGTATTAATTTCAATGTACTGGACAATATTCTTATATTAAAATTAATTCCTCGCCTAAATCACTTTGTACGAGCAAACACTTAAAAGAAACGAAAGAGTCTTAAATTAAGACTCATTGTTGTCTAATCTTCGGGTATTTCATTGAAAAAAATCTCAATTGTGCATATGGAATTTAATAGAATTTCATATGTATTAATACCAATATTTAGAAATATTTAAAGGAGTGCACGAATACTTTTAAGATATTAATTTAATTTAATATATATATATATATATATATGCGTGCGTGTGTATCTAAGCACTAATATTTTTTTGTCAAGCAAACTAGCGTCGCTCCGATAAGAAAACCAATCAATTTTAATTATAACTTTCTCCGCTGCATGTACGCCGCTGCAGTAGTAAATAGTTAATTAATTGGCGGAACATAATGCCTTTTATCAACGAGTCTGACAAAATAAGCAAATGGAATATCGCTCAAAGAACTAAATGCATTAAATGCATTACAAGTACCGCAGCCTCGAGTGGTAAGCTATGCAGCCGAATTTACTTTTGGGCAGGTTCATATTACGCTGTTTAACAAAGAAGCAACAAACCCGCGCACTCACACGCGCGCAAATCCAATAAACAATGCCATGCGTTTGTCAATGTCATACCCATGATTGCACTCTACCACGGGCTTATGCAAACAATACATTCGAGTAATGAAGGAAGAAAAGTGCTGAAAGTACTGTAGTTACAAAAGTACCTGCACACGTACATTCTATGTGTTAATATCGCGCACGGGTTTCAGATTTATTATAAAAGAAATTATTATGCCCAACCACATTCGTCGTAGCCATGCAGGGGAATTTTCATGCTGTTAAACTATTAAAAATGCCTTTATTTCCTGTTTAAGGGACGAAGCCTTCGCTGGACGCGCTATTTATTGTTTGTCGTATTACTTTCAACGAAATTCTGAGAGAGAATGAGAAATTCTCAGGACTGGAGGGTGGAAAAAGAAAATAATAATTTACAAATCATTTGATAAACAGTCACACGCGACGATTGGCTGAAGTTACTTTAAACGTTATTACAAGTAAAATAATAAACTTTAACAATAATAATATTTGTGTCAATAATTCATTCTAAAATGAGATGGCATGCGAAAGGCTTATATTCGTAGCCGTCAGTTGATTATATTTTAATTACAGCTATGCTAACGATGTTTTTCACGCTCGGAGGTCAGTGAGGTTTAATCACTTGTTACGGTTGTTTATTATAAATCGCGCGCGTGTACTCACCCCCTGCTCTGAGAAATTCTTTTTTCAGCTTTCCTGTAAAAAACAATAGAAAAAAAAAGTAAATAGAAGCGCGTAATAAATGAAAAAGGCTTGTAGGTCGTTAAAATTGGCGATTCGAGATATAAAAATCTGAAATATCGCGGCAACCGGTTTCATAAAAGTATTTCAAGTATTCTCATTATGTAATGTATTTTCAGTCGCACAAACCTACAAGAATGAGAATCTGCTGTTGAATGGTATTCTGAGGCAGGAGATGGGCTCGTACTTGTGCATCGCATCGAATGGTGTGCCGCCGACAGTGAGCAAACGTTATTACGTTAATGTTCTTTGTAAGTTTAAGGACAGCCACTCGATTGCTTTTACCGCCCCTTCCCCCACCACCCCGCCGTGCACCATTCCCCACCGACAGATTGTCGGTATCGTAATTTTGTACTCGGAACTTTTTAATAAATTAATATCAACGCACTCGCGAGCTTTATTAATTAAATACATTTAGTGACCTTGGAAGCCATTAATCATCCGCGTTTTTCATTTAAATTTTCTCAATGCTCTCTCTCTCTCTCTCTCTCTCTCTCTCTCTCTCTCGCTCTTCGCCAAGAGATAATGAAGATTGTTTGAAAAAGAAAACCTGCATATTCACTTATCACTCCGGATCCTATTACTTTATAAACGTAGTGGCTCGAAGAAATTAAATTTAAGCTTATTTTAGTTTTGAAAATATTTTTAAGTCAATTAAACCTCGAGAAGGAGCTTAATTTTCACGATTCAAATGAAAGATGTGTTAGAAATATGTAATTTATATCAAAGTTCCGATGCACTAGCTTATCTCGGCTAATTTTATTCCCAGCCTATTAAAAAATTCACGAAATTTTACACGTTTTCATCAATAATTGCATAAAAATTATATATAAAATAATTACACTCGCTTTTTGAATGTGGGCTAATAAATTTCGGAATAATGAGCCGTTTCTTGCATTATATTCCAGTCAAGCCGACGATCAAGCTGAAAAGTCAAATTGTATTTGCGCATATAAATCACGACGTCACTCTGGAATGCTACATAGAGTCTTCGCCAAAGTCATTTACTGTCTGGTATACAGAAAATGGTAATTACAAAAATGGAGGAAAATTTAATTAAAACAACGCATTAAGCTTTTGAGATTTTTCTCCCTTTTCCCACGTTGAGCATGATATTATAAATTAAAATTATTTTATAAATACAGCCGCGCAGCTGCCCCCCTCTCTCCTTCTCTCTCTCTCTCTCTCTCTAATTGTACGCAATTCATAGGACAACGAGACAGTTGTTAATTAATAAATAAATGTATATAAATGGATTATCGAGTAATCGGAATGTCTTTAATAATGCCCTTAATGCCATTCTCGTGAGTATCACGAGGGCATAGGTATTTATTAAATTGTTTTTATCTTAAACGGTAAAGCTTGCATGTCCTTAAAATTTCTTCGCCAATAATTGTTAAATTAGCTCGTGTTTCGCAATACACGTAAAGTATACTAAAATTCACAAATAACGCTTTCCGCGCAAATTTTAAATTCAGTGCAATTACAAGGAGAACAGGTATCGATTACTCTTACGCCGTTCGACTATTCCTTACACAAACCATTACCATTATTATTGTTGTTATTATTATTGTTAAATGTATATATATATATATATATACGCACTTATAAATTATATATTGTTAAAAATGCAGGTCTAAAAATGGTATTTGACGAGAGGCATACGATGTCGGAAGCAGCAGTGAACGATTATACATTCCAAGTAAATTTAACCATCCGAAGGATTCGATCGTCAGACTTTAATATTTACACTTGTTTGACTGAAAACTCTTTGGGAAAAGCGAATGCTGATATCCGATTACGAGGTATATTCCTGCTTATTTAACATTTTTTTATTTTATTTATTTAGAAATTCACAGTTAGTGGTGTCCAAGTACGAAAATCCATCCATCCATCCATCCATCCATCCATTAAGACTTATCGTTAATCGGAACCTCGTGTCGTCGTATTCGTTACATTAGTTATTGGAAAACCAGAATTACTAATACATTTTCTTTTCTTCCGTTTTCTTTATTTTTTAAAAAAGTGAATTTCAAATCGACATGAAATGCGAAGGACTAAGTTAGGGCTAACTTTTGGGCCCGGAAGGTCCAAGTTTTAATCGATAAAGTAATAAAAATACAGGTAAACGTAACGGTTCCGAGACCATTTGAGGATCCGTTAACTTGAAAAAGGAAAATCTTTATGAGATCGTGGCCGCATTTCGAAAATCACATTTATTACTGAGACGAGCCGATTCATCATTAATAGGCCTCTGCTCGATTCAATATGCTCTTACTAAAGAAATCATCATTTACGGCTCTTTCTGTTTCTAGTTGACGTCAAAATTCGCACGTAGAAAAGTTATTATTGGCAACAATAACCCCAACAACAACAACAACAACAATAATAATAACAACAGTTGCTAATGAAATTTCATCGTACTCTCCTTGATATTTTTCCCCATCAACTTTATCTCGATTTAAAAACCTTTTTTTAAACATTTCTATATTTGTTTGATTAATTTTGAAAAATTGAAAGCATTTCTTGTTCGTAAATGTTTATTTATTCTTTTAGCTTTTTTTCATTCTATTTGAAATTCTTTCATTATTGTTTCCTCGTATCGTGAAAATTTTAGTTTCTAGTTTTTCTTACTTTTTATACGTCTCTCTCTCTCTCTCTCTCTCTCTCTCTCTCTCTCTCTGTCCGTGGTAAATTAGTTCTTATTAATAATAAAAGCGAAGTTCCAATTATTTCTAAAACTTACTCTCAACCATTCTCTA
Organism: Ceratosolen fusciceps; assembly: GCA_018883505.1. Taxonomy (NCBI): domain Eukaryota; kingdom Metazoa; phylum Arthropoda; class Insecta; order Hymenoptera; family Agaonidae; genus Ceratosolen; species Ceratosolen fusciceps. The sequence continues at coordinate 4,868,519 of RCIC01000013.1, read as the reverse complement.
GATCGAACCAATTTAATTATCTCCGTCTATTCGTGTATTTACCTTTGTTTACTTTAGAACGTAATACAGGATTTTTTTCAGTTTCAGTCATTAATTTTCAGTTTTCCATCTCCGTCTGCTTACATCCAGTAAGGATTTGACAAAGGATCGTCTCCACGAAAACGCATTACATCTCCATTGTACCATAAAAATATTTAATTCTGTTTTCACTCATCAATATATCTTTATGAATCAATTATGAAGCCGCCAAGTAACGAATAGTAAATTACGTTAACTTCAATTGGACTTTCGAAGCAAAAGACGCACTCGCGTACTTACTTTTACTCGATAAATACGTTATTAATTAATTTTCTCTATTTTATTTCGATATAACTTAGTGGTCCTTTGATTTCAGAGCAACGTATAGGAAAAACGGCGGCGACGCCGATCCATTTCCCATCGGATAAAATACCCGTAATGTCCAATGCTTTAGAAAAAAGAAGAAGGACTTTTAATAACTTAGGCCCGAGTAATAATCTATTGGAACTCGACTCGGGCAGACTGGTGACGTCACTCTTAGACAACAGGACATCGCTCGTCAGAAATAATGAGGAGTATCGGAACTTTGCCAAAGCTCCAGGAGCTCACTATGGATCAACCGATTTCCCAGGATCGTACCATCTTAATACTGCAAGATCAACAATCGCCGAAAAGCGGACTGTTAAAATTATCATTACCTTTATTGCGGCTTTACATGCGATCTTCGCTTGAGATAGTACATTAGCTAAAATCAGATCTTTAATCGTGCGTGTTATTAACATTTCCCTGAGATTAATTACTTTTTATAACAACAACGTAATACCCCCTCTCTGTCCCACCCCTAAGACATTACATTAATAAAGAAAAAAGAAGATTAGATCAATGCTTAGGATTGTTTTTTTTTTTTTTTTTTTACTAAGCGAGCATTTAGTTTATTACTAAAAACGCTCGGTTATTCGATATTCAAAAACTCCAATAATCCACATCGCATTGCCCTTGCTTCGTACTAGTTTCTACTACTCCATATCAAATCCGTCATTGTGCCCGAATTTAATTCTTTATCGGCCAAGATTTACTTATTTAAAAATGTGACTAGGAAAATATTACTCGACGCATAAAGATACTTCGTACAACCAATTGGCATGTCTTACGTGTCGACACACGTATGTACATAAATTATATCATTATATGCATTTGAGTCTGTGAAGATGCTTTACAACAGACAATTCGAGTATGCTCGATTATAGTTTATAGGCTAATAGGCTATTATAAGCTAATCAGCCATGAAACGTAATGTAATTTCGTTAGCATATCTGAAAACGTTTATGTTCCCGTTCTTTCCATTGATTGCGAATTAATTATTTTTAATGATATTTATGTATACGTTGACATAAAATTGTACTAAATACGAATCTAATAATAAATCCTTCCACGTTAAAACGTAACTTATAAAGCGATTCATATAAAACTTCAATTATATACTATATTCGATAATAAAAGCTATTTTGTATAGAAAATGAGAAAAGAGAAGGAAAAATGTTACTTTATTCATCAACCATCATCATACGGAATAAAAGCTCTCTTATAAAATTCTCATACCAAAGTCCCAAGGTATTAGAAATACACAACGTAACTCAATAATCCCCAAAAGTATTTTAAGTTATTATATATATATATTGTATGCACGTGCGAAGATGTAATTATTAATAATCGTCGGTAGGATGATATGTTTGAAACACGGGCGCCCTAAGCATTAAAACATAGATAAGATTTAGCTTGACACACTTACGGCTTTTCGGATATCTATGATTACCTAACAACACACAGGTGAAAAGAACGACGAGGAAAAGAAAGCAAAAAGTAAGGCTGGGGAATTCTTCAAAAGCTGAGAAGCGCTTACTGAAATAAATAAAATTAAACATTGAAAATTTACGAATTCTCTGAAAATCTCTTGAGTTTAAAGGCTACACAACACGAAGCGCTACGCCATTAGCCACGCTCGCTTTAAGCAGATAAGATGTTTTTTTCTTTTAGAAAAAAAATCCCTTATTGTCGACGACAATAGGCTCCGACTCAAGGTAACGAAAATTAAATAAAATAATATCGCGGAGCTGATAGGCGTGCAGTAGTATTTTAGTAATGTAGTAGAATTCCAACGATTCCTACGTTTAATTCGTTCCCGAATTCACGTATCGGATAGCTCGACGTGTCTGGCCCTATTTATCTGGAATCGAGCGAGTCATAGCCCACTTGCGTATATTAATATAGACGTAATGGGGCTCGGGAGCTTACTTATATTATTTACTCCGCTCCGAGACATTACTCATCCGGTTTAGTAGACCGTTTTTAGTATACGCTCGGAGACGGGCCGCCATTGTTTGTCCTTTTCCCTTTTTACATTCGGCTTCGTGCACATCCAGATAATGAGCTCTCGGCTCACACGTGCTTATCGTGGATTTCGATGGCCGGCGTAGTAGTAGTAGCTTTTGTCCAATCGCAATAGCCATTCCGATTTACCCAAATCTCCAAGGCTCACACGATCGTTTAAAATTCCAATGCACACTATCGTCTTGTCCTCTCGTATCAAATTACATATTAAATACCCCAATGACCCTCCCGCTCAATGTTTTTCTCAAATTACAATAAGACATGTAATTTCTTATATAATAAGCATAAGCGGATTCGAGGAATGCGTACGACTGGCGTCGTTGACATTATCATGAGTCTTTTAATTGGCTGCTGCTCTTCCCGTGGTCCATATGCCCAGGAAATTCCTTTTTATATTGTTAAGTCTTTGCCTAAACCGCATACAATTAATACTATCGTATGACTTTCATGATAATATCGTATTGAAACGGTTTTTGCGAAACCGAAATTTATTATTTTTGTTTTGTTTTGTTTTTTTATTGTTTTTCGAACGCACGCTAAGATGGATGGGCGCGCGTAAGATAATTTTCCGTGGAATTATAAAATCTCTGCCAAAAGACAAAAGAAACACGAAGACCGGACATCTCGGAGTGGTTGATTCCCTTGGAAATCGTAAGGAACGTTACGACCTATAGACGAAGAACGATAATCGAGGAGCGTATTGCAGTAAATGGAAGAGCAACGTGAATATTTGAAATTGGCGCGGTCGGTGTCGGAAGGGGGCTCGGTGGACAAATCGGGCCAGCGAGAGCTGTGATTGGACGGTTTGGTTGGACAAGTTCTCGGAGCACGTAACAGATATGCTAACGCGTCTGAAACCATAAAGCCAGAAGCTCACGTCACTTGGTTGAGCAAGTCGCTCTTTCGGTCCGTTTGTTCTGTGCTGTAGCTGAAGGAGAGACAAAGTATCGAGGACCTCGGCATCGTCATCGTCGTTGTCGTCGTCGTCGTCGTCGTCGTCGTCGTCGTCGTCGTGGTCGTGGTCGTGGTCGTGCAACACTCGCCAGTGTCGGGAATTTGTCGCAAGCGATTCCGCTACAACAAGAGAGAGAGAGAGAGTGAGAGTGAGTCGCGAGTCTTTAGGGGACGGGGGAAGCCTCTCACTACGATTACCTCTAGCTGGTGAGTCCGTCGAGCTCAAGGTGCGATCTCGGAGTAAGAGGAAGAAGTTGTAGCAACAGGAAGTTTCGTAAGGGCTCTCTCTCTCACTCGCGCGCGCGCGCGCGCGCGTGCGTGCGTTCCTTCTTCCATAATCTCTACTTTTTCTCTATTATTTCTTAGCGGACATTATCGTTAGCGAGGGGAGGGATGATGAATAGAAGGAGGGATAGACGCGGAGGATTTAGGCGAGGAGTGAGCGAGCGAGCGAGACTCGATTAATTTTAAAAGGACCTCATCGACTCTCATGAATTGATGTGCATTTGTGGCTCGACTCCATATACGGTAATAAGGGGGAACAGTAAGCGCGCGTGTGTGCATGTGTGCGCTCCCCCCCTCTCTCTCTCTCTCTTCTCCCCCTTCGCGTCCTGGGACGGTCATCTGCTCTAGGCTCGAAAGTTCATACGTCGGATAAATAAAGCTCTCGCCTCCTCGTGTCCCCCCGATCCGAGCTAGATCCCACTCTACTTGCTCTTACAGCGTATCTGGACGTTCCACCCCCACCTCCGGTCCCCGTCGTATGTGCAAGACTCGCGCGCCTTCTCCTAGCTGAAGCTCGTTGCCGGACCCGTTGGCATCGTCGCTCGCTCGGGCCCGCGGTTCACCCTTTCCCATGAACGCTCTCATGCATCGAGCGGTGAATACTACGTCAAGAAGAAGAAAAAGAAGAAGAGTCACAAGTTGTATCTGGAGAGCATTTCCTTCGCTTACTGCAGGATCAGCAGCAGCAGCAGCAACAACAACAACAACACACGAACGCCAACGCCAACACCACCATCACCACCATCACCATTTGCACCAATCCCACAGCAGTTAATGCGTAATTTAACCTTGATTTGTTATATTATCCGCTCGGGTTCTTTCAACTCGGTTGTGTCGTTGTGCCTCCAGTGGCGGGAATATTATTTCCTCCGACCGTTGCTGATTTGCTAAATTCGCTTCGATAGCGGAATCCGTGACACGCGAGGTCAACTCGCTCCTTCCTTTTACCACCACCACCACCACCAACATCACCATAATCCACAATATCCACTACTACTCACCGCCTCGATTTTTTTTCAGCTCACGTGGACGAATTTTTATCCTATTCTAAGCTATTTTTTCTTCCCTCCCACCTACCATTCAACTATATCCCATATAAATTTATTCTCTTATCTATCTGATTATTTTTAATTCCCTTAAATATTCTGATGATTCTGATTCGGTTGGATTACTTTACCAAAAAGCTTAGTAAATAATAAATTTTTTATTTAATATTATGTAAAAGCTAATCATGACTAAGTCGCACCTTAAACTTTTTTATTAATTATAAACAAGCGTGAGTCATTTATATTTCAAAGATTTTTAAACCGCTGAGATTATTTGCTTTGTTTTCTTACAGGCTTGGATTATTATTATTATTTATTCCAAGCAAAAGTAATGCTTCTTCAAAATAAGTTTAAAATTTAACGATGAATAAGCGATAACTTGAAACATAAAGTGAATTAATTAAAGATAAAAAATTGCCATTGGCATACATAAAAACGTGTTATAACATTTTTTCAAAATATATTGAGGAAATATTGTGAATATTATGAGGAGGACGAGGAATGGCCAGCGATTTGTCAAGCAGTTGTACAGAAGTCAACGAGCTTAATGATGAAAAAGAGGAAGGTGAGATATCCCTTGAAGATGTCAGCTCATCAGAAGAGGGACAATCATACAAATATGCACCAAGAGTTTTCGGACAATGTCTGTATTGCCTGTCCACGCAGCATTGTGCTACGTGGTGCAAGGGCCTGACAATTACTAAAAATATCAGTCAAGGTACAAATATATTTTTGAACACCCTTATTTACTTGCTACTTTAAGTAGGACATGTAAACTAATGACAAAAATACCAATTGCAACCAACTATAAGTCTTCCATAATTTTATAAATTTAACTTTATACAACTAATTTACCTTCCTACATATCGATTACTGTTATTATTATTTTTTTTAAATATCAATATACAAGTTTTTAGTTTTAGAAGTTAGTTTAGACATTAATAGCATACAATAGCATACAAATCAGCCATAAATAAGAATTCAAAATTTAATTAATTATTTTTAGTCTAATAATAATTCTATTTAGTAATTTAAACAATTTTTAATAACATTTTCATGTCTTTCTATATGGAGCTTTTTACTATTTAAATTATTTTCACTATTAATTTTCCAAATTATATATTCTTTGTCCATCTATGGTGAAAAGTCCATCGAGTTAATAAAATTACATAATTTGTCTTAATAGGTCAATAGATTGTAGTAGCCCTGTTTATTTGTCAAGTAGTGTAATATCTCATTGCACATGAGATTGAGTGCATATATCTTATAACTTTTAACAAATATCAATATGTATATTAATAAATATTATTAACATTCTTTTATGTAGAATGAGCCGCGAATGAGTATTATACAGAGAACTTGATAAATAAAGAGTATCTGAAATGTTTAATATATATATATATATATATATATATATGTATGTATGTATGCATGTATGTATGTATGTATGTATGTATGTGTACGCGGGCGCAGGCGCGCGCACAGACTCACGTACACAATAAAATGCAAGAAATTAAAATAAAATCGCTGAGATTATTTTTAACTTTTACTTTAATTATCGAAATATTTATCAGCAATGATTTCGGAATAATCAATATGCGAAAAAACGAATATAACTTATGACCTAATTATATTAGTCGATAAAATTATATTTAAATTTCTAGTATATTTGCCATTTACTTACGTGTAAAAATTATTATAATTTTTAAAGATGAATTAAATTCAATGCTTTATACACTTGTTTTAATGGAAATAAAAAACGAAAGAAAAAAAAAGAACAAATAATAAAGAATCTAAATAAATGAACTTATTGATTAAATGAAAGATAATGAATGTATTCTATAGATTTTTATTGAGATTTTTATGAAGTTACAGAGCTGCAGGGAAAGGAAAATCGAAGAAGACGTCGCTATCATAAGAACATCCCGGATTCTCGGATTCTGGCAGATCCGAGCGGATCAAAAGGCCTCGGCTCGTATAGTACCTTGCAAGAGAAGAATAAAGATGAGGGCGTGGCGGTCATTAGCGACCTCGTGCCGATCTCGAGCGACAGCGATATGGAGCTGGTCGGACTGGGTCACGATACCAAGTTGGAAAAGAGGCGGCGGCGCTCACTCGTGTCGAACAAAGCGCGGAGAAGACGTCGTAACAAGTCGCCATCGGGAGCCTCCTTATCCCTCTCGCCCTCCTCCATCGATCTCGCCCTCTCGATCAAGGACTCGATCCACAGACTCGATCCGATCCAGGTTGTCCCGAGCAAAAAGGAGAGCACTCACTCGAAGTGTCACCACCGTTCCCCCGACAAGAAGAAGCTCATCGTCAGTAAGCTGTCCCTGTCCCTGCGCAGGCACAACAGGTCGCGCTCCTCGGCCATGATCGCCAAGCGTCGGGCTGGACGCCAAGGGTCACCCCTGCCGCTGATCCCTCGAAAGTCCTTGCGAAACCAGTCAAAGTCCCCGCCCCCTCGGAAACGCGTGACCGGGGAAATCCCCTCGAATGCTTCGGTCGTCACGCAGCCATCGACGCGAGGCAACGTTACCAAGCTCCTAAAGAAGGTTCGCCGCTTGGAGCCCTTCTCCAGCAGGAGCAAAGACAGGGGATCATCCCTTAAAGACAAACTGAGCAATATTATCAAAAACAAGAAGGGCGCGGTTGCCGTGAGCCTCGCGCCGTGCGCCACGACCACCAATAATGCAACCGCAACCTCCAGCGTCACTACGACGAGCAGCACAGCGAGCGCGAGCACGAGCACGGACGACAGCGTCATCCTCGTTACCGCGACCGTCACCCCAATAACCCCGTCAGTCTGCGCGGAGCCGTGTAAGGACATCCCAGTCAAATCTTGTTGTACCAAAGAGAAGCCGTCGGTCACTGTTAAATGCAAAGAAAACCCGGCACGTCAACGAGTACAAAATCAAAATAAGGCTTCAGCTGGTTCAGCTGGTTCAGCTGGTTCAGCTAGCGCGAGTAATAATAAGGACGAGGACGACGATCTATTGGTACTTCGGCAGATAGCCCTCGAAACGAAGCAGAAGAAGAATGCCACTGTCAAGTCATTGGGTAATAATTCCAAGAGCGACGGACGAGATAGGCCACCGAGTCGATCTCAGGCCGCGACGTCGGCTCAGAAGCAGACCCAGAGAATCGCGGACGACTACGACGACGACCTCGAGCTGCGCATGATAGCCCTGCGTTCGGCCGTGCTCAATAAGCACAACACCCGCATGCAATCAGGCCTCAGGCGGAAAAAGAAGAGCGAGACGCCCGTCGTACCGCGCATCGAAAGCCCCTTCACCTCGAGTTTCATCGAGGACTTTCCGCTCTTGGCCAAAATCTGCAGTCCCACCTCGCCCCTCGGCTCTAAAAAGGACATATACTGCGACGAAGACATGGATCTCGACTCGGACATGGAGATCGATGATTCGCCCTACTCGCCCAGTGACGAGCCCATACTCGAGGCCGGTAAGCTCACCGTAACATCAGCAGCAGCAGCATCGTCATCATTATCACCACCACCACCAGCAGCAGCAGCATCATCATCACCACCGCCACCACTACCACCACCACCACTAGCAACAGCAGCAGGAGCAGCAGCAGCAGCAGCCCCCACATCGAATCCCCCTGAACAAACCATCAAAGGTGCAAGCATGTACCCCTTTCTTCGACACCCCGTCATCGAGGTGCCCGATGGGAGTAAAATTAATTCAACGAGCCATGAGTCCCGGCCTTACTCGCCCACCGACGCACCCATCTACGATCCCGATCTGCCAGGCGTGCAATACAATGGCTCCGAGGTGGCGCCGCCCCTTCCGATACTGCCCATGTCACTCCTGCCCCCCATTGGTGTCCTGGGCCCCCAGCAACCGGTCATGCTCGGCTGTTCGATGAATCTGTCGAACGCGTACCCCGACCCCCTACTCTCGCTTTCCATGTCCAACTTTCCAAGCATTCATCAAGCGCTGAGCCCGATCCTCCTCCCACCTCCGCCCCCGCCGCCTCCAACCACCACGTCGCTCTTCGCCTCGGCGGGGAGCGCGGTGACGACCGCGAGCAGCACCGTAACGACGACAACGGCCTCGGTGATGACTGATACGCCAACGCCAACGCCAACGTCGAAGTCGACGGAATCAGCGGGGCTCGCTCGTATCCCAGCCACGACCGAGCCAGTCTACACGGACGAGCTCAGTGACTTTGGCGGGACGGATCTCGACGGCAGCCCCCTAGTGCCCATCGAGCAGGACGGCGACCACGCCAACTGGCTCCTACTCAGTGAGCCACTTTACATATCCAACGGACAGAAGTCCGAGACCGAGCCGAAACGTGTCGGCTTCGGTGCCGAGCACGGCAGTTGCCCCCCACTCAGGACGGAAGCGCCGGCCCCCTCGGAGCCGTCGTACGTAAAGGAGCCGGCCGAGGCCTCGAGGAAGAGCGCGCCGAAGCGGAGACGGAAGCAAAACAACGAGGTGGCCAAGACCACCTGCCAAGAACACGTCGGCAACAAACGCGTCAAGGACGGCGAGACGAACGTCGACGACGACGAAGAGGTCCTCAGACAAATATTGCTTGCCTCCCTGGCCAAGAGGGTACGGGATCAGCCGAACGAAGCTTCTTCCCCGCCTCCCTCGAGAAAGGACATGCTCGAGGCTAAGGGGGAGGATACATCGCGAAATCCGCCTGGTCGCTTCCAAGCCAACCAAAAGTCATTGAGCTTATTGTCAGTAAGGGCGGCGACGATGGCGGCTCGGCTAAAGAGGTTAGGACCGCTGGCCACCTCGACCGAACAGCCTGCCCGGAAGATCGTAAGGAAAACGAGCGTGATCCCGGCCTCGGCCAAGGTCGTCAACAACGCCAAGCGGTACCGAAACCTTTTGATACAGCGTAAGCTCATGCAGCAGAAGATCGGCTCGATCGCCTCGGCCAAGAGCCGCTTTAGGATAAATAACAGCGGAGCCAACAGCAGCGTCGTCGTCAAGGCTATTAGCAGCGACGTGTGCAAAGTCCAACGCTCGGCGAGTCCTCAGGTTGCCAAGTCCATCGACGATAGTCAAAGGATCATAATAAAGCTGAACGAGGATACCGAGAGCGAATCGGACAATGATGAAGCGAGGGCCAAGTCGAGTCCGGCCAAAAGCATCGGCAGCAGGCCCATCCTAAACATACCGACAACGGACTTTGAAAAGAGCGTCGACCAATTGCTCAAGGACGTCAGGAAGAAGCAAGAGATGGGCACCATGAGTGCACCCACGGCAATGAAGCCGAGCGCTCCGCCGAGCTCTACTCCGGCTGCGGTCCCCGCGAAGCTCCACGCTCCGACGACGTCCTTTAGTCCCGTCAGTAATACCATCAGTCCCGCAGCCTCGGTCAAAACGAGCAGCGGCCTCCTCGCCCTCGCCAAAGCCTCCCCCTCCACTGCCCTCGTATCGCGTGTCCCCGTCACCTGCCTCCCCAACTCTTCTTCGGCCGTTCCTGCTATAATACCGACGGCTACCGAGGCCCCGACCTTCCCGACCAATGACAAGCTTGCGCGGGACAAGCAAGCCATCAATATCTCGAGCATATCCGTTACGCCGCAGGTAAGATTCTACAGCAATACAACCCTTTTCACCCGCGGGTCTCGAATATTCAGTAAAAAAAATCGCGACTCCGCTTGCCTGGCAATGTGCCCATCGCGAACATTTACTCCCGTCATTTAAATTAAACATTATCTTAACATTATCTTAGTCTGGGTATAAGAATAAAAAAAGTAGTAAGACGGCATTGTGACTTTACGCAGGCGGTGAAGCATCTCCCGGCATCGCAGCAACAAGAGTATCGCTGGTTGAAGCAGCAGATTTTCGAGCGGGAAAAGCTGCACTTGCAAAACTTAAAAGGCTCGACTACCGCGACTGCGACGACGACGACGATGACGGCGACGGCGACGACGACGGCAACAAGCGTCATGGGGCTTGCGAAAAGAGGAAACAGCCCGTCGATTAACGCTCTCGCGCTGGCCGCACTGGCACCGTCGACCCCGAATCCAGGAGCGAGCAATCATCTATCACCGTTGAATAAGCTACTGTCCAAGACGCAATCGATGGCAACGATAAGCTCCACGTCGAAGCAGCAGGGCCACGGGGGGAACGCTACGAGTGCCAAGACTACGGTGACGATTCCCAACCTTGTAGCGTCCAAGCAAATTGTCGACACCGTCAGAGGAGGGGGGAAGGTCCTTTCGGTTCAGTCGACGGCTACTACAACGACGATGACGACGACGACGACGACAACGACGTCGTCGTCGGCAGCGGCGGCGGCGGCGGCAACGAGGACGAAGACGATGACGAGGACGATGACGAGAACGATGACGACGACGAGCCCTCTCTCGAGCGCCAATAGGCTGCAGCAAGTAAAACTCCTCGGCAAAATGAACGAGGCCTTGAACACCCAGAAGAATCAAATCAAAGCGGTCGCCCACAAAGTCTCCTCCCTCAGGATGTTAACGAAAGAGCAGCTCAGCCGCAAGAGCTCGCTATTGCAGCGGGCAATGCTCGAGTCGGACAATCGACCGACCAAGGAGAATATCAACAGCTTGAACAATCACCAGCCGAAGGACGCGCGAGGCGAGATTAAGGCTATGACGAGCGGTCCGGCCCCCGCGAGCCTGCCCAGGAAACAGCTCATCCCATCCACCGTTTCATCGGATCTGACCACGGTTGCCTCCTTGCAAGCTAACTTGGAGAAAGCTTTGCCCGGGCAGTCGCAATCGGCCAGTGGTAGCGATAGATCCAAACAAAATTGGGAAGAATTCAAAAAGGATGTCTGCAAAGAGGTCGAGTCACTGTCGAATCTTACAAGGGAGGAACAACGCCAGCTTCTATTCAATACGGAAGAGGAATTAATTACAAAAAGGTAATTTATCTCACCTGTAAGACTAATTAATTGTAGACAATTACTGGACGAATTGAATTATGATAACGCGATAATCATTTGTACGTCTCCTTGTTTATGCTTATTTTTCTTATGCGTCGTCCGCCTTTTATATTTCAAGGCATTCGGTTTTGGATGACATCACAGAAATATCAGGGAACCTTCGCCAATGGGAGATAGAGCGGGATCTGCAGAATATGTTGACCGGCGAGATCACTAAGCTCCGCGAGCAGCTGAGAATAGCCGAAGATAAATTACAACAACAGAAGGAAAAGTTAAACGGCATACAACCCAAGGTCTCGACTTATCACAAAAAGATCAACAGCGGCAGAAAAGAATGTTTTAGATTGTCTAAAATATGTAATGTTCTTGGCCAACAGATTATTGGATCTAATTACAAGTATATAATCACAATTTATCTATAAAACTCTTAATCAAAGCCATTTGTACAGGTTCAATAGAAATGTTATAAAACCATAGCTGGATAATTCTTAGATACACCCTGGCAAGGCAATATATAAATATTATTATTTCGACAAATTTACTAAGTAAATTTTCTACTTTTTTTCTTTTCTCTTTTTTTTTCCCCCCCAATAACCATAGGTTTTCTAAACGCGGTTGTGAAAAGTAAAAGCTTTTCGTCGATTAGTTGTAAAAGTTTCATAATTAAAAAAAGGGTAGGCAAAAAATACATACACAAAAAGGTCTTAAAAGAATTGTCCACTTATGTATTTTATACATTTTGAATTTACTCCTACTGTTTTAATTTGCAATTTCAGTGTTCCGACTGCTGGTACAGAACTTTTAAATAATAAAATAAAGGAAGTTGCGATTCATACTCAAAAATTATGCAGTAAAAAGCATCAAGTTAAAGAAATAAAGTCCAATAGTTTGTCGAGATATGAAAGAGTTAAAATAAAAAATTGCAAAATAACTAATAATAATTTGGGTAATGATAAACGTAAAGATTATCTTAAGCAGCAGCGAATTCTAAAGAGTGACGATAAATCGATATCGGTATCGCCGAGTGTAAATTCAAATATAATTGCAGAGAGTAAAAGATTTTGTAAGCCGAATGAATCGCCGTCGTCGCTCGTAAGTAGGAATTTAAAATCAGGCATTACGAGTCTGGAAGACTCGAAGAGTGTCGAAGATAATAAAGACTTTGTTATAAAAATTAATAGAGAAAATTCGATTTTCGAACCGGTGAATAATATTAATGTTAATAATAATAATAATAATAATAATAATAATAATAATTCGCATACTAATACTAATAGTAACGATAACGATAACGATAACGATAACGATAACGATAAAGTTGATGATGATGATGATAATAATGAGAAAAGTTTAGTAGTAATAAGTAGTAATTGTTCGAGTACGGTATTAAATAATGCTGAAGGGGCTCGTCGTGAGAAGGAAGGCTGCAAGCAGGAGAGGACGAGCTATTGTAATGCGGTCTTGGGCGTCGATAATGTCCCTCAGGTAGAAAAAATAAACAGTTCAGTTGCGGAAAAATCCGTCGATGTTATTATTACGAGTGAGAGATCGGCTGCGGAGAGAGACGTGTTAATGGAGACGACGGCTGGGGACGATTTAGATGTAGAGCCGATAAAAGGATCGATTGAGCGGAATAATAATCTTAATTGTAAATTTCTATCTGAGAAGGCTTCCGACAAGGTAGAAGGGGAGGAAAGAGGATCGAGCGGATCCAGTGCCATGATGGATGATACGTGTTTGTCAGAAAAGGACAAGGTTACCGGGTCGAAAAACGAATCGCCGGATATTCGTATAAATAGAAATGATAGCGTCGGGGGCTTAGCGTCCGGCGGCACTAGCCATATTGAAATCACCAAGCCTTTAGTAATTATGGAAAATGCTCGTAATAAGTCGAGCAGCAGTGATGAGAAGGTATTGGAAAGTCGTGGCTCGTTCGAGACCAGCTCGTTATTAGGTGGTAGTAGTAGTAGTAGTAGCAGTAGCAGTAGCAGTAGCAGTACGTCCATGAGTACGTCTGGCGGCGGAAGTCGTGATACGTCAACGCCGGGAATCAGTGTTAATAACAATAATAAGAATAATAATAATAATATTAACAACAACAATACGATTAGAAATGACAAAATGTTTGAAGAAATTCAGTTTAATGAGCAAGTGCGTGAAGTTGATGGAACAAGTCGTGCAAGACTAGTAGTAGTAGATTTAGCTGCAGACGTAGCTGTAAATAACTTTAATGCTAAGCCCAAAGAAGCGTTAGAGGCGGCTGAAAAGTTGGAAAAGTCATCGGGGAATGTGGAAGAGCGACACCGGCACCAGCAACAGCTACAGATTACGGGGAAGGTGTCTGAGATGGGACTTGCGAGCACCGAAGCAAGTGTCTGTGACGAGAAGAACGAATTGGCGCTAGAAAATGATAGTGCCGGAAGCAGAAAGAATTTCGCAAGTCATTCCCCTTTGATGGTGGAAGCTGGTGGAGCCCGAGGGAACACAGAGCCGCTACTGCGAGCTGTAGGTGAAAAGCAGCAGCAGCAGCAGCAGCAAGTGATGGTGATGGTGGATCAGAAGGAGAAGGAGAAGGAGGGGGAGGGGGAGGATGAGCAACGACGCCAACACCAGCACCAACACCAGCACCAGCACCAGCGGCCACTTCTCGGTACGAGCGAAGCCTTGGCCGAGCAAGATGTCTATTGCAACCAAGCCACGAGAAAACACGTGGTCCAACCCTATGTATCGATACTCAAGCACCTGAATACGACAAGGTGAGCCAAAACGATCGGTTTTCCCAACATTCTGCATATTCATTTAAAACTAAATCATAATATTATTTTATATTTTTTTTTATTTAATTATTTATTTATTTATTTTTTTTTTTTTTTTTTTTTGCTATATTGCCCTTTACTTTAAAAGCCGACAATGCTCCCTTTCTTTACAAATTTAATTAAACCATATTAACTTCTATTTATTTTTTATTTATTTTTTTTTTTTTTTTTTGTGGATTCTCCTGGAGAGAATGAATTAAAGTCGTTGATAAATATAGTAGCAATAGTCGGCTGCGATACATTATTAGCTATTTAGAGCTGAAAATTTGTTAAATTAAAGGATAAACACTTTTATTGATTTTTCGATAACGCTTAGGAACAACGTAACCGATGGGATTCTTTGTCCATATGAACTCATGGGTACCTGTAATGATGGAGACTGTCAATTTGTTCATCAGTCCACTAGTCATTGTCGATAATCTTTTAGAGGCTAAGGCTCGTGGAATATTTTTTATACGTAAGGTGGTTCTATTTTGTAGATAGTGTCACTGCACACTATATATTATATATCTATATACATACATATTATCTGTATATACATATGCATATACATGTATGCATGTATGCGCCTCTCTATTTCTCTCCCTCGTTCCCTCCCACCGTGCCTATCTCCCTTGTACATAAAAAGAAAGTAAACAAATATTGCATTAATCATCGTTGCATAATTTATTGTTGAATTGTTGAAAGTTATCCACAGATTTTTTTTTATATCGTTATGTTACGGATATGACTTAAAACGATGATTTTAAACTATTAGTATTCAATTGACAATTTTTGCAATTTTTGTTGATAAACGGAATGAAATAATACTCCTGGATTTATTATTTATTATATTTGTTTCCTCTTTATTAAGGCGATTCCACTCCCGCCCCCGGCCCCTCCTTCCCGAACCCAGTCTATAAATAACTCCTTCATGAACATTTTATAAATGTACGCATCATTACCTACATTAAATACGTGTATTTTACATAACAACAAATAATAATAATAATGATGATGATGATAACAATAATAATAATAATAATAATGAAAGGATTGAGTTCTGAAATAAGAAAACGAAATAAGAATTTCAATGTAGTTCGTTACAATATATTTCAAGCATTGAGTGAGCGATGATGATGAGAGAAGTCATTGTTTATCAGAGAGAGAGGAAGCTTGATCGTACATTTGATTTCAGGTATTTTGAGAGGCTTGACGAATTACTCTTAGATACAATTGAGCATTGGATCTGTCGTCTCACAGCATTGTTTGAAGATTGGTAAGTCGTCTTCGTAACTCACAGGATCTTTTTTACGGTCATATATTACTATTGTTTATTAGAAAAAAAAAAAAGAAAAAAAACATATCGTAAATTTCGAAGTTTGTTTTTCGGTATATTATTTTTTGTTATTGCTAACGTTGATAATATTTTTAAGTTAAAAAAAAAAAAAAAAAAAAAAAAAAAAAAAAAAAAAAGACAAATAAGAAAAAAAGAAAAAACTTTAGTTGATTATCGCTGTATCAGCTGCATTATCATTATTATTATTATTATTAATTTTTTTTCTATTACGTGTAAAAAATTATAAATATATAAAATATTGAAGACTTGATCGGTAAGGAATTATTGAAATTATTGCCATGTAAATAGTTTATAATTCACTGAGAGTATCGAAAGTCCTTGAAGCTCTTGCACAAGTGTAGATATCCGATGAAACGAGAAAAGCAGAGGTGATGACTTCGCGATAATGTGTATCATAAAAATGCATATATACCTCATAAGAGTTAAGTGAAAAAGTGTATGTGTAAAAATAAAAGTTAGTTTTTTTTAAAAAAAAACTGTTTATTTTATTTCGCCCTCGGCCCTCTCCTCCCTGACCCATCCTCCTTCCTTCCCTTCTTCTTTCCTCGCGTACAAGCAAAACTCTGTAGTAGTAGTAGTAGTAGTAGTAGTAGTAGTAGTAGTAGTTATTGTTGTTGTTGTTATTGTGTAATAGTTATAATAATAACGTTAGTGATAATAAGGGAAATAACGGGAAGCGGTGCCCGCTGTACACGTGCCCATGTAAATTCACGCCCCACGTATAATTGCGTATAAATATAAATACTTGAATAAAAAGGTAATTTCACTAGATGGTAAAAGAAAAAGGAAAGAAATTTTAAGCGTCCAAGTCTCGTTTATCGATCTGCCAAAAAAAAAATGAAGTAAATCATTTGCACTTGCTTTAGACACAAAGTTCTTTTTGCCAAAGCACGATGCTCCTCAGCCTCTTATGGTAGTCCCACTTTTCTATCCACTAATCCGGGCAAACAATATCGAAGATGATACCCTTGAATCAGGAACAAGCTTTCGAATTCGGTCCGAGTATGTGCTCGCAGCGATAGAAATCCGTGTAAGCACGTCCCCGTTCGATTTTGCTGCTGGAACCGGCGCGAGCGATTCATATTACCTTCTGTACAGGTAAGGCGCGTGATCTACGCGATATTACATTCGCATCGCGGCTCCCCATTGTGATTTCAGATTCTTCAGTTCGCTCGATAGTATTTACTATTACTTACTCGCTTTACAATACACGTACATGTACATATGCGACATTGATGATTGACCGCGATAATGAATATTGGTTAAAGAGTGGCATTAATTTAGATTGGGATCTGGATCGGGATTTTTTATCTTTCGTTCGCCCATAAAATATTCGGCTTTAGAGTTTCTAGTCATCTTTCGTTATTTCGGACTTGAGTTGACTCGAGTCAACGCAGGAGCATACACATCATCCTTTGATTTCGAAGGAAGACATTTATTTACTTATGCTGCTGCTGCTGCTGCTGCTACTGCTGCTGCAACTCAACATCGGATTTTTCACAATCTTAGAGGAATCGCTCGTTTTTTTTTTACCTCTTCTCTATCCATCCTTCTTCCAATAAGCTCTCGGATCAAGTGATCCTCATCATTCTTATTATTATTTAAATGGAAGCCGCGGGTCCACTTTAAAAAATCCTCATTATACGAGATACGATAACTTTAATGCAGTTGGTATTTTTCATTCTCGTTCATTTTCGCCTTCATTCTCGCCAATGACCACTCGGATCTCGAAATTTCTCAAAATACTCATTAAATCCCGACAAAACCGCAAAGTTTTATCCCTAAATTGGCTGGAAAAGTACAGATAGATCGCCATCGATGAGCCCATGTGCCGCAACTTATTTAACCTATGGCGTGCATGTGTTTGTTATGCATAACCTAATCTCAGTAGTAAAGCTCAACAGCAGAAAATGGTAATAAAGTTAAAAGATACAACGGATAAGGAAGAGCGGCATAAGCGCCACGTCAAGTAATCATTAGTTTTTAAAAAAAATGTCATCAAGCCTCCCTTTCATTTAAATGTCAATTGAAGTTTATGAGTATTTAGCCATGTTCTTTAACATTTTCTGGCTTTATGTATTTATCTGTCTTTTGGCACTTTTAAAGCTGGTAAGTATACACGTGTATCAGGTTATATTCACTCCTAAACAGATTGACTTTGACACTCGACTAACGAACGCATTCCATAATATTCAAAATATTTTTTAACAACCATTTTATACAATCATTCGTAATATTATTCATTTTAAAATGCCTTTTAACAGTTTGTAACGAGTCTTCTTTCTTTGCAGTTTGTCTTAATATCATTTCTAATTTGTAAAAGTACAAATGTCTATCCAAAGATGCAGCGAGACGAGGAGGAAAAGTATTTTTTGGACCCAAACACAGGGGAAAAGAAATTATTTCCATCGATACAAGATAATTGGAGTGTTAATATTAGTGTTATTGTGCCTGCTTACAATGAAGAACAAAGATGTAAATTTTTTTCTACAATTTTTTTTTACAATTAATTATTTTTTATACAATTTTCTAAAATAAATATTATATTTTTTTATAATTATAAAAAAAATATAATATTTATATTATATAGCATTTGAGAGTTGAATCGGAGAGATTCTTATTTTGAATTTAAATTAATAACTATCTTGAATGTCATTAAAGCTGAAGGAAAGAATTGATGAATGAATTTCTATTTAATCTTCAGTACCAACCATGATGGACGAATGCTTAAAGTTCTTAGAGCAACGAAGAAGGGTGGGCATTTCTTATGAAGTAATTGTCGTTAGCGACGGAAGTACAGACAAGACTGTGGAAGTAGCACATTCCTATGCAAAAGAATACAGTACTGTTCGAGTGCTGGCCTTAAAGAAGAATAGAGGAAAAGGAGGCGCCGTGAGATTGGTTTGTATCCCAAGTTGTTAAAAATATTGGCTTTAGTATCAGAAAATGATTTAAAATGAAATTTATTGGCTTGAAGGGTATGCTATCAGCGAGAGGTAGCGTAATGCTATTTGCTGATGCAGACGGTGCTACAACCTTCAGTGACTTGGAGAAATTAGACGAAAGCCTCAGGAATGTTCTAGGATGTAAGACCATTTTAATATTACCTACTCGCAAGCTCTATATTCTGAATTCTTTCCTCTAAGAGTTATCATTATTTCATTTATCTGTAATATATTATTCTTGAGAATGAAAGTAATTAATCATAAGGGATAGTAATTGCAAGTACTGTACGAAAGATGGAACGTTATAACGAAATCTAATGAAAAATTTCAGATAACTACATTAATTCGGCGACTAAGACAGCATTTTCTCACGCGGTGATCTGCGGCTCGCGGGCGCATCTCGAGGAGGAAGAGAAGGCGAAGCGCTCGTTATTCCGACTGCTGCTCATGTACGGCTTCCACTTCCTCGTCAAGTTACTCTGCGTTAAAACCGTCCACGACACCCAGTGCGGCTTCAAATTACTGACACGAGCCTCCGCACGGCTCATCTTCGCGGCCCTCCACATCGAGCGCTGGGCCTTCGACGTCGAAATGCTCTACATCGCCGAGGCACTGGAGCTACCCGTGGCCGAGGTCGCCGTCCAGTGGCGGGAGATCGACGGCTCGAAAATCGTCCCCTTCTGGAGCTGGTTGCAGATGGGCAAAGACCTCGTGCTCATCGCCCTTAGGTACAAAATCGGCGCCTGGAAGATCGCTAAAACCAAGGGGGGATAATGCAACGTCAAGCATCAGACTCGATACACGAAATATGATCAAATGTTTAATTGTAGTTTCTCTCTTATTTCGATGGACCGATGATCCACCCGTCTCTTTGTCCCTTCCTCTTCTATCAATTTTATGTAATCATCATAATTAAGTAAGAGCGACTCTCGACTGGCTCCCTCTTCAATTTAATAATTTTCCATCATTTGAATGGGAGCTTTTTTTTTATTCATATTTATAAACGCTCGCAGCGATGTCTTCTCTAAGTATATTAAGCGATGCCTGCAACACGACGACTTTTACTTCTTAAGAAATATTTATTTCCGAATGCGCAACGCAACATTGGAAATCGGCAATTCGCTATTTGAAAACTTATTTTCCAGCAGACTTCGACTGTTATTTTAGACGCCTCAAGATTTACAATGTTTTAAACCGACCCCGTTGCGGCGTAATTGTATTTTTACTATAATGTTGCTTGAAAGAAGTAAAATAATCCTGACTTATCGTACAATGCATATATCCCTGTCTCTGCTTACGGGGTATCTTCGATGCGTGTCTCTGCGCTTATTGCATACGTATATTTTTATACACACAGTTTTGAATAATAAATATTGGCGATGTAAAGCCGATACATAAACGCGCATTTATTTATATGGAAATCGACAGCATTTAATTTATTTCAAATAAAGCACTCCCCCGCAAAGAGAGAGAGAGAGAGAGAAGCGAGCGAGCGAGCGTAAATGTGAATGTAGATGGAAAATGGTTGCGAACGATAAAAATCGAAATGACCTCTCTCTCTCTCTCTCTCTCTCTCTCGTGACGGAACCTTGCCTTTCCGTAAAGGTAAAATATGATAAATATTTTGAGATAACAATGTAGATTATGAATCACATGATCGACGTCATCGGAACGATCATACCTGTTTCATCATTTCCCGGCGGCGCTCGCTAACCTAACAATTTATTAAGTAGCGCAGAGCTGAAAGAGGAGTGTCATTTTCCTCCCAACAGCACACGACCACCACCACTACTACAATATAATATACTGCTTTCGAGAGCGGATACACAAGTCATTCTTCGTCCTCTTCGAAAATCAATAATTTTAAACTCCAATACCGTTATCGTTACGGTTCTTCTGCTTCCAGGGAAGGAAAATTATTCAAATATGTCGTTTGTTTCGCCGATGCCGAGTCGCGAATTCTTGTGGGATATATTCCAAAGGTAATATTGAAGGATTCCAATTATTGTCAATCTTAATTATTTAGTCCTCCGGCTAGGCCTGTAAAATAACCCCTAAAATGACCACCTCGTTATTTAAAGCCCTGAACCTATTGTCGATCATGACTGCATTGATCATTGATCATTATTATGAACGATATTCACCTCCCTTAATCAAGCTCCCTATTCACGCATTCTCTTGGAAATATTAATTTTAGAGTCGATAAAGATCATTCGGGAGAGATATCAGCTGACGAATTGCAACAAGCACTCTCTAATGGAACCTGGACACCTTTTAATCCTGAAACAGTACGCTTAATGATTGGTAAGCCAAGTTATTATTATTTTCCTTTGACTTACTCGAGACGTATTCTTATGAATAATGCCATTCTACCTCTAATATTTATCCCTCGTTCTGCTTGATCAATTATGCTCTCTTATTCCATCATGATATTATTTTCATTTGTTTGAATGTTACGCCTTTCAAAATCATTGTTATGTATCAATGTGTTACTAAAGCACACGAATGCTTGGATAAACTTAAATAGAAACTGATACTTGAGACCTTGAAATTAATTAGATCTTTTAGTTATTGTTTTAATTTAGCCAATTACTGATTACATCTTTTCTCTTTTGTTCTCTTTTGTTGCAAAAGTTATTCTGTTATCTTTTGTATTGTAAAGCACTATTGTATTACAAGTTTATTCATGCATATTGCATCATTTTATTCGTGCAGGTATGTTTGACAAAGCAAATAAAAATTCCTCAGGTATGTTCGATAAGAAAAGTTCTGGTACTGTGAATTTTGAAGAATTTGGTGCTCTCTGGAAGTATGTCACAGACTGGCAAAACTGTTTTCGATCCTTTGATAGAGATAATAGTGGAAATATAGATAGAAATGAACTGAAAACTGCTTTAGTAAGCTTTGGATATCGTCTCTCAGATGGACTCATTGATACTCTAATGCGTAAGTATGATCGAGCTGGCAGAGGAACAATCTATTTTGATGACTTCATTCAGTGCTGTGTTGTTTTATATGTAAGTACATTTAATGCATGTAAAAAAATACAATATTTTTTATGTTTTCAATTACACTATTTTTAATCGTCATTATTACAGACATTAACATCCGCTTTTCGACAATACGATACAGACTTGGATGGAGTTATAACGATTCACTACGAACAGTTTTTAGGAATGGTTTTCAATCTAAAGATTTAAAATCAATAAACTAATTAAAATTCAAGTATTATTGCTTATTGATTATCATCTCTATTGACTGTTGCATAAAAAAATATAACAAGCATTGTACAGTATAAGAGTCATCGTTAGCTTTTAATGAGAAAACTGCGTAATATGCCAAATTATCTGCCAAAACACTAGACATTGAAATATTTTTAAAACATTACCATACAATGGATTTTAAAGTATTGATATATACATATTGAAAATATATTTTCTCATATAATCGTGTTAAAAAATTAGATCAATTAACGAGTTTAGACATAAAAAAAAAAAAACAATAAAATTATTATATTTCATCACATATTTAATAGATTTTTATGCAAAGAATAAAATAAGCTGCATTTCTATGAATCACATTTTTTCAAAAATTAAAAATAAATAAAAATCTGTAAGAAAAGCGATATCCCTTAAAACAATGAGATATAGAATATTTTTTTATCAAGAAGTAAATGACAAAGAATATTTATTAAATAATTCTGAAGAAAAGTCATCTTGCTCATATAGGTATCCTATGACATCCACTATTTTATAAAACTTTTACTTATTTATGAAAATTAATGTAAATGTATTATTTATAGAATTTTATACAGTCTTGCGTATATATATTTCATAATAAAATTTTATATGTAAATATTTTTCTATTTATTTATGTAATGAATAAAAATGATAATAAAAATCAAGATTTTACCATGACATAGTTGAATTGATTTTTGTAATGCGTTTCATTAAATCCATTAATTCCAATAATCCTATATTAAATTTAGACATTGATAAAATAGCGACATCTTTTTTTAATGTGAAATTGAAGAAATATATTGTGATAAGGTTATGTTTACATTAATTCTCGGTCGAAATGAGGACAGATTACAAATTCGTAAATTAAGTGATAAGAATAAGCCAATGGTTTTTAAAAAATGATAGAATTCGGCAGAATATCAACGAAATTTCATAATCGATAATCCAGTTATTAAAGCTTTAGTTTTATATTCAAGGATAAATAATGTTATCCGATTCTCTAGAAGCCATAAAGCTCATACTGTTATGCTTAATTCTCTGCACCATATTTCTACCTCTAATTATTATACTATTTTTAAAAGTAAAATTTTTAAAATCTCGTCGTGTACGTGATAGAAGCCTACTTACCGTTGGGATTTTTCATCCTTATTGCAGTGCTGGAGGAGGTGGAGAAAGAGTTCTTTGGGCTGGCATACAAGCCTTACAATCAAATTATAAAAATGTACAGATATATGTTTACACCGGTGACTTGGATGCCGATCGAGATAAAATTCTCAACAATGTCGAAAAATTGTTTAATATAAAAATACAAGACAATATTAATTTTGTCTACCTGTTTCAGAGAAAATGGGTGGAAAGTAACAATTATCCATATTTTACGTTACTCTGTCAAAGTTTGGGATCTGTATGGCTTGGCTATGAAGCACTTACGCTCCTCCAACCAGATATCTTTATTGATACAATGGGTTATGCTTTCACCTATCCATTATTCAAATATATTGGAGGTTGTAAAGTAGCTTCTTATACCCATTATCCAACCATATCGAAGGATATGTTGAGGCATGTATATCGCAGAGTTGCTTCACACAATAATCATCCCGTTATTGCAAGAAATCCATTTTTCACAGCAGCAAAAATTATATATTATAAAATATTTGCATTTCTGTATGGCATTGTGGGAAGAACGGCAGATATAATAATGGTTAACTCGTCATGGACAGAAGATCATATTAATTCAATTTGGAAATGTCCCTTGAGAACACATCGAATTTATCCTCCCTGTGATATAGAAAAATTAGTATATTTACCACTGATGAACGATGAAGAAAAAGGTGACATTATTCGCATAATTTCCATTGGTCAATTCAGACCGGAAAAGAATCACCCACTAATGCTTAGAGCCATGTATGAACTAAGATCGATAGTGGATGAAGCCACTTGGCAGAGAATACGTTTAATATTAATTGGTTCTACACGCAATACTAGTGATGAAATCCGAGTACAAGACATGAAGGACCTATCAAAGCACTTGGCTTTAGATGAAAATGTGGAATTTCTAATAAATATTTCCTACCCAGAGCTTTTAAACACCCTTCAGGAAGGTACCATTGGATTGCATACAATGTGGAACGAACATTTTGGAATAAGCATTGTAGAATGCATGGCTGCAGGATTAATTATGGTGGCCCATGCGACAGGTGGGCCAAGGGCTGATATTATCGAAACACAAGCTGGATCACAGAATGGATTTTTAGCATGCGATGCTGAAGAGTACGCTCAGATTATCGCCTGCATTATTAAAATGACACCAAATGAAAGGGAGACGATTCGCAATGCCGCGAGATCATCCGTCGATAGATTCTCCACCAAACACTTTGAAAAAGAATTTATAAGAACTCTTGAGCCCCTTTTCAGATCAGAATAGCCTCATCTTGTTAAAGCCAAACTTAAAAATAAAGGTCTATACATAAATAAAAATTTCTTCCTTTAAGCACAGATATTCATAATTATTAACAATTATATCTAAATGAACAAAATTAAAGAGTATTTTAGATATTATTTAAAATAATTGTACCTAAAATGTTTAAAAGATTCACTCATTGTCAATAAGAAAAGCTTTTAATTTAATAAAATACGTTATTTACTTTCGTTATATTGTACCTTGAATTCGTACGCATTAAAAGCTTCATTTCATAAAGTCAAGTTTCCCTATCGTACAGTGACTAAATTGCAAGTGTAGGTCCTTCTTTACCTACTGCGGGGAATAAATTAGTCTGGCCAAACGAGAAGACCGCTGATTGTTTGCCGATTTTAAGGTTATAAGCCGAGGGAAAGCAGCCTAGTACGTTTGAGTTACAATGAACTTTATTGATAAAATGTTAATGTACGCAAATAATTTATATTTTGTATTTCCTGTGTCGTTTCTACTTGGTTACAGTGTTAACAAAATCTACGGAATGATCCGGCTACAAATAGCCAATATCACGGCAAATTCAGTTTAGTATTTAGTACTTACATGTTATGAATGACCTTTATTTTGTCTCCCAGACTCTCCCTTTAATAATATTAATTTCCATTATCAGACCTTGAAAAGCCAGTCCAATGAATATTACAATGACTGCTTTAAATTGGTTCTTATTGTCAGAAATGATCTCAAAATGCAAAAAGGTAAAGTTGCTGCACAATGTGCACATGCTGCTGTCTCTTCTTACAAACAAGCTACAAAGTATCCAAAAATATTAGAAGCATGGGAGGATAATGGTCAGACTAAAATTACTCTTAAAGTAAGTATACAAGCTTTACATGGTTTCAAACAAAGTCATACGTACCAAAACTAAAACATAATTGTCTCCTTAGTGTGACACGGAAGCAGAATTATATAAATTAAGTAAAGCTGCAAAGCAGGCAGGACTCCTAACAAATATAGTATGTGATGCTGGTCAAACACAAGTTGCACCTGGTAGCAGAACAGTCTGTGCCATTGGCCCAGGTCCAGCTAATGTTATTAATCAAATAACTCAACATCTAAAATTATATTAATTTATTTATAACAAAGTTTTTATTTTTAATATTCCTGATTTTTAAACCTCTGTTACAATATTCATTGTATAAAGCATTAATAAATAAGTTTATAGAAATTTTATTATTTACTTTAGAATCATAAGCTAACATTATTATATACCTTTTATTCATCTATTATTATGATAAGTGTACTAAAAGCAAAAAAGAAAAAAATTATACAACAGACAGGAATAATGCTCGTAAAATAGTCTTTATGTGTTTATTAATTATTTATTGACAATAAGTATAGATAAAATAGTAAATAACAATAATCGTTGTTGCCTTAATGATATTAAATGTATTTTAAAATATTGTAAATACCTCCATATATATATGATAAAATAGTTAATAAATATGTTTTTTATTTGTATAATTTAGAATTGTAAACTTTTAATATTTATATATTTTTTGTTTTTCGTTGCTAATTTATAATATATTATAATACAATTTTGAGTTTCAAGAAAAATATTTGAAAATATATTTATATTTATATTTACATTGAATTTATTAAATATAAATTATATGTAAGTACAATAATAAACTTAACCATATAAGGTTTCATAGAATCTTGATAAGGCAATCATTATTTAATTTTCAAACTTTATTTTTCTTTTTACAATTAAAAGGTTCAAAAATTGAAAATTAAACAACTTATAATTTTTAATTTTCATTCAACTACCGTGGATTCATTAATTTAATATATTAGAACCGTACATAATAAATATTATTCAAATGAAGGTATAAGGCAATTAACGTTATCGTAAATTTCTTCTTTACATACCTATAGCCATATTTTACTTAACATTTCTGATTCTGTTAATTAAGATTACTTAGAAGAGTTCGTTTTTACTTACTGTTAACAGTTGAGGACAAATACATTTGCCTCTCGTTGTTTGAAATTATGATTCGATTTATTCAACGTAAAAGAAGAATTCAATGAAAATTCGCATGAATTCGATCGGAATTGAAAAAAAGGTAACCGTTAACGAAACATTCGATAAAACGTATTAAAGCTTTCAGACGGATAATTTAAATATTCAAAAAAGAGATTCAAATTAGGAGTAAATAGATTAACGTTTACGTTTAAAATTAATATTTCGCTGAGCTTTCGTATAATGAAAAATAGGAAAAATATATTCAATGCAGCGATGCCCTTCATCCCTCAAAACTATAATCTAACTATAATCTAATCTCTGCTCAGATTAATAGATTTTTGTAATAATTCTAATTATTGTATAAAGTCGAGTCGTATAACCTGTCCATCTCGTTTATATCAACTTTCGCGAGCTTCTGCATTGAGATTATTTAGCGAAATATTTCCCTATTACGACGTTTCCTTTTTGCTTCCGTTTTTATTCTCATATACACACATATTTCCGATTCGACGAAATTCTTCTCTCGTTTCGGTCCGCCATTATCTCTAACACGATCTCTAAGGAAAACGCAGCCTCCAGTTCTCCAAGACTTCCTTTAACTAATTAACGCCCGACTTACGGAAGCTCGATTATTTATTTCTCCTTGTGATTATACGGACATTTTATGTAAATACGAACGCAGATTCGTTACAAATTTGTCACTGAATTTACGAAATGATCCTGATACGAATATAGATGAAATATATAAAAAATGCAACAGTATATTTAAAGATTTTGTTCGGTCTTTATTCGTAATTCATACTCAATTTTACGATATTTCTTAAAAATAATAATAATCTTAATAATAAATTGAAGAAATATATTTGTTGCTTCGATTCGAACACGTGAAAATGATTCCTAATTGCATAATTATTGTAACAGAAAAAACAGAGAAAAAAATCACCTTAAATATTATTCGGAATAAGTATGTCGGTCGAAAAAAGAAGTCATAAAATGTGGACGGAATAAGAATGTCGACGGGTTATCATACACAATAATTATTAGTACTATTTGTATTTAAGATATATGACATGTGGATCTGATTCGCATTATGCGAATCGAGGAATAAGGGCGAGGGGGGCGGGGGCGGGGTGAGGAGGCGTGGTTATAAAAAATTGCATTAATAATTGCTTTCGATAATATATTCTCAAAGTAAGATCATTAAGATACAAAATTTGTACTCTCTCATATAAATAGAAGATTTGCAATTGAGGATGCATCCCCAGTGAATACATACATATACGTAGCCTTCCAGCCTTAATTTAACTTAAATCTGTATTTTCTATTTATAAAAATTCTTTTCGCTGCCACGCAGCTTCAGTCGGGACGGGAGCTCTTCCAGCATCCGAAAGCTAATTATCCCCTCCGTCCTTGTAAGGGAGATGGATGCAGGACGCAATTATTTGAAAATTAAAGCTTCGAAAAGCTTCGTCAACGCGCAAAAAGGTTTAAATTTCGAGTCCTTTATTCTAAGCGCAATGGCCGTTTGGCCGTTGGGCGGGGGGGGGGTGAGCGACATGTGGCTTACTCGCATGTCATTCTTAAGAATTGAAAAGTCCCACAGACGGTAAATAATACCGTGGGTCAGGACGAGGATTTTTAAAGTGACGTAACGCAAGTGGTGTTAAAAAAATGGCATTTAAAATGGCATTGGAACGAGGGAGCACCAGAGTAAAAGGTGATTGCCCCCCCCCCATCAAAAAGATCCTGCGGGACTATGGGGGAGGATAAGTACTGGCGAAAGAGGAGCAGGTGACGGTTAGAGGGGCGGGGGCGGTGCTTTTCTACGTATTTTGTTACTACTGGTCGCGCTGCACTGAGACTCAGCGATGGACCTGCCGTCGGCCTCGTCCCTGCGGCAGAGCTCGGCCTCGCCCTGGAGCCAGTCGGCCGGCTGGCCCTGAGCACCGGCCCCGTTGCCGATCTGCTCGGGCTCGGCAGCTTCGGGGCCGACCTCCTCGAGCAGCTTGGAGAGCGAGGGCGCGAGACCTAGACCGATGTTCCTCTCGTGATAGACCTCGGAGATCGTCGGGGTGAGCTCGCGCGTCAGACTCGTCAGCGAGGTCGCGATGTTCCTCACGGTTCCGTGGTGGTGGTGGTGGTGGTGCTGCTGCTGCTGCTGCTGATGATGATGATGATGCTGCTGCTGCTGGTGCTGCAGCTGTTGATGACCGAGTTCCGGGCTTTGGAGGGCCTCTGGCTTCGTCTCGGCCGCGGAGACCGGCTGGAGCGCCTTCCTCGGGGTCGTGCCGCCACTCCCGAGTTCCGTGCGCACGCTTAACCGCTCGAGGACAGTCGTCGGCAGGGCGGGCAGGGGCTGTCGACGTAAGACCGTGTTGTGCCCGCTGTCCCAGTCGGTGAGAGAGCCGCTCGAGCTCGAACCCGGTCGCTGACTCGGACACTGCTCCGGGTAGAGCTTCCGGATGCGCGCCTGGTGATTCAGGCTCAGGGCTGCAGGAGAGCTCCTGGGAAAACTATCGCCGGCCTCCTCCGGGAAACACTCCTTTCTATAATCTCCTCCACCCCCTTCCCCTACTCCTACTACTCCTACTCCTCCTCCTCCTCCTCCTCCTCCTACTCCTGTTAATGTTCGGCAAGCATTAGTAACTTATCATTAATAATAAAAAATACAATTAATTTAAAAGAGTCGCCTGCAGCCTCAAAGTATAACGTACAAATTGAAATAACGAATGTCCGTAGATTGACTGTAAAGATTGCTTAGATTGCTTAGATTGCTAGGATCGCGGTGCTTTAGACTTACCTTCGTCATTTTGACAACTTAAGCGGGAAATGGGCGTTTCCATGGTCTTGCCGTCGGGCTCCCCGCGATGTCTTACGTAACTGGCGAAAGCGCCGCCTAACCGAGACCTTTCGGACAGTCCTCGCTCGGTTTGCGTGACCGGGACCAAACTCTCCATCGAGCTGCCCGAATCCAAGCTAAGACTCTTGGGGGCTTCTTGGGTATCTAAAGTACGGAGGGGAGGACGAAGTGGGTAAGCATTTTACTTTCTATCATTGATGCGAGGAGGTAAGCATACCAAAGTCCTCGGGTATAACAATAACAATGGTAGGAATAAAAAATAGTAACCGAAAAGGGCGAGCAAGGCCTGAAGCGCAAACTGGACAGCTCTTCTCGAAGCTTGCTTGCCGGTTCTCAGGGTGACCTCGAGCTGGCCGACCTCCATGAGGTCAAAGCCCAAGCTAGCGAAGAGCTCGTGAGACCCGGGTGCTCGCCAAACGCACACCGGCAGTTTGACCTCCTGGCCCTCGGTGGCGCAACTTGCTCTCTTCATTGCCGCGATCACGTCCTCGGCAGCTTCGGGCGCCTGTTACGCACACGCCAAGGCATATAGATAAACATCGACTGTCTTGGGGTAAGGGTAAGGGAGAAGGTCGTTGTTGGTTATCGTACCTGCAGCAGTCGGACGAGCGCGTGGAGCGAGGCGTGCCCGAGGCCCAGGAGAGCCTGGAGGCTCGCGCTGCATCTCGTCAACCTTTCCTCGGGGTCGCTCTGGGGAAAGAATACCGAGGGTCGGATTCCGTTACCCGCCGGCTCGAACCTGAAACCGACGGACATGAGAAGCTCGCGCCAGCCCGTCGCCGAGCCAACCTTGTTCTCGATGCTCTTCTGCGTCGTGTACATGGCGTTCTTTTGCCCGCAGTGGATCCGCTGCAGGGACTTCTCGACGAGGTGGAGCGTGACGCGCAAGGCATCGCGACTCTGCTCCGGCCCGCTGCGCAAAAGCTCCGCCAAAGCTTGGCCCATCAGCGCTACCTAAAATGACAAAAAAAAAAAAAAAAAAAAAAAACAACGTTAATATGTAGGCTAAATCCGAATCCAGAATAACTGGCTAAAGTCGCCTTGAATTGGCTGGGAATCGTGACTGGGAGCCCGACCTTGTTGGATAACTTAGTGTCACCACCGAGGAGGAGCCATCCAGCCCAATTGGCCGGGTGGGCAAAGTGCCTCGTGTGCTGGACGGTCTGCATGGCCTCGGCGAGGGCCCGCGAGGCTCTCTGACCCTGGAGCATGGCGCTGTAGAAGGCCCGGAGGAGTATGCTGCCGGCCGTCGGTGGTACGGGCCAGGTGCCGATGAGGACGCATTGAGCCCCGGCGGCAAGCAAGGCCTTGGACAGTCGTGTGACACCGTCGGCGTTGATGGCGACGCCCGGCGAGTCGTTGGCCCAGTGGCTCCCGGAGACGACGACCAACCGGGCTGCGAGCCTCTGGAGGTCCGTACGGCAGTCGAGCTGGTACTCCGGCTTGTCGCTCGGCTCCTCGCACTGCTCCGCAGCCAGGCCGAAACTCGGGTTGCTCGTCCAGAAGACGGGGACCGTAAGGTGGACGCACTCCGCGTCCGGGAGACTGCGCAACATCGCCGATCTCGTCGCCTCCGCGCCTGCGTTTTCATATCCAATTACCACAATCGCGTCGGAAATGCTTTATTAGTATCATCGCCTACTTGAATAAAAATACTCTCTGGCGCGACGACCCCTCCCCTCTTGCCCATCAAAGCACAAAGAAACGTACAAAGAGTCGAATGTCATTGATTGTAATAATGTTATTGATAAGCCATGAAATTGAAGAGGTCTGTTAATTTAAGGATGGAATGGAAAAGGCGCGTACCAACTAGAGGCCTCGTTTCCAGCAGCTCGGCGACGATGACGGCTTCGCTTTCCGCGGAGGAGACGCTCTCGAGCCAGCCGTACTCCTCTCGTACTTTTTCCGGTATTTGCGGATTCCCGGCTACCAGGGCCGCGACCGTAGCGTTCCCTTCCGGCATCGGTATTTTCGATCGGCGCCTCAGGACGTGCAGCGACGGCACGACCAGCAGGGAAAACCTCTCGCAAAGGTACTCGTCACCTGGAACCGAGCAACGGACATCGGTCAGTCGGCTAGGCTGTCGTTCGTATATCGCGTGCGCGTATGATACCCACTTGGACTGGCTTGGAGGGCTGGCAGTGGTGCCAAATAAAGCGACTCCTCGACAACAAGAACGAGTTCCTTTCTCGGCATCGGCAGAAGGTCCTCGAAGGGTGCGAGCAGCAGGTCGTAAAGGGACTGGAGGCTTTGAGGAGACTGCCAGATGGGCCCGGGCCTTTGTTGGGCCCAACGGGCGCTTCCAGCCCGCGAGCTCACCGAGCCCACGCTGAAGAGGCTGCTGAGACTGTAGGAGCTCGCGTTCAGATGATGGCCACGGGTCGGCATCTTCGGTGGACATCCGCCTTCGTCGAGGCTCGACGAGTCTTGGGGCAGTTCACCTAGCAAAAGGGCATCGCGCGCCTCCATCACCCGCTTCTCCAGGCTGGCCCCGCTCTCTAGGCCGCTCGAATGGAAACGAAGGACACCGCGACCGGGAGCCAGGCACCAGCTGTACACCTCGTTGTCTACCTCGCTACGAGCAACGTAACCACAAATGTTCATCAGACACGGATCGGCGGCGGGATAGAGGGACGGACGCACGAGGGCTTATTGCCGTTCGAGTCGTTTTTTACTGAAGGAATAGTGTACCTGTAATAGAGTACGACGCCCCTTTGTCTGTCGACGATCTCGGAGTAATGATTCACCTCCTCCATGACGTTAGCCTTGGTCCGCCTGGACCTCTCGGCCCAATTGAGGGCCTCGTCCGTGCGTCCGAGACTGACGAGCACCTTCTGGAGCATCCGGTAGGTCTGAGACAGAAGCTCGACCTTGCTGGTCTGTTGAGTGTAGCTCGCCGCGCAGTTCTCCAAGGACTCGAATAAACTCGCGGCCTTCTCCAACTGCTCGACGGATATCGTCGGTTCACCCGCCTCCCAGTGCACGAGGCCGAGCCGGTGTCGTAGTCGGGCCGACTCGTCCCGACGACCCAGACCTTCCGACAGGGACAGTCCCGACTGGAGGTAGCTCAGGGCGCGTGGTAAATCACCTGCTCGTGTACATGGTAAATCGCATCGTTACAATAACGTCGCATCGACTCTCCATTGGCGACTTAATTCTTCTCTTGCTCAATGAATTTTCTTACCGCATAGATGATGGAGTCGCCCGAGACTGGAGAAGGCGGCGGCCCGGGCGGGCAGATCGGCTGCCGCCGCCGCGAGACTAAGCGACTGTTCCTGCAGCCTGACCGCCTCCTCGAGATGACCGAGGGCTTCCTGGGTGGCGGCGAGGTTGGCGCAAGCCCTCGCCTGAAGGCCCGCGGCGTCCAAGCTCTCGGCGATCGAGAGCTCGAGCTGGTGGTGCTCGAGGGCCGTGTCCAGATTATCCATTAGGAGATGGACGGCACCGAGACCGCTGGCGGCCTCTGCTTCCGCGGCCTTGTCCCCGAGGCCGCGCGCCAATGACAGCTGATGGCTCAGGCAGCTGACGGCCTGTTCGTGGTTGCCCAGGGCCGCGTGAATCCTCCCTACGAGAGCGATCGAACCGGTGCTTACCATTAGAGCTTACCAAGGAGCCACGCCAGCCGGCAACCGTACATTAACGCTTCCTTGCGGATAAAGGTAAATAAATAAATAAATAAATACCCAAGTCGCCGTAAGCAGCGCCCCGGGATTCGGGGCTATCGGCCTCGTGGGCGGCCAGCAGTCTCTTCTCGAAGCAGACCAAGGCCTCCTGGTAATTGCCGGAGGCCTCCCTCGCCCTGCCGAGACCCCGGTACGCCCGTTCCTGGTCCCTGACGCTTCGCAACCTGACTGACGCTGCGAGCTGCTGCTCGTGGCACTTGAGTGCCTCCTCCGGGTCGCCCAGAGCCTCGTAGCAGTCGCCCAGATTCCCGAGGGCTCTAGCCTTGTCCAACAACGACGTTCCGTCCGTTAAGGGCTCGAGGGTCGAGAGCTGCTGCTCAAAGTAGCCTATCGCGTCCTCGTAGTGGGCCATGTTCAATCTCGCAATACCCATGTTGCCTGCGTACACGATCGTTTATTAGACAAAGTCTATTGTTGAAGCCTCGATAGAGAGAGAGAGAGAGAGAGAGAGAGAGAGAGAGAGAGAGAGAGAGAGAGAGAGAGAGAGAGAGAGAGAGAGAGTGAGTGAGTGAGTGAGTGAGTGAGTGAGTGAGTGAGAGAGAGTTGGAGCGAAGAGGAATGAAAAAGAAAGGATGGAGCCTCCTACCGAGAGCCTGGGCCTCGACGGCAGAATCGCCGAGCTCCCTCGCCCTCTCGAGCTGCTCCTGATAGCACTTGACGGCGTGGGTGTATTGCCCGAGGGCCATGTGGACGGCCCCGAGGTTCCCGTGGGCCCGGCACTCGCCCCTGAGATCGGCCGCCTCTTGTCGTAGCGTCAGCTCCTGGGTGTGGAAACCGAGGGCTTTGTCGAGGTTGCGGGTCGCTCGGTGCGCGATTCCCAGAGCTCCGTAAGCGGCGGCTTCGAGGCTCCGGTCGGATGCCTGGCGCGCCAGGTTCAATTGCCGCTGGTGCATCTTTATTGCCTCGTCGGTCTCGCCGAAACGCAGCAGGCAATCACCGATATTTCCCAGGGCCCTGAATTTCCCGGCGACGTGTTTCGTCATGTGAGCTATGGCTGTTGAATGAGAGGGGGGAGGGCAAAAAAGGTAACATTGATTCGATTGATTTGATTCGAGCAGGAGACGGGAAGGTATCGAGGCGATGGCATACCCAAGTAATACTTTTGACACTCTAGGGCCGTGTCGAGGTTACCGAGGGCCAGGTGAGCCAGACCCAAGTTGCAGTAGGCCCTTCCCATGCCGGACTTGTCCTGCAGATCCTTGGCAAGGGCGAGGTCTTGGTCGTAGTACCTGACGGCCTCCCGATGATTGCCGAGACAGTAGTGGGCGTATCCGAGGAAGTGGCAGGCTTTGGCCTCGCCCTCGACGTCGTGCAGCTCCTGTGAGAGCATCAGGTAATTTTCGTAGTATGGTATGGCCTCGTCGAAGCGGCCACGGGACGAGAGGCAGTTGGCGAGGTTGAGTAGGGCGCAGGCCTCGCCGGCGGCATCCTTGAGCTCGCGGGCTATCGCCAAATGAGCCCGATAATGACGCAGGGCGGTCTCGTGACCTTGAACTGCTTGATAAGCGACGGCCAAATTCCCGTGGGTGCTCGCCTCGGAACTTCTGTCGTTCACCTGGTGAATTAACATAAAAGTCAATATACGCGCCCATCCTGATCTGGGCTGCGTATCGTCGTGACGGCACCGTCACGGGAGAAGAAACAAAAAAGAGTGAGAGAGAGAGAGAGAGAGAGAGAGAGAGAGAGAGAGAGAGAGAGAGAGAGATAAAGCGGGGATCGATCGACCGATCGACCGACCTCTTTGCTGATGGTGAGCTCCTGCTTGTGATACTTGATGGCTTGCTCGTAATATCCAAGTGCGTTGTAGGCGTTGCCGATGTTGCCGTAGGCTCGGCCCGTTCCCGCCCTGTCGCCGAGGGCGCGGGCGATCCCCAGATGAGCCTGATGTAGCTTGAGGGCGGCGTCGTGCTCGCCGAGTAACTGATAAACGATGCCGAGATTGCTGCAAGCTCGACCCTCCGCGACCTTGTCCTTGGTCGTGAGGGCTACGTCAAGTTGACGCTGGTGCCAGAGCTTGGCTTGCTGCAGATCACCTGCGAGGAGAATCGCCAATTAGTGATTGGCCTCGTTTTACATATGCAAATAACAAACAATGGCTCGCTGCTTAACTACCGCTAGTCGAGCCCAGCCAATGATATTACGATATTGGGAATAATAATAAGCTCGGTGGCTTACCGGCACAACGGGCAGCGTGTCCGAGGCCGGCATACGCCCGCGTCTCGATGGCCTTGTCGGTGAGCTCCTGCGCGATCCGTAGGACGTTCTCGTGGTAGGTCATCGCTTGTCCAAAGTTCCTTCTATAATGATGCGACGATCCGAGATTACTGAACGCCCTGGCCTCCTCGACCCTGTCCCCCAAGCGTCGAGCTATCCGGAGATGCTGCGTGTGACAGTCGACCTGGAAATGCACAAGCTCGACCAGCCGCTCCTTCGAGAAGAAAGAACGAGAAACTATAGGGTGGTACTGACCGCGCTCTCGAACTCGCCCATCGCCAGGTAAACCGCCCCGACGTTTCCGATCTCCCTGGCCTCCTGGAGCCGGTCCCCGATCTGCTTGACCAGCTGGACGCACTGTTTGTGCGAGGCGAGGGCGTTGGGGAGGTCACCGATGGCCGTGTAGACGTGGCCGAGGCTGGTGAGGGCCGAGGCCGCCGCCTGGGTGTCCTTGCACTTCATGGCGAGGACGAGTTGGTAACGGTGGGCCGTCAGGGCTTCCTTGAAGCTGCCCTTGCTGAAGTAGGCCGAGCCGAGGTTCCCGTGTGCCCGGCACTCGCCCTGGCTGTCGCCCAGTGAACGGGCCACCTCTGCAGTCGAGTCGATTAGTTGTGACGACACGTGCCGATTTATAATGGATGGGATGGTTGGGATGGGTGGTATGGGGGGAGGGATAGCTCACCCAAATCCTGCTGCATGTAGTTTATGGCCTTGTCGAGGGAGTTGAGGGCCCAGTAGGCGCTCGAGAGGGCCGAGAAGACGCTACCCCGTAGCTTGAGGCTGCATGAGCCGATGGAAAGCGCGGCCTCGAGTACGCCCGCGGCGGCCCTGTACTGGCCGGCCCCAAGGAGCTCCTGGCCGACGACCGATATAACGACGAACGGCGACTCGTCGAGCTTCATCGCTCGGAGCTGCTGGAAGGTCGGCTCGAGGGTCAGCCGCAGGGGCGACTTGAGGGATGCCTCGACCAGACCCGAGAGCAGCTGACAGTTGCTGGGCTCCCGGCCAAGGCCGATGCTGAACGCGACGAGGGCCTCGCCGTAACGACCCAGACATTGGAGCGCCACCCCCTGGCGATAATACGCCTGCAATTATATAATTCATTTCTTCCTTTAGCTGGTGAGACTTTTTCACTCTCCCCTCCCTACTACTCCCTCCTCGTCCCGAGCCGACAACTCCACTGCTTTCATTAGCTCGGAGCTCTCTCCCTCCCTCCCTCCCTCCCTCCCTCTCGTACCGATGAGCTGTCGATAATACATTATTACTCTCTCCTACAGCGGCTGACATTGTATCCAGCCTCCCATAACGTTTCCGAAAGACAATAAACACTTGGTAAAGCTGTGAACGCGACCCTACGTATCCAATATCAACTTCTGCGTTGCATACGATTACTTTAGAACTTTACCAAAAAAAAAAAACATAAGCGCTTTCTCAGCCTCTTGCTGAACAACAATAAACATCAAAACATCACAATGTACACTACAATGTATAATAGTTTCCATATGGATGGTAAATTTGGGTTTTAACAAATTTTAAACAAAATCAACTGTAATTAACAACCTTCAGTACACTGAAATTTCAAAATAAGGTTATTATTATAAGTATAATGAAACACAATATAATACAAGTATTATGAGTAACAATTGCCAATTACTCCATGAATGTCTATTAATATTTTAAAAAACATTCGTTATAAATATTTTCACCAAACTTAATTAAGCTTTTTGAATCATAGCTGGTTTTATAATTATTATTACAAAATTAATTTGTTGCCAATTTAAGCATTGGCATGGGGCTATTCAATACAAATAAATATTCAAATGAGATTCGGGAGAGTTAACATTATCCAACATACTTTTGGCCATTCTGGACTGAGCTCGGTTGCCCTCACAGCATCCTGTAAGGCTAAAGCAAACATGCCCATTTTAAGTCGAGCTGCAGATCTATTTGAATAAAGTACATGGCTCAGAGGATCTAAAGCTAGTGCCTCTGTGTACAAGGTTGCAGCCAGAGCATAGTCTCCGCTCTGACAAGCAGCATTACTTCTGCGTACTGTCTCTAAGAACAGTGTTCTAGATCCAGCAGCCAAGGCCGACGAACCTTCGGGCTCCACCTAAATAGAAACAATTATTTAGATTACACATTGATGCTAAAAATAATACATCAAGGTACTTAACATTTAGAAATTAATTGAATATGTTGAAAAGTATCATTCTTTTAGTTATAATGGCATTTTCTATTGCATTCACTACCCTTAGATAGATATTTTATACATTTTCTTTTTACACATTCTATAAAAGTTATTAATTGTTTCATTTTTTTTTTTATTTGTTAGTGAATTTACAACAACAACAAAAAAACTACATTCATGTATAAGTATATAAAAGCTGTAAGAGTCAATGATTATTATTTTTAAAATATCTACAATACAATATGGTCAAAAAGTTTATGATTTATATTGTTCTTGTATTGTACAAAAAGTGTATAATTGCAAATTATTCATTTATACAAAAATAATGACAAAATGTGCATTACAAAAATTTTGATACTAATTGCATACATACATACATACATACATACATACATACATATATATATATATATATATGCATATGTAATGTATAGAAATATGGATTAATTAAAGTAAGTAATTATTTGTAAAATATATGTATATTTTAAAAAATGTTATAAAAATAAGCAAAGTAGTGTTAAAAATTAAATGAACAAATTTTATTTTATAAAACTAATGGTAAATTCAAAAGTATTTAAATAAATCGGTAAAAATGTCGAAGGATTTAAACGTAACGTATGTCAAGATGTAAAAAAAGACAAAGTGACACAA
The DNA here is from genome assembly GCA_018883505.1 of Ceratosolen fusciceps. Taxonomy (NCBI): domain Eukaryota; kingdom Metazoa; phylum Arthropoda; class Insecta; order Hymenoptera; family Agaonidae; genus Ceratosolen; species Ceratosolen fusciceps. Next base: position 4,830,548 of record RCIC01000013.1, on the reverse strand, counting down.
GCATTCAAAAATTGCAAATAATTTTATTTAAAAAAGGGCTGAAAATAAAAGTAAGTAGTGGTTCGAAAGATGAGGAGAAAAGGAAATGTAGCGGCAAAAGAGAAAGAGAGAAAAGAGGATGAGAGAAGAGGAAATAAGAGGGAAAAAAGGAAAGAGGAGCAAAAAGTAGGAAAGAAGAGGAAGGGGAATGATGATGAAGAAGAAGCTGCTAGGCCGGGATGATTATTAAAAATGATAGGAAAGAGGTTCGCAAGGGAGTAATTGCTATTCCAAGTGAAAGGGCAAAAAGTCGGTTGGACTGGGAGGATGAAATTGAGTCCGAGCGTAGCCGAGAACAGCCATTTTTATCAAGGTAAACATAATGAAATGAAACAAGAGAGTAGCAACGCCAGCAGGAGATAGTCGTACAAAGAATACGAGAGGGGAGACTCGCTTGGGACCGGTAGCGCAGATGCTGGGAATAAAATGTCAGTAGCAAAAGGGTAAAAGGGTAAACAAAGTGGTATAAAACAGAAGGCGAGAGAGAGAGAGAGAGAGAGAGAGAGAGAGAGAAAATTCATCTTCACCGCGGTCGCTTTCCTCGGGCGACCAACGGAGAACAGGTGTCCATGTATACAAACAAGTACTGGTCGGAGAAAGGAGAAAAAACCGAGGGATCGGCATTCCCGAGGTTGTGAAGGAACGCAGAGAGAGAGAGAGAGAGAGAGAGAGAGAGAGAGAGAGAGAGTCGCGGGTTGTAATCGATTGAGGAGACGAGACGTACCTCAGAGATATCCCTATGAGACATTGTTTAAGACGAGCCGGTAGCATGCTTCGTCGTCCTGGGCATTATCCGGGATTGAGTGCTGCTTGCCGTGGTCTGGCTCTGGCTCGGTAAAGTGTTACCGAGCGACTACCAGCCACTCTTCTCCTGGTTCCGCCCGAGAGTCAAAGAGGACCAGTGTCCGGAACTCGTACGCATCCAAGCTTTCACGCGGTCCCGAGTGTAGCCGCTGACGATCTTGCACCAAGTGTCAAGGATCACCAGGAGCAAGGAGGAAAGTATAGGTTGCACTGGGTAACACCTGGAAGCACCGGGGAGCACCAAGTAGCGCGGGCCTTCTTCGCGCGGCATCAGACCGCGAGAAAAGAACGTAAACGAGCAGGGAGAACAAGTAGCTCTCCACGTCTTCCACTTTTCACTCTCTTTTCGCGCGCGCGCGCGCGCGACCTGCGATCAGAGTAATCTACTACTTTCCGTCCTTCTCCTGGCCCTCCTCCTGGTCCCTCGCCCCCTCCACGGGCCCTCGCGTCGACTCTAGCTCCGCTGGCCTCTGTCCCTCGCGCAACCGGCCCACCTTCCTCCCGCCCCTCTCGCCGAACCCCTCCCGAACAGCCCTAGCTCGACCGATCTATCTCGACTTCCGCAGAGCCGCGTTGTTAAAAGGCCCTCGCGGGGACCCTCGTAAGGCCCATCGCGAGGCCCATCGCGAGGCCCATCACGAGGCCCATCGCAAGGCCCATCGCAAGGCCCCTCGCGGGCATTCTACAAAACGGAAAAACGAAGCTCGGTATAGAGCTCGCGACACGAGTGCGCGCGCTTATTTTATAAATAATAGTCAGCGAGACGTGTACGCACGCGCCCGACGCCGTTCGGTTTGTTTTTCACGGCCCGTGTATTATAAATCAGAGCGATTAAAGAGAGAGAGAGAGAGAGAGCGACGACGATCGGGGGTCCTGAGAGGGATCAGGGTTACAGAGGCGCGTCTTATGAAAGCAGGCCGAGGGGAGGAGGCACCCACCGCTGCATTCCTCGGGCACAGCCATCTTGGAATGTGACCCCAGGTCCCCCCAGCCCCCCCTCCATGGGGCCCTCTACAAGCGCTGGGCCCTACGTGCCGCTCGGCGCGGAGGGTCGGGGGAGGGCTCTGAGGCACCTGCGCCTCCAGACGCGGGCCCCTCACTCGTCCGCCCCTCTCGCTCCCCAACCGCCCTCCTCGCGCCCTCCTCAGCTCCCTGACCGACGATCTTACCCCCACTCTCGGTCAGGGTCCAGGTCCCGAGCACCAGCGGGGATAAGAGCCGAGCGCTCATTATGATTATGCTTAACCCTTTTTCCGCAGAGTAAGTAACTGCAACGGGACGGGCCGCGGCTCGAGCTATGCACTCGGAATGTTACACATTTCGCTGAAAAATTATTACCACATTCGTTTCAACGGCATCGTCCCATATGGCATTAAAATCTTTATCGCTCATTAATTCTCAACTCTTAGCCAATTAGGTTTTTACGTGATTGGCCGAGCAATAGGGTGCCGATATCACTTACATTATTACCACTTGTATTTACTATTTTATAATGGGAATAATGGGAATGCCACTCGGACGCCTTTCCCTGGCAAATAAAATACCCATACATTTACTTTATTTTATTTTATTTTATTTTATTTGCTCATCATACGTGTTGCACGTCATTCGATCCGATTGAGGCGACGAGTCGAGTACAAACACATACTTCGTCGAAATCGTATTACAAATTTATCTCTACTCTCGCTCTAGGCGATTTTGTTTTTGTTTTTGTTTTTGTTTTTTTTCCAACTCATCAAGAATTCGCAATAATTGTATTAAATAAATCTACTAATAAGAGAAGCCGATACTTAAACGTTTTATACGATTCCGAAGCTGCATGTCTACTACGAGACACGTATGTCTCGTAGACGTTTTCATGAAATTCAAATCAAGAAGCGAATGCGAGGCCGAAATGTTGGAATTTCTCTTCCAACGTTTGTATTTCGCATTTTAATTTTGCATGAGCGGACATGAGCGGGCAGGCATGAGCGAATCTACTGCCACGGCATTGTAATTGTAATATATCTTGTATATATATATATATTACAATTGGATGGGTCCGAGTTCCGGACACTGGCCCCTCTTTGGATAATAGTAATTGGATAATATATCCATTACTAGTTTATAAAAAATAGTTTATATGGGTGGGCGAGGTAATGTTACAGAGCCTACGTCGAATAAATTATTATTATCCACTTTCCAACAGCTCTCACCTCGGGATTATAATTTTGCTTTACAGCGAATCGAGCGATCCGTCTCATAATACCGATTTCCTTTCCAATTCAATTCACAATTTATAGTCGTTTTATATCTTAATCCGAACGCGCGCTTACGTTTGCAGATTGTAAATCCAAGATTATCAAGCCATAGGTTCGGCAGAGTAATTATTATCGCCGATTGTCCCGAAAGAGAAGTCGGCAATAACCCCTATTTAAATGAAATTAGGTATTAGATACCGGATATTTGATATTTGTTGATCCCGAATCGTCGAGATGTAATACATGCGCTAGGAATATATATAAGTAGTAGTAGAATAAAAGGGATTTATTATGTATATTTTTTTTTAGATATCATTGAGTTTATCTGACGCCTGCCAAGGATCTTTAAATAAAACTGCATGCGTTCCATCTGTAAATATCTCTGAATAACTGTGTGTAAAAATCGCCGTACGCTTGTAGCGATAATTTTTCTTGATAAAACTATCATAAATGATTTATTAAGCGATCCGAGTAAATTATTATCGTAATTAAATACTCCATTTCGCGAATCTGCTCTAAATTAATAAATCGAATGCGCATAAATTGGTACAGTAAGATTTTAAAAATCGAGTATTCAGTATCTGGTGTAGAATACGTTTGGTAATTAAAGTTCAAATGCATAGGCAGAGGTGTGCGCTTAACAAGCGTATGCGATAATAATTTACAAATACGCAGGGATGTATGTCTACTTATGGTGGTTGGTGAACCGATCCCATTCCCGCCAAACAATGGCATTCCTTCCCATTTCAATGCCGAATCTTAAATTCTTCAAGCAGTGCCCGTACTTGTCCACTTACAATCTTATAACCACTTATCGTACTTGGTGTTGGTACGCTAGACTATATATTTTTTTTTACCCTCAACTTGAACTTCGTACATTACTTTCAATGAGCTATCGCTACCAAGACATTTTTCGTGCTTTCCCGGGGGCATTTAACGCGCAAAGATAAAGAAGAAAAAAAAAGTCTTATCCTCGTTGATAAACTACATTTATTAACCGCGGCATTACAAAACGATCTGCATTTTTTATTTTTTACTCGCATCTCGAATTCGCGCATCGATTAGCATTGCATCCTCTTTCTCATCTCTTGGATCTTACCGAACATTAACTTCTTAGAGGCATAATCAATGTCTCTGATTAATAAATACGGCTCCAAACCTTCGTAATTAGAATTATTAAGTAATCGTAACTTTATTCCTCCATTAGATGCACATTTAAGTTTATACGAGTTATAATTATATAAATATATACATATACACGTACAACCATAATAATAATAGAATAATAGAAAATAATAATAACTTTTAATAATGTTTTGTTACACAAATATTTTATTTTCCAGTTGCACGAACAACTATACATTAGTAAAGATTTACTTATACAGTTTAGTAATTCAGATACATTAAAAGATTGACGGGCTTATCATTCGAAATGATTTTTAGTACGCATTATCTCATAGATAAAAAATATTTTTCTAACATAATTTAATATTATCTACAGTTGATAATTTTTTCTTTTATTATTGTAAACAGTTTCTTACAATTACTGCATGTGAAACAAAAAAATTTTAGAGAATCTTCATTTGGTTTAATTTAATTATAAAAATTCAAATCCATTGATGATCCATTTATTTTTTTGTCACAGGCATCGATTCTGTAATATTCACAAATAAAACTTTTAGTTTTTCAATTCTCGTTTCTCAGTAGTTTATTACTCACTACTAGCCTCATCATTTTCACAAGATTCAAATAAATGATAATTTTTATTGTGTTTAAAGCATCCTAAATTATATGATTGCATATATTGTACACGAAAACTCGCTTAACAGAATCTAATATAAATTCTTTCTACTGATTTAAATATCATTTAAATATGCATGTAAGAACATAATTCTTCCAGTGCTGATGATAAGAAGAAATTACGTAAATATATTTTAATTTTACGCTTTCGGGAACTCTCGAGTTCAACACATAATACAACTTTTGATGACCACAGACATGAAAATAAATAAAGAGTCCATTAAAATATCTTAGATAATAAGATATTTTAATATCTTTTGCGCTTTACATACGTCTGTTATATTAAAGGATCACCTTTTTTTAAATTTAATTCCATAATACAGTAGTTATAACATTAATTTTCATTGGCATTTTACGTTTTTGTAAAATTATTTAACATAATCCAAGCATTTATCAATATAATCAATTTTTTAATACATATATATCCAATTAAATAAAATAAAAGAATTGTAAAACATTCGTCTCGTAATTTCAAATCTTATTCTTTATTTCATAATTCATAAAGAAATACATTGCTTATTATTATAAATTCATATAGAAATTTGATAGTTTTCGATTTAATTTCCATACGCTATAAAATCGTGAAATACTAAAAATCTGATAAAACTACTCATACTTACAGCTTATTTAATTATATACTATTTATTTATTTAAGTATAATTATCTTTATTTAGAAAAATACATATAAGGAAGGACATATATTTTTCATAAAAAAAAAAACTCTATTTTCATTTAAATGTTTTGTTTGACATGGCAAGAATTTTCTTAACTAAATTTCTTTTAAATTCATATTATTAATGAATTATTTGCACAATATATTTTATTCGTATGTATTATTATAAAAAATAAAATACTATTTAGTATGCAATAATGCACGATAGAGTAGTTTATAAAATGAAGTCGACGTAAAGAAATCAATTCTTAAGCATAAACGGACCGATTAAAATTTTTTACAAACGACTAATGTTTTTAATAACGCAGCAGTTCATCTTTTTAATTAGTTTTTCAGTTAGAGCACTTATCTACACTATTATCAAATATTTCTAATTTAGAAGTTACTGCTTCAATTGCTTAATAAATTTTTTTAATATTTATTAAAACTGATCAAAATTATGATTCTTTTTTATTTTTGAGTAAAACCACATCTATAATTTTTTTATTATAACAATATATTCAATATTTACTCAAAAATAAAAAAAAATTTCAATTAACTTTTTTTGTAAATATTAACTGTGTATTTACATATAAAAAAATTACAACACTTAGATAATAATTACAATTATGGATATTAGCGCACAGTAAACGATAAGATATAACTTTGTTGCTTTCAAAATATTTCAAAATATTATAAATAAATGTTGTACTGCACCTAATTGATATTTAAAAATATAAGTTTGGTGCTGATAAATTCATGTAATTTGCTGAATATAATGGTTTAATCTGTAAAATAACTCTTTACCCATATACCCATTAATTCATTTTTTTTTGCTAAAAATTGAGTTGAAGTAGTGCGTTTTAATCTTGTACGGAGATTCGTTGGGGAATGTGATGATCACGATAAGAAAGGAACCACTAGATCCTCTTTGTGCTCAACTTGAATTTCATTTAATGCTATCACAGCTTTATGCATAAAATCATTGATCTGTAATGTCAAAATAAAAATTAATTGAGTCCTACAGGCATATGACTTTAAATTTACAATGGATTTTGGTTATAACTCACCCAAATAATGAGACTAGAGAAATAAATTAAACAAACAAGTAAGGTACTTACAAGGTCCTTATCACTTTGAATTATAGGTTCTGAAGCTAGAACTTTTTCTGGTGCTGGTATATCTCTAAGTATACAGTAAGAGATATCTGGTACTTTAATCCCAACAGTTTCTATTCGCTTTGCATAGGCCCTCGATCTTTCCAAGTATTCATGTTGTTCTAAATTGTGGGAATCTAAGGCTCCCACATCTATTATGTTTCTGTATTGTATTGAAATATTACAATGTAAATTATTTAATGATTTATGAAATTTAAAGCGTTAAGTAAGAGTAAAGAAAAATATCGAGTAAACTTACGCTGCAGTCTCATGAAGAATCCTATTCAGGGCGCTTTGCTCGTCTGTTTTTTTAGGAACTGAACTGGCATATTGGTTCACGTAATCATCGCTACAATATCAAAAAGTGTTACGTTATTGTACAAAAAAAGAAAAAAAAAAAAAAAAAAACAAGAAATTACATTCTTATTATGAAATTCTTAATACACAAGATTGGTAAACTGACCTATGCACTCTAGGTATATTAGTGTTATTACTGACAGGATCCACAAGCAAATGAGTGCGTTCGTTAGCATCTCCATTCTAAAAATATGAAAACATAACATTCCATTAGAGATGGACGTAAGAAGAAAGAGGCTCTAAAAATAAATTTGAGGAACATAAGTTTGTGGGAAGAAGTTGAACTTTTGATACATTGGTATGCCGCATAAGCATATCGGGAAATTTGTGATAAGAGAGTGCATTAAAAGAGAAGGAGCGTAAATTTTGTTTACCTGCTGGCTGTTGTCTTCTTTGCAGAAACTGTAGCAGCAGCCCATTTTGTGGATACAATCTAAAATTATGAAAAAGAGCAAGTTACCGACGAGAGACGGAAGAGTCCTTATAAAGTCATATTTTAGCCTTTTTTTATACTATAGACTATCTCCATAAACGGTTGTGTCACAGCTCCGGATCAGCTGTCTCGACTTCCATAGGAATGAAAATACACTGCTCACACCCTTAGTCCGTAGCACCGAGTTTATCTTCTCTCCAAAGATTATTAAAAAATGCTCGATTCGTGTAGCCGGTGACGAAATTTCTCGTCATAATCCGGCGATTACGTGTCATCAGTATGAAAAATGTACCAAATCGTTTGAAATTTCACTTTCAAATAACCCGTGCAATTAATTATTTACAACTGGCTTGCTCATTAATAAACAAACCTTGCAAGAAAAGTCTTAGAATAATCCATACGCGGGATACATTTTGCAGAATAGGTATTATTATTATTATAGGCAGAGCGGGACCTCTTGTGCTTTCTGGAGGAGAATTTCTGTATTTTCAGCCAATTCCAGTCGAGAGGAATTTTAGAATAATTGTCTTGAGAATAACAATAATAATAATAATAACAATAACAATAATAATAATAATAAAATATTAAAGCGCTTTAACGTTCATAAACAAAATAGCACGTATCGGAGATGTATTTTTCAGATATTTTCTTTCCGTTAGCCTGCCAATCAAGCTTTCTCCCGCGGTTTAGGTCACGTAATGAAAAACCTCCGACCAATGGGAGCGCGGATACTGGAGAAATCCCGGCTCGCCATTCGCTGACAGATTACGTCGCATTTCATATAATCGAAAGCTTCGGAATGCGAATGAATGAGTCGGGGGTGGGGATGCGTATCGAGGCACCGTGTTTGTGAAGTCTCTTAAAGTAAGTGGAGAATAAGTTTCGAAAAAATTCTATAAATAATCGTCGCCCTCATCATAGACTACGAGTATTGAAACGCTCCTCCTGTCGCTGAATCAAGAATTCTAATACAAACTCCAGTACAGCCAAGTCTTATAAATATTATTGGCATATAAGGAAGGCACTTGCTTGTCAAAAGCCAAAAGTACTCAAAACTTAATGATTATGTATTAAACTTTGTTTACATTAGAAGATTTTAGTAATTATTTAAGTAATACGTACGAAATATAGATACCTGTAGGAGCAATGATCAGATGTTGCAGCATACAACTATTATCTTTATTTATGAATAATAATATTCAGGTAAGATCATTTTTATAAGAAGCACAGGCCAAATGGTTTCAGTGACCTATTACTTAAAATACTTATTAAATAAAAATTTAATTAGACATACGATATTTTCATAAATCCTAAATACTATTTTAAAATGTCACCAAACATATGTTTTTCATACTTACACAAGCTTTATATAATTTTATTTTATCCTTGCATTCCATTACTCAAAAAGAATAAAAATTACTGATACTGTAATGCATAATAATTTGAAATTAAGATAATTCTCTTAATAAATTTCTAGTTATAAAATTATTAATATTTTATATGAAATTTTCAGATTGATTTGAGATGCATTCAGTTTCAAAATACTAAATGGATACCGTTACTTTAGAGCTTAGAACTCAATTGCGTTCCCTTAATGCATACATTTCTTTAATAAATAATATTGATGCCTCAAAAGTCAAGGTCAAGATATTAGAAAATTCTATAGAAATTCAAATTGAAGAGGATGTATACAACCTACCTCTCTCCAATGTTAAATTATTACCATATTCACTTTCTTCGCTTGGAGTGACCAACCATTGGATATTCTTTCGTATTCAAACGCAGCCAAATGTAATTTATGGTACCTTTGAAACTGAACTTCTCGACACTGATAACAAATCTACTAATGGTTTTTTAAATAATACAAACAAATTGAAACTACCTCCAGAGAATGTAAATTGTAAATTAATTTGTACCTGTTGTAAAAATGAAATTACGAAGACCATTAACTTTAAAAGAATTTTGCCATTGCCAAGTGGGGATTGCGACCCACAAGAATGGTTTTGCTGTAAGCATAGCCACGGTGAGCCATTTTCATTAGATCCAGGAGAAGCTGATTTATTTTACTCCATAAACTATTCTCTTTTCAATAAAAATCTTTTTAAAGAAAATTTGAAATTAAGAAACTCGTTTGTTCACTGTGGAAGATGTTTTTCCATTTTGGGTTCATCAAATTATAAAAATATAAAGAGTCTTAAAGTTTGGAACTGTTGTATAGATTATAAAATTTCCAATGACAATAGGATTATCAAAGGAACACCTCCATTAGCAGACTTTTTATCAATTGTTAAGCACATTTCTGAATACGTTGTTGGTGAAAAAATACTTTTAGAGGCTCAAGATGTTAATAGCGTTCATTACATTTTATTGAGACCCATGGAGGCTAAATTGAATATATTCACCCAAGAGAAAGTTAATTCCAAGGATCAAGTTCTGAATTTAAATTCATCATTCGTTGTAAAAGTATTATATAAATATGGTGAAAACAATAAGGCAACGAAAAAAAATAACGATTCGGATATTAAATACTCGGAATTGGCTCTACCTAGTATCTTAGCTGGAATGGATCAACTAGTAAATTCAAGCTTACGATTCCCTCCAGTTTATAGGAAGGCAGATGATTTTTATATTGGTTACTTGTCAATATAACTTATTTGTGTATAAATGTAATAGAGAATATAGCTAAGCTTGTACGTTTTTTATAAATTAGACAAAAGATTTTCTTTCCATTATTTTACAAGTCTATCAAGATAAGCATTGTAAAATACACATTTGTTATTTTTTATGGAAGCATTGATAATTTAAATGGATAAGCGAGTTTAAGGATGTGTCATGCTTAGATTATATGGAAAAATTGTATTTGCAGCTTAAAATGTAAATATTTGTAAAGACAAAGTGAACAATTACAAGAGAAATAAATATTTTATTACCTTTACTTCAAGCATTTGGTGAAATGTATTTCTTTAAAAAGAAACGAGAACAAGTAAATCATTTACAACTCATTGAGACTGCTTAGGGTTTTTATTATAATAATTGTACTCTATTTATACAGTTCTATAAACTATATATCTGACAAGTCTAACTCCAGGCCAGAGTTACCAACATACATTATAAACCTTTTTATATTCACATTATGCCCACTTACTATTATAGACACTCACTTATGAATTTACAAGATTATAACACTTAAATTAAACAGAAAAAAAAACTAGAGAAAATATTTTGTCCGTTCATTGTTAACTAATGTATGTATATATGCGTTAGTGCAATTATTTATTTTGACTTTTAGTTTATGAATTGCACAGTGATTTATAAATGTTTCCGTTAATGAGAATATATTGCAATAATATCTAATAATATTATTCATCAACAAGATCTATAAATTGGTGAAATATGACTGAGCAATGTGAGGTAAATACAAAGCCTTGGAATTATGAAGTACTAGCCAGCCCATAAAAGCTTATTTATTGCACTTTTGTGGATTTCAACAATGATTATATTATCGTCATTATCGCTATCATCGCCATTATGAAATAGATGAGCTAAATGTAAAATAAATGAGCCGTCATTCGTACAACACTTGTTTGTATAAAATAATTTAATGTTGTATACTATTTACATGGATTCGGCGTGAAAAATTGAATATTCCTTTGAGATTAAAGTAGCCCGAGCAGGAAAGTACAATGTAATAGTATAATATTAATAATAGGTAATAGGGCAGGGGTAATCGCTCAAATTAATACTATCGTCAATGTTATTGAATAAATTGACAGTATTCGAGTGTGAAGGTGTAACTATTCTATACGCGGATGGATAATTTCATTGTCCTATTGTAAGCCACGTCTAGAAGGGGAATAGGACAGACAATTGGAGCACGAAAAATAGAGGCTCCTATGCATATATATATATACGTATAGAAAGATAGATAGCTCTGTACGCTGTTGTTGTTGGCTCATGAACGGGAGATGCTTAATTTATTATATAGCTAAAGGCCACTTGGATAGACTCGATCTCAAGCTCACAGCAGAGCAGAGCAGAGCGGAGCGAGGTGGCTCAAGGTATATATATATATATATACGTACATTCGGTATATTATCTATATACATTCGGACTTTAGTACACGCCATTCTTCTATTTATTATTATTTCAAACGGCTCCTTATTAATTTACTTACGGGACGAATAGCATTTATATATGTATAAAAAAAAAGACGAAAAAAAAGAAAAGAAAAGAAAAGCGCTCCGGAGGTGAGTGGAAAAATTGGCGAGGTCGCTTCGAAAGTTAATCGGGTCGCGACAGATAAAGAAAAACAGCCCTCGTGACCTCGTGGCCGTGACGAGGGCTAGTTTTCTCTCTTTATTTCTTTTTGAGGTATCGATGCCGACGTCCCTGTCACTGCCGCAGCCGCAGCCGCAGCCGACGCCGCAGTAAAAAAGTAATTACTTGCGAGCAGAAAGAAGAGCTTTTATTGTCGTTGGTTGAAAGCCCGAGTAGTGCGAGCCCCGTTTCTTAATTTCGGTTGGAAATTAAATTAATCCGCACGAAAGCTCGATGCCTCGGTGTATTTTAAATACATTACATACAATTTACGGTCTCTAAATCCATTTAGAGACTCCTCCCGACGACGACGCCCACTCACTGCGGACATAATTATATTTCTTATCTCGAGTTCCTTCCGAGGCATTTTTAATATAAGCTCACGGGATCCGCAATGAGGAGAGACGGCTTTTCTGCTAATCTGGGTCTTTTTTTTTCATCCTCTTTTCATGACCGTCGCTGCCTTACATTATTTTACTACTAAAAGTTTTTGTTCAACTCGGAGCTCTACTTTGAGATAATTATCCCTCGAGGAGTGCATTCGTTCGCTCGGCAGTCATTCTTAATATTTCACCTTTATACATTACTCTTTTTTCTCTCCTTTTCCTATGCAGCGAGCCAAACGAAACCCCTCCTTCTCCTCCCAATTCCACCCTTACAGTCAATGCTGGCGTAATTTATTGTAACTCTACATCACCCCCTCTCGCCCCGCCCGACCCCATCCATTCCTTACAAGCTATTCCATACGTAACGTAATAGTTACAATAATTACAATCTCCGAGTCTTATGTCATCCAAAGTCCAGCCGAATTTTAAATAATTATTATTACATTTGTAATGGCCATGAAGATATTTCGTTTCATCCGCGCTTCGTTATGAAAATTCTTCTCGTTATTTCAACTCTGTGCCGTTAAAATATATATTTGTCATTTACGTCGACACTTATTTTACAATTAAAGATACTTTTTCTGGCAAATTGCTGCAAGATGGAAAAAAAAATTTAAAAAAAAAAATCTCTTTTAAAAAATTACTATATATATATATAATATATCTTTTTTATGTACATAGAATTAAAATAATCATATAAAAATTAAATCAACTACATAATGAGACAGCGGGTATCTTTTAAAAATAAATTCTTTCAATAAAAGATTAGACATTGCATTAAGAAAGTTAAAATTCGCTTAAAAGAAATCACTCACACAGATTCGACTCGGAATTACATATGAAGAACCGCATATCAACACGAAGTACATTACAATTAACAATATTCCATGTTAGCAAAGTTCTTTTAATAAAACTAACGAGTACGTAATACAGCTGAGAAGGGGAAAACAAAATAATAATAATAATAATAATGTGCTAGAAACGTTATGCAAATGATACAAAAAATTTACAATTCTATACTTGCTTTAAGAGACATTTATGACGAATAACTTACTCATTCTATTCTTATAAAGTATTCCATAGACTTTTATAATGTGCAACATTCAATGATTAGTTTTATGATTTCAACAAGTTCAACAAAGTTCACTTATTTGAAAAACTATAATAGTAAATAACAATTTAGAAAGCAATTTCGACGTACGTGTATTTATATATATATGTATATGGTGAGATCACATTATTTTTTACATATTATTCGTGTTTTTCAGTTGCTCTTTTTTTTCTTACTTAGTTATTTAATAAGTGCGCTTTAGTAATGACTAAGCATTATAAATTCAAATTTAAAAAAAAAACAGTGAAATAAAAGTGTAATGGGTCTTGCTCGCGTTCTCTCTCTCTCTCTCCCCCTTCCTCCTTCCCACTCTTAATCTCTTTTTCTCTTTCATTCTTGCTCAGTTAACGTTTACATTAACAAAATGTAAGTGCAGAAATCTTAAGAGATTATTATAAATATTATAATAGCGTTTATCGCGCTTACAAACTTCCAATCAACAATTATTTCCGAAATCAAGAGTGAAGAGAAAAATTAAATCTTATCTACGCGACTTCTTTCCAGTTAAATAATATACGCATTGCGTAGATCACTAAATTTTTAAAATCCGATTTGGGACCGTATTGTGAATTTTTAGTTCTTAATTTCTTCTTCGTTTCTTCCTAAGGAGATGTGAAATATCAAAATAACTTGTATACTATTTACAGTGCAGTAAAATGAAAAATTTCAAAAAAATGCCGGATACCATCAGTGGATATATAATTAATTGCATTGAGTTTATGTATTTATTCGAAATATTATAGTTGTGTAACTAATTTGGACTAGACTCTCAATGTGTGGGTCAACTGAATTCACAAGTAAATTTAATGCTTTTTCTTTTCTATGCTGAAAGTATCGATTAATTTTTTAACCGTCATTAAAAAGAAAACAAAACAACAAAAGAGAACTATAAGTTTTCAAATAAATTACGACGATTAACTAATTACGAATTAAGTAATTTATATATATATATATATATCGTCTTGGTGGTAATATCATTGAAACAATAATAATAATAATAAACTTAGTATTCTGTAAACGGGAATATTTTTTCAATCGATATACTGGACTTTCTTCAACTGTTATACCATAAAGTGAATTACAAAATTGAATTTAACAAGCATTCTTACTTAAAAGCTACTTAATCGATGACGAAGCTCTTTCACATCCCCTTACTCGCATCAAAATCACAAGCACATATTTATACAAGCGATTCAAATAAAAAAAAAAACTTCTCTCCCCCCTCCCGCCCAATTCCTCTATCAACCACCGATCACATCCCCACGCTTCTTCTCATTGCACCGCGCTCCCTTCGTAATAACAATGATTATTGTGCCATTGGGAAATGTGGCACGAATATCGGTTTCCTCGTTTTACGTGCTCGGCGCCGTCCCTGATTCGCTCGCTGCTGCTGCTGCACATTCGGTACTCCCGGCAGTCGCCCCCGTCTTGGGCACTCGTAATCTCGACTCCAGGGGATTCACGTACACCCAGACACCCTCTTTGGTTTCTTTAAATAGCTGCAAGCAAGCAAGCAAGCAAGCAAACGTTATGTTTCAAGGCTTTACACGTAGTCCTCGACATAGAGCACTCGACCGGGGAGTTGTAAGGAAATAATAATAATAAATAAATAAATAAATAAATAAATAAAAAAAGAAAGAAAGAAAAACCGGTACGAATTTATGATTTTACAAATAATTACGGGTAAAGGGCAATAATGCCGGGCGTTCGTACGCCGATACCACCCCCTACCCACCTTCGTTTGCCATCCGATGTTATTTTCTTTACGATACCGCACGTCCTCCCGCTGCTGCTGCTCGATTGCACACTTGGCCGCCGTCGCTGTATCCATGTCGTTGATTCGAAGTCCCATTGTGACTTCCCGCCAAATCTTACGCGACTCGTCCTCGTCCTGCTCGCTCATCGGCTTCACCATCTTCTTCTCTATTCTCTGGTCTCTCACGTCCGCGAACATTTCCGTCCTCTGCTGACAACAACAAGAACGTCGTTACGCAAGTTTGGCAAAAATTGACGCGCATATCGGTTTATTTCGTTTACGGGGGTAGTAGAAGTAGAAGGAAGGATGGCGGTTATTGGAGGAGTGGGGGGTGGGGGGGTGACATAATAGTAGACGTAATAGAGGTAGTGGACGTACACCATCGAGCCACTTGGCCTCCATGGCGCCGCTCCAGTCGCCGGTGATGGAGAGGAAGGGCTTCTTGTCGACGGGGCCGGTTATCTGGCAGGTGATGCGGTTCCTCTTGCCGCCGTAGAAGGGCTTGGTGAGGAAGTCGACGGTGGCGTTGTAGCCGGTCTGGGCGCAGCTGATGCTCGTCGCGCCCCCGAGCTCGATCCACGGGACCGTGAGTATCGACCTCGCGTAGCCGTTCGGGAAGGTCAGCACGTACTCCTCCCCGTGGCCGTGAAGGTTGACCCAGCCCTTGCCGACGTTGTGGACCCCGATGCTCAGTCCAAGGAACTT
The DNA here is from genome assembly GCA_018883505.1 of Ceratosolen fusciceps. NCBI lineage: Eukaryota > Metazoa > Arthropoda > Insecta > Hymenoptera > Agaonidae > Ceratosolen > Ceratosolen fusciceps. The sequence continues at coordinate 4,814,791 of RCIC01000013.1, read as the reverse complement.
GCTCTTCGTCCAGACGTGGGCGCCGAAGCTTATCTTCTTTCCGCAATGCTCCGCGTAGAAGGCGCTCACTATCGCCAAAAAAGAAGGAAGGACCCGTACATTATTATTATCGTTTTAACCTTTTCTCTCACGGGCATAAGGCAAACCGGGGGGGTAGGTGGGTGGGTGAGAGGATCAGCAAGTTTAATAATAAGTTTATCGCGCACGTCTTTATCGCACCCCTCGACGACAACAATTGCCCCTCACAAGCAAACTTTTTACAACTTCCAGAGCCTTTAGTATTATTAGCAACCTCTTTGTACAGATATATTTTTTTAATCCACGTAAATCGTTTCCGTCGTCGAAAAAGAAGAAGAAAAGTTCTCCTTTTCTACTACGACTCTATTGCTACTACGGGCAGTGGTGGTAGTAGGAATGGTTGTAGGGGGAGGCTTCCGAGGCCTACGAAGCCTACGAAGCCTACGAAGCCTACGATATGAGATCGATACGATTACGGAGAAAAAGACGCGCGCCCCTTCAGTTCTACTACTGATATTCAATAGGTCGAATTAATTGTTTAGTTTTATTCGACTTTAGCTTTATCTCCGGTTAGATCTTCGAGGACTATTCGATTATACGTGCGCGCGCGCGCGTGTATGTGTGCGCGAAGTTAGATTCGAGCGTCCTCGAGGGATTCAGATTTTCCTTCGGTATAAGAATGTCCTACACGCGTTAGGAAAAGAAACTTTTGTTGCCCTGCTCTGCCCTGCCCTGCCCATATATTTTTTTAAACACAAAGTTCGTAGAGCGTGATTGCACGTTAGTCGGGGTTCTTTCCGAGGATCCCGTCGATGGTCCTTTACCAATGACCTTTGAGCCGACGTAAGGTTGCCCCCTAAAGGCCAGTTTCAAGGAGTGGCCGAGCTCACTCCTGGGTCTCCCCGCCCCCCTTTCGACTACCAATATTAACTAAATCGTTAATATTATCACGTCTACGCCTTATCACGTCTATGCCTCTCTATAGATCTCCCGACTGGGAAAACTATCACGGTGGCTTTACTCTAGGACTTCCATCTAGTGCGACGTATTATTATTATTATTATTATCCTTTTCGTAATACTTCACCACCCATCAAAGTAACTCGATACACTAAAAGCCGACGATATCTATAGACGCACACGTGCGCGCGCCCGTAATTATATTGAAAGCATATCTAGAATCGTGCATAACTAGAGGCAGAGAATATTTTAATTGTCGATGAAACGTATTAAAAAAATTCAAGTGCAGCACCTTCATCAGCCGTTCGCTTTAAATGGAACTGATTTATCGCCTCACCGTTTGTTCGTTTGTTTGACGATACATTGTCGATTTCCCAATACGTACATTCGTAAAATAATAATAATACCTATCGATGACAAGGGGTTGTTGCAAACGACGCAACCCTTTCAATAATTACTACATAATAACAATAAAAAGTCAATGTAAACAAAGGTTATGGAGAAACATGAAGCGACCAATAGACACTTTGAAAGTTTGCCCTCCAATATATAAGACTTTCGTTGATTTTGACTATAACGTGTCAGCTAAATATCGAGCAATTAGTTTCGTTCGAATGAAATGCATTTATTGTCCTTTTTGAGTAATTAGTCGATACGGTCCTATCATTTTTGGCCGATTATTGTATGAAGCATTACGGTAGCAAAAGTCGTCGTTGCTTTATGTCTTTGTCTTTGAATTGTGCAGTATGTGCAAGTACGGGCAGCTATAGCTGCCCATGATGATCTCATCTAATCTCATGGATCTCATGTACTCGCGCATATGATGATCCGCTCATGAACTGAGAGACTGAGCATTCCGTCGCGAAAGCTGTTTCTGGGGCATCGCGATTTTCCGACATCGTCTTTACGACATTTTACACTTTATTAGAATGTCTAATGGCGTTACAGTAATTTAATTTGAAATTCTCGGGGGAACTGGATTCTTTGAAAGTAGTTGTCAAGCGCGAGTTATTTTTACGAGTGGCCTAGCACTGGCACGACGAGAGGCCAAAGAATCGGACGTCGTTACGAACCTGGCGGATGATGAGATACTTGTTCGGCGATAAAGGACAGCTGATTATCGTTGCACCACGGCACGGGCCCGTTTTCCACCAATTTCGGCGTGCTTGGCTCCTTATCCAACGTAGGCACGTCCCAAAAGCATCGGAATATTTCACCGAGCACCGGATTGTAAGGCTTCTTCGCCACTCCGGACTTCCGGCCGGCGTGGAAGCTGCACAGATACCACTTGACAACCTGGACCATTCGGTCTCTAGGTGTGGCCATATCGGCGATGCTGTGAAACGGAAATCTTTGCTTAGCTTCTCTCCCTCTTTTGCCCCTCTTTGCCCCTCTTTGCCCCCAATTACCTCGGCCGATCTCTATTCTGCATACGTACCTCACAAACTGATCGGGATGTGCAAAATAATCCGCGTACATCTCCAGCAATGATCGCCGCTCCAGAATGAATGTTGGCAAAGCGACTTTTGTCAAGTCCATGCCAATCTTCACTTGGGAGAGGAGATGCGTCACCACCGAGCCGTGACTCTCCATAGAATCCACTGGAATTCATGAAATTGTCCACCGTCAATGTCGCTCTCATTACCCCCGCAAATACTATTCATAAAATATAGTGCAATAAATAGTACTTACTCTCCCCTTCGCTCTCCTCCTCGTACAACGCTGCAACAGAAAGATATATATATATATATATATATACATATATATATAGGGCAAAGGAATTATTATTATTGTTGTTGTATATGGCAAAGTATTCGTGGATCGGGACTTTGATAATTAAAAAGGTCAGCACTCTAGAGAGCGTAATTGTCCGCTTAATTCGGACCATTCGGAAGATTCACAACATTTTTGGCTTATCTTGTTTCTTTGTGACTTATGGAAAAGGAAACCGATACGAAAGCGCTTATCGTATGAGCAAGTTAAGTATGCGATAAATTCTTATAGGAGAAGTGTAAATATTAACGTGGTTCATTCTGCCCCCGGTTGTGCATGGAAACCAAGTGTGAAAAATGAAGACCGAGATGAGGCATTTTGAAACGACGACTCCGCTCGGCCCACAAAATAAAACGAAACTTTCGGAATTATATAAATAGACGAAATTCGAAATTGTGAATTAAGAGCGAGGCAAATGATAATAAAATTCTTATTACTATAAATAACTAACTTTTTGTTGAAATGGCCTTGAAATCAAATGCTCACTCACGCGCGCGATCCCGACCTTTTCTTTTTTCTTTCTTTCTTTTTTTTTGTTTTGTTTTTTTTTATTTTATTTTTTTGTTTTTATTTTTTGTTGTTTTGCCTCGACTCCCCCGCCCCTCATTCGTTTACCCCGCCGCGCAGTCCGTCTGATAATTTTCGAATCGTACGAAACGTGGTGAGGGGGTCCGGAGGGGGAGGAGGAGGAGGAGGATGAGGAGATCCGGAGGGGAAGGAGGAGAGGAAGGAGGAGGTCCGGAGGAGGAGGAGGAGGAGGAGACGGGAACTTTGACGGTAGCTTGTCTTGTAAAATGTAAAACTCACAATTGGTATTGGCTTTCGACATTGTTCCCCTCTCTCCCGAAGCAGCTCGTATCCATTACTACGGGTAAAAATTTGAGAAATTGCAATAAAGCTGAACGGAGGCTACGGCTGCCCTATCTCTCTATCCCTCCTTACACCTTGATTACCCGTCTTAAGGCCGACGAGAGGCTATAAAGAATTATTCTGACCCCGAGTCGTGCAGGCGCCGCTTGATCCTCGGATGTCTCCTCTGACCAATGCCAACAATTCCAGGCGAGCCGTACTTATCCATACGAGGCACGACCTGAGCCATGATCGATGCTCCTCTCCCTTACGCTCTCGACTCACCGAGTTATGCTGCGCGGATCCGATCGGCCCGGACTGAGCATTAATACCCCACCGACTGCTCTATATAACGCCTACGCCACATCCGTATCTATATATCTATATCGCTACTATATCCCTACCCTCGCACGAAACGCGCATACTCTTGTACCCCGTGGGACAAGGGGCCATAGCAAGGTGGTTAGGGGGCCAAACTCCGCCAATCCCTCTCCTTAAATCAATGTTCCTCGCGTAGGTAAAGTCACCGCTCTCCCTTTTCTCACGTCGGTAATCGTTACCCCACACTCTTATTATTACCCGCAATCCTCGCCTCAAATACATTACACCCTACGCAATATTTATTCGTTACCTGTGTACACTTGCGGCTTCGTTATTAACGTCAATTCAACTACTTTATACATACGCAGTACCGTTTAACAAAATCCACGACTTCAGTTTAATAATTCATTCGATGCGTAGCGGCATACTCATTCCCGCCAATCGATTTCATTTCATACTTTTAATTCATTAACTACCCTCGTTTTTTTCAACAATAACCTTATAGCTAGCTTACTTTTTCTTTTCTTTCTTTCTTTCTTCTTTTTTTTTTTTTACCTTTGCAAAACTTTTGTGAAAACAGTTATTATCTGCATTTTCGACTGCACGAATGAATACGTATCGATTAATAATACATTCTAATACATATACCAAGGATTTTCATTTATGAAAATTAACCAATGCACTCGACGTACGTACGTACGTACGTACGTTGTTATTATCGACTTTGTACATTACACATTTAATACAATATTCTTTATAATATTGAAATTTAAGCTGAAAAATAATTAATTTCTCGCAATCAATACAATTTTTCGTCACATATAAAATTATTCATAATTCTTAAAAACGTATGTCGAGTGTAAATAGTTTCAAATTCTTATGAATGAATCAATAGTCTTATAACGTGCCGAAGTTTTAAAGTTTTCTATAGCAGACTTTAAAACTTGCATTAAACTGTACATTTAAAAAGCGTTCGCCCCCTTCCCTTAAAAAACTATGAAATAATAAAATGCATGTAACGTACGTAGAATTATTAGAAATTTTTGTTATTCGAACGTTAGAACCGATATGTGTAAAAAAAAATTCATTTCCCAATTATATTCTAGAGTTTAGATACTTTCTGAGCTTTTTTAAATATCCTAATAAAATTATTTACGTGGTAATGGTTTATGTATTTCGAAACTATACCGTTTCAGATTGATAGTTACAAGATCTAAGATTTATATATAGAATGGTTCTGTTTTGTCTAGTAATATTTTATTTGAAAGCAAATCGTTTAAAATATCCTTGTATGTCGATAGGTCCACGTATTTATAGAATTAATAAAATTCAACAGCCTTATCGCATAGTAGTTAAGCTTCCAATGTAAAATCAATGTTTACGCGTATAGTATATATATATATGTCTATATCTATAATAGGGCATATTTCCTGCAGATGAGAAAATGCCTTTCTTAACAACATTTACATTAAGTATAACATTTAAATGTTTATTTAGGTACAAATCCCCAATGTTATTGTCAAGTGTTATTGGTGTTGTAAGTCGGTGTAAGAAATTGTGCGAATGTATTTCGAGAATGCGCACAGGCTCTAAAATAAATATTTCCATAAACGTTAATAAGGTAATCGTATAAAATCAATACCATCGTAATCTATGGAGCCATCCTGCTTAATTGGAGGTGCTGCTGGTATTTTAGTTGTAAGTCGATTGTCTATCGTACTGCTTTCCTCCGTAAACGATCTCTCGCACTCCCGACGCTTCCTGAAATTGTATTCATAAGCTCAGTATTCTAATAACAATAACGACGACAACAACAAAAACAACAACAACAATAGTAATAATAACAACTATTGCCTTAGCTCGATAGTCGATAAGGTATAGTAATAGATAAATAATGAATAATTAAAGCAACGAACGATCCATTATTTATGAATTTATGGGTAGCTTTATAACTTTACGTAGTAGTAAAAGTTATTATTGGTATTAAGCTTTTCCTATGCACTTTAGATTATCTAAGAAGCTAAGGTACGACGTGCTCAAGTTAATGCTAAAACTTTTCTTACGTTGTCGATTGTGAAGGCGTCGGAGGAATCTCATCGGCAGCATCAAAGTAGTCTTCATCTTCATCCGAGGATGAATAGGAGTATTCCGGCACGGGAAGGTTTCTGGCCGTCGCTAAAAAAACATTTCGTTCCAGCATAAGAATATAATGTATTACAATGCATGACAATGCATTACAATGTATTAAAATGCATTATAATATTACGAGGCTTCGATTTTTTTCGACGTATATCGTTGAATCGAAATATTATCACAATAAGACCATCTTTTTCAATTCGTCGTCGAATTAATTCGTGAATTATTATCTTACCATCGTTTACAGGCACTCATTCAATTAAGGGAATTTAATAAGCTCATCCGCCAATCGTAACATTAAATATAATTGCTCGATAATTATGACTTGGCGGTAAATTATAATTAAAAAAAAAAAAAAAAAAAAAAAAAAAACGGGTAAAATGAAATAAGATTTTTTATTTCAAAGAATAGTATTCAAAGTCATATTCAAATACGTGACCTGGGGGATTTGAATATTTCCATGCAAGTTTCGTTAAGTTCTGAATATAAGCAATATTGGCAATTCCAGTCTTCCATATTTAAAAGTAATTTTACAAATTCACTACATATTAAGTAGACGCTTTAAAGAGCTTAGCTGCAACGCTTAGCTTTCATTATGCAGAGGCGATTCGAAAAGAATTTTTCTCATTTTCTCAAGTAACGATGGCTGCTTCACTTTGCCAAAAGTAAAATCAAAAAAAGGCCAGGGCTAACGGCATTTAAAAATAAATAATAAAAAGAAAAGGTAAAAAATTCAACTATCCCAATGGCAATCGAGCGCAATGCTTTAACGATCCGACGATCGTTCGTATAAAGACGTAAAATTCAAACAAACCATTTAATTTGCTGGTCGACCACTGTTCCGTACATTCAGTGGCCATTTCTACGGACGACAGCACCGACGTATCTGGTTCCCTAACTACGACTAAAACATAAGTACTTTGCTCGTACACTCGTTGCGAAATTATAATTTGTTGCGTATTTGTAGCATATGTAAGTAAAATCGTTACGCACCACGTTTTAGAGGGGGATTGTTATCGTTCCTTGGCTCGGTCGGCCCTTGGTATATACCGCAAACGGGAATGGCAGTGTTCTGCAAATCCAATTCGAGCATACGAATTCATATGAAAGATAATATAAAAGAGTTTATGATAAGGATAAATATATTTATATACAAGGACATGTGTATCGGGACAAATAGAGTTAGTTCTTTGTCGTTACGAAGCGCGTGCGGTAACGCCACGTAGTAGCTTAGTTAAACATTTATTCGCTTACATAGGAAAGTGATTTACGAGTTTTTACGAACACTCATTCATGCACTGTGCCATTCTATTCGGAGGCATTGGAGGTATTAAAGGTTTAAAAGCGGTGGCGGCGGGGGCGGTGGCGGCCCAATTGGCCGTTAAACAATAATACCGGAGACGAAATAAAAATTGTAAGAAGAAGAAGAAGAAGAAGTAAAAGAAGAAGAATAAAAAAATAAATAAATAAAAAAATATGTATAAAATAAATGAATAAAATAAAACATCCTGATTACTCGAAAGGAGGCATGCGCATTTTGTACACATGCCTTGGCTATCTGGAGCTGGACTATTGCGTGCTTGACTGAATTTAACATGGCGTTGGCCGGGCTCAGGATTTGCGAGTACCGCATCGTTTTCTCCCCGCCGTCGTCCTCGAGGCTCTGCTGCTTCTGCTCGATGAACTTTATCTGGTCGATGAGGAGCTGCAGGTAAGCGTCAGCCTCCGCGACTTTACGGTCGAAGTCGTGCTTAGGCGGCGGCTTCCGGGGGTCCCAGCGCTGAAATTTTATTTTACAAACGACGTTTAATTTCCATGAAACGCATCCAACCATCGCCATTTACATACAAAATCGAGCTTTAAATATTAATTTTTGGTTGAAAAACAATCCTGACCTTGGGTCAGATGTAAATCACATATTACCCATAATGATAAGTACAAAATAAATTAACACGCCGGGCGATTGAGAAATTTTATGCATAAATTTAAGTGCCGCACGCCCGGGTTCTTTCCTTTTCTTAACTCGTTCGGCAAGTATTTCTTAATCGATGCCTGCGTCGGGCCTTCGTTCGATATGGATGTGTGGTTGTGTGCGTGTGTGGGCGTGTGGGTGAGAGATAGAAGGGGGGAGGGAGAGAGAGAGAGAGAGAGAGAGAGAGAGAGAGAGAGAGAGACGAAAACTAATATTATAATAACGATGATAAATAGTAGTACGCGAAGTTTTCATAAGGAATACATGTAGCACTGAGAGATAGCATTTGACGGCCAAAAGAAGACTTAAGAATCATTGGCCCAATCAATGATAATGTTATGTAAGTCAATGGATGGCTCGGATTTCCTTATTTCTTGAAAAAAAGACAGAAAGAAAGAAAGAAAGATAGAAAGAAAGAAAGAAAGAAGGAAAGAAAGAAAAAAAGAGTATAATCGGATCGATATAATAAATCAAGTAAGAAGCATTAGTATAATTAGTATTCATTAAGCGGAGCGGAGGTTTTGAATGTTTCTGTGACTGTAGAATTTCGTATTTCGTCTAATATATTATGAATAAGGTGAAAAAATTTCACATGGTAAAATTGTTGAATGTCAATCGTTATGTTAATGTTATTCTAATTTATTTTGATTAGCTCGAGTCCAGCTCTCTTATGAATTTTCACGTTTATTCCTCGACAACCTGTTGGCCAGACTCTGTTTGGCTTTTTCGAAGAGCAATAATGCCTAAAATACCTTTACACTCCATAAATTCAATAAATTCAATAAATTCGAGACATCGTCCTTACGTTTCACTCCGACACTCGGATTACGAACTTTTTTTTTAATTTATTTTTTTTATTATTATTATTATTATAAAGCATCGGTGCCGTAATTCCCTTGAGCATTTACAATTATAAGAATATAAAAGCTACTCGGAATACTTGAGAGGCTGAGAAGCGCTCAATGCGAATGAATTACGCGGAGCTTACGCATCGGGGGTTATTGGGGTGGCGATATGGGCCGGGTGGGTAAGGGAGAAAAGCTCTTAGAGGTAGAGCCAGTCCCATCGAGGTAGGAATGTCATACGTAGCATGTAGTTGACGTAATACAGAGGTTTAACGTAATAGTGGTGGTGATTGGTGGTGCAGGGCGATGCTTACAGGGTGCGAGTGCCGAAGTATCGTGTCCTCGAGGGCGCGAACCCAGCGCTCGCGTTCCTCCCCGTTGCGCGTTTGAAAGTGAAAGGTCTTGGGGTCGTCCTTGCTCGAGGAGGTCGTAATCGTAAAGGTGCTGTCATCTTCGTCGTCGATGCCGATTATGGCGCCCTTCAGCCTTACGCAGCCTCGCCGCGCCCCCCTCATCATCTTCTCCTTGCTCTGAAAGGGCAACAATTTTCATTTATTTTCCTTATTCCTCCCCTCCCCCTCATCATCCTCCTCCTCCTCCTCCTCCTCAACCCGTTACTTCGTACGAAAAAAAATTAAGCGTTTCTAGATGTGGATGTGTTATTTGTACAAGTCTCTTAGCAGAATATCGCGCTGATAATATATCAAGTTCGACGTCAAGCTATTTTTATAAAAATACCTCTCCTCATTATGCGTGTACTGCAGTACATGTGCACGAAGACCAAAGCAAATATCGAACGGCTCATTTACTACATGCCGCTCTCATTCGTCAAAATAATTCAAAATAATAATTCAAAATAATAATAATAATAATAATAATAATAATAATAATAATAATAATAATTTTCAGAACTTTCGGAATTATCCAAAAGATTCACCATTAACCTACTTACTTGTTTTTTTTTAGACATCTACGATTCTTTATTTTAAAATCACAAATAAACATGTGTTTTTTGTTTTTTTATTTTTTGTTTTTTTATTTTTTGTTTTTCGTATACGTGTATCGCAGTTAGTACGATAAATCAAAAAGTCACGTTGTGAAACTGCGAATAGAGAGAAGCTTGTTTTAGTTGTAACCCGCTTTAATAGAATACACGCGTCTGTTTATTCAGATTAATGACTTTCTTCTTCATATTTCGGATGACGAAGCTTTCAATTATCTTTTATGCTCGTCGATTACAGCTGCTTTCACATTTATTTATCACTCAGATGTATATTTATCACAAGGAAATGTAGGGAAATTTTTTCATTTATTTATTTATTTATTTTTTTTTTATCTATCGAGCCTCAATAACCGATCAAAAGTATAAGTATTCATTCTTTATTAATGATCGAACGTCGCTGAGGATTTTTAGCTTTAATGGACGTTAATCTGTCTATGGCATAAACAATTCCTTTTATAATTCATATTTATGCTCAATTCGTTTAGAATATAATGAACGATTATATATATATTAGGAATATTTTTTAAACAATCCCGTTTAAAAACAAAGTATCGCTTATTGCGATATACAATTTTCGCGGGTATGCGAAAAAACGTTTCCACCAGACATATTCTTTATTACGAATACGAAATAACCTCTGCGGCAAAGAACAATGTGTATTTTATATAATACATATTAAATCTTAGTTTTACTAAATAATAAAGCTACACGACGTTTCAATAGATCGAAAAATTCCTTATAACATTACAATGCCATTTTCTATACACTCGTGCGTGCCTTGCTCAGTCAAACTTTCTTCAATTATAGTGGATTAATCAACTTGATTTCAACCTTTTCAGTTTTAAGACATTTTAATATAACACTATAAGTCTTGTGAAAAATCTATGTAATTAAAGCTTCACGCTCTACTTTTACTTATACCAGTTTTATGCATAAAATATGTAACAATTGCAAGACATTTGTGTACCGTGCTTTTTTTTAAATATATTATTTAATAATATTTTTAATTTACCATAGAATTCAATCACGTATACGATAATTGGCTTAATTATATCATAAATGTCTTATCATTTATACAATTCACACTTGTCGGACATCGTTTCATACTATATCATGAAGTCTTCTCGAGAACATTATCGGCGCTCGATATTTAATTTATAATAGAAAACTTAATAGCTTTGATGATTCCTTTGAAGTATATTACCAGACAAAATAATGTTTAAACATCGCAAGTACGTTACAATTAAAGAACTATAAATTTTCTTGAAAACAAAATCATCTTTGAATATTTATGCGCAACTTTTATTTACTATTAAGGAAATTTTTATAATATATTTATATATGAAAACCATGAGCTTTGCTCCCATCAATTTTAAAATAATTTATAAGTATATTTCGTTATATAAGTAAGTATAATTTTAATAATTAGATACAGTTTTTCAGTTTTTCAGTTTTTTTTTTGTTTTTTTTTTTTAATAATTTAAATTGGTTTTTTTTGTGCAAAAATAATAATAATAATTTTATTCGTTGATATTCATGTTTCTGTGTAAAAACAAACTTTAAAATACATTTTTATTATAATATGTACGTGAAGAATGTGACTGATTATTCGGTTAAATAATAAAAAATATGAAATATCCGTATCCATCTCCTGTTGACGTAATTTACAACTTAATTTTCATTCATGAAATATCAATTAAAAAGAATAATGTTTTATGTACCCGAATTATGAAACAATCGCAATTCATCATGTTTTGTAGTAAGAGAAAAAAAAAAGAAAAGAAAGGAAAAAGATTTACCACACGCAAAAAATATGTCAAACGATTAAAATACCAATGCATATTATTCTTAATTTTATTTAAATTCGAAATAACTTTGGCAATGTAAGGTTATTAATTAATGCAGAATTATTAATTAGAGGATAATGTTTCTGTATGTTGTACACATGTTTTTTTAGTAATGAATTTAAAATTAATAAGAGTAAGATGAGAACTAATAATGTTCTGGCGATTGGATTCCTCAGTTAAATAGCAAATGTTTTCAAAATTAAAGGGAAGATTAAAAATTTCAAAAAAAATCAACATCAACCTCTACTGCTTTGACAGCGGAAGTTTACCAATACCACTAAATATAACGAATGTTGAATCGGCGCGCATATGGTGTTTATAAGGTATAATTTTAGAAGGAGTCAGTAATAGTTCAAATGAGTTTTACACCGGCAGGTGACGATACTCATTAATAATTAATTATTTGGAATTGGGTTTTCATTATGCAGGAATACAAGGCCACGCTTTAGGAAATCAAGGTCTGTGACGAAAAAAATTTGTTTAAGCCTTGGCTCGTTACCGCTGTAATACTATTTTCGGGTGTAATAGCGCATTATGGTCATAAAGAGCTAAGAAGCAGAAGCAGAAGAAGCAGAAGAAGAAGAAGAAGAAGAAGAAGAAGAAGAAGAGAAAGAAAAAGAAAAAGAAAGAAAAAAAAAATACCTCTCACAGCGGAATGTCAGCACGACGTTAGCTCACTACGATGCCAACCGGGCTCGTTACGTATTATTGGCGATCAAGCGATCGCTAAATCCGAGCAATCCCGACATGCAGAGGCCGCATGATTTAAACTTCTTTACTGTAAGTCGCTTCAGCGAGGCGCACACGCGTGCAATATACATTTGCATCAAGTGCGAACTCGTAAAAGGTCAAGAGCTAAAGTTCGATCGTACGGGCGACAGCGCCGCCTCGCATTATCCTGCGGTCCGGCATATACGGAGAAAGCGCCGGCTTTATACAATTCATCGATTAATACCCCCCCCCCGCGCGTTAATGAAATGCTTTTTTTTGTATCAATTAATAATCTCTGTTGGCCAAAAAATCCTTTTTCATTGACCCGGTATACCTAGTTGGCCTGTTATAAGCTGACGCGCGCACGAAAAATAAAAGGACGGTCAAGGCAAGGCTTTAACGGAAATATTTATTTCGTGGCAAACCATATGCATATTAATGCAATTCTCGACAATTCATCATGTTTTGATAAAGGGTCGCGGAATTGAAGCAAATTGAATTCGATATGAAAATTAAAACAGCCGAATACGGCATGGCTTTTCTAATGGGGTAAATATTTGCTTGACCGTGTGGGCCGTTACATTGTAAGCGATGCTCTGTCCCGCTCGTAATCGATTAGCCAGGTTAGCCGGGCCTGGCTTTACGGGACCGAAGGTTGTAGAGGAATGCTAGACGTTGCCGATGAAAATTTACGAAAGTCCTCTCGTTACAAGCCCGGTTCGAGGCCTCCATGGCCAACTCCGATGACAAATTGGTGCAAATTTATTCAAATTTTATGAATCCATATTTACCGTCCAATGAAAGGCTTTGAATTATTTCGAAAGAGCTTTGCCCGGCTACCCGATCATCGCTTCTTTCCATTCTAATTAATATCATTACCTAATTCAGACCAGACGAACCTCATTCCCGTTAAATCATCGAGGCAATTAACCTTGCGCAATTACATTCCGTAATTGCCGTAATCTTCTGCGGATGACCGAGAGGGGAGATCCTATGGAGATCGGCTCGTTTATTCCTTGTCGCGCCTCTCGAATCGAAAATCGTCTACTAGGCGCGAGTTGAAAAGAGCCGCGGATAATGCAATGAATAATAATTAATTCGTTACCCGCGCTCCTACAGTTCCTCCTTCATTGCAGTGCCTGTCAATGAAATTTGGAAAATTTCTTGAATCTGTTTGTCAGGTCGATGACAGTGCAATTACACAAATCACCGTATAGGCAAACAATTACTTGTGTCCGAGCCGTTTTGCGTTGTTGTTGTGTTGTATCGGTGTTTCGACCCGCGAGACGTTGAGACACGGTCGTCAGTCAGTGGACACGCACACGCACACGCGCGGCCTCGTCTTGGGCACTGTCCTCCTCCCCGTCCCACCCCACCCCCCCTCACTACCCCCCCGAACCGCCCCGCCCCGCCTCGCCCATACCGCATCCCCCGAACTCCGGCCCGCGCCAGCGAGTGCCCCCGGTGCACACGCACACCATCTCATCTCCACGTAAATGAATGCAAATGCAATTCGATTTTACAAGTATGCTCAGCCAAGTCTTTCCGGGACTTCTTATCTTTCTTTAATGAAGAAGATTTCCTCCAAAAAAAAAAAAAAAAAAAAAAAAAAAAAAAAAAAAAAATACAGCTGTTACGTGAATAAAGAACGGGGCGAACCGAAGGCAAGGAGACGAAAAACTTTCAGCTCAATAAACAGTCAATCGTCGGCAATCGAGGTGTTAGTAGCACCTTCGCCACTCCAACTCGTCTATGGGAATTATCTAACGGCCGCCGACTCGCCGTGGGAGCTACGCAGCATCAATCAGCCCGCTCGCTCACGTTACCACTGTCGCTATCATCACTATCATCACTATTATTACTATTATTACTATTATTACTATTGCTATTATTACTATTATTACGATTATTGTCACTACTTTTTTCTTTTTATATTATCGGTATTGTTGAGCTCATCCGTTAATATAAAACTTTAGCAGGAGATCCGGGGAGAGATTATTTGAGCCCGTTAGCTTGGAAGGAAGAAGGCATAGATCGAGCACCACCACCCCCGCCCCCTCTGCCCCAATAATAGAAAATGGACGTTTTTACAACTTTTGTCGAGAGCTACAGAGGCACCAGCAAAGGTAAACTAATAAACATTTTATTAGACAGCCGGAAGCAATGTACTCCTGCCCGACAGAGAAAGTAGACAGAAAGTGTCGATTTTTCGTTTGATCTCCCTCTAGTGATCGTCTTGGAACGGAACCGATAGATACGCGCGTCGCCGCCCCCGTACTCTAATGGCTAATTCTTCCTTCCGTTTTTCTCTTCTTTCTAGTGGATTGGAATGTGGTGCGCGTGTCCCCCACGGTTTCCCGAGCTTTAATTCACCGGCAAACCTCTGTATATTGTGCTTTTATTTTTAAACTGAAGCTTTCAACGAAGCTTATTTCGCTCAATCGCCAATATACCGAAACCATCCCTCCGCAGCTCATTTCCTATATATATATATATATATATAAATTTGCGAAGGGTAAATGTGTTGATGTGCGTTGCAGACGATAGGACGAAAGAATGGTGGCTCATTAAGTACGAAAGCATCGTATACGGCGGATGTCTGCTCTATCTGTACTTTGTGCTGCGATGGGGACCGAAGTTCATGGAGAACAGGAAGCCCTACAATTTAAAGACTTTTATAAAGTACTACAATATATTTGAGATTATCTTCAACTTCTGGATCGTCTATGCCTCCATCGAATACGGCCTGTTCACCAAAATAGGGATCCATTGCGCAGTGATTGACAGGTCGCCCGTTGGAATCCCTATGAAAGTAAGTACACGGACTAATGTATTATTTTGCGGTCGAATTTCGGCAGCGCGAGTTCACTTGCCGATCCTGGCTAACGCTTCCGGTTCACTCGAATCCTTCCGAACTCCCGAAACTCTGGATTTTCAGTTCGATTTAACATTAAAAATTTATCTTGAGCGCGCGCGAGCTTACCAACTTTTTCAACTAAGCAGTCAAAGAATCTTCTTCGTCCATACCCCGACCACACGTAATAATTTGAATTTCAAAAGAAAAACTTACGCTATATATACATATATATATATATATATACGTATTATAAGCATTTGCAAGAAACCCCGTTTTTTTTTTAAGTTTCGCCGCAAGTTTCAAGAAGTTAAGCAAGAAAAAAATCTAAATTAAAGTACAATACGTAATTTATAATTAAACCATTGCATATACGCTTCTTTAATGGTCTAATGATCATTTTAATAACAATTTAATTAAAAAAAAAAAAAAAGTAAAGCAAACAAATTAATTGATTCCCATAATGGCAAATTAATAATACATGACGTTATCTTGCCTCGGAAGAGAAATACTAATATATATTAAAAAAAAAAAAAAAAAAAAAAAAAAAAAAATATTAGTCGTAAAAATGCGTGCTGGGATCATTCGCTCGAAATGGTAAGAGAATGAAAACTCTTTAGGCTCGCTTAGTTGAATTTGATAAACATTGTGGGATTGATTTTATTGAAAGATATGAATCTGTTAAAAGTTGTGCTTGCCTGCGCTGGAATGGTAATTATATTTTTTAAATCGGATGACTTGTAGATTACAATGTTACTTAAGAAGTCAAGCACTTCGAAACAACTGTTCTCTTACTCTAATGCAATTGTATTTATTTAAGAAAAATACGAATAAACGTATAAACGGCGTATGCCGACGGTCTTGTTAAAATATTATCTATAACAATATACAATATACAATATACGATATACGATATACGATATACAACGTACGATATATGATATACGATATACGATATACGATATACGATATGCGCTATGCGCTCTACGATACACACGCACACGGACCTATACGTATATGGCGCTATTTTGCTTTATTATAGACGGCGAATCTTTTCTACTGGTTATTGATAATAAAAATAGTCGACCTAAGCGAGACCGTCGTTTTTGTATTAAGGAAAAAACAGCGGCAAATTTCATTTCTTCATCTCTACCATCACGTATCGACAATATACTTGGCTCATTCGTCAACGAAATTCTATCCTGGTGGCATGGCCCTCTTCCCGGTCTTTCTTAATTCAGTTGTACACGTAATCATGTACACGTATTACCTGCTTAGCAGCCAAGGACCGAAGATACAGAAATTTATAACGCCCTTCAAGCCCTACATTACTATAATGCAAATGGTAAGTAATAGTGCCCGGCCTACGGGTCTATGGGCCTACGGGTCTATGGGTTTTCATTAGAGGATTAGAAACGAGCGGATGCTGCAGTTTTATTTAGACTTAGACTAGAGATCTGAATGTCAGATCTGAATGTGAATATGCAAGTTAAATAGCGTTATCCTTCCCTTACATTGCCAGAGTCAGAATGCAACTTTTCCAAGCAATGACGATGATATAAGAGGCCGAAACAATTTATCCGCTCGAGGATTGATTTTCAAATTTTCAAAAATTAGCATATTACGGAGCAACGTCTACGAGCGTTCAAAATTAATTTTACCAAATAAATACGTATTTTTTCATCCATTTATTCATCTACTGCGCGTGTACATTCCGAGAAAATTTATGCTAAATTCATGGGCAATTGCATTTTATACTCTGTTTTTAAAAAATTTTACTAATTCATGAGTCACCGTTGCATGGCAATTACCTTGTAATTATGATTTTTAGGTACAATTCTTTATTCTATTGGCTCATACAATACAAGGATTTTCGCCAAGTTGTGTAGTACCAGTTTGGGGTGCTACAACTATGTTCACTAATCTTCTCATCAACTTTGTTCTATTTTATAACTTTTATAGAAGAAATTACAAAAATGTGGGAAAGAGCAAAGCAAGTTAGGATGACGTTACAAAGAAAAAAAGGAAAGGAAATGACAAGACAGCGTTGTTGCAAGACAAATAAATATTCCTTTTTTAGTTTTTTTTTACAAGACAAATAATGCCAACAATTATTATTATCCAGCGAAAGAGCTTTAAGTGAACCTATCATTTTTTAAACGACCACTTGTTATTGTAAATGAGCATACTACAGCTATTGAATTAATTATAAATTGCTCCAAGTTTTGACCGATGTCGTTGATATTT
This sequence comes from Ceratosolen fusciceps, assembly GCA_018883505.1. Taxonomy (NCBI): domain Eukaryota; kingdom Metazoa; phylum Arthropoda; class Insecta; order Hymenoptera; family Agaonidae; genus Ceratosolen; species Ceratosolen fusciceps. The sequence goes on along the minus strand of RCIC01000013.1, from coordinate 4,797,256 downwards.
AGGACAAATTTTACAAAGCCAATAGTAATTTAGTAGCAGAGAGTTTACCGGTTAAACTTTATGCTAAAAATGCCTTGTTACGTTAGTACTAATAAAATATTATAATATCTTAGTACAATTCCAAAGTGTGAAAGTATATATCTGTACAAATGCAACTGTTCCTTATCAATTAATAGTAAATGTATTGATAATTAGAAACGCATGGGACATTGTAATAATCCAGTTACTGATAATTACTTCATTAAAGCAGGAAAACAAAACAAACAACAATGTAAATATACAAATGATTGCAGTACGTAGATAAAAACTTGGAAAACTAGGGTCACTCATGTAAGTCGAAGATGACAATTATATAAGAAACTTTCATATCCTAATGGATAAGAAATTATTTTAAAAACAATTTAATAATGTTCAACATAAAGTTTTAACAGGCGACGCACTAGCCTCATTCGACTGTAATTGCAAATTAATAAATTCTTTTTTGTTGTTATTGTTTAATTGGCTTCCCTCATTAACCAGAGCGAGCATTACTTATAAAGTAACAAAATACCAATCTAATATAAGTGAACGATGAATCTGAAAGATGAAACATTGTAAATTTGGAGAAATTTGTTTGAAGGAAAGTTAATAATAACCTTTGTAAATACTCGATATAAAGTATGAAGTGTAAGTAGGCAAAAAATGTAATAAAGATAATGAAAAACAATGAAAAGGATATTGTGAACTTATTTAAAATACGACATAAAGACATTGGCAATATCGTGGCGTTTATGGGCGTTTATGGGCGATTACAGGCGATTACAGGCGATTACAGGCGATTATAAGCGATTAGCAATCGATCCTTATCGAGTCATTCTCAGGCGAACCTCAAATGTCGGATGCTGGATCATTGTTTTCGCTTGCTTGATAAAGCAACGATTAAGCGTTTGTTTTGTCAGGGTGAGCCGAGGATAGACAATAAGGACCTGATACGCGTCAGGATCGGAAAAACGATGACGGGATTACGGGAGAGGGCGGCTGGGGTATGGAGGGAGGGCAAGAGGGTACAGCAGCAGGAGAGAATCGATTTAAAGGGTGAGCTTTTGGGGGGGAGGGGCTTAAGGAGCAAGGACGAGGAGCTCCAGGATGACGGGCGAGGAAGGAAATGCCGAGAAAATGTGGATGTTGACGGGGAAAATAAGTGGTTAGAGAGCTGTCGGGTTAGAAAGTTAGTCGGCTAACCTCAAAGATACAGCTGAACTAGAGAAGGAGCGAGCGAGAGAGAAGAGCGAGTGTTGGCCCGTGGCCAGAGCTGGTGAAGCGAGGGGGAACGAGCTTAGCCTAGCCTCTACAGAATAGTTTAGGGCTCACCGTGTAGTAGGAGAGTAGGCCGGCATTGTCATCGAGGACGAACCAGCGATACTGCCAGCCGTTGACGACGTTGGTCCACTTGCTCAGCGAGCCCTCCATCGTCGACGTCGACATGTTGTTTCGCTCGGGCTGCTGATGATGCGCCGCGTCACGGGACCGCGAGGCCAAAGCGCCGCCAGCGTTGTTCGGATGCAGAGCCTTGCGTACTCGACGTGCGAGTCTCTTCATCGCATCGCGGTATCGCGTCCATTGGCAAGATCGAGCCGACTCTCCAGGGCTTAGCTAGCCTCCTTCCTCGCGCCTTCCCGCGCTCCCCGGGCTTTCCCTTCCCGCGTTATTATCGTCCGGGTCGCTCTCGGAAGCCTCTCCGGTCGTTTCGTTTCGTTTCGTTTCGTTTCGTTTCGTTTCGTTTCGACCCCCGTTTGAATATTATCGGCGGCAGAGGCGGCGGCAGCGGGAGCAGCGACGGCGGTGGAGGCAGCGGAGGCAGCAGCGGAGGCAGCGGCGGAGGCGACGACGGCGGTGTCGGCTGCTGCTCGCCGAGCGATTCTTGAAGCTCCTCCCCCTTCGCCTCCTCCTCCGCCTTCTCCATAGCCTCCTCCACGGCCTCCTTCATGGTCTCCTTCATGGTCTCCTGCACCGCCTCCCCCGACCATCGAGAACGCCAATAAGTTATAGTTATTATTATAGATACTTGGAACGGACGTCCTCGACCCCCGTCGAGCTTCTCAATAAGAGAGCCGCCCCGGAGCCGGTCAATCCGGGCGGTGACGCGTCATCCCTTATCCCTTTCCGAGTCAGCTTATCGGTCGGCGAGCGCGAGATTATTTGCCATTTTCCCTTACGAAGGGGCAGGATTTGCAGGATTTGCAGGATTCGCAGGATTTGAAAGGGCGCCCCGGAAACGTGCGCGCACCGACGACGCGGGCGGCCAGGAGGAGGAGGAGGAGGAGGAGGAGGAGGAGGTAGATCCGACGATATGCGGGACGACGTCGAATGGATAATTCGACGTTAAACGGCGCGGGGGAGCACGCGGTATCGTATTTCCACGGGACGATCACACTCGCCGCCCTCGCTCCACGTGCTCGTAATGAATAAAATAAATAAATAAAAAAAAAAAAAACGTTTTTCTTTTCTTTTTTATGAAACTCTTAGCTCCGCTCTCGTAAGCGCGGCTTTGGCCGACAGAGAGAAACTTTTAAAATGCGACCATTAAAGGCGGATGGTCCTTCGAATTGTCCTTCGAATTGTCCTCCCTCCTTTATTTATAATCGATACAGAATCGGCCAACAAATTGCATCTGTCGTTTTGTTTTTCTCCGCTCTGTCCGCGATTACGCATAACTCGCGTGCAGCATGCAATTAATTAATTAACACGTAACGGACTCGGCTTACGCGGAGTTACTTGAATCCTTATACGATGTTTACGTAACGTTGGGCATGGGAATGTCAAGGCCAATGCTTGTGTACGGACCACCCCACCCTCATCCCTCATTCCTCATCCCTCATCCCTCTAATAGCCCGTATATTAGAATAACCATCGGCGCAAAGGCTTCGAATCGCAATTCCCCAATTTCCAAGGAAATCTGCACGTTAAAAGCGTCGGATGTCATGTCTAAAATATCCTTTTTGTTGAAATGTCCGTGATATAATTGCGAGAGGAATTACCGGATAGCGCTCCAGTGACGAGGCTTTGTTATTTATTCACCGGGAGATAAGCGCGTTAATCATCATGGCTTACCGAGAAAACCTGCTAGGCCGCTGCTATCTCTTGCCCCTTTCTTACCATCCAAGCAACAAATAACCCCATGATCGTTTATTGCATTTATGCGTCAGAAGATGAGCAGAAGAATGATCGGAAGAAGCTCATTGTCTCGGTTAAAGTTCCGTCGCCTCGATTAATCCTCAATGCTTATTATAAATTTTAAATAATTACAGCGAGCAGAGCTCACCAGTGGTTCAGCTAGATCCCCGTGATCTTACGTCAATAATCGACCGTCTCGTGCATTCCCATCGGACAAGAGTTAATTCTACTTCGGCACTCGCGAACTTATCCGAATCAACTTATTATTAACTTATGCGAGCGATGCCGCGCTTATAATAATCATTGATTACAAAGGGGCCAGAGCAACTCTGTTCAATGATTTATTTACCGATAATATTAAGGGAAATTGTTCCACCGAGCAGTGGTAGCTTTTTTCTTTTTAAATAAAAAAATCCAATAAAAGCAAATTAATCGAGCGATTTCGTCGGCTCGTCGTCGTGCGTATATGAACATTTCGCATTCGCCGTTATATTACACGATATTTCAGCGTAAACGAATGCATAAACGAATTTGATAAATTCACTCGATCGTTTCATGTTCATCTTTCCTTAGTTATTATCATCAATTCCGATAAATTTGCGGATTCGAGATTTTCACACGACCCTTGTCATTGATGTATTTATTTCTAAAACGTATTTTCTATGGAGTTAATATTTCATAGAATTTAATAGCTCCCGCAAACAACGTGTATCGTATAAGAAATATTTTCACTGATAATGCGATTCTTTATTTTTTTTATTTTTTTTTTTTTTTTTTCATCGACCAATAGCCGAATCCGTACAATCGATATAAATTTTTCCTTCCCTTCCAACTTCGCACGAAAAATCCTACAATTAATTAATAAAAAGACTTTGGTTAATTTTAACATTAATCATCATGCCGTAACATTTCAGCGTCATACGAAACAAGTCGATATTTTATTATCTCCATCGAACTGGATAAATATTTTAGTTTATTTAGTTATTACGAAACGGAGAAAGCAATGGGATTTATTTATTATGCTCAGCGAACCATAGGAATTAATGCCTCGGTATTCTTAATTATCTTCACCCCCACTTGCATTTTAATAATATTTATTTTTAATGCGTATAATTTTTATTATAATCGGACGGCTTATGTTAATAATAAATTGCTTTTAAATATGCTTAAATATACGTTTACGCTCTAACTGACGATCCGTCTTTTCATATGTAAATACAATAAAATATTTAATATCTTAATTAGATTATTAAAGTACTTACGGCTCGCAAATTGATAAGATAATTACAATAATTTTTACAATAATGATTAATTGCAGGTTTTACATAATAATTTCCATTCTCCACATTCAATATTCTTAATTCTTTATTAAAAAAAAAATATATATATATACTCTGCGAATATTTTTCTCATTACCAATACAAATATAATGAATTATCATAAATAATAATTCAATGCAGAACGATGGACTATTACGTAATTACAAGCATATCAGTTAAAAATGAAAACAATGTGCTTTAATAAACAATCCTATATGATGGCACTGTTGGATTCATTATTAACTAATTCCAATGTATAATGAATTACAATTAATTCGACTCATAATTTTCCTTAAATATAACAATTATACATGAAAATTTATTATATTCCTTTATAATTATGAAAAATTACCAGGCAATGATTCTCGTTAATGATAAACTTACATAATAATTTGTGATTACATTCGAAAAAAATGTTAAATTAATATTCTTACATTTAACGAATGACAATAATTATATTTTTAATTAATAATGTTAATTAACATTCGCAATGTACAATGAGTGCCTGTCTATGATATTTGTGTACTTTAAACAATAAAAGGTAATACGATGATAATGAGGCGTTGAAAGAAAATTAATAAAGAAATAAGAAATTAAAATAAAAGCATTTTTATCTTGTGTATAAAATTTGATTCCTATTATCTCCTAAATCCACCTTTCTTTCTAAAATAAAACAAAATAAAATAATAATATTCTCTCTCTCTCTCTCTCTCTCTCTCCCCAGAGAGAATGAAATTAAATTTAAATAAATACATTAACTGATACGAGTTGGTGAAAAAATTTATTATTTATTTTTCATTTCAATAACTATTGCAAATTAAATATATCTTGTAATTTATTTAAATACAATAATCTCGCTTAATTAATAATCTTACTTCACCTTTCCATCTTCGGATCTTAAGCATTATCTCGACGGGTTACTTCAAGCTACAATCTTATCAGATCAGTCTACACATTTCGTTCAAAATGCTTGCTGGTAATTTGTTTAAAATTTAGTTTGGCAGTAGCGCTAATGAAATTAATGAAATTGTTTAAATGTATCGCACTCGAAATTAGTTTCGTCCTGTTCTCTCTTATCATAAGAATTGCCCTAATTTATCAAAGAGACTTGATAACCATTTATGATTTATTTTTATTCGACTATTTTGATCCAGAAATTACATTTGAATGAAAAAAAAAAAAAAATTGAAACAAATGAAGAAAAAAAAAACACGATACCTTGCTCCTAATTTCGGTAAAATACTTTTAAAATTATTTACAAATCAAGTAAGCCAAGACTTTTTTTATTGCTTTTATTTTATCGCGGAAAAATGAGTCAACTTACCGTTATTTTTATGAATAATACTTTTTATTAATGAACTAGGATATATAGTTCCAAATAGACGTTAATAATTGATTCATGCTAAAACAATGTTAAAAATATTGGGCAGTTTTTTTATAATATCGTTATAATTTTAAATTTATTATATTATTAATCATTATTATATTATTACTTTGGAATGTTAAGCAAACGTTAAATATTTTGAATATCGTTGAAGTCAAAGTATTCCATAATAAAGTACTCGTCGTATAAAGGGCAAACAAAAAAAAAAAAAAAAAAAAAATGAACGAATTTAAAAATTCGATTGAGAGTTTTACTTTCTGTTATAATTTTGCAAAAACAAAACAAATTTCTCATGCTGCTTTACATCGAACGTATAATGTAAAGGATATAAAGGAAAGTCATGCAATAACATTGTAACATTTTAATTATAACATAAACAGTTATCTGAGCATGGAGATTGAATAAATTTTTTGAAATTATAAAGGCATTGAGTAATATAAATGTCATTTATCGTTCGTAAGAAAGAGTCGTAAGAAAGGTATTAAATTTCAATTTTATTTCTGATCATTTGCTCATATGCATTAATATGTTCGCCCTACACGTACGTATCGCATGTGCGTGCATGCATATAAAGATAAATAGATAGATAGATAGATAGATACACAGATAGATAGATAGATAGATAGATCGATAGATGATTGGTAGATGTGTGCGCGCGTGTGTAAATGAAAAAGAAAACTAACTACATCGCCATGAAGATAAAAAACAAGCGTGAAAATTTACTGTTTGCCATGTTATAAATATTTATTGAATTCATTAGGTATACACCCGTGCGCTCACGCAGACCCACCATACAAGCACAATTTAGTTTTTTAACCTTAAAAAAAAATGAAGTTTTAAGATCAGTTTACGTTTCTCGTAGTCAGGATACGTGAAATTTGCAGTTGTTGGTAAATTAATTAAGGTAGTAATGAAAATTAATAATCCAGCCAACCAAGCCTGATTAAATAAAAGAATTATTATTATGATTTATCTTTATATACGTGTATAAATAATGGCATTATTAATTGGGATTGTTATGTTGCGTAGTTTCAAGCAAATATTTAAAATTCCCTTTTAGAGCTTTCGAAAAACAATTAATGGTACGTGAGGATCCTTTTAAACTCAGGTTTGAGCCGAGCCAAAGCAGCTAATACATGCGAATGAGCCTTATTAATCCGCAAAGTCGAGCAAAACTTGAAACTATGTCCTACTGTCTTCACAAAAGTATCAAGAGCAGGAATTGTAAATAAGTAATTATAAAAAGGTGAGAATGATGCGGGAGAGTTGTGTTTTTTTTTAATATCGCTCGTTAATATTACTTTGAACGGTATTAAGTTTCATAAGGCTGTGTGTAAATTTGTGGTTTAGTTTAGTAAAAAGTGCTTATTATGGAGTGGAATTGCTTTTAAGTAAATTTATATCAACTCCATATATATACTCAGATTACAATTATCAGAGTATAGATAAAAGGGTTTATTCAGAACAGTATATTAAAATACAGTATTGTAGAGGCAAAGTTAATTATATGATAGAAAAGTGCAGTCAAAAGCTATCACATAACATATCAAGAGTATGCGCCATAAATAGAGAACAAGATTATATTTAACAAAATTTTATTTAGTTTGTAATCTTAAATCCAGTGAAAAAAATTATAATAAAATAATTAATAAGATGTATTAATTGCACAAGCCTGCATAAGTAAGTAAATCTACATATTGGATGCAATGTTCAATTAATTAAAATTTATAATATGTACTGTATTGCTTATTCAAAGAAATCAAAGACTGTGTAATAGTTCATGTATTCATAGTATTATGAAGTTTTAAATTCTATCAACGTTTTAATACATTAAACATAATAATATTATCTGAGGTAAATAAACTTAAAAGAAAACATCAATAGATTACTTTAAGGGAGGTTAATTTTTTTTTCATAAATTAATATAGATTAAAATTAATATTGACCGTGCATATTACTTTAATATGTATATATATTATCAATCATAATGGGTTTCGATTTAATATATTTTTTTCTATTATCTTACAAATATATATATATATATATATATAGATATATTAAGAGAAAATTAATTTATTATAAAGATAATGAAATAAAAAGTTTAAAGGTATTCTTACAATTCAACCAAAATTTATAAATAAGTAATAAAATTTTTATTATATTTGTGAACAAAATATTTAATTCACAAATAGCTAGACGTTATGCAAATTATTTTTATATTATTCGCTGTTATTATTTATACATATTTTTTCTTTTTCTTTAAGCAGAATGATTAAATTTATAGATATGAGTAAAATGTGCTTTTCATCTCATTTAATATCAAGTTTATAAAAGATAAATATAAAAATTAAAAATAAAAAGATGGAAGAAAAAAGAAGTAAAAATACAGCTGAAGATGAAGAGTCTGAAGATTCGGAAAATATTATTATTAATGAAGTTGATGGGTTACCAAATCTTCATCCAAATTTGAATTTAAGTTGTTTGAAGGACCATAATCATGAAGAAAAGGCATCAAGAAGTATAGATGATTTAATTCATGATGAAGATTTGCCTATGTCTGTGATTGTTACAAATATAGATCCTCGAATTTTTAAATCTGATGATCTAAAAGTGAGCGTTTGTTCATTTAATCTTTTACTTATTTAAATAGCCACTCTGTTTACATAAACTTCATTCTTGTTTAAATAATTATTTATCTTCAATTTTTATATTGCATACAGTCTTGAACTGCTATTCATAGTATTAAATTGTACAAAATGATCTGCATAGGCAATCAAATATATAATTTTGACAAAGTTTTTTATTTCTAATTTCACAGATGGAAATTGAAAAACTATTCAAGCAATTTGGAGAAGATGCTAAATTTCAATACTTTAGATCATTTAGAAGAATGAGGGTTAATTATAATTCCTCCAGCGCAGCTGCTCAAGCACGGATAAAATTACATCAAACTCATTTTGGAAACACTGACATTAATTGTTACTTTGCACAACCAGTAACGCCTATTGGTAAATTAAATCATACAAAATTCTTTGATAAAATTTGAAATTTATTATTTTTTCTATTAAGCAAAATTTGATTTCAATAATATATTTTTCTCTCTACATAGATATTGAAGATCGACATTTGCATCCTCCTGCACCTCATAAACAGTTCCTAATTTCCCCACCTGCATCTCCACCTGTGGGATGGGAGCCTCGCGAAGAAAACGAACCATTGGTTAATCATGATTTACTGGCTGCAATTGCTAATTTAACTCCAGGTTCGTTTATTTCATATTACTTGAGAGTAGATATTAAAGTCGAATTATTTATAATTAATAATTAAATTGTATAAAACCATATTTTTAAGCTATTTTTTATTCTAAAACTATTCTATTAAGCTTTATTAAATGGTTCTAAAAATAGTATATAATAGAATAAAAACATTATATGAATATTGATTTTACTTATATACTAATAATATCGATCTGTTTATGTATTTGAACACTAATATTGAAAAATTATTAAATGATTTAATCATAATATTTCATTAACCTGATGCTTTCAAAATATATATTGATTAAATAAATATTGTAAGTTTATCATAGTAATTGATATATTTTAAAATAATGTTAGACTATTCCATTAAGAAAGAAATATGTTCTAAAAATGTGATAAATTAAGAAACAAGATTGCAAATTTTCCAAGATTTTTTTTAAACTTATTTTGTCCTTGAACACTTAATATAAATATTAAAATTTACGAATATAATTCATACGATTTAAGTAGTATCGTAATTTCTAAGAAAAACAATTTTAAAAAAGCCACGAATGAAAATAGCGTATAAAATATCTCAGGTGTTGGTAAGGAAAATTTAATAAAAACGAATTTACTTTTATTGTCACAGGGGAAAGTCATGAACTTCATGCGGGAGGCTCGAATCAACCAGGTATTGTTGTTCACATTTGTGAAAGTACAGCTAATGCCAAGAAAATTGGTAATATACCGCACACTCGATGCCCTGACGAACATTAAATCAGTTCACGCGTACAGAGTTAAAAAAATGTAAGACATTTAAATAAGGAACATCCTCACTAATATATTCAATTATTTAGCTTTATATGGATTATAAACATTGAAATTTTACTAGCTTTCTTCATAGATATTTTTTTTTCAAGATTTTGAAATGACTCGTGCATATTAATAAATTCAAAATAATACCTAATACATTAAGAAACTAAATTTAATGGCAAGCTAATAAATTAATGCTATTCTAATTTCAAGCTACAAAGAAGGCAAATAATAATTATGATATAAAAACTTGTGGTCTTATTAGTTTTTATTATTATTCTTAAAATATTTCTAGCTAAGGGGAAGTTTGAATGAATATTAAAAGCTTATTATTGTATTAATTATTAAATTAAAATTTGACATCCATTTCTGAATTACTTATATTTTTAGGTATATTATCATATTTTTGCTAAATTTATACTATAACGAAATAGATTATTAAAATATATATATACATATATATATTTATTAATTATTTTTCATAAGTTAAATGAATTTCCTTATGTTTCTAGTGGATGGAAAACAAACAATAAAAAATAAAAATAGATAAAAAACAAAATATCTAAATATTTTCAACAAAGAATCAAATAATTTATACTAAGAATTAGGAGTGAAAGCCAAATAAAAAATAAATTTATACATACGTACTTATCCTTAGCCGCTTAAACTGCGCAAGCGAATAAATTATGCGTAAAGAATTATATCGTTTTAACGATTTATATAATATATATATATAAATTTAACGATATAATTTAATAGATATATAATTTAACGATCCATTCAAAGAGTGAAAACATTGATTCCTCATCGATGTAATTTTGTAAAAAGTATTGAACATTATTTAAGGATTAAATTGGTTCGCTTATTACAAAAGCCAGTATAAACTTTAATGATATGGGCATGTTAATAATTCCAATTGTTCTATTGCCAAGACTTATTGTCCTTGGCGAATAAGAAGGCTCAAAGAGAATTATTAAACGACGTGATAATGAATACTACGATTAAAAGTAGGTGATGCTAACGCTAATCAGTTATTTAATGTAGTTTGAGATGCGTACAAATTCAAATTTGTTCTACGATATATTAAATGATGTCGAAATGTCAAAATTGAGATAATGCGGCCATGGATCGATCAACAATTAAACTCTTACTTTCATTAAATACATTAGTCCGTATTTATTAATAGTTTTTTTTTTTTTTTTTTTAAATAATAAATAAGACTATTAACAAAAAATTTTACACATAATAATTCTTATTATAATTTTAATGATTATATTTTTGTTTTGGAAAGTTTTTAAAAACAAATATTATTAATAGTAAAATAAATAATAAAATACAAAAATATTTATTGGTATTTATGAAAGTCATAAACTAGTATTAAATAATGTGAATATATAACGGCTGTCTAGAAAATATTTTAAAAAATATCATTAAACAAATAGTTTTATACGTCATTATATCAAGAAGTATGCAAATTTAACAATATATATATATACACATACACATTTATTTGTATTTACATAGCCTGGGTAATGATGATTGTTTCAGATTACTTTTGAGAAGCTTCATTTCTCAAATTTCAAATAATTATAAAGTACGTAAAAAATAATTGAAAGTTCAATAAGACGGAAATTATCAAATAAAAAAAAGTCAATATAACTCCAATAAACAAGCACAAGAATAATTTTTTTTAAATGTATATAAATAGTAAAATTTACAAGCAAAAAAAAAAAAGTCCAGACTGTAAAATTAAACGGAATTATTCGTTAAAGTATAAGAAACAATAATTTTTACAATTTCAGTAAAATTCCATATAAAATGCTGACTTGTTATAAAATTTATATGCCCTTGATAAATGACAATTAAGTTTAAGAAGAAGAATTAATCTGTGAAGTTTTAATGATTTACAAGTATAAATTATTAATGAATTTAATATCCGACGCTTGAAAATCCAAGGCAATAACAAACTTATAAATATTATACCTTGTAAAAGGCTTTAATAATAAATATTTTCAATAATGTGAATCACGTGAATTAACTAAATGTACAAATTTTTCTCTTGGAAATATTAAAATAAATAACCGAAGTTAAGGTGAAGAGGACTGTCCGGTTCGTCTAATATCAAAAAAGTATTTTAGATTATTTTTTTAATAGTCGCAAGCCAATGGAACGTTCTCAATGTCTAGGGGTATTTAAACGCCTACGCGTATAAAATACAATAAAATTTGTTATTCTTAATCTATTACGAAATAGGCGCTGATGCGGCGATGGCGGAGGGGGTGGGAGTGGGGGAGGGAGAGGAGAGATAATGCCGGTCGGTGGTATGTCTCTATTGCTAAATTCTCGCATTGTCATTATAAATTTCAATTCTCATCTAATGGTAAAATAAGTAAATGGAGAAAATTAAAAAAAACTTTTTCCATTTAATTATTGACGAATTAATTCTTATTGTTTCTGTATAGTAGAACGAATTTTGTAAATTTAGCTGCTCTCAGTTAAATTGAGTTGAATGATAAAGTTAAAAAATTAGACGAATAAGCGAAGGTGCCGTTTTTACGGGCAATGGGATTCGCTTGGACGATGTGAATGTGAGATCAGAAATCGAGGCCAATCGTATTAAATAAATATTTTCTATTTATTTGCTCGCGTAGATCTAACAAAAGTTCTATTCCCTTTTAGAGCTCTGCTCTAGGATTTATATCGAGTAGAAGAGAAGAGAATATTTCGTCGTAGACTAAGCCAATTCGGAAATATATTTTTAAATAATCTTACTATTGATTATTATCAATAGATATCGATGTAATGTAAAAGAAACTTTTTCGAGCCTCTAATAAGACAAATATTTAAAAATACATCATACCGAGCCGTCATTTTACAACATTTATTCTCTAAAATTAATTGTAAAAAGGCATAGGGGCAAATAATACATACATACATATATATATATATATATATGAATCCTCAGATCTTAGTGGCAAACGAAATTTTTTCAAATAAGCAGATATTTGTATATATAAATTTTGTTTTAAAATTCAATATTGAATATTCGATATCGTTACCGTTTTCCCTTCGAGCCGCCAAGTCGCCATTTCTCTCTCTCTCTCTCTCTCTCTCTCTCTCTCTCTCTCTCTCTCTCTCTCTCTATCTCTCTCCCCTATACGTATACGAAATCACAGTGTTCCCTGAGCTGTTTCTTGTGAATATAATAGAATAATGAATCGTAATCGTTACGCGGAATTTCATACAGATCAAATAAGTTTTATTTTACATCTCGCTTATGTATCTCACTTATATAATTTAAAGAACTTTAAAAAAAAAAAATGATATTTACGTGCGCGTCCCTTACGTATTTCACGAATTTTTAAAATTAATTTACAATTTACCGAAGAAATGTTCAAGTAAGGTCAAGTCGCTTTATGCTTGTAATGGTTCTGCACTACTAATTATTAATTAATCGGTCGATTTTGCATTTTTTTTTCCAATACGAAGTTTACGTTTACAAAACGGACACGAATATCATCATTCTCCATTAATAGTAGGAAGAAACGTTTAATAATAAATGACTGCTTAGCGAATTGAAAAAATAAATAAGTAAAACGACATTTTCGTGGTAATAAAAGATTATAATCACTTAACTGACACTTTCAATATATTTAAAATAATTAACAATATCCTAGATATAGATAAAAAGAGTGTAAAATGTGTTAGTACGAAGCTCTAATATATACTATAATCTATTATTTTCGTAACGAGGGGTACAAAAAAAAGAAAAATGGAATTAGTTTTATACAGTCCTGTGCATATTCAATAAACCAAAAAGAGGTATGAGTCGATTGCATTTTTTGAAAATGAATAATTTGCTGTTTAATATCAATATTAAAAAAAAAAAAGAGAGAAAAAAGAAGAAGAAAAAAAGTTAGGATTGGACAAGTGAATTGGATGAAACGTATACGTATTATTTATAATTAAAGGCCAATTCAAATGCAACTAAGCAGTTTTAAATATAATATAAGATAGCTTGAGAAAAAAAAAACTGAAAAAAAACCTACAGTTTATTGAGTGTCATATTTAGAGCTTAAAGAGGTTTTTCCGTTATTAAACCTTGTACGAGTTAAAATTAAAACAAGAAAAAGAAAAAAAAATGTCCTAATTGTTCGGTCACGTATTTACTCGTATCTACTCGTATCTACTCGTATTTACTCGTGTGGATTTTTCAGCATTACATAGAGCTAAAAGCTTAAAGCCCGATATAATTATTAAAAAAAAAAAAAGTATATGAAAAGATAAGGAAATCGAATGAAATGGTACTCTATATCGTACGTTATATAAGATTTCTAATTGTTCGGAGGAATTTCAATTAAGTTGACAAAATGAATTGTCCCGTACTTAAACGAAGAGAGATTAAGCAGTATTTTTTTATAATGAAAGACTATGAAGTTACAGAAATATTAATCTTGCGTTGGTTTCCTCTGTCTGGTATACACGGTAAAAGCATATCTCCGATTGAGTAGAACGACATTTCTTCCTCGACTCGAATGCGATCGAGGATACTAATCCCACTTTTCCCAGGCCATTGCGCTTTTTCCCCTCAATTTGCGCATAAGAGTTAAAAACAAAATAACAAAAAACAAAAAAAAAAGAAAAGATCATTGCGTCAACGCGTCTATGAAGAAAGGCATACCGTTAATTAAAGTAACTTGCGTAGAAACAATGTACTATAATAATAATAATAATAATAATTAATAATAATAAAGAATTATGTTCGAATTGTCAGTGAGAAAATTAAAATAGTTACGAGTGAGATGAAAACCTCTTGAAGATAGACCTTCTCACCAGTGACATTTAAATGCCATATATATATATATGTATATGTATATATTTAGCAGCTTTTTATGTGAGAGATAATAAAGAGCCGAAAAAGATGTTAAGAAATATGAAAGCTTCTAGTAAGGATGTATCTCATTATTACTTGTAAATTTGTGTATATATACATATGTTTTTACGCGTACGTAAAATGCATATGTATATCGTATGTGTAGAAAGAAAATGATAACTAGATTTAAGGTGCTTCTTTCCTTTATAATTACAAAAAGAAAAAAAAGAAAAAAAAAGAAAAATTATAGCGTTACGAGTGGATTTAAAATCCACTGCGCTATAATAATAAAATCCGAGTCATGCGTACTTAATAAACTAAAACTGAATCGTATATAAATAAAAGTCTAATTCTAATGCAAAGATCTGTTTTTAAGCGAGTTATTTTTAACAAACAAAATATTGTATCATTAACTATGGAAATAATGTAAATAAAAGATGCAGAAATTGTTTAAATTGTCTAAATCTTTATGAAGTTACAAAATTCTCTCGTTGAAAAATATCTTAACACTTTCTATGACTTTCTTCAATTTACTTTTAAGCAACCATTTACTTTTCGCGCTACGAGATTATTACGAGGTGTTATAATTAATTTAATAATGAAAACAGAGTAATTTCCAAAAAATGCTTTTTTCTTTAATTTATATGCAATCGATTTTTCAAATTCTTACAATTCAATTCCTTTTAACGCTTACATATTACAAAGGCTTTATACAAGTCATTGTCTTCCACTGGATCCAGAAGATCAATGCACATAAATTCATACTTAAGTTATTTAAACACACAGTCGTTAGAATTATAATTCATCGATCATTATTAATACTATCCTGCGCCTGATAAACTAAGTACAATTTCAATAAAAACATGATATTTATTTATTTTTAAATCAATTTTCCTACCAAAATATAGAGGAAGCATTAAATAATGAATCTACCTCTCTTATATTTAATGTATAAAGTGTAAAAAAAATCAATAACGTAATTCGAAAGAGTATAAGATTCTCTATGCTTTGTAAATAAAAGATAAAGACTAAAAGCTGAATTAAAAAAAATGAAAGTATTCGTAAAATTTCATATACGCGTTTCTGAATTTTATTTTTCTACGTCGTATTTGAGTTTAAGTCTTTTAATCCAAATCGAAAATGTGATGTTAATTTAGGCCATACATTTTTTTTTTTTTTTTTTTTTTATTACATTTAAAAAGCCTTGCGATTGATAAAATTTAACAAACTACCACATTTTCAATAAATTTTTTTTGTTTCCTCAATATAATTACTTACTTATATCGATCGTTTTTCAAATATAAACAAATTTTTAAGTCCAATGAAAAAACTATGTATAAATTCTGTCCTTAACACATTTAAATTCAATACAATTTCTTAAAACATTTACAATTTTAAGAGTGTTTAAGATTATTTACACTTTCTTCTTCTTTTTTTTTTTTTTTCTTAAAAAAGGAGCGTGAAACAATTAAAATGAAATGCATGAAAATTAGCTTTATAAAATATGTTCTGCAAATGAAATTAAAAATACCTTAATAAGTATACAGTTTACTATCACACAATACTTTATCATTTGATTAATAAAACAATTACATATAATTTATACATAATTTTTTCCGAGAACTTAAATTTATTTTACACGACAAGACTAATTTATATATTTATACATGTGCGTATATAAATATATGAACTAAGGGAAGTTTTTATCTGAAACTTTATAATCACAGTTGTAAATTATGAAATGATCGGGAATAGTGATCGTTAAGCTATAAAACAGTATTCAGTAACAATTATTTAAAGCTGATTAGCGCCGACAAAATTTATATATATATATATAATTTATTGATGAATTGAAGACGTTGCTGAAGAATTGTAAATATTTTCTTATTTTCAGACGTTATAAAATTTTTGTAAAGAGACCTTGGGCTACGATCTTTTAGATAAAATTAATTATGATCATTGTTTACAACTGCAGCTAAGCAGTTATATATTCGAAGCATGATTATTAACATAATACGTAACTTGCAAATATGCCACATATTCAACCTGAGTTTTTGTAGTAAAACATTCAAATTATTACAAAAATATAGTTTCTTAGTCAAGGATTGACTAAAGCAGTGTTTATGCATAATTATCGTTATGCCATGTATACAAATGTGTTGATGTCGTTATCGTGCCTTTTAATATATTTGTGTTCGATTAGCCATTCAATTTGTTCTTTGATCATCTTTTTACTTGGTAAAAACATGTTCTTCAATATGTCTACAAGTTCCGTCTGCAGTTGACTATTGCTGATCTTCTTTCGCATCTTTAATATTTTTATAATGGCTTCCTGTAATAAGAGGGAGAGGCGCCATCGTTATGGTACATATAAATATAGGTTTTGAGGAGAGTAAGGTAAGTATGGACTATCGAAGGGACTTACTTGAACACGTAGTATCCTTAGCTGAACGATGGACTGGTTATCCTCCTCTTTGCTGCGCTCGGTCGACAGCTGCAAACGACCAACCAGATTGATCTTGCCTCGCTTTTGTAATTTACCATTTTTCCTATATGAAATTGACATTGGAAAGATCAAGGCCTCCCCTCACAGATTCTTGCCTCCTACTCCCTACCCACTCATCCCCGCCCCTACCCCAAACACCAGAGAATGTAGCTAAATGTACCTAAATGTACTTACACAATAGCGAACTCTTGGTTGACCCAAAATTTCGTTGCCTGCGAAAAGTCCTTGGGACTGTGGGTGAGGGGATCGGCGACGATTAGCTGCCTCTTTATTTTCGGGAAGGCGCAAAGCGACCAGAGCGTCCTTCTCAGCTCCGGGTCCGGCAGTTCCGTCGCCAGCCGGAGGTTCTCGTACGAGATTTTCTCGAGAGGCCGTTGGTTCCAGGCAAACAGTACGGCCATTTGAAAAGTCGTCACGTCCACGTCGAATCGACCCACTTGATTCGAAAACGTTATCTACGCAAACGTACATTGTCAAAAGAGAAGCTCCCCCCTTCTATACCCTCCCTCTAACACTATGTATGACTTGTGAGAGCTGAACCTACTGTGCCGTTAGACATGTGGTGATACCATTGGAGCTTCCTGCCGCTGTGCTTTTTCTTGTAAAACTCCTCTACCTCGGGTATGTAATCCTCCAACTGAAGCGGCAAGCTCACCGTCACGCGTTCGCTACCTCTTGCCCACGCGCCCGCATTCAGTATCTGAAATTAAGATTCGTTTACAGAGGACGAGTGGACGTGCCAGCGTACGCTTACTGTACGGAGGGCTTTGAATGTGAATAAAAAGACTTGATGGAAAGGATGAGAACCTTGATGTTGATGCTGTCGGCGATGGCGGCACGGCATTGCTCCTTGAATTGCTGATTCAAGTCTTGGGAGACTTTTATGTCCTGGAACATCCGTGCCAATTTGTTAACGTAATCCGCGGGCATGCCGACCTCCCGGAGCCACTCGACCATGTTTTCCTCCTTCTCCGAGTCCGCGGACGTGTCCAATATTAAACGACGGGTCAGGTGTGCTTTATGATAGCGCATAAAGACATCCTTGTTCTGTACGTATTTGAGTACCAGCAGCTGCAACGTAACCCAAACGCGATAAAGATCCAAGATAAATATAAATAGAGAGAGACGAGAGAGACGAGAGAGAGACAAGAGTTGACAAGAATAACACACTCGTGATAACGTACCACGTCCCTGAGCTTGCTCTCGATCTCGTCGGAGGTCAGCTTCTTGCTAAGCGGCGTCTTTCTCAACAGCATATCACAGTAATTGGCTAGGAGCTCGGGGCACTTGGATTCGGGCTGGCCGTTGCTATTGTTGCCGGGCTTGCTGTTGGGACCGGAGCCGAGGCTGGCTATGGTGCCGATAATGGGAGCGGGCGGGACGAGGGAGGCACTGCCGGCACCCTGCCTCATGGGCAGGTCGAGCTTGAAGACCGACGAGTCGTTGACGACGAGCTTGTAGGCCTTGTCGCGTGCCGTGAGGAAGCGCGGGTCGTCGTCGAAAGCCTCCTTCACGAGGGTGGAGAAGCGTCGGAAGAGGTCCAGCAGTCGTTCGACGTACTTCTCCGAGTCCTGGGTTATTATATCTACGGCGGCCATCATATCGTCCAGACCCGCGGTAGCTATGTGCTCCTCCAAATCGACGAGCATCGGTGTCACGCCCTCGGGCACTCGGTCCATTAGCTTTAGCATTAGCCGCAGTTCTAAAGCCAAACACGTTCAAGCTGTCATTGCAACTAACATTCTCAACTTTTCAACCAAATAGAGCTGTCTTTTTTCTCATTAATTCTGTTAGCCAACATATCATTGTTGCGTACAAAAATACCTTTTCACACTATACGCGTTATTTCGACTGTTACCTATTGACATTTACTTAAAAATTATGTACTATTAAATGAAGTATCTGTTCACATACTATACATAAAAATTCTATAATAAGTAATTAAAATATAATTCAATCTACAGGTTTATAAGAGATTTCAAAGCTTTTGAAATATTTATCTTTCTAAATTTTTAAAGGCAAAGTCTCATGTGTAGTAGAACAAAGTTCTTAAATATGTATAATTGTCCACGAACCTTCATTACGAAGCCATACTTACTTTCTGTTTGATGCTGCTGTATCATTCTAGGACACTCTGCGAGTATTGCAGTTCTGAAATTAGCAACTAGTACTTTAACACATCGCTCCATTAAAAGTTGTACACTAGCACTGTTTGGTTCGAGGTACTTTTGCGCGCGTAATTCCTCTTCTTTTAATTTCGTCTCTGCATATCTCATGTATTTTTCTACTCCGTATAAGGACAATTGTTCGGGTGCTTTCACCCAGTAAAAAGCTTCTGTTGCTTCAATATAAGCAGCTTCAAAATTATTTCTATAAATTTCTAATTTATCTGATGCATTTGAGCAAAGGTTCACTGTAATATTTATAAAACTTAATTACACATTTGATTTAAACTAACAATAAAGCAGTCTATTTGTTATATTTATACTTAAAAAATTATTAAAATAATCAATGATTGTATACCATATGATTCTCTAACACCAATAACAAGTTGCGAATCGAAAACCTCTCCATTTCTCTCTGTTCGTACGAGTCGCATTGCTGAATCTTGAAGTCTTTGTTTAATGTCATTAAATATACTTTGATTCCAACTATCTAGCATCAACTATAAATGCAAAGTAAGTAATTAACGGACTTATATGTAAGAAGAAAATTTCTATTATTTATGAAAAAAAATATGTAAAGCTAAAGATCTTTACATGAAATGTGATGTATAGTACAAAAAAAATAGTTGCTCTATTGCTTCATATCCAACGACTAACCTTTCTCACAATACTTTCATCAGGCTGGTTCTTTTTTTGCATACTCGTGCTTGTCTTTCCTCTAAGAGATGCTTCTAACTGCCTAAATGGTGTAGGTAAGTAATTACATTGAGTAAAAAATTTTCTCCATTCTGTTATGTAAGCTTTCAATAAAGCTTGTTCTTCTTGATGTGCCATAACTCTCTGTAATCCAATAGATGTTTGTTTTATTAGTAATAGAGAGTCACAATTCGCGAGACTGAAATATAAGGCAACAATAAATACCTGTTGAGCCTGTTTTATAAAGTCCATGATATCTTCCTTCAGCGCATCCCGTAATTTTGGTGGGCCCTTTTCGTCTAGGCATACTTGATGAACGGAGTAAAAAAGATCTTGCCATTCTGCCTGCGTGACTGGCTCTTGCTTTAAGAGTTTCAAAATAATTGGTCGCATACATGGCCAAGCGTCTTCGAATGTAAATTGACTCTGTGAGAATAACATTAAAATACAGAAAAGAAGTTTCTAAAATAGTAAACGCCCACATTTTCTAAAAATTGGATAAAATAAAATACTTTCACGGACGATTTCATAATAACAATAAATCTATATTAATATGAAAAGAGACCTTTCTACTCGATTACGATAGTAAAGGCTAAATAAAGGATAAACGAAAGCGCAAAAGTCTTAGGCTTTTCGATTCGCTATTTTAAAATGCCGTAATCGAATCTCTCGTTCTTCTCTGGTGCGATTCGAATGATTTTATAATACTTATAAATAATTCACGTGCATCGGTATTATTTACATTTGGGTATTAGGGAAATAGGCAATGAGGAGTAAGACGGTCTCGGTTCGTTAATAAACAATGAAGAAGATCTAAGAAATCTCAGGGTAGCTATAAGCGAACGAAAGATTCAATAGAAACAAAGAAATAGTGCTAATAATGAAATGACTAACGTCTCGTATCGAAAGACTCTTGAGCTTAAATGTGCAAATAACGTATCGAGTGCTGCCCTTTTTCATATATATTTCACGATGAAAATACAGTGGAAAGCCTCGGTCCGTTGTAAATTAATCGCAGGCGGGGGAGTAAGAGCCCCTAAACTCTAGCCCGCCAATTAATACTCAAAACAACGACAACGGCAGCGATGATAATAATAATAACAGCAAATAATAATAACAATAGTGGATAATAAAGGCCGACAATAAACAACTAACCTTTAATAACGACATGACAAAAGCTTTGACATGTCCCGTCGCCTTCAGTCGTTTTGGTCGCGCATGCGAGGTTATGTGACAATGGCAATGCGACAGGCCCGCGATTGGTAATTTTAGTCGCCGTTTAAGCGGCCACGGCGTATCGCTCCGCTTCGCACCCTCGATTTAAATCGCCAGGCTGGTTATATACCCGCGCGTAAAGGTGGTACACGGTGCCGTGGAGGAGCTGCGAGTCGTCGACGTTACCGCGCACGACGAAATTCCCATTCCCGAATCTCCTACAAGGTTTCTACAGCTGACAATTTCGGCAATTTCGGCAATTTTTGCAATTTTTGCAATTTCCCGGCTCCTTGCGTCTCAACCTGTACTCAACCTGTACTCAACCTCTAATTTAGACATTTTTATTTACTTTTGGCCTCGATTGATTCGTCATCGCATTATTCGCAATATGACATGAAAATGCCGTTCGTCTATTATGAAAAGTCGGGAAGCGCGGGGTCAACTAAATTGACTAAATAGAAATTATTTCGCCGAATACTGCCGAATACATTTTAATACGCATACGGATACGATCATTCGAACGATATAGAAATTCAAATGGGACAAGCAAGGCTCCCTCCTTGGCCAGCATCCTCGATTTTTAAAATGGCTGTGACGTTCCACGCCTAACGAATTAACGAACTTCTCGACCCAACCACCCCTCCGCCCCTCCCCCCATTTCCCCGTCATTGAAAATACACTCCTAACAATAACTGATAATCTACGTTGTCTCCAGCTGATAATAATAACCCCTCGAAGGTATTGATAACTCAGGTATATACGTCACCTGTACAATGTATGGTTCCTTGAATTTCGCAAAAAGTCAAAAAATTTCAAATAAAGGATTCGTTTAGCCGAAATGAATTTTAAATTCGTATCGAAACATTATTATTGCTATTATTATGTCTTATAACCGCTCGTCTCGTTTGTCGTCCGCCAAGCCGACAAAAGTTTTCCCTACATTTATTTATAATTAGTGTTTAAAACTTCGTTTAAGCCCTTTTCCAAAGATATTTACATATCACCACAATTTCTTATATTCTAAGAGATGTCCAAAGAAATTCCAAGACGCGGCGGATAATACCGGGAAATTCAACATAAATATTCCATATTTTCATATGCAACTGATCTATATCCTTCGTCAATAACGTATCAATGATTTAACTGTATTTAAGTTATAGAACTAAGTTACATTACTACAATTATTTATGAATTTTTTATTACGCGTCTTAAAAAAATATATCCATTTCAGATAAAAAGTCATGTAATACGTCCAATCATCAATATATATGGCAATTTAAATATTCTGAGTAATATTAGAAATTATTGAGTATTATTTGCAGGGTTACGCTTTCTCTCTCTCTCTCTCTCTCTCTCTCCTTGATTTTGATGTAACGTTCACGAGTGCTTGAATAATAAATTTCCCCTTGAAATCTATTCTTAGATTTATATATATATATATATATATATCAGGTTATAAATAAAATGCAAATACTATTTTCTTATTCATGTATTATTTAATATATTTATTATAAGAATTCAGATACATCATAACATTCATTCTAATAATAATAATTATACGTCTTTAAAAAGCGTTTATTTGAATATTCAACGAATAGCCTCAATAGATAAAAGCTGAATCTTATAAGATTCTTATTTAATTTCAACAGGAAAATATTAATATTTTGAATACGTTTATCAAAATTTTAAAACAGAAAGTGATCTATATTTTTCTCAATAATGCAATTATCACAAGGCTCGCGCTTAGCTGGTAGCATTCGAATGAACATTTTTATCATAGCTTATTGGATTTCATGTAAGGACATACAAAGTTGCTTGTACAAAAGTTCTGTTTCAAACGTCGCTTTTCAGTCGAGTGATTAGTTATTTCTCCATACATAGAAAAGTTGCGATAGAGCTTCTATTTCTTATTTATATTTAACGATAATACATTTTTATTACCAATAATAATTCTTATATATATATATATATATATATAGAAATATACATATATTTATTTATGCATATATATTTTTTGTTTCTCATAGGAGTTGCACATTTTTTTTATTATATAAATCGCTCAATGCCATTCATGTGACTTAATAAGACAAGATAGTAATACGGATCTATTTAGTTCTTCTGCCTTGTTTTCATTTCTTTTTCCTTTTTTTGCCTATTTGACCATCTATTTGTAACGTTTAGCATATTCCATAACAATTATATTACCTTGTAAAATCGCGGCCTCAACGACAATAATCCACTAAATATGTGATAACCAGTTACTAAATATGTGATAACGTTACAGATGCGCATTATTATTTTTAATAGCCTCGCAGTAGCTAGGGTGATTATTTATTTACTTTATGTTATTTTTTTATATTAATGAATAATGAAATAATGAAAGTAGCAAGTCGGCTTTATGCCGATCGAACGCTGTTGGTAAAGCCGCGTATTGTTTTATTATTTCTCGCCTCCGTCCTACCCTATCCCTCTTTTCCTATGTAAGTATGTGCTTGTGAGCAAGGGTGCTTGAGACTTATACGCTACAACGAAATGTTTGCATAAAAAGCAAGAAGAAGACATATAGAAGAAATAATAATAATAATAATAATAATAAGGAAATAGTAGTAGTAGTAGTAGTAGTAGTAGTAGTAGTGAGTAGTAGTAGCAATAGTAGTAGTAGTAGTGGTAGTGGTAAGTAAAATGAAAGAAAAGAAAGAAAAAAGAACAATAAAGAATGAGTGAAGAGTGTTCATGTGAATCTAAAATAGATTCTCGTTCGATAAATTTCTAAAAAGCAATAAAAATAAAATTTATAATATACGCATTGGACATGTATATATATATACGATAACAATGTAAAATAAAATATTCGATAGAGAATAAAAGGAGAATAAAAGCACTTAAGGTGGCAGAGGCGCAAGGAAAGTTAATCGCACATTCCTTTACGGTTGGAAGGAAGTCAACATTGTCGGGCAGTATATATTTAATGCAAATTATACAGTAATTAATAGTTAATGTAGAGTAGTTAATAATCGATTTTCGATCCAACCGAACATGTAATCTGCAATCTCGAACTTGTCAATGTCTTCCGAATTGTAAATTCTTGTCCCTGGCGGTGAGTACAGCGGGGCCCCTCGAAGCGATGAAAGGCCCCGGATCAATACGTTGTCATTAAATCTCTCCGCCTCCTCCTTCCCCCCTCCCCTGCTTCTTTTTGATTTTCCTCTAGAGATGGCTTCCGCGGTATTTACCAGAAGCCACCGGCGCTGCGTCCACCAGGTGGGTTGTTCACGCGGATGCAGGATCGCGATGCCTCCTTCGAATCCTCTGTAATCGCAAAGTAAAAAAAAGCTGTTAAAGTTTTCCTTGTGCTTTTCATTGAGCATAAAATGGACCGAGCAAAGTCTTACCGCTGATGGAGAAGGTCGAGTCCTGGAGGTTCCTCTGGCCTTCGAGCCTGGGTCCTTTGACCGAGGGTGTGGCGATGGCCGAGTTGGGGAAGGTGCAGACCGAGTTGCAGGCGATGCTCCTGGGCCTGGGGTAATCCTCCTCGTAGTGCGAGTTGCCGTTGGTCTGGCCGTGGTTGTTCTGGCTGTTCTGGCTGTTCTGGCTGTTCTGGTTGTTCTGGCTGGCAGCCGCGGCCTTGGCAGCCTTCGCTGCCTCCCGGGCCTTCGTGAAGGCCGCCTCCTTCTCGGCGAACTTCTGCTCCTCAGCCTTGGAGCGGGCGATTCCTCGGGGATGCTTCTCTCGTTCCTCCACGGCCTCGTACACGTAGCTCGGGTAGCTCGGGCATTCGATGAACTTCCCGAAACCGTGGACTGCCTTCAGGTCACTCTCGTCGACGCAGACCCTGCCGCCGACAACCACGTACTCCGGCACGCCGTATACCTCCTTACCCTGCACAAGAGAGGACCATGTCGGACGTGACTACTTTATACGCAACTGGTTTAGTTGTCCCTGCCACCTTTCAATATTACTTTCAATCGATTGCCACCCCCCCCCTTCGACCCTGTTCGTGCCCTCGTCAATCGTCTACCGAGCTTATCATTTTTTTTCTTTCAATGGCTCTCGCGGCCTCATTGCCGTTATTTCCAAGTCTAATGAGATTAATGACCCCGGACACGATACTGCCTTAATTATACCAATATCTCGCTCTTTCTCCTCCTCCTCCTCCTCCTCCTCCTCCGCGAAGTTCACGCCGCCCCCCTCTCACCCCAAGAGTACGTGACATTATATATATATATATATAAGATCGCGTAAGCGCGAACATCCTAATAAATTTCTTTGTTATCGCGTTAGAAATTGAAATTGGAATTGGAATGTCAGTGCTTGCTCACTATGCGTAACAAAAGATGTGTTAAATTATTCAGGCGCATAATTAATTAGTCCTTAAATAAATTGCCTTTTCCATGAAGCGAAGAAAATTGTCGAGCTCGCCAACGAAATGACGTTATTGAGTAAAAGCACCGTTGCCCACTACCATTGTCGCTTATTACTAAGTAAACAAATGAATACATTATCGGTTATACGATACCAAAGACCGGCTGTTTGTAATTTTCTTTTCCTTTTTCTTTTTTTTGTTTTGTTTTTATAAAACTGCGTAATATTGCTTATAATGAAAGTAGAGGGAGGAGACTGACCTCGAAGATGTTGAAGTCGCATGCGTGATGATGGGTCTCGGCCGAAATGGTCCGCTTGGAGCTCGGGTCCCAGACGACGATGTCGGCATCGGAGCCGACGGCGATGACGCCCTTTCTCGGATAGAGGTTGAATATCTTGGCAGCGTTGGTGCTCGTGACCGCAACGAAGCGCGTCGGGTCCATTATTCCATTGTGCACGCCCATGTCCCAGACAATGGCCATGCGGTCCTCGACACCGTTAACGCCGTTCGGTATCTTGGAGAAGTCATCCTTGCCCAGCGCCTTCTGATCGCTGTTGAACGTGCAGTTGTCGCTGCCCGTCACTTGCAGGCCGTCCCTACGCGCGATTACGTCAACCATATTAGCTTAAAAAACTTCCTCTTTCAATGGCAGATGAGCTCTTACTCACGATTCTCCTCGCCACGGCGACATTTCATTTTCCATTTCATTTTCCATGTCATTTTTCATTTCATTTCACGACTATTCTCACCATTCTCACTATTCTCTCATTACGGCTCGGATAATTTCTTCTACCTTTCTAAGCGAGCTCTTCTAACGCCGCCACCCCACCCCACCCCCCACGCGCCCCTCGCCACTCCACCGCCGCTCCACGACCAATTTCTCACTACATTTTTCATGTCTATTCAAGAATCGAATGAACTCGCGAGCCTTAACGTCTCTCCATTCTTCATTCGTTGGCTCGGATAGCCAAGCCGTACTCATGTACGTCATTCCTTATTGCCGGCATTCATTGAAAATATATATGGTATATTGCACGGCCCTCGGTCTACCGAGACCTTCGAGCCTCGATCAATTGTTTATACGTTTGATCGATGCTCGCTCATCGTTACTTTAATCAATTTATACATCCGGAATTCATACTTACATTTATAATTTACATCGAATTAATTCAACTATCGTAATCAGTTAATCATAAAAATACAAATAATAAGCTCTTGATATTGCATAGGAAATTCTATTACTTATCTAATATTTTCATCTGTTAATATGGAATAGAATATAGAACTAGAAGAGAATATAAGAAAATCCTTTGGTAAAATATAAGGGTTTTCTCCTTGTCATGATCTGATCCGATATTCCATGGATTTTTCTTAAAGGAGAAACGAGACTATTTTCCTCAATTTTTCTAATCGTTCGAGACAACAAAGTTGTCTCGTTGTTGTTACTAATGCCGCAAAAAATTTATACCTTAATTGACCTGACTGCATTGTCGCCTCGATCAACGGCATAAATCCTTTTTCTAACGAAAATTAATTCGCTTGAAAAAAATCAATGAATAAATGTTTTCTTCCAAGTATTGTCAAGAAGTACAAGAGATCGAAGTGACTCTCAACTTGCAAATTATTAATTTTACTAAAGCTAATAACTAAGCTTGAAAATCTTACTTTAGCGCGTATTTGTGTCGACGGAATTGTAACCTGGATTCATAGCATTGCCCATATGAATTATAAGTCTCCGTAGAAAAAGTAAACTGGAGAAAAAATTCTTTTAGATTTCACGCTATCGGAGTAATTTCGTGAAATTTCAAATGATCCGGTAAAATTTAAATGAATAAACTCTCGGATGAACGCGTGAAACATAACGGATGAAATTGTTGGGGAAAATGTTGGGAAGTGAATGCGGAAATTGAGAAATTTTTCATAATTACGCTCGGCTCTGTTTATTCAGAAAGAAGCTCGTTGTCCGTAGCTTAGAAAAGATTTTGCGATTTCTCGTAAGGGTCAGGAGAGGAGAGCCGCTTTTATCTGATCCACCGGCTCCCTAATGACGTCATCGCGACATCTGGATATGTTTCGCGGCGCCGCGCGAATTCTGATCGCAGTAGCAGCGGTCGAACTGCTTCTTCACCCGGACTGCCCGGGATCCAGTCCAATACTTACTGGCCGAGCTGCTCGATGAGATAGGTCGGCGTCGTCGGGTCGGACCTCAGGGGCGGACTCGTCACGAATTGCCTCGCCGTGACCAAGTCCTGCCCGTACTGGGCTGTCCCGTCGACTCCCAAGGCCGAGGCCAGAGCTTCCCCGTAGACGAGGAAGCCGTCGGACCGCTTCCCGGACAGGACGTCCGTGGCAGACTTGCTCGTCACCGAGGACACGTAGAGGGGAGCGTTCAGCTGTTCCCCGACAGATTTTCCGTTAACGAGCCGCGTTACTTGCTCCCATGTATTACTCTCGACTATTCCTTTATGTGCGTGGAATTCCCCGGGGATGATCTTCTCGTCGAGCAGTTAGCGGCCGGGCTCGCGCGATCCCTCCCTTTTGCAAATAACTTCCGGCCGGCATTAAAAAGGCATGCGTATTTTGCAGGATTAACGCGCCGCAGTAGCGTAGTAACGCGTAAGTGTAAGCCGAACACTGAATTCGAGGGGTAAGAAAGGGGAAGAAAAATGTAAGGCGAAGAGCCGTTAGAGCGATAAGGGGGGATCGCTAATGAAAACCCGCGGAAGCTTAGAAACCTGTGGTTTCCTAACCAATTACGTTGATTGTCTCGAGCCCATTGTATGTAATGGGAGATTTCACAGAGCTTGAAAGTGTTTAGCCGTGAGCTCGTGGCGCACTCGCTATTCTCGCCGTCCCCATACTATTTTCCACGCACAATAAAGAAAGAGGAGGAGGTGGTTGCCATGACGTGCCGAGAAAAGCCACAGGGATACGATACGCGTTAGGATAATCTGTCCCTTGCCATATCTTGCCTCTGCTCGTCAATTTCAATTAAAATATCTCCGTAATTCCCTAACTCGAGCTTTTCAATATTCATTAGAAATCATTATAATAATTTTACATGCATTCTAGGCATCCTCGCAAGCTCAAGCTCATTGTCAATATCTGATAATTTTTTCATCTTCTTTGCATTGGCATAGATCGGGAATCGAACGTTTTACGTCCGATCTTCAAGTACCACCATGGCTTCTCTTGGGCATAATAACTTATGGGTTGGAAAATATCATGGATACAAGTACGTGACTTGTATCTTAGCGCTCGATAGAACATGAGAAATAAAACCAATTGACGACATCGAATTATAGCGAAATCATAGAAATAATGCGTAACAAAAATTATTGGGAAAATATTTCTTTACTATTAACAAACAACTGTTCTCCTAATGCATCGTGCTCTTAATATACTTCACTTCAACATTCATAGGAGAAGGAAACACTTTACCGATAACTTTAAATATTTCTATTAAAAAAACAACAGCAGTAATACGATATATGCTATGACGTGAAATACAACTATGTTCTAAATAATAATAATAATAACAACAACAACAACAACAACAACATAAACAACAACAACAATAACAACAACAATAAATAATAAATAATAAGAAGAATAGGGGGAGCGCGCTCAAGAAATCGCTCAATAACCTTTTTTTAAGTTAATTGCTGAATACTTGTTGATAAGAGCCTCCAGTTCATAAGCTTTCCACTTAAGTTTCTGAGGTCGCGTGTTCTGCATTGGCAATAAAATAAAAGGGGTAAACGAGAGAGAAATACAAACAAAATCAATACGATACTTTTGTCCATGCGGCTTGTTTTAAACACAATTCAACTTAGACATTAAAGTCGTGCGGAACAATAAACAACAATAATAATGTACTTGTAGTCATTCTACAATAAATTATATAATAACGATAAATTATTTCTGCCCATGCAAAATGGTGATAATTGCCGAGAGCGCGATTACTAAAAATAGGAGGAGCATTACTTACGCTGAGCTCGATAATTACGTTGTAGAGTCGTTGCTAATGCAGTAATGATAATTTTCATGGTCATGGCGGTGGCGGGCGGTGACGGGCGGTGACGGGCAGTGACGGGCGGTGACGGGCGGTCGTGGCTGAGGGAGGAGGAATGGGGGGCGGTTTGGCAATTTCGTCGAGCTTATCAAAGTCGGAGCGAAGCTTAAATGTTCGATATGCTCTCGACTCCGTATTCAGAGCTTTTCCTCTATTTAATAATTTTCCGTCTTACACTCAACTTTCTAAATTATTCTATCCGAGCGTTGCGTTTAGTCGTATCGCGGCTGCATAAAGTCAAAGTAGCGTTTTGTAAGCGAACGGGACAATGAACGACGACGAGCAGCTGTACTCAAAATACGTCCTCTTACGTAACCCATACCCAAAAAAAAAAAAAATAAATAAATAAAAAAAAAAATATGCCGTCGATACACGTTTCGACTTAAAACCCTGAGCGTTCTTACTTCTAATCGATGAACGTCCCATATTACGAGCTTACCTTAGCCCTGTCCTTTACATAAATTAAGCGATTAGAGAGAGACGAGAGGAGAGAGAGAGAGAGAGAGAGAGAGAGAGAGAGAGAGAGATTGTATGATAGGATCGAGGAGTCGAAGGGATTGGAGCTTATGTAAATGACGATTAGGATTTGTGAACAAGTTTCCGTGAAATAGAAATTACATCTAAATAATGTCACGCCCAGCATGAAAGAAAGATCTTTGCCGCGGCCGTCGACGTTGTTATTAATGTTGTAGCAAAAGTATAAACCGGCCGAGCGTTCGAGTTGTCGACGGTTGCCGCGGGTCAGGGCGGGTGGGGGTAGGGGAGGCCGACTGGCTGGCTGACTGGCTGACTAACTACTAACTGACTGGCGAGTGTAAAAATATGCTCGTTTGGCTTTAATCCGAGTAAAATAAGTTTTCCCAAGGCGATAAAAAATTGCGTCGGTAAGTGCACGAGAGCTCGCTCTCTTAGTTAGTCGCGGCACGGTTAATGAGAAAAAGTGAGAAAAACTCTACGTGTCAGTGGATCTTGTTAAAATTCTCGGGTGTTGGGTGTTGGGTGTTGGGCGGGAAGGGGTTAGAGAGAACGGGGACTTAGGTGTACGGGAGTCCTCCCCCCCCCGCCGCGCGTGGCTAAGAGGATGCATCTCCCGATCTCCGGTCTGCGATCTCGACGGGCCGCCGCGCGTCGCTACGGAATTAGGAGAGTAGGCCAGCCCGAAAGTGGCCAGGTAGGGATCCCGTGGACGCCCCCGCAGTCGGAGATGAGAAAGCGCGGCAATTACAAAACGGCCCCTATTTTACGAGGCGCGCCAGTGAGCCCGGCGGGGAAACCGGCTCACGAGCTCGCCATTAATGGATAAAAGATCAAGCACGAGGCGAGGTGTCCATCTCCCCCCCCCTCCCTTCCCTCATCCATCCCGGAAAAACTATATACTCCCGCCGTGCCGGGCACGTTATAACGGGCCAAAGCAGCGCCGGAGGAAAGTCGTCGCCGCTGCCGCCGGGCAAGATTTTCTCGCGCTTTCTTGTCGTTTCCCGCACAGATGAACGTGTTTCCTCTTGCCCTCCCCCGCCGCTCTCACTCACTCTCTCGCAACTCTCGAAAGAGTCGCTCCTCCCGTCTTCTCGATTCACTTGCTTTGTATCTCGTATTTCAAAACTATTTGCGCAACTTTTCAATTATCCTCCCTCCGTCTCTCTCTCTCTCTCTCACTCTCTCTCTCTCTCACCCTCTGTACGCGCGCGGGTGGCATTTATTATGAAAAGCGCCGTAACGATCGCGGCGATCATGGAGAAAAACGATCAAACAACCATCGCGTGATAAGCAAACGAAGTAATCAAAACGATTAGTTCTGATAAAGTGCAAAAGTTAAGCGACACGATAAAGCTCGGGCGAATTTAATCTTTGCGTCAAAACATTCCGATAATCTTGATTTTTTTGCACCTACGGCGTGTTCCCTTTGCCGATCAAATATAAGAGCACGAGGAGCGGACATTTCGAACGTTGTAAACCATACTGCGAGCCCTTGGAGCGGATAAAAAGAAGGGAAAATTACGTCGGGAGTAAGTAAGAGGTCGTCGGCAAGGTGACGAAATTAAGTCAAACTGCCAGGTAGAAGATCAGCGAGGCTTTATTGCCGCATCGTTTACATGGTGCGAGAGTCATCTCTCTCTCTCTCTCTCTCTCTCTCTCTCTCTCTCTCTCTCTCTCTCTCTGTCTCTGTTCGGATGTCGGGAAGTCCTCGACACTGAGCAGCGCTAGCAGTTTTGTACATGGGGTGCATTGACTCGGGACGCTCGACGAATGTCTAATAAGGATGTATTTTAGGGCCGACAAATGACTCACCGAGGATTACGAGGAACAGGCAGGGAGAGAAATTTACCCCTGAAGTGAAAGAGGAGGGGTAGGGAGACGTAGGGATTGACTACTCCGAGTACTCACATAACGAGCTTCCTCATCAGGGCGAGCGGAGTGTCCGGGTCAGGCCTCAAGGGCGGACTGAGTACGTGGGCCGCCGCATGCCTCCAGCTGCTGTGCTGGCAATTGGTGCCATCGGTGCCAAGGGCCGCGGCTAGGGTCTCCCCCCAGACACAAGCGCCTCGGCGTCTCGCCTTCTCAACCTCCTCCGCGGCGCTGCGGCTCATCACGTGCACCACGTACAGGGGGCACAAGACCTACGTTTCACATCCGGCTCACGGTCAGTCAATGAGCTGCTCATCCTCCTACCTGGTCTGGCCTACCCTGGTCCATCCTACGTATGCCGCCACTTACCGCTCTACATTCCTTGGAGTCATTATTCCCACGTTCCTTCGCTTACCTCACATCACTCGATCGCGCGATAAACAATTAAGCCGAACGATATATCCCCGCCCATATGACCCGGCGACTTTATCACAAAAAATCTATTGCTTTACATTTGCGCATTTTTTGTTTTTTTTTGTTTTTTTGTTTTTTTTCTCTCATGGCTCAGGCTCGCAATACCGTAATACCCCTACTACTTTGTGCAATATTCGAATTTGTACTCCAAGAAATTTAGAACGACAAATGGCGATCAGTGGCTTATATGTATACGAGAGAAGTGTTTGAAAGGCCCCCTTTTCTTTCTTTCTTTCTTTCTTTCTTTCTTCTTATTCATTTAATCTTATTTAATTGTCATTTAATGTATAATCTACGATAACCTCATAATATTGCAATTCTCACTGAGCGAAGCTGCAGCTTCTAATTCACGTAAGTACTTGTTGCAATCGCCGGATTATAAACATTATTTCAATGGCCGATAATAAAGGGATCCATTCAATTTCAAGAAATTGAGCAAAGAAATCGGATATTATTATTCGTAATAGTTTAATTGAAACGAGAACTTGACAGCGAAAGGTCCGTGATTCTTAAAAAAAAAGGCTCAAGTTTATATAAATTAGACGGATTTATTCGAATTCTTCTTGTCCATTGAATAACGGTAACTAAGCTGAGCAAGCAATCGTCATCCTTTTTTTTATTTATCTCCTCTTACTTTTGACGATCCGTACTTACACTGTCCTCCTTATCATTAACGAGATACATTTAAGCATGGCAATGGCTAATTTAGCACGTTCAAAGCTATCCTTCTTCAACCGTTTTCTCTCTCTCTCTCACTCTCTTTTTTTTTATCGTCGTGCGGTGAAGACATAAATTAAACAACATTTAATGCGTGAATGTATGCGTCAGCATGCTACATTTAAACAGATGTACAAATTGATGCAAGATAACATTGTACGAATTGTATTGCGTGCACTATTATTTTCACGAAGAAAAAAAAAGTAAACGTAAATAATCACATTGTCTACAAAACAACCTGCAAAAATACACGGAAGCGGTATTTACATCTACATTTATAAATACCTCGTGCATACGTTTAATAAGAAAGCTAAAAAATTACCTATAGCGCGGACGCGTATGAAAAAAAAAAGAAAAAGAATAAGAAAAAGAATAAGAAAATGAACAAGAAAAAGAGGAAAAAAGCCCGAGAATTTATTTATAGGAAAATGGAAAATATTGATATTCGAACAGGAGTTATTCGGTAACTTTTATTAAAAGAAAATAAAAGAAAAGAAGGAAAAGAAAAGAAAGGGAAAAAGAAAAAAAATTGCTCAAACAATGCATTGAAAGACCCGCGGCAAATACACACTCGTAATGCACAGGGTAAAGGCAATTTTCTTAATCTCAAATGATGTAATGAAATAAGCAATAACTCTTTTCTTAAGAGTTTAAGAGCTTAAAGTATTTTCATACGTCGACTTATTAAAAGTTAATTTTATCATTTATTTAATGCGCAAGCAATATCGGGTCTTGAATTCGACGTAAGGAGTCAAAGTCAATCGCCCGCTTAAATATTACGAGTAAAGTAAAATAATAATAAACTGCGCTTGTATGCTTTAACGATCAGTGACAATCGAATCGCGATTACTCGTATTGGCAAAATGTTAAAAAAGTAAGTGTCCTTTAGATTCGTCCTCTAGATGAATCGATTAATTAAAAACAGTCGAGGATTATGATAATAGTCGTAGTCGAGCACCGAGAGCGATAAAAGACCATGTAATCGGGTATTAAGCGCGTTAGTATCAGGTGGGCTGTTAATTGGCCCGGGCCGTAGTTGTAGTATTGGTGCTTGTAGCAGTAGTAGTAGCAGTAGTAGTAGTAGGATCCCAATGAACGGGTAAGTCAGTCAGTCAGTCAGTCATTCAACGGACAGACAGGATGTATGAGATATGCCTGGTTACCTGCCTGCGAGCTCGCGAGTGATTTACGCATCCGCAAATGATGGCCCGCAATTACGGGCAAATAATATTTTCACTTAGTTGTAAGGTGGGGTTGGGGCCGTGTGCGTGCGAGGCGTATGCCGAAAGCCTAACCAAGCAGGTAAGAAGGGGCCGTTAAAATGCATTGTTTGAAAATTTTCACTTTATTAGATTAGGATAGTTCCGCTCCCGCAGAAGCGTATGGCGCACTTGTGTAGGTGATACGCTCTATAAAGCAAGCTTACCTGATTTGCAATAACACAGGCGCGATTAACAGCTTCCGCCTCGACCTCCTCGGGCCGCGACATCTCGTGACCTTCGGGCCCTGTCACGCCTGCCTCTAGGAGCCTTTTCGTGTTCTGGAATCGTAACGGGTGCCGAGGCAACGGTCAGTCGGTCTACATCTCTCCCATTATTGCTACGCCGACGTAGCCCGCCCCAA
Organism: Ceratosolen fusciceps; assembly: GCA_018883505.1. NCBI lineage: Eukaryota > Metazoa > Arthropoda > Insecta > Hymenoptera > Agaonidae > Ceratosolen > Ceratosolen fusciceps. The sequence continues at coordinate 4,762,295 of RCIC01000013.1, read as the reverse complement.
TACCATCCCAATAACCATCCCAATAACCAGCCCAATACCAATAGTCGCGCACTATACGAGCCGCGTTACGTTTCATTGCCGAGATTACCCTGAACGTGCCGCCTTCCCTTCGCCCGACAACAATCTTCCGCTTATTTGGCCAATGTACTTGAAAAGTTTTAATGCCAGGCCCGATTGTAGTATTAACAATTTCTGGTCGCGCGCACTTGTGTGCCGTGTATTATCATTCGCTACGACGCGGGAATTTAAATTCACCTACACTACCTTGCGAAAGTACGACTCGACCCGTTCTTCCGGCGATTCTTCGTCACAACAACTTCGTCCTTAACTAAATTTGGTCACTCCCTTACATCTGAGGGTGAGCAATTTTTTTAAAAGGCAAAAAATTATATTCTCGCGATTATTCAAAATAATGCCTTCATGTCGGAGAAGGCCCTTCTTGAAATATTAATCCACGCGTCTCAATAATCCGATGAAAATTTTAATATCAATGGATTTATTGCGTATATTCTTCTCACGTCGAATGTAAGCGAGTTAAGAAAAGAGGTTGGCTTAAAGTTTTGAAAAATGTAGTAAAAATCAAGTAATAAAGTGACTTTAAGGGCCAATGGCAGTGATGAATCAAAATGAAATGAAAATTGACGCGTAAAAATGTTTGAATGTGGGAGGGGGAGGGAGGGAGGGAGGGGGGAATGACGCGAGGTAAAATTTATGAAGTCATTATAAAGCGAGAGCGGAGTTTGTAAATGTTTTGTACTTGCTTTTATAGAATAAGGTAAATAGAGGCTCGTCGATATTATAATTGACTTTATGAATAAAATTTATAGGGAACGCCGACGAGGATATCCGCGACGACTGTCTAATTAAATGTCCGTAGAGAGTGATTAGATTAATCGATATCGCCTCTACGGTAGACCATCGAGCGCGATTCCGATCGCGAATATTCAAATAATGAATATACGAACAATGCAAGTGGCTAGGGCGGCAATCAATTAGAGATATGGAAATAATACGTTATTCGACGCGGCAGCGTTATCTCTATGCGGACGAGGAAAGATAATGATTAATCGATGGATCGGAAGGGATCAGAAAGGCGTTGGTCGGTCTTGGTTGGTAGGCGCTGGCTGGCGGTGGGGCTGGCGCCGACCAGCGCCAGCCCCACCATCAACAATGAGGAAGCTCATTGTTCTCATCGTAAAAGGGGTATGGGGGGGAGGGAGGGAGAGGATTGAGATTTTATGGATATTCAGAGGATGGAGGAAGGGAGCCGTGTAATGGCTTTTAGCTCCTTACCTCGTATATGATATCGCCGTTTTCGGCATGAACCATAGCGACGGCGCCCAAGCTCTTGCAGACCTTGAAGGCCTCGATCAATTCCGGATCCCTCAGCATGAAAAGATCACGATACGCCATGAAGAACTTGAAGCTGTTTACGCCGTGCCGTTGTACTAGCGTTTCCATTTCCTCTCTTGTCTGAAATATGGTATTGTGCATGTTACATCGGTCTCTTATGCATTACAATATGCCGAACCCTACCTCCCCCCCCCATTATATCCCATTTCAATTCAATGATATCCCCTTCCCCCTAACGCCAAAGCTTATTCAATTCATTATTATTAATTATGAATTATCTTTAAAAATTTTCGAGTCGAAATTAATGAACATTTTCATGAAAATCGAGCAGCCAACGAGTGCAAGCGCAATTACTTAGCGCGACTTCTCTGCGATATTACATAATTAATGCAAAATAATGCATACGCGTAGAGAGCGAGGGGCAAGTTTACTGTTTTCGTAGGGTTTCGAAATTATTAAGGTTAATCGGGCTTTCGATTAGACGAAAGTCACGAGTTCAGGAGGCTTTATAAAAATAGAACGGAAGTTGGCATTACATTCTATCAAGATTGACTCACGAAAGCATTTGCACGACCCTTTTTATAGTTCAAGTAATAAACGCAGTACGTTCTCTGTACTTGAAATGCAATGGCTATTAAATCAATGGCCGAGGGGCTTTAATTTAACTAGAGGACGCTCTTTCTTCTAAAGCTTATCGGAATATCGGAAAGTGCGTCGTTCGTTGCTTGATCGTCATTTCGAAGCTTCGTACAAAAAGAAGGAGGAGGAGGAGGAGGGGGAGGAGGAGAAGTAAGGCTTCCGCTGTAGTAAGCGAGAATTTCGAAATAAGGAGATTAATGAAAAAGTGGGGAAAGGATGAGGAATGTCGGTGAGGCTTGTATCATTAGAAAATGAAGACGTCATGTGAAAGGCTGAGGATTCAATCAGCGAGGCTCACTCGGCGCGGAGTCGTCGACGTTTTCCAGTAAAATGCCAAACCGGATAAAGATAAAGCAGCAGCCGGTGAGAGGGGAAAGGGAAAATTCTAACCAGATATTCCCTAATAGACACTTGAGCGGGACAAGTGGCGTTGCAAAAGACGTAAACAAAGTCCTTCCGTCCGTAGGACTCGAGCACTTTAAAGTCCGAGGGTCCGCTCGGACACGGTTCGCACGGTCCCGTCGTCACCTCCACCAGATGAGGCCGCGTCGCGGTCACCGGGTGCCCTAATAGGAATCATCGGCCTCGCCGAATCCGGCCGGAAGAGGACCGATTAGCATTTAGAAATTTCACGATGGAGGATTTGCGACTAACGCCTCCGACTCGCTCGGGAGCCCCCCCCCCGCCCCACATCGCCAAGCCCTCTAAAGCGGATATTGTCCTTGAACCAAGTCCCCCCAAGCTCCTTCCAAGATGTTATCGAGATCCTCGAGCTACGGGCGCTCGCGATCGTCCACTGCGAACCTGTCACATCACCATGCAATTATAACGACCCTTTTACTCCAGCTCTCCTCTCCTTTCGATCCAAAATAAAATACTCGCACACTCTCGGACATTACCGCTCCGGGAATCTACCACTGATGCTTATCCTGGCTAATAAAGTTTTCCGAGCTCCAAGAATAAAATGGACTCCCGCGTCTCTGCGAGACGGCCTCCGCGTATTTAATATCGGCAACGCACAATAACGTTAAAGCTTCCCTAAATTATGGCCCCATTACTTTTCCTATTCAATAACGCATCCGAGCTCGCCTCATTCGATATTACGCCCCTGAGCATCCGACATTTTTCCTTTCCTTCCTCCTTTCACTATAGCACTTTAACCTCCTGCTTATTCATTCGGCGTTTCAAAAAAAAGGGAGGGGGACGCTACAAAAAGAAAAAAAAATCATTAGCACCGAGCGTCAATAATTTTCAATTGATATTCCTCGATAGAAGGCTGAGATCTCTGCTTGTACCCGATTTCCGTTACATCGAGTCCACCTCCCCCACCCCCCTCCAATGTTTCACTTTCAAATATATAACAACAACCTCTGCTTGGACGCAATAAATAATAACAATAACGTATCAAGCGCTTCTTTACACGGCTCGATATACATACGTCGTGCATTCCGCGGTATTTCGATTTTACTGCGAGTCCGGAAATATTTCACGTTTTCATGGCCGAACGTCAGGCTCGGAGCGGCGAATCGAGAACTCGTATACCCAATAAATGTACTGTCTTTGAAACCTGATCCCTACAGATTTCATTTCCAAGTGACTTATATTATTGCTCGGCTCCGTGCGCCACGATACGCGCTTATGCGTATAATAACAATTATAGGGAAAGGGGATGATGACGAGCAGTGACGTTCTTTGATTGCCATTGCGTGATTGGGATTCACGCAAGGATTCCGCGTCTAATGGAAACGTTGGCTGGATAAGAATAGAGGATAGGGAAGGAGGCGCGGGTCAATTAAGGGCTGGCTGGCTGGCTGGCTGACTGACTGACTGACTGGCCGGCCGGCCGGCGTACTTTCAGGTTCTCATTCATAAATATTGAGAGGCGAATTACGCGAAATGTGTTTACATAACGACTTCGTTATCCGGTAAAGCGAGCGCGGGAAAAATAAAAAGAGCTCGGTACAAATTGTAATTGGATAAGGGATCAGCAGCAGCAGTAGCAGCAGCAGCAGCAGCAGCAGCAGCAGCAGCAGCAGCAGTTGATTAATCGCGAATGAATATGGTTGGGCTGGTGCGTAAAGGGAAAAACTGGAGGATCGGCGAGAATGCCGAAGGAACGGCGGGGAAGCGCACCTTGTTGTTCCAGCTGGTGATGGCGACGTGCAAGGTGTAGTCGCAGCAGACCTTCTCGTCCGCGGTGACCCTGTACCTATCGTAGGCCTCGAGGAGGCTCTCCCCGACCTTGGGTATGACAAAGTCGATGATGGTCGTGGTGCCTCCGGCGACCGCAGCCTTCGTTCCCTGATAAAAATCGTCGACGCTCGTCGCCCCCATGAGCTCGAGCTCAAAGTGCGTGTGCGGATCAATGCCACCTGGCATCACGTACTTCCCTCTGGCGTCGATCGTCCGGGTTCCGCCAGGTATAATGAGATTCCGTCCGAGTTGCCTGAAAATTCGTTACTTTTTATCTTATCATACCAAGACGTGCGCGTACGCCGTGCGTTTATATTATCCTCCTTTCTCGCCACCTGCTTTTCGCGCTCGTTCAGTTACCGAGCATTATTAACTAGGCCAAAGTTGCCCTGGCCGAAGGTCCCGTGGTTATATCCCTTGCCGTGTATCGCTCCTTACACCTATTCTGTATCTGTCGCCTGTAAAATTATTAGCCCGCGAAGCCAAACATATTAAGCTTCTCTAGAAATACCGCCGCGCACGGCCTATTAATACGCTAACGCAGCTCTGGCACTTTTCTATTTGGGGCAGGCAAAAATACACGGACTCGGTATCCAAGTAATGCCCAACCTTGACAATTTTAGGTTATTATGTGCATATACACGTGCACACATGCATATATCTTGATCCCGAGAACTCGAACCATTAGCTGCAGCATCTCTAATCTACCGCGAATGCAGACTAAATGTCCTTTCTTTCTTTTGTTAAAATACATATTAATTAAAATATATAATAATTTCAAGTGAAAATTATGTTCGGCAATTATGTAAACTTTCGGTATTGAAGTCGTTCTCGTTTTCTTGATGTCGAGCGCTTCATGGCCACGTTAATTTTCTCAAGTAGTGTAGGAGAATATTTAAAAAAAAAAAAAAAAATAAGTGCCTTATGTTTGACAATAATTGCCTCGCCTGGCAAATAATCTTAGGATAAATATCGATTGCTTTCCAATCAAAGTAATCGAATTGTTTTGTTATTGTTAATAAAGAAAACTATTGCGACTCGAGACTTGAAATTGGACTCACTTAATGATTCCATCTTCGATGTAGACGTCCGCGTCGACAATATCATCCTCGTTGACAACTTTGCCATTCTTAATAAGCAAACGATTTTGCGCACTCTGTAACAGAAATATTATGATATCGATTAATGTAAAGTTGTCGCTTAAAGCGTTTTTGAGACAAGGAATGTTAACACTAGGACTCGGAAGCTACGAATACCAACCAGGTAGCCGAGTCTATTTACCGATGATAATTACTAGGCATCTAATGCCGGGGGTAAATATTTTCTATTCATCATGTAATCGTAAGGCAAAGATGTTTCTCTCGTTGTACAAAGAGTTTTTTCAAGGGATCGAGAGTCGGGGCGTACTAATTAGTGTGTACGTATCGATGCCAAAACGAGCGCTTTCGGGGAATAATGAAGTCCTGATCTTGACTCTTCATAAGAGCTCCATTTAATATTGAGTTTATTCATAAAACGCCCTCTTGATGATAGTTGGGTGGCCAGAAATAAATTAGCTTCAGGCCACAATTACGTGGCGAAACCACCCTCTAGACGTCGCATTACAACTCCAGTCTGCTCCCCTCGAAAGTCCCATAAGTGAAAATATTGACAATAAAGAGCGATCGCTGAGCCTTCGGTGGGGTCTTGCGAACCGCCCCGTCCCCTAACGGGAGTACGTTATTATGCGCAGAAATGCTCCCTGGCACGGGAGGCGGTGCGCAGTTTGGTGCGGAGACTACGACGGTCGGTCGCCACCCTTGTCGCGAACGCGTACATCCGTTGACGTCGCCGCTGCCACGTGCCCCCGAGCAGGAAAGCTGCGTACGCAGCACTCGGCTTTTATAGATTTTCCGCGGCCGACGACGTGACAATGCTCCACCAGAGTCTGATTCATCGACCCCCTTAATCCCCTCTTTATTTTTTTCGTCCCCGCGCCTCGTATCGCACAAAGGACACGCCGACGTGCTCGACGACCGTTACTCCGGTGCTCGGCTACCGAGGCCACGGCATGCGGGCGTAACCCTGCGGCATTATTATTCGATGCCGAATAATAACGCTTCGACAACGTCTCAATGACGTTAGAAGCGCGATTGAGGCGACGCGATTCTTATTTATCGGACAAAGTACGCGTATGGCTGTCGTGTTCATGTGACGAGGATTCTATCCAATTGGCGGGGCAGGAGGGGGTGGGTGGGTGGAATAAAGAGCCGCTGCTTCCCGCTTGCAGTATTACCGGCAAAGTGACAGGCTGCTGCTCCGAAAAGGCCCGCATCGAGCTATTTTTTACATTTTCCGCCATGAAATGAGATGCAGTTTCCGTATAACGAGCTGACCGGCAAAAAAACTCGACCTTTCCCACTGATTGGCGGATCAAGTCGCGAGGAGTTGGATAGCTTTCGAAAACCTCTTCTAATCACCTCCTATTTTGCCTCCTTGAATCGTCTCGCCATCCCTGTACTTACCGACTCGTGCCCCTCCCCTCCCCGCCCCTTGACCACCACATCCCCACATCCCCGCATCCCGTCAATTGACACACGACTCGGAAAAAGGACCCAGCATACGTAGCCTACCGCCTACCACCTCGCGCCTCGTTCTTTTCCCTCACTCCCCCATACTTCCATCTCTTTCAATACTCATGCAGATTTTACAATTTTCAATGCATTCCTGTATATTACTCAGCAAGAAAACTCTCTTTCTCCCGTACCTCTGCCCCTCTCTCGCTCTTTTTATTCTCCGTGCATGCGTGCCTGTGCCAATTAAACAAAAATCTTCTCAACCTCTTCAACAAAGGGAAAATGGAGTAATAATAATTGATCGGGGAGTGCGTTTATTCTGATTCTTGACTTCCTAATTGATTATCATCTAGTTAATCAAAATGACTATTATTATCATATAATTTAGTCAGCTTTAATTAAGCAATTTATCCAATGAAAAGATCGCTATTATATATTTACATGCATATCAAAATTTATTACCTTTTTTTATTATTATTATTATTATTATTATTATTCTACGTTATTTTATTCAATATTTCCTAATAATCGTTAAAGCTCTTTATTCTAAATGGATCAGTAAATGCGTGACTAAGTATATTCAAATGTTATGCAAGATAGTTGCGGAACGGAATTATTTAACTGTACATTGCGACTACATTGAAAAGACAAGGTATATTCATTTTACAGCGATATTTTAATTCGCCCATTATTAAATATCTAGTCGCTCATTTCAAATCTCTTTCAAATAATGATTTATCCTCGTTTAATCGCAATTTCGCCATTTATTCTTGACAAGCTGATTAAAATATCAATTTCAATAATTCACATTGAATTTAACCGCATTTGCTTAATGTTTTTAAAATTAAACTATCTATAGCATTTAATTATTCGTCAAAAATTACTTTTGAGCTGCTACGTAAGTTGTAGTACATTATTAAGAGGACTACAAGTTTTATAAATGCATTCTACTAAACTATTTTACTAAGATATTCATCTTTCGAAAACATAATATTATTAAGACTTTTCAAATAGGCGCATTTAAGCGCCTGTCTTTTATTTTGGAAAGGATTCAATTACTGTAATACAAAAATACAAATAATTTCTTTAAGGTTAAAGAATTTCAAATCAAACAGACTTGATTCGAATACTCGCTTATTATATTAATGTGCTTGATTATTGAAAATCCATGCGAGCATAATAAAGCATATACAATCATACAATTTATTTGTAAACATAGATTTCTCTAAGTAATAGTGAATTAGTGAATTAAGATACATATTAAAGATGAGGAAAGTAAATCGTAATTGTTGACAATTCTTTGAAAATAAGTAAAAATTTAATATGGATAATTTCGTTTATTCGTTAATTATTAAAGGCATTACTCTCGGAAGATTGAATTTAGGAAGAATTCAGTCATCCGTTTTCGAATAAAATAATGATCGTCGAGCTTGGATTAGTTATGTCCGCATTATGATAATTTAAGGACTATTCATTCTAATTAGGGAATCTAGAGCAATAATTATTATGGCTGAAGGATAGATATAGAAGAATAGGATAGCTCGCCTTTTCTTATGAAAAATTCAGAATATTTAATGATGACTATAAATCATGTTTGAATACCGAAACAATATCCGTTCTAATTATTAATTTATCTAAACAAATTAATAGGTGGACCAATGGATGAATATATAATAAATAAATAAATAAATAAATAAATAAATAAATAACGAGAACGCTTGAAATGTGCCGTTGCTGCGATTGCAAGTGGAACTGTAAAGTCGTCGTATGCAGTTACGTGAGTAAGAATTGTAAGGTTCCAAGTCACAAGCCGCGACGAGCAGAAATTACGGGGTATTAGAGAGCCAATCGAGCCAATTATGCAAATACCCATCTCCATGCAGCATTAGAATAAAAGCAATCATTGAAGTCAGGAGAAGTGGAGGCATTTTTTTAAAAGATGCACCTCCCGAACTTTGCACGTTACGTCAGAGGCGAGTCCTCGTAAAGGTGCTCGCCGCCTAAAGCGTTTCTCAAGTCGATGAATGGGCAGACCGTGCACTTACATGCACGCCCACGCGCGATTAGTATGCGTGCATCACTTACGCGCGCTTAATACTTATTATATATGCGCTCGCGCTCGGGTTACAGGCTGACTTAACAGTGCACTTGCACGTGCTGCGAAAACATTATTGTTTACATTCGTTAAGATTCTGCCTCTATCTCTATCTAATATTTACTTTATATTTTTCGCGCTTCATTTGAACGCCTAATTGAATTCGCGTTCATACGCGTGCTTATAAGGCGTGCCGAAAATTTATATACATCATATATGTATATTTTTATAATTGTATTTATAAACATATTTCTTATTGATGACGTACGACTCTATGAATATATAAAATAGTTATTTACATCTATTTCTCATTCTCGCAATAATGAAATTCCAATTAAGCACACTCCACTTTCTTAATATACATTAAGAATACGAATAATCAAGTAATAACGTCATTTAGTTAATTTTATATGATTTTTACTTGATTTTAAATACACTGTATGAAAATCTGTTCTTTTTTTTTCTTCTTCTTCTTCTTCTTTTTTTTTTTTTTTTATAACACTGAAATGATTTATTTTTGTACTCCGTACATTAGTAGATCGCAGAACTTTTCTCGTTTATGTATTTTTAAAGAGAAATGCAACTGCAATGGTTTATACAAAGTCCATAAATAAATTTCAAACGCTTGAAATAATCGTGATATAAGTGAGGTTACGTAAAGAAATAGTACATTAATATTACTTTGATGTGCCCCTATACTATTTAGATGAATACGTAATATGCATACAGGATAGAGTCGGTATTGGAAATGCGTGCATCCGCGATTATGACGTTTTGCGTGAATGAATAGGTTAAAAAGGAAAGAAAAAATAAAAGGGTAGGAAAAAAAGAAACAAAATGGATAAAGTAGAAACAATAAGGCTCGTATAAATAAAGGGTATTCATAACATTTCATTTGAAAGTAAACGTTGAGCCATTTAATATATTGTACACTTTACAAATGATTAACAATATAATTGCATTGTCGTAATTGTGATAAATTCTAATTGAGTTGTAGGTGAAATTATATTGGCTAATTGAATGGGTGGATTAAATGAATAGTTATACGATAGTAACGGCATAATCCAAGTCTCATGTATTACGTAAGTGAAATTACTAATACCATACCCGTCAATGCCTTTATGAATGATTTTAAATATATCAATTTTAATAATTGTTTCAAGGTCAAGACGTTTTAACGTAATTATTATGAATGTTTGGTTTGGTCAGCTGGCTCTTTCTACTTTATACTGCCGATAAAAATAAGAAAAGAAGCAAAAAAGGTCGCCTCCCTCGTATTGAATATCGAAGAAGCTGGCGCCGTAACGGCTCTTGAAACCCGGGATTTTGAATTTCGTTCGAATTCTTTCCGTTACCTATTCCAAATTCATCGTATTGTCCCGAGGCAGGCAGGGCCTAGTCCTCCTCCTCCTCCTCCTCCTCCTCTTCCTCATCGTCGTCGTCATCGTCATCGTCATCGTCGTCGTCGTCGTCGTCGTCGTCGTCGTCGTCGTCGTCGTGTAGTAACGTGGTCGGTCGTAAATTCTTGGTTCGCCTAGTAAATTTGACAACATTTTATCGAATACATGTTACGGTGTAGTATTAGTAATAAAACTCGGCGGCGTATCGCGATACTTGGAAACGGCATTTCTTATCTCATGTAATCCCACAAGAAAACAACTTCTTGGAATGAGTTTTCATTGAACCTTCCCCGTCCCGACCCATCTATCCAACATATGCCAAACTCTACAATCTTGCTCGCTCGTTCCCTCACGGGTTTGCATATTATATCGCCTGGCTCTCTCTCTCTCTCTCTCTCTCTCTCTCTCCCCTTTTGTGCCAAGCTCGCCAAATAAGCAGAAAATTTAGTCCGAGCGACACTCAATACAGTCAGGTAGTGTATATTTACATTCGCAGGTCGATCATCGCAGCTGTAGTGTCGGCATCAGTGACAGATAGATATATAGATAGATATATAGATATGTAGACAGAGAGAGAGAGAGAGAGAGAGAGAGAGAGAGAGAGAGAGCCAGGCGATAATTCGTACGAATGGTTTCTGGCGATGGGAGTCGTCGTCGTCGTCGTCGTCGTCTTCGTCGGCGTGGATATTTATAACCGGCCGCGTGACCCTGTGTGCGTGCAGGATAGACGAGCGCCGAGCGCCGAGCGCCGAGCGAAAGAAAATGCTGACTGTCGCCGGCATAGCCTTTTTTGCCCTAAGGGCGGCAATCCGGAGTCCGCGAGAGATTTATACGTCGAATGCTCTTGAAAAGCGAAGCAGCCGTCGGCTCCCGAGTTAAGGAAAGACGAGAAGCCGTCGCCCCGATTTCCTGACCTTCGCCGACGAGATTAAGTTCTCGCTAAATGCGCGCTTTCCTCGGCATACGTAGTCTCTCTCATTCTCTCATTCTCTCATTCTCTATCTATCTTCTTACTATTACGCCAAGACTAATGGACGGACACGACGCAGCCGTCGTTCCTAATGAATAAATGCAAGCGACACTTTTACGCGGGCTACTCTACTTTCTCTTCTTCTCCCCCAATAACCCCGCGACTCATTATTATCCGCTCGAGATTTCCTACCAACGGAAGTTTTATCAATGACTTCGAGCCCCAATCGGCAATCGGTCCTTTTATTTTAACGTCGAGGGGTGAGGGAAGGCGGGGGGGGGTCACGTTTTTTTATTTGCAGGCAACAATTTCTCAAAAATCAGAAAGCTGAATAATTGGACAATCATCATCGACTGCTTGACCGAGCCAGGGCTTAGTTAATCCAGATAATAAATAGCGAATGATAATACTTAAAAGCGAGTAGATATTCCTTTCAAATAATAGAAACGCGTGCGGCGTTCGCTGATATCGATCACGTTGCATTGGCGACTCGTTTTAATTTTCCTATCGCTCCCCACCACCTCCCAAATCCCCATCGTGCCTTCGTTACTGCTTACGTCTCTTACTCGCTTTTCTTCAACGACGCGACATGATGACCGACCGGAGCACTTTTTACGCCCGTATAAAATGTATTCGACTACCTCTTCGTGCATTAGCTTCCAGCTTGACAACCGCAATTTCATTTAATCATTATAAAATTCATTCAGCCTCATTCCGCGACTTGTAATATTAAAATACTTTTATTTGATTAGGACTTGTCGTCAATCACCGGGGGCTCGTAAAACGTCTTTACGCTTAATTCGAAAAAGATTATTGCCGGCATTTTTACATTCGTCATTACTTGGATGTACATAGAGTCAGATAATTCGCGAGGGAATTAATTTATAGCACGTAACGTATTTTATATACATATATTTCTTGTGCATATTTCTTCACGAGTGCGCCAAGGTTAAATATTGCCTCTCCCGTCCTCCATCAAGGGGAGATATCTTGACATTTTCGTCATTTTAATTAATCATTCAGCAGGGATTATACACATTGTCTACTGTGGCGCAATGATACATACGAAGGAGAAAAAGCGCTCGTTTGTGCGAAAAGTTTTTAACAATTGAAGGCAACGGTTAAAGGAAAAAGGGGGCCGAATATGGTCGACTGAAAAAGCGCATCATCCTATTTATAACGCAGGTTAAACAGGTGAAAAATAATTCAAATCCGGCTATTTTAATTAGACGATCGGATGCGCATACTTCGTGGCCAGGAGCGCGCGCGCGCGCGCGTGGGTGCCTCTGCGCGGCTATACTAGCGCTCGCGTAAGTGCAGCCTGGCTTTCCTTTCACATGTATATATATATATATTAAGGCATTAATTCGCCCCATAAAACGGCTAATTACCTGATTACGAAAAATGGAATAAGCTTTCTCGGCATTAACGTGAGAAGAACTCTCTTGAGCGCGGCATCCACATTTATTTGAGGAAACTAGGCAAATAAGGCTAATTCAATCGGCTGTGCCGGGACATCCTCTGGAGCAGCTCTGAATGTCCAGCGTTGGCATACGGGAACGCGGTTAGCGCACGGACCCGGCCTATACATACCGACACAATGTAAAGCCATCGATATCTGAAACGGTAGGTCGAGTTTGAGGGATCCCGGGACTCCGGGACTCGGAGCTTCCTGTCGCCGCGGATGGCTTCCAAAGCAATACGTACGTCGACACGGCCGAAAAGAACCGGGCGCGATAAGATCCACCGAGGCTCGTCGCGCCTGAGGTATCAATGCTCAATGGGTCCCCGTGTCAGGGGAAAGGGGAGCGGAAATTCGGACAGCGGCGCGACGGAAAATTATCGGCGGGGGGGGGGGGGAGCAAGGAGACGGCGGCAGGAAAAGCAGGTGCTGCGAGAGCGTTTCCTGCGGTCGCTAGTCTCGGGGCACTTGCAAATGTGAATTAGACCGTGGACAATCGCACGGCTTTGGATATTACTGTTGCTTATTGTTGCTGCCGCTGTAGCCGTTGCTGTTGTTGTTGTTGTTGTTGTTGCTCAGTTGCTGCCCCTATCATTACGGCCATTATTTATGTGCCGTTTTTCCTAGGCCGGAGACTTGCCGAGCGAGATAAGCCGCCACGAAAGTGGAAACGCTTCTGAATTTCCAGCCACGCGTGTCGACCCCCCGCCCCGTTACCTCCGCCCACCTCCGCCCTACAACGCCCTCCACTGGCCCCCTACACCTGCCAGCCCACGACCACTAATGCAATTTGAGAGGGGGACGGACGTCGTCCACGGAAGTACGGAATTTTCTTTTATTTCTCAGTGGCTGTTTTGTTTGCTTTTCTTTTTTCCTCTTTTATTTTCCATTCATTTTATTCCCCCGCGGGGCTATAGACGTTGAAAAAAGCGATTCCTCGACTTCTTGTGGCTAACCAGATTTGATGCACTTTTTGCTCACTCGGACTCTTTAAATTCTTGCTTTGACCAGACCAAAAGGAAACAATTAGCGTGGAATTTCTTTTTGACCGTACCATTCCGACGACACACGCATACTATCCGTGTATATAATACCTACACCTCGAACCTACATTGCGATAATGCAGTGCGCTAATAGATATGTCCGGAAATTATTATCGACCAGAGTATCCCAATAACCCATCGACTCCGTATGAATCATAGAAAGCTGCGACGGCGTTCATGTATTTTCCGCTGGCTATTTAGCTCACGCATATTTATACCCTTTAATAAGGTTAATGATTTACAACTTTTCTTACTAGCCACTTGTATGTACGACATATGCCATTACCTAATAATCCACTTTAAAAAGAAATGTAAGAAATGGGAGTTGCTAGTCGTTCCATTTTTTTTCCTTTTACCATTTTAGCAATAAGAGAGTATTAGTTAGTCTCTTCCTACGTACAGCGCGCACACATACACACACACACAGAGAGAGAGAGAGAGAGAGAGAGAGAGAGAGAGAGAGAGAGGCAGACAGACAGACAGACAGATTTTCATCAATCTTTGACTTGATCGCTACAAGTACGTAAATTATTCATTAAAGTGATAAATAGATAAAATATTTATCTCCATACGTACCATTTATTTACATTAGCAAATTAGCACATTGGTATTATAGTTATTTCATTATTACGTCTACGTACAATTTTTAATAGCAGATAAATACTTTTTCAACGTCCCTAAGCTTATGTAAGTTTATGACCCTATAAGAAGGAATGTTTAAAGAATAATACGCAAGTTCGTTGAACTATTATAAAATACAGCATCGTATGAGCATTAATTCGTATTTATCATAATAAAAATATTAAGAGTTCTCGTATTAATCAAAAGCAATGATAAAGCTATAAATAAGGTGTTGGGTAAAGCTACTACTAATATTATACCATTTCATATTTTAAGAATCAGCGCAGCAGTAAAAATACCTTATGTGTGCGTGTGTGTGTGTGTGTATATGAGAGTAGTGACTTGTTACGTAAGAAGTTCAAGCGTTGACATTGTAACATTTTCTTATAATTATTATGAAATACGTTGTTCTCTTTAAGCCTCTTACGCTTACACGTATAAGCATATAAGTATGCGAACACACACACACGATTATGTATAATTTTGTTTGCTTTCCCTTGGAAATACAACTTTGCCTCGAGATACTATTATAGGCAAATACTTGGTCGGATATTTTCCAACATTTAAGTATTTAATTGCTTGATTAGTTGATTAATAGAAAACCAATGTGAAATTCAACAAACGATATCCGAAATAAGTAAATAAGGATTTAAAATGCGGCTCGGAAAATAAGTTGTTGGAATTTCAAATTAAGAATCCATTTTATTTGAAAATATCCAAACCGATTGTTTTCCTTTATAAGTGAAAACTTTTTTTATAATATTTTATTTGATAATAAATTCGAGTCCATCTCGCGTCCATGCATAGCCAATGAACACGTTGACACGTGATTATAGAAAGGAATTGAGCAAATGTTGAGTTGAGCTGAAAGTATCAACTTTTCCGCAGGATTAAAATCGAAGGAGTTATGAGTATCGTTATTACGAGGAAGTCGATAAAGTAAAGAGTCTCGAGCCTCCCGATAAGATTCACCCTCCTACGACGAATCGGGATCGAGGGCTGACGTGCGATAAAGGATCGATTTAAAAGAAAGTAAAGTAGCTTTCGTAAAGAGCAGGGAGGGTAGTGGCTTCTGTCCCCTCAAGAGTAAAGAATCGCACGAGCGGCCACTTAAAACAGGCTCTTCGATGACACAAGAGAGTAGGAGGGTGGAGGGGGTGGGATGCAGCCCCTTCTAATTCGAGGGTAAAGTCGAGCCCGGGGAGCTGCTCGAATTCAAATTCTGGAGTAGGAAAAGCACCGGCGACCTCGTTACCTCCCGCGCCGCCCGCCCCGGGCCCTGCAGCGGCTGTGCCAACAACCCGCGGCACGACTGCGCAATGACTTTGAAAGCCGATCGGCCCTCGGGTTGTTTACGATGCACGAGGTGAAAAGCCCCCGCGGGTCGGTGCCTCTGATAAGCCGCCTCTCGCGCGAATCGATACTTCCACGAGTCGGCGTGTACTTCACCCCCGCTTTGCCTCACTCCCCACCCATCCCCGAACAACGCAATCGACGGGGAGACCCTTTTCCTTTATCCCCACGTCCACCGCCACTGCAGCCGCGCGCCCACGATGAATGGGAATTCCTTGTGGTTATTGACTCCGATCGCGGACCGACATGCCAATTGGCTCCTTTAACCGCTTCTGCGTGTCGGCTTAATGCGAGATGCGACGAGCTCCCTATCCCCGCCCCCCCCTCTCCGTCGCCAAGCGTCTCCTCGTACGTCGCTCGTCAATCAAGCGGAGCCGCACTTAATTCCCATCTGACAAAGACTCCGGGAAACTCGCGTGCCCTTTCACTGGAGCACCCATCGCGTGTGCCATCCCCCCCCTCCCTCGACTCTTGTCCCTTTTAACACTCCTCCCCCCGACCCACATGCGAACCCCCGGCCCTCGTCGGCTGGGCGATGCGACTCTCGTGCGGCTAATTCTTATGCAGCGAGCCGCTACGGTGCTATAAAGCATTTTCAATGCGTTATATTCGGGGAGCTTTTACCGCATTGACATTACAGCGCTTTTTAGTGGAATACGCTTTAGAGGAATAGCGACGTGTACTATTACATTCCAGACAATGGGCCACTTGAATTTTCAAGAGACGAGACACCGCGACTACTCGACGTAGCCCGCCACCCCTCCCCACCGCCCTCCCGTATCTCCTATCGATCGCCCGACGTTCTCCGCGTGCCCGTACATCGACGAAATGCAGTCTGTGTAGTATCGCGTGTATCATCCCGTTTATCATCGTCGACAACGAGGTGGACCATCGTCACGTTCGCCCCACGTGTTTCTACAAATTCATTAACATAACGCGCTGTACGTCAACATTTCAGAAATAGCCTGAAAAATATTGTCTTAATTCCAATTATCCCATTTGTTATTAGCGCGAATTGTATAAACGTCCAAGTAGGTCATCGCGTGCATTTCTAATTATGTTAGATTTAGCCTAGAAAGCCTGGCTCCGCGTCCGCCTCCACCCGACCCCTCTTCTGACGGCCCTTCTCCCGGCGACTCGAACCGATGCACCGATGAAGCGACATTCGACATCTTCTTGGTAAAACTGATCAATCGAATTGAGCCGAATAATGGTATTATCCTCAATATACTTTGAGCCTTAGATCGCTACTTTAATTAAAAGTTGTAAGACTTTTCGTCCTACTTGATATGAGTATCTAACTCACTTCTGAGTAATGAACAAGTAATGATAAATAATACACGATGCTTAAAAAAAAAAAATAATAATATTATTTCCCTATTGAAAACAGTAGTAATATTAGCGCTCGTGACAAAGGAAAAACAAAATAAAGAAAGTAAGCAGGTGATACGCAAATGCTATTAGCGCGAGTGCAAGTATACGTATGATTTTTTATATTCTAATTCTATGAAATGACTGTTTATCGTATGGGAATTAATTGTGCTTGAAAAAAAAAAGCGAAACAGAAGACTAGAAATTGCTCGGGGAAAATAATATCTAGAAATTCTAGTACCAAAAGGATTTCTAGCTAATCGAGAAGACATCTGAACTGAATTACTGCAAGAGCTTTCTATTTCGACAAAAAGGGTATCGCATGAATAAATAATCAAAAGTCGAAGAAGATGGACATTTTGACTCGGCTCGTTTCGTTTCCGAGCTTTAAATCGAGGAAAAACATTAGAAAGCGGCCTTATGCCTCCGCTCGTCGATTCCACGTTAATTCATTTATATAAAAAAAAAAAGGAATTGTATTTTATTTATTATTATTTTTTTTTATTTTTTTTTTCGTATCGCATTCACCTTTTATTTACGAGACAGAGAGGGTCCGCGAGCTCCGATGCTTTTTATTATGAAGCATGAGCTTAGATATTAATGGTCAATAAGAGCGAGTAGCGAACGAGATTTCAAAATCCCAAGTCATTTAGCGCCTCGTAAGTACTGACAAGTCAAAACAGAAGCAAAGAAAACAGGAGAAGCGTCGCCCTGGAGTTTACTTTACGAGTACTTATCGAGCCGTGTATCATCGGGGCGGCAAGTGTAAGAAGACACGGGAGAGAAAAGTTTCCTCCACACCCGCACGAATCCGCGCACGAGATCTATTTTTGGAGTTCATTGCGTGCGGAGAACATTCGAGTGGCTTGACTATTACGCATACGCATACCCACGTCCTCCTCCTCCTCCTCCTCGCGTCCCCCGCCCCCTCGATCCACTCGATAATGGCGCAATCAATAAAGTACGGCTAAGGGCTGCCACCGTCGCCGCCGCCGCTGCCGCCGACGTCGTCGTCGTCGTCTCTGTCTAAATCCATCGGCCTCACTACGACGACTCTTCTCAACGGCATTATATATATACCATTTCTCAGAGCCCCCTCCGCCCCTCCCGCCGCCCCTTCATTATACCGACGGCCCCGATCGATCGGCTCTTGTTTTTACTATTGTTTATACGAAATTACTCTCGGCCGAAGCCTTTTGCGATTACCGTTCCACTTTATTTCACCGCTGCTCCCCGAGTGGCAAATCCATTAAACGGCGAGTATTATGTAAATGAATAGTCGTCCGAGCGACAACGAGGACGACAACGACGACGACGACGATGACTCCTTGTTACGTGAATTACGTAAGCATTAGATATTATTGGGCTCGGGCGAAACCGAGTGCTCCTTATTCGCACATTAAATCGATTATTCATCTATTCTGCCACTTGACATTTTATCTCTTTGTAATAATTCCAAGCTGTCGAGCGATTGCCAAATTTTTCCACCAAAACCGGAGAGACGGCGGACTAATAAAATCATTTCGCAACTCGGGATGCCTAAATCAAAGCATATACGTAATTATGTGTTTCGCGGGCCCCTTAAATTTCGCCGGTCATTATTTGCTTATCTCATAATGAATAACTCTGATCTTTTACTTGATAAGTAGTAGTCGAGCGTAATCGTATCTACGTTTGCGCGAGCTTCGATTGAATAATAATACATTTGGGCCATTCGTCTAATTCCATTATAACATTTTTTATCCGATGCTTCTCTTTCGAAGAAAATCAATTATTTCGTCTAATAGGGAAATTCACTTTTAAAGGGCAAACGATCTCCGTTTATACGTTACATTATTAATTTGTATTAAGTAAATTTTCATGGCAGATAAGCGCTATCTCAATATCTCGATAATGAAAGCCAAGCAATGTTGCCTAAGAAATGCTCGACTTCGTTTATTTCGCTTTCTACGACGTTTGCAAATAATTAAAATTATTTTTCGAAAATCAATAAAAATAAGTGGAATGATATCCCGACGCGAGATTATTCACCGAGACACGAATGATGTTGCTGCTAATAATTTACAAATTTTTAACAAGTTACGGATAAAGTTTGGCCTGCGTGTAATTCACTGGCTGAACACACGGGCGTACATAAGGTAGATTGCGAAACCAAGGAGGCGTACGGAAGAGAGCTAATTAACAGAGATCATGCGTAAATAAAAAATAAATGTGAATATACTAAATTAATGGCGCGTAACGATGATTATCTTTTCAAATTACAGGCATTTAAAGATTTATAAATTAAACGAATGGGTTTTTCTTCGTCAAGGTGATCCCGATACAATAATAATTCCCCGGAAATATGTAACCGAGTATACGTGTCGAATAATTTAACACGGACACGTTCCCAGACGAGATGAAAGAAGCAAACGCAACTCTCTGTGTAAAGAGAGACAAACGAGATAAGGGGACGCGAAGGCTGAGCTGATGCATGAATAACATTTCTTCTTTTTCTTCTTCTTTTTTTCTTTATTGTAACGTTGGCTTCCTTACAAAATGTCTCGGCATTAGAAGATAGGCACAATAAGGAATCTAAAACAATTTAAATTAAAAAAAAAAAAGCACGCTGTATCGGGTTTAGTGAAATTTCAGGTGAATCTCGTTTGATAAGATCTTAAAGGGCTTGCGGGTAAAACCAGTTTAGGGCAATAAATTAAGTTTTGGCTCGTGAAAACTTGAAAGATCGAGCAAGCGGATGCGTAGCTTCTTGTTTGAACTACCGGCTGGATACTGTAACTCTTCGGCTAAACGATAATTAAAACAAGGGAATAAACGCGTGGATCGAGATGAAAGGAGGGATGGATCAAAGAATCGACTGAAGCCACAATATTTTTGAAAAGTAAGTTAAATAAGCCAAGCCTGCGTATCCGGGAGCCGATCTAACGAATGATGTGATCCGAAAATAACGAGGCCTCGGTCTCGACCGAAAGCCGCGATCGGATTGTACGAAACGTCCAAACGATATCCAAACGAGGTGAAGAGGTTAATTGTTGGCATGTAATTGTGAAGGACAAACGTTCTACGAAAAAAATAAGCAGCTTTTAAGGGATCGGTTACGCTCGGACGGCGCATTCATAATTTTCTTCATAATGCCCCTCCTCACACGACATATAAGTCGTTAATTGGGAGCCGATGAAATTACATCTAGCATTTATCGAGATAATATGTAAACCAATACATCGGCGGCAATCATTTGACGCATTATGCTAATACAATAGGAGAGAGGAAAATGCTCGTCTAATGTAACTGCTTAAATAAGAGCAGAGTGACTATTTATAGACTCTCGGGTATGCGATCCCGTTAAATCAATTCGAGTAGCGAGTAATTTTTCTTCTTTCTTTTTCGTAATTGCGACAAAAGAAATAGAAAAAAAAAGTAGTCGAGTTAATTCAGGCGCATTACAATGACAGTCCCGGCAGTATTAATAATGCATTATTTTTATGCACGTCTATGAAAATTTACAACCGACAGTAAAAGAAAAGAAGAAAAGGAAAAGCCGAGTACTGTCGTTTTTCTCACTCGACGCCTTTGAATAGCAGTTGGATGAAATTTATTAGCATTGCTCGGGCGAATCTAGTAGTCGGAGATTCGCGGGAGAGAGAGAGAGAGAAACTTTATTGTTGACCGAAGGTTCATAAATAGGCCGTAAACAACGAATGAAAACGCGAACGATGATTTTCGTGAAAGGTAAGCATGCGGAGGGAGGGTGGGTGGGACGGACCGTTCGTTCCGACCTATGCGAAGACGTTAAATGAAGCTTCGTCGGGAGTTATGCGAAACTAACTGACGTAATTATGAGGTAAAATTTTATTATATTCCAGACGGCGGCGATTAGGATTCGGGTCCAATGGCCAGATAAATTAAATACGAGGGTATTTCAATGAAATAAGCATAGACAGAGGCGAGCCGTTAGATCGACGGCTAGAGATAAGTCGAGGATTTATTTAATAATCCTTAGCTTCTAAGAGCAGCGGATTAACGTAATTTAAGTAATCGGCCGCGAGATAAGGAGGTAATGAACTTTCGACGGCTCGGACGAGTCCCAATGTCAATAGGGCTATCCGCCGATAAAGCTGCCAATAACAACGATAATCGTGGAGTAATCGATCGGGCCTCGTCGAACGTGTCCATAGACATAAACAGCGTAGAAATTAGAAAACGAAAGAAGAGCTGGGCGTGGGGCGGAGAGGAGGGGGGGAGGGAGAGGAAGTAAGAGCCGCGTAGATTTGTTAAAAAGATCGAGCAGCCTCCTAGCAATGAAAATAAGGATAATTGAGTCAGATACGGCTGGTGGCTTCCTGTTTTCACCTGGGTACCCTCCCCTCCTCCTCCTCCTCCTCCTCCGCCACGCTATCTCGCTCGTAATATGTAAATAAACGATTGAGCATGTGCGCGAGTCGTGCTGGCTTTTCACTTTCAGCCAGACGGAGACAGAGGTAAGTGAAAAAGGCTCGATAAACAAAAGGTTGCGCAAGCCGGGGCGAGGTGCTCCTCCTCCTCGCATCGGTTGTTTAAAAATAAAACCAGCCGAGGGAGGTAATATTCTATCCTCCTCGCCGGCTAAATCATTTCCGGATATGCACGACGACCATGCGCATTGAAAGCTCGCGGCGGCGCACTATTGACCTCCTTGAGGCTACCGTCGCCCTTATCAAGCTCACTTACACACGCCGTGCGAGCACGCATTCGTACACGGGGATTAGCTCGTGGTTCTAGCCCTCCCCACCGCCCAACCCCAATAACCCCCACCCCTTCCCTGTAGTTTCCCTTCGATTACATCCACGTGGCTTGTAATGACGTTTTTTTTTTTTATTTTTTTTTTTTTTGTTGTAACGACGACCGATGCTTATCCCCGAATTTACATAGGCCCGCTGTACCTCCTGTGCCCTGGCGCGGGTCAGGAGGGATGCCTTACGCCGCCTGCTGCCCACCCCCCGTCCCGCCCAACTAATCAATGTCCCCTCCCGCGCCGCCGTCCCTACGTCGTTTCGCTGCGCACTCGATTATTGTTATTGCCAATTCATTCCGAGCCCGAGCCATCCACATAAAGCAGCGGACAATAAATATATGGGCTCCTATCGACGATATAAGGACAAAAATATTACCGCCGAGCACGCGACTGTTTATACGAGCATGTGGATTTCAAAACATCATTATACCGCGATTAGTTTATTAACAAATCCCAGTTGTTTGATAATGGGGGGAGGGGGTAGTGGGGTAGTGGGGGGTGCTATATTGTCTTGTTGGGGACTCGGTCAAATTCGACCGAAGCAGCGCCCCAATACGATTTTCATACCAAATGCTGACCGGAGCGCCGACACGTTCAAAGCACAAGAGATAAGAAAGTTTTATACTTCGTTGCAAAAGGCGACGTCCACACTCCTACCACCTCTTTTTTGCAAAAAAAAAAAACCATTTAAGTCGCCAGGGTTGTTGGGTCCATGCAGATGCGATTATTCGGACAGACGGACAGAGAGAGAGAGAGAAGGGAGGGAGAGATAGGGAAGGAGGGAGGGAGGAGAGGAGCGTAGGTAGGGCATTTGACGTTTTGAGACTCGTGGGGTCGAGGATGACGAGGTGCTCGAAAGCAGTGGATACCTTTGAGCCGACTCAGCAGCCGACTGGGACTCGGCGTAGAGGGACAGACCTGCGCCGGGGAGAGAAGAGTCGCGCCCTCGAATCAATACGGAGGACAGATCACAACGTCCGCGAATTGGTTCTGCGAGGATGAGGACGATGCGCCGCCGAACGTGCGGCAGGACCCGTTTCCTCCTCGACGCTCGAGAGTCGAGGATAGGCCTCAAGGGCCACAAAGAGGCGGGGTTCATTAAAATCAAAGGTCGATCCTCTGGGGGGGGAGGGGGGAGCGGTCGATATCGGCAAGAGGACGATAGAGGAAATAAAAGAAACGGGGGCGTAGGCGGCGACGGGGGAGACCGAGCGCCGATGGACACGAGCAGGGGTCGGGAGTGGTAGCGAGCGACTCGAAGCGGGAATTACGTTACATGAATAATAGAGGTGTAGATAGGTCGAGAAGACGAACCTGCAGGTGAATCGGGACCTTCTTCACCGGTGTACTCATCTTCGGCCGGCTGGGAGGCGCGCGCAGCACGGAAGCGGCACGAGATCGAAGTCGGTCGCGGACGACGCAGGCGCGCGCGCCAAAACTATGCGCGTCTTCGTTGGTCTAGCCCTCGCGTAGGTGTACGTGCGTGCGTGCGTGCGTGCGTGCGTGCGTGCGTGCGCGGGTGACGCGAGGACGATGTCCAGGGGCCTGGGGGTTCGGTATCGGGCCACGGGCAGAACTCGACTCCTTCAGCTGGTCCGAGCGGTCGGACTCGAGACACCTGGATCCTCCTCGACGCGTTCCTCCTCTAATCCCTGCCGGGCCGTGGCGCCGGTCCCTTCCTTTCTTCCTTCTTATCTCTTAACGTACTCGGGCCTCACTACTCGGGTCTAACGCGCGACCGTGGCGAACACTACGGACACTGGTGATCGACTGACGCGCCAAGCGCCGCGCGCTATTTTCCCTTACCAAAGCCCCTCGCTCGCGCTCTCTCTCTCTCTCTCTCTCTCTCTCTCACAGACACCCTGCCTCCCTCCCTGCCCTCACTCTCGCTCGCTCGCTCGCTCGCGTTCCCTTATTCTATCATTCTTTTTCGCGCGCGCTTCGATACAGACCCGCGCTCTCTCTCTTTCTCACTCTCACTCTCTCTGTCTATCTCCCCCCTCCCTCGCACTTTATTCGTCGACCCGGGCTACGAATACGTGCGCGTATTAATGCGTGCGTGCGTGCGCGCGCGCGCGCGCACTTCTAGGTAGGAAGTCCAGTAGTATCCGAAGGAGGATGTCGATGTCGCGACTGGCCGGGGATTAATCAAGACGAATTTATGAGACAACGAGTCATGTTCCGCGGTCATCCCGAGCCCTTTTCCTATTATCTAACGGCCGATAAGTATGCTCGCGAAGGCCGTTGCTCCTTTTCGCCGTCTATTGTTGGCAACAGCTTGGAGACTGCATATTTAGCGGTTTTTTCAACCCGCGAACCTCTCTCTCTCTCTCTCTCTCTTATTTATCGAATAATATTGTTATTTACGACACATATTTAAATTCGAGGCACTCTCACCTCTATATTGCCTCCGAATTTTAAATACTCTTCATTTCTCTCTCTCTCTATCTATCTATCTATCTATCTATCTATCTATCTATCTATCTCTCTCTCTCTCTCTCTCTCTCTCTCTATCCACTTACCACATGGTAAATACAATTTTGTATTTACCGATTGGCCATTATGCTTTAAAATACAAACGTCTTCTAAAGGAATCAAGCTTTTTATACAGCCTACGATTTTCTTTCTCTAAGTGTACACACATACAAGGCAGATAAAGTACTTGATATTACTAATACTTCCTTGCCAATCAAAATATTATTAAAATTAATTGTAATTGACTGTAGCTCGAGTATACATATTTTATATATTCGCTGGAATGTATTAGTTAATATATAATGGCAGAGGCGATAGTTAGGACTCGTATTATAGCTACGCCTTCTAATGACTTCCATTCGAAATAGTATTGTTGGATCAATATATTCTTTCATTCTTTGAAAGCAAGGTGTGAGTCCAACTCCGAACCCTTTTCGAAAAATAAAGGCTTGTTATGCTTAATACGGCAAACCTCGTTCTAATAATTCGAATCGTAACGTTGAAATGTTGAAACTCAGTTTTAAACTTTCTTTTTCTACGATGTATAAAACTTTATAATCTCGATATCATCATTGTTCATTGAATTAGCTTTGTCTCTTAAAATTATGCGCGTACGTGTCATAAGTATCGAAATAAATTATGATTTTGTTGAGGCATGCGAATCATTATTCAATTTTTCATGCGATTATAGGAAATAAGCGTGTGTGGGTATGTGAATTGAGAACACAGCCAAAATCTTGATGAATATAAATGACAGTATTTTTTCATTGTTTTTCATTAACAGATGTAAATAAACACGCGTGTCCGTTGATCCCTGTAATGTATATAAGTATTAAGGATAAAACGCAGAGTATCTTATACGAGAAATAATATTTGCAAAAATAAAACAACATTGAGTTAATATGAATTTTACTTTTTTTATGTTCGCTTAAGATTTTAACTTTATTATGTAAGCGTTAAAAGAAACTTCTGTTCCTTGCTTGAGTAATTTCTAAAAACAATAAGAAAAATTGAGGTCACTAAGAAGTGAAATTTAATTTTTTTTTCATTTAGATATTATTACATGAATACTGACGAATAAATTCTATCATTGAATATGTATGACTGAGCGAACCTTTTTAAGATACATATATGCGCAGTATATGTTGAAAGCGATTTTTTCTTTAAAAGCTCTGTCATGTAAAATTTAACTTTTTCTCAATATCTAAGAATCAATAAAGAAATCTAAAGAACTAATAATATCAGGAAAAGGGAATAAAGTTTTGTTAATTATTGATGATGCCGAAGCATGGGGAAGAAAAAAAATTATTCAATCAAGAATGGATGGAAAAATTTTTCGATCGTCGGACGCAAGAGCTGCATTTTGAAAAATTTAAACAAATTAATCGAAAATTGCTCTTATAAAAGAACTTTTATAAAAAAAACAAATGCTCCGTTTCCCGAATTTATTAACACGATGAATAATGATATATAATGATATGCGTAATACACGTTAAGAGTTCCCTTAGCTTAATTTTAAGCATCTTGAGAATAAAGAAAAACGAAAGACGCAAGAGCTATGAATTTATTTAAGCGAGAGATTTTTAAAATGAACTGCGGAAACGTGAAAATTAAAGGAATACTATTATTAGCGTCGTAGGGACGAAGAGGACAGACGTGTTTAAGAAGTGGCGAAAAAAATGTCAGTGCAGTTCTACGAGTGCGGGCTGTTATTTGCCAGGGACATTCGAAAAAGCGTATTCTCTACAAAACAATGATACATATTTCTTTCAAAAGTAAGGCATTAAATTAATAATTTATGCAGATGCCGCCGTTCCCATTCGCCTCGAATGCGTGCATACGATCGTTTCTTCGACGGGCTTCCTTACGAGCTCCGATGCCATTCGTACGCTCAAAAATACGTAATTGCCTGATGTTTTCACTTCGTAAACGCGTTATCGTTCGCAGCGAAACATCGTGAGAATATTAAAACTTCCTCGATGTATAAATCCTTAATTCTCCGTCTGCCATTAGACATTATTGTCAGTTATCGTGCGGAGGTATAAACGATCGAGCGCAATAATTAAAAATGAAAAATAAAAAAAAAAAAACAGGAGAAAATTTTATGATGAAAAAAAAAGTATTTCAAACATTCAGATCGTCAATGTTGTTGGTGATGGGGTGGTGAGGAGGGGATTACACAACGAATTGGAACCGTTGTGAGGTTGAGGTAGCGAGTGAAAGAGTACGGCGAATGCACTTTGGCAGGTGAAATCCAGCCGAGTCGAGAGGAGGCGAAGGTAAAAGTCCCTGCGGATATATGCTCCTTTGGAGTTGCGCGTTGGCTAAACAAAGAAATGCCAATACCATGGGACCTACGTCCTCCTGCCCAATCACGTTAGCCATGCAGGAGCATTTGACAGAAGCCGTACATGAGATTTTAAGGGAAGCGTAGTTCAATGACAGGCTAAAATTTCTCGACGTTTCCCCTCTCTTTTAAATGGGATACGCTTAGATAGGCTCCTCTTCAGCGCTCCTCACGATTCCTACCCACGTACTCGCGTAACCTCCCCACCCCCTCCGTAGTCGCCCTCCTGCCACCGTTCCGTAGCCGTTCGCCAACTGCCGCGACTCACAATCTCCCTGCGCCACTGTGACTGTGAACCAGAAACAATGAGCCCTTGCGCCTCTGCACGCGCTCCCCCCGACGTGCCCCCGACGTGCCCCCGACGTGCCCCAGCTCATTTATTTACAAGTTCTACGTCTCGTACTATCCGCTCGACTCATCCGCCCTTCTCGATAGGCCGACCCATGATTCGCTCTTTACATTCGTAGCCACGACTTTTCTTTTACGATTTTCTCAATTGGATGGTATGGAAATATTTGCCGCAACGGCAAGCCCGCGCAACGCTCTAGCAGGTAACGCGCACCCTAGTCGCTCATCGTCCCGTAAACGTTGGCGTTAGATCGTCAGTATCCCATAGGGGAATGAATGTTGTAAGGTCACGCGCCGCTCTTCGACACTTGATTCGCCTTCAAACAATAAGAAAGAAAAGGAGCTCGCGCAGCAATCCCGTGCATTCGTAATAATAATAGTGCAAAATAATTTACGGCAACGCTAACCTCCTTCTGGCCGTTATTTATGGATTTGATAAATCAAATTCATTAGCGCTCGGCCTGCGTTTGCCATCCGAGCGATCCCAGTAACAAGCTACAAGCTGGAACCTAAAGCTTTCGAGGATTCGAAGCGAGCGACCGCGGCGGCACGTAACTCACGCGCAATTACTTATTCAATTCAAAATAATCATTCGAACGATACGAAATGAAAGAAACAAGGCGACGGGGGTGGCAGGGAGCAAAGAAATAACTTAAAGTCACTCATGGGAGCAGGATTCCGAAAGCCGGTCTACGTATAGGCATGCACGCCAATGCCTCAAACTCCGTATAATAACAGCGCGCATTTATATTAAAGAGTAACATAGAGTTAGTTGCGCATCCTTCCCTCGTAACATTCCCCCCCGCACAGACACACACACCCGACCCCCTTGCTCATCTTTGAATGAACCCTCTCTGGCGGAGAGCATTACTCATCCGCAGGGATAAGCGCCGCCGCGTAAACTTTTATTTCGTCTCCACGCGAGACTCGCTCCCGTCGTTTATCACGTCCTTTGCCGATTCACTCTCTCCGTACCACCACCACCCGCACCAACCACCATCCACCGTCAACCGTCCACCATCCACCATTCACCCCGTACCGCATCCCCGCCAGACGTCGTTCGTGCCAGTGACCATCACGCTCTCGCTTCTGCCCCATTAGATACTCATACAGACGCGTACGTCTCGGACGTAAATTTTCCCTAAGAAGTTGACGGAATTTAAGTCTCGGGTCGTAAAAGTAAATTTACTTTAATCGCACACCCCTCCACCACCCAAGCTCGAGGCCCTACATATCTTTTTTTTTTTCATCTTTTTTTTTTGTTTTCTTTTGTCTTGTTTTGTTTCGTGTTCGTTTTTGTTTTGTATGACGTCGTAAATGCTGAATCGCGGGACGTATTATGCGAAGCGCAATCCACGAAAGCCGGCGACTAAACATTGACAGATTTCGAAAAAATTTCGTTAAATTCCACCTGCTTATTCGAACTTAAAATCCGAGCATTTCCGGTACGAGAATCACTTGTCTATTTTGTATGCATAATACAAGCACGGAAAGATAATATTATTAATAATTGCCAGCGTAATGACAAGTGTATTCCTTCTAATGCATAACGGTTTGCTTACTGATATTTGTCAGGAATAATACTCGCTATTAAATATTTCCTCTCATGTTATAACATGACTTTCCGTGCTTGTTGTACTAATGATTTTCTTCTGTGAGTGACGCCTTTGAACTTCTGAATACGTCCCTCGCATCCTTCCGCTCACAATACCTCTAATCACATCTAACGGTACTTACTCACCAGATTCGCGCGCGTACTTAACGTCTCCTTTCCTACCATTCCCTATCCACGTCTCTCTCTCTCTCTCTCTCTCTCTCTCTCTCTCTTTTTCCTACAACAATTAATGCACAATCCCTTTATTAGACTGTTTCTCTGACCCGGTAACCGAATATCTAATTAACACGTTAACACGCTTCTAAAGGAAAACGGCTTTAAATAATTACCCCGCATCATGGTGAGACTTACGCATATATATAGATATAAATATAGGCACACGCATATCCTTTAAATTGCATTTATTTGTTCGACAACAGAAATCGTGGCAATGACACCGAGTGCATCAGTAGTTACAAAGTCACTTTTAATCAGAATATCTCCGGGCCCAAGTATCGATTTAAAAATAATAAACACGCTGATGAACGTTTAGATTACCGATTGAAAATAATTCAACTGTTTCCTATTGTCCTTATACAAAGAATGGTGACATTTTCAAAAAAACCTTTTTCTTTAAAACGTTGGGAAAAGAAATTAATTATTTGAGGACTGTTATTATCGTGCCCATGGGCAATAAGAGCGTAATTGATCTTGACCGAGAGCTCCAACAAAAAGTCCACGAGCAATCCGATGGAGTGGGGCGGAGGGGCGTGGAGGGGAGGCAGATAGTACATAGAGCGATATTTGCAATAATGAAGTAAAATGAAAATTAAAGATAAAAATAATATGAACAACAAGGAGCCGTGGAGCGACTTGCTAGACCAAAGAATTAGCAGTAAGGAAAGACAAGGACAGCGAAATACAGTTAATAAGAGCAAAGAGGACGAGCGAAATGACGGGCGCGAGTATTTTCTTTTTTTATCGAGTTCCGAAGGTAAAACAAACTACTAAGTGAAATAAGAAATGCGACAAATTAGTTTGAGCTCGGCTGTATTTCGTATTCTATAAGCATGAGGGACAAGATGAAAGAAAAACACAAGAAATAAGGAAGAAGATGATCGGAGGTTGTAGTTTGGATGTAATAAAATAATCAAAGTCTCGGTTAAGTCGGAAAAGTCGATTGGTACTGTCAGTCGGTGTAAATGGACGTTGTAAAGTCCGAATCACATTGATACGAGCTGATACGAGCTGATACGAGCCGATACGAGCCGATACGAGCCGATACGAGCCGATACGAGCCTGTACGAGTTGAATATTGAGTGGATGGAGTCAGTCGACAGTCTTAGACGAGACTTACAAAGCCGAAGGAGTATCTTCGTTGATTGATCGAATTATCGGACGAAGCTCAGCTTGATCGATCATGAGGAAGAGAAAGGGTGGACGATACTCAATGAGCAATCGCTCCTCTCGGTACACGAGTACGAGTTTAATGGATTGAGGCCAGGATCCTGGTATCCGCAAGGTATCTAGGTAGGAGAGGAGGCTATAACCGAGCCGCGCATACGCGATCACGCGCCCCAATTACAAATCCAACGTCGTGAGCAACGGGTGGAATGCTCGACGAAGAGATCCATCAACGAGATGACGTTGGCTCGAGCTCGAGGGGATAATGCGTATCAGCGAAACGGCAGCCACGACTTGATCGATCGAGCATCGCGATCGCTCCACCTCCAGCTTCCGAAATACAATTGCAGATATTTTCTCCCGAAGCGGACGACTCGCTTTGCCGACGTACAAATATGCCGCACGAGACAGGGACCTGGACAATTTACCGCGGCTTTCTAATACCGATAAATCGCTATTTAGCTGCTGGAAAGCCCCGAATGGTTTGAAAAAAAAAAAAAAAAAAAAGAAAATTATGAACAAGCTCGTAGTCGACGTCTACCCTTGATATGCCTAAGAAAGCAAAGTACAATAAGAGAGGCCTCCTCGGTACTTTATACCAATTGTCATTTCACGCCTATTTACGTCCTCGATCTGCATGTGATGCGATGGTTTTCAGTTACCGCGAGCACCTTATTTAAAGCTCCGTGAATGAATAATGCAGATCGGCTGTTATTACGTAAGCTTGACGTAAATGTACAGGAGGCGGACTGCGCTTATCACTGCTCGCGTGTATTTCCCCTTCTTCCCTTATCGCGATTCAATCGGTCAATCAACCTTCGCACGACTTCGTACCTGCGGATCCAGAGTTATTATTACTGTACTACGCTCTCGCGAGGCCGAGACATGCTAATCACTTTTATCCACATTGACGCCGCCACCCCCCCCCCAACCAACGACTCTCATCTCTTCCCCCTCTCCGGCTGATCAGGCTACCTCTTATCGCAATAGTCATTTAGTATATCTGATCCGGAGAGAGAACGAGAGAGAGGGGGGGGGGCGACCGTTGAAGACAATGTTACTCGGTAAATAGCTCCAATCCTGTTTTATCGATAAGTATTAAAATGCTATCAGGTATTACAGCTGATGAACATATATATATATATATATATATTTCTCGTAACGAACACAGAAGTAGATATAATATTCAGTTATTTATTATTCCTAAACGTTCAAGACCTTCACTGACCTTCAACTGGCACAGATAGCCCTTACAATTTATTATCATTAAAAAATAACGTTTTACTGACTTTAATACCCAATCATATGTTA
The DNA here is from genome assembly GCA_018883505.1 of Ceratosolen fusciceps. Lineage (NCBI taxonomy): Eukaryota > Metazoa > Arthropoda > Insecta > Hymenoptera > Agaonidae > Ceratosolen > Ceratosolen fusciceps. The sequence continues at coordinate 4,730,990 of RCIC01000013.1, read as the reverse complement.
TCATGTATTATTACGTACTTAAACTAAGCAAGGAATAGCAGTAAATATAAAAAATTATCAGTTTTCGAAAATAATAATTTTAAATGTGAAACTGCAGATTCCAGATGTAATCAATAGATGTCGCGATTCCGTAGGAGTACTTATCAACCGAGTACAGTCGTCCGTTCATCAAATTAATTTTAAATTGATACTCTTGCCTATCGCCAGATGGCAATCATGGGTCTTCTTGGAAAGGAGTAAAAATTTATTATAAAGCATTTTACGATGAAAAAAAGTAAGCAATTTACTTAAATGTAAGACTTTGAAGTGATCACATCAATCATTTGTTCTTGACAAGTGCTGAAAAGACATAATTTTAGAGGTAAATATACATATTTCTATACTTTACTTTACTAACGGAAACGAACCGTACGATTTTCGTATAATTCAATATCGTTTCAATATTGCCTCATAATTATTTTATCTCAGAAAATCAAGACATGTTTAAGCCCGAAGAAATTTATAAGTTTATCATATCAAAAACTTTAAGTGAACGATGTCAGATAAATTGCAACAAGTCCAAAGTTCAGTGAAATAATTCTAAAAATAAGTGACTAAATGCTATTAACTTGCTATACATTATTATTTTGTCCTTAAAATTTCAGAATATTTTCGTTCGTGCGAGTACGAGTTCGTAAACTGTTTTAAAGTCAAAATTAAACTAAACCGTTGTGCGTATTCTTTATATCTGACTCTCCATATTTTACAAACAGTTTATCGTAAAGTAATTTTTGCAAATGTTTTGCCTATAATGTGAAGAAAAAAATTTTCAATGTTCTCCAAGCAAAGCATATTTTAGAAATTTTCTACACCGTAGGCATCGTTTACAAGTAAATTAATAAATTAGATGAAGGTTTCTTTTTACGGTCACATTATTATAAAATCCATACACCTCGCCTCTCTGTACTTCCTGTCGGGATACTCTCAATGTAACTTTTAAGATTATCTTCCTTTTTTATTCTCGCTTAGCACGAAGCATCTAGTCAGCGGTCATTTAAATAAAACTCCTTCCTTACCTCTTTTCTAATTTTAAAATATCTGATCCTCTTTTATTAGCATTCTATCAACATACGCTTAACACGTATTAATTGTAAAAATGGTTTCTTTATTTTATAAAATAGCTTTAAAATTTAATGCCCCGACCCACGAGGTTATTTTAATCAAAAGTATAAATACATTTATATTATATTTAAAAATTAAAAAATAATGGCATATCGTATTCACTTTTTCTTTTATTTTTTATTTAATTGTTATCTATAAAATTGTTTATCTAAATAAAGCATTAGATTATGAATTGAAAATTTATTTGCCTCGAGGAGTTGAAAGACCAAGATTCAATTAGCTTTTTCTAAAGTCACTTATTAAAGAATTCTTTTGTCACAATACCGACGACTAACTCCATTCAATGGTTTTTCAGCTTTTTGCGTGACTTGATGCCTTAATTATAGATTTGTACGCTACATCGATTAAGATCACTTACAACTTGCTCGCTTTGACGCTTTATTCGTCTCTTAATTATACAGGAAAGTAAGAATTGAAATTAATATTTCAACGGATTGTTATTACTGATTTAAATGATACAGTATTTATTCGTAATGGCAAGTTACAACATCTTATTTCTATTACTAAGTATTTTCATGCTTCGATATTTCTAACATCAGTTACGGTTTTCAAGATTTAATACTCTTCTCAGTAATACAATTCTTATGCAGAATCATTACCTTCTTTAGCGTAAACAATGATATAGATCAATGATTCTTTATATTTATTTATCATTTGTTTTATTTACACAGAACTTATTATATATTTTAATTTCATGCTTTTAGAGCGTGTATTAATTTTCTCTTTTTTCAATATTAATTTTAACTCCAGTACTCGAATAATAATTACTATTTTCTTAAATATCTTTTGCGTATACAATTCTCAAAATATTATAAAAAAAAAAATTAATTGTATTGAGAAATTTATTTAACAGAATTTGTCAAATTTTAAAATAGATTATTTAAGCTATCGGAAATTATTAGTTCCAAAGATATGATATGTATATATATATCTAATATCTGTACGTCTTTTAATAATGGCTTCTTCAATATTCGCTTTCAGTATTATAATTAAAATCGATACTACAATGAATTCGTTCTATTTTTATTCAACGGTATATTTCATAAGATTATCAATCGCAAATAAATATTATATCCCAAGCTACATTCCTTTTTAAGTAGAACAGATTGAATATTTAACTATGACCGCAAATATTCATAAGTAAAAATTGATCTAGTATCATATAAAATGAGTAAAAAAGCTTTATAATAAAATAGAATTAGATTTAGTTGAAAATACCACCAATACAATGTTGTTAATCATTGTTTGTTACCGAATACGTTACTGAAATTACAGCCTCTACAGTCTTCTTAAGTTGGGGATAATTCATTAATCGGTGCCCTTAAAACGCCATCTACATTGATCTTTATATGTCAAAATATATTATATCGCTTTTTCTGGAGGCATAACAACAAATTTAATTTCTCTTCTTTATTCCAATACCTAACGCTATGTATACGTTATTTATAGAGATGAGATGTGATAAAAATTTCAACCTTTTCTTTGAACCATCTCGCTTCTATTGGTCAAATGTTATATGTATATGTATATAAAGCCAATTAATATCATTTGTTAAACTTATACAAATTTAACGTCAATACGCTTGCAGTTGATTTATCATTGTGACAATACTTCAAATCTTGCCAACCTTCAAACTTTTTGGAATTATTGGGGTTATAGAATTAATAATGAATGGTGCTTTCATCTGTCCTCAGTCATGTATTAATTATTCCGTAGTTCGATCGACGTCTAAAAATGCCACTTATAAGAACATCTGTATGCGACGAAATCACAGATATAAATTAATCAGATTTTAATTTTTCAATACAAGTTTTGGTTCTTATTGTTGTTTAACAGAGCTTCAATGTAAATGAAGAAAACGACATTCTTCTTTGTTTTGAGAAAGTTGTAGCTGGAATATTTGTTATACTCTGATGGCAACTTGTTTCTTTTAAACTTAATTGTACATTGCCTTTCCGCTCATTGTCCTCGCTTATCTATAAAATTTTCAGTTTTCAGTTTTTTTCACACTCCCCGCCCAAATATTATTAATTAATTTTAACAAACTAGAGTTAGAAAGTTAACTATCTGATTCATGATTTTTTTTTTTATTTTTAAAATAAAAATAAAAATACAAGTTTTTGATTTTATGATTATTTTATATCTTCTATACTCTTTATAATAAATAGATTATAATATTCAGTTTATTTTTGTAATTTCTAGTATTTTATTCTGAATTATTTATTAGATCCAAGGATTACGTATAACAAAATGCGTATTTTTTCTCATCTTCATTAACGTACTAATGAAATATGGATACGGATGGTAGAATATAAAGTTAAAACGAGAATGAAAGAAAGTTATATACTAATATGGTAATAAAAAAATCTTATTCTACCCAAGAGACTTTACAGTTCCAAAATCTTAATTTTTAGCCTCTTTTTATACTTAATTTGTACTTTTAAACAAAGAGAGTGTCCATATTTTTCTATTTGCAGTATACATGTGAATTCATGTGCGCTTATATTATTAACCATAAGATAATTGATACTTTCAAAAATAAAAAAAGGAATCGCAGTAATTTGTTAATTTTTGTCTCATGTAAAAATATATTTCCGTCTTCCGACTGAGTCAATTATCTTAAATGTGTAAGTTGATTAGCTTCTATTACAGAAGACATCTACAGCTTATTCCTGCTACGAGTAAGTAGACTGAAAAGGTTGTCTTATATTAATTATAAATACCTTTATACCGTTAGGTCTGCCTTTTGGCAATTATCTTTGCCATTATTTGTGCACGCATATTATACGAGTAAGAATATGTACGTGTAAAGATAAAAATAATTTTTATTTCAGTTACGAATGTACAAGAAATTGTTCAAAAAAAAAGTAAATGTCGTATTTTAATTGTTTATTAAGATTCTACAAAGCGTTAAAAATCGGAATCACATACGTGGGCATATACGCATTCGATTTTCTTGCTGTAAACGCAGGTACGCGTGTAGTACATGCAGACGCGCACTGGCGCGCATGCGTGTTCGTGAATTTAAACGCAGTCAGTCGTGAGCGCGTGTGGGCCTACGAGTACACAGGCATACAAACGCCTAGAAGAAAAAGCATAATCAAAGGGGTGATCAATAAAAATGCAGACATTCAAAAATCGAATGGATAATATATTATAACGCGGTCGTAAGAAACGATATAAATTTTCTACTTTGTATTTCTAGGACAAAATAATTACTTAAAGAGTTCGAGTAAGCGCAGAGACACTGGATATCTACGTCATTTACGCGCGTGTGTAGGAATAACTTTTTCTTAACTAAATAATATATTTGATAGGAATCTTAAACGTTTAACGGGAAGAAAAGAAAGTTACGTTAATCTATGCAATAATATAAATTAATCAGAAATTCACTAAACGCGTTAAATTATATGTAATTTAATTGATTTTCCTAATTAAATTGACTTTTTAGTCCTTTTGTCGAAAATTGCAATATTTGGTGATTGACATTGATTTCATGCCAATTGTATCATCTGAAAGTATCACGGATTAAGGCGATGATGTTCCTTCCCAAGGTAGAGCTCATCATAATACTCGTAACAAAACTTTTATATAAAATTACAAGCTGAAAGTGTCGCAGTACCTACACACCTAATAAATACAATGTTACCTGCCATTAAAACTATAAGCTAGTTATTGAGGTCTTTATACCATTTTAATTTTACTGCTATTATTTTTTTAGTAATTCGAGACGGAAAAAGTTATAGACAAACTGCCAAGACGGTCATTTGTTGGTACTTTTACAAATTGATTTTCCGCATTTACTCCACTAAATATTCGATTGTAAATTACTTGAACTACGGATGATTTTCTCACGTGGACTCGACCTTTTGCATTTCGCGCATGCCTTGAATCTTACGCTTAACACCTGTGAACTGACTATACAGCGCCCACTTAATAAACGGCATTTAAAGCAAAACTATCATTGATACCTATTGAAATTGCAAGCACGATGAAATTAGCGCAAAAGATTTGCTATTTCACTGTAAAACGTTAGATAAGCGTACTGTTATTATAATGTGGAAGCGCTAGACTAAGGTAACGTGTTGCTTGGGCTATAAGGAATATGGCAAAATGAGCTTTCGATATATAAATGGTCGATATGGATGGAAAATGATGGAAACGGTGGTGGCAAAAACTCCCTTACGAAATATAATATTGCAGCTCGTAATGTAATACTTCCTATCAAGTGCTACACGATCTCAATTTTCTAAATCAAATTTAATTCTTTAACTAAAAATATTCTAATGGCAATAATTACTTTTTTTTTCTTTTTTTTTTTTTGCAAAACTCAAACGCCTACACGTAAAAAGATTTATTATTATTATTATTATCATTATTATTTATTACAATTTCTCTACATAAAGAGTGAAGATGTCGATAATTTATAACGGATGTAAGCCAGTTAAGAAAAAATGCTCATTTTCAACGATTATCTTTTTAATTCGTTTTTATTTATTTTTATAAATACGCGAAATACGGTATAGTAATATTTGTTAAAAAGTCTTATATTCAGTAATGAGTTAATAACAATTTTTCTCGTCATAGATTTGTGTGAACACATTCAATGCTATAAAATGCAAATGTTTGCTTATGCTTAAGCTAAGTAGATTAAGTGTTGTGATTAGTTGCGAGTGTGTACGTAGATTTTACTAAATTAAAAATACATATTCGAAAACCATATATTCCGATGCCCAATATTGAAATAGTAATTTTTTAAATGAATTAATCGTATCTTGAAAGAATTTAGGAATTTTTATACCAAGGAGCCTCTTTAGCTGCGTAGTTCGCATAATAAGCAAATTAAAGAATAGACTTAATGACGATGAGGATAAAGTTTTATAAGCATTATAAAGCGAGTGCAGTACTGAGACAAATGAAAATCTAAGGACATCGACCGGCGCTCTGCTCACGTGGCTTCTTTCATATCCTGAGAACTGACTCGAGTTGCACCGCGCGCTCGAAAACAAGAGATGAACCGGCTTTCATGAGACTTGACACTGATTACTTTAGCGTAATCGTAACTCTCGCGCTCTCTGACTTTGCATAACATGCGTTTTGACTTTCCAGCAATTAGTATTTATTCATTACTATTCAGGCTACGCGTGCCCATTGTTGTCGAAGTTTTAGAAAACATTCTTTCTTTTTTTGTCCTTTGAAATACTCGGGCTTATTGGCCCTATGATTTCTCATGGAGTATATTGCAATACGTGTGACCGTACGTCATAAATCCGTAAATGACTGTAAATTTTTGAAATCCATAAGGAATTACCTTGTAGATCACGGCTATTACGGAGTCAAACGCACATTATTATTAATTATGGGTAACTTTACGCGTATAATTAATACTCGAAGTATAGGATAATTATTAGAATAGTATAAGAAAATAAGAAAGTACAATAGCCTCGAGCCGAATAAAATCCCCGGCGTATAATTCAATTTAAGCGAGTAAAATAAAACAGTGCAGTGCTGTACCCGCGGATAACTAATTAGCGGCCTTAACTCTGGCTCGAGAAAATATATTATTTCTTTGTACGCAAGACACATCATGAGTCGCTCCTTAAAAAAAAAAAAAAAAAAAAAAAAAAAAAAAAAAAAAAAAAAAATTAAACGCGCCGTGAGCCCAACACATTGTATGTGTTCAAGTGCTCCCAGATTCTATAGAAAGCGCCTAAAGTCCCCATAGGGCCCTGGACGCTTAAGTAACTCTTACGCAACAATGGAATTACTTATTTGTAAAATGTCACGAGTGCGCGAGCGCGCGCGTGTGAGCAGTGCAGAGAGTTATAAAACTCTGTAGAGTAATGATGGCGGTAATCTCGGGAGGGGGCGGGGAGAGGGGGGGGCTGCGTATCGAAAAGAGTCATCGGTGTAAGACGAGCGAACGAGATCGCGTCGATTATCGTTGTCGGTGAGCCGCGCGGACGGTCAGGGCATAGGAGATCAGATATCCGTTGGCACATTGGCCTTTTCGACGCTACACGCCTCTGCCCTCCACTTTAACCCATTAGATCGGGAGAAGCTCGAGGAGAAAAGGAGGGCAGGGGGGCGGTAGGGAGTTGGTCGCGCGACTCCGCCGTGTTTAATCGCTCGCCTTTACGCCATTACTGATGGGAAAGAGAAAATAAAGTATGGGCAATGTCGACAAACCGAGAGCGGACGGGGAAGATAATACGGAAATAATGTAAACCCCTTTTGATAATGAGGTATATCGAGGGCACGGGGAGGCCCTCGAGCCCAGTAAACAGATTTCCAACAGGCAAACAGGCGCTCCTAACCCCAGCTCGACTGCATCCCTCTTTCTCATTGTCTTAATCTCGTTTAGGTGGGGCCGATCGGAAAGAACGCTTTTTTACGTTCCCCCTTTGGCGTGGAGTCTGCCGGCGGCGACGGCGGCCGCGGCGGCTCGGCACCTGGAACAGGAGCCCCGGTTCACCCTTCCCCGTCTCATCAGCCTTTGACCCCCTAGGCAAGAAAAAAAAACCGCTCTTTCTCTCTCTCTCTCTCTCTCTCTCTCTCTATATATATATATATATATATATATCTTCCTCCCTCCCTCCCTCCCTTCCAACCTCTCGATGTACCAACAATGCTCTTTACGTGCTAGTAGCGTACGGATGCAGGCCTACTGAGAGAGGGAGAGAAGAGTAGAGTTACGCGCGGTCGAATCATTGGTAAAGGGAATCCACGGTGAACCCCACCCCTTTTGTGTCCGCGTGTATGTGCGTTTTTTAAGGGGCTGGGAGGGGGTCGCACGAGTGAGACTGCACGAGCTTGCTCGAAGGGTTGTTTTAAATAATAATGTAAAAGGGCGCGCGCGCGCGATTTTCTCCCTGCGTGTGTGCCAGCGTGTCGTCGTGTTTGTGAGAGAGTAAAGAAATAGAGAATGGATCGAAAAAGTGCGCGCAAGAGGTCGGTTAGTTGCTTGTCGGTATTTTGGCTGAGAAGACATGTAGCGTCGGAAATGAATGCCGTCTTACTGTAACGCGCTCTCACTCGCTCTCTCGTTCCATCTCTCGATCCATCTCTCGCTCCATCTCTCTTTCGCTCTCTTTCGCTCTCTTTCACCCAACGTCTCCTTCGATTCATCCTCCGCGTCATATTTTACTCTCGCGTCCTCCTTTACACTTCAAATGTTTTCCGCTGACGCGCGCGGCCGTCGCAATGTGCGTGTGCAAATGACGATAAGTGCCCGAAACGATAAGTGTGGATGCAACGCCAAAGAGGATCGTTTGAAAGTGATCTTTATTGATCAAGATCGCTTTAACGGAAAAAAAAATGAGAGGATCTGGTGGGTATAAGGATTAACTCTTTCATCATTTTACTCCTTTTATAAGTTTATTAAGAATCGGCCAACTGCCCATGACGGAAATTACATTTTAAATTATTTTTCTTCCGAGCTTTCACAACGTTTTCCTTTTATCAAAATCAAACAAAAGTTCATTCATTCGATCACGTAGATTCATCGATACCCATATCACGTTAAATATTAGTCGGTTTATTTTATATGTATTTTATATGTATTTTATATATATAACAAATTACCGAATTACATTACAATACATTTATACCTCGTCTAAACGAAGGTTTGTTTATTAAAAAAACACTTAGAAATGTATAATTTGACTAGGATAGTAAAAACCTTGGCATTTTAAGATTCGAATAAAATATTCATTGTCTCGATGTTGGAATCAATAATTTCTTCGTTATCCTTTTCTCATCTGAAGAAACGTTTGCTTTCATGTTTTCTTAGACCGATAATCTTCTTAAAAATTATTATTCAATCTGTATGACACAATTATTAAACAGTTTTAGTAATTTAAGTTTAAGTAATATTAAATAATTAATTTAATATTACATAATTAACTTAAATTAATTTCAGTAATAGTAAATAATTATTAAATAATTTAAGTTTTATTATAATAACGTTATGTTTCAATTATACGTTTTTAAATTCTTCGGTTTATTCTATTAAAGTTATTTGAATTATATTAAATTCAAGAATTATTTATTTATTTATTTATTTTTTCTTAATGTAATTTCTAATTCAAATCGCAATTATCTTATTCATATGGATAGAGGAAAAAAAATTTATAAAAATAATAAAATTTAACATTGAAATATGTAAATTTTTTCATTAATTATAAGCTTTCATTCGGTTGAAGGAATAAATTTCTATTTAAATGTTCAGAAATAGCAGAAAATATATAAGTGATAGGTTTCAAGTTGTTAATTTGTATAATACGTGACGGCTAGGAAATACAAAATACCTACTTTTTATTTTCTATAACTGTATGATAAATAAAAATAAGAAAAAAGCAGAATTTTTATTCGAGTACGTGGGATAAATTTTTAAGAATGCCGTAATTTAGAATTCTTCAATACATGAAATGTATGTTTTGGACAAATAAATGTTATAGAAAAAGAAAAAATTTTTGTAGGAGCGAGAAAATTAAATTTTTCATTCTAACTGTGATTGTTGACCTAATTATTAATTTGTAATTATTTAATGTACTTAAATATACTTAACTGTTTAATATTTAATTATTTGCTTTTAAAAACATAGTATTAGCTAATCGGGATATTATTAGGATTTAGAAAAGTATTGGTGATCAAAGGGTATATTTATAGAATATGTAAAATGAAAGTAGTTTTAGTGTAGTTAGTTTCAAGTATTGATATAGGATACAAAAATTGGTGGAATTTAATGTAATATGAGCATATAGTCGAGTGGCTGTATAAGCGCGTGAGTCTGAAAACATCGATTCCCGCAATTAGCTTAGTCGAAATAAAAAAGAAAAAAAGAAAGAAAAAAAAAAAGAATAACCGGAATAAGAGGAACGGGAAGGAAGAAGAAGAAGGCGAAGGCGCGGAGATGAAGTAAAAAGGGGATAAAAAGAGAGAAAAGCGAAACCGCACGGAGCGCGGAGAAAAAAGTATTTGATATTAACAGTTTCCGGTGAAAAAGCGTAAGAGCGTAAAGGTGAGGAGGCGATCGTTACACCCGTACGCACCTAAAATGAGACAATGAAAACGTAAAAAAGACACCTCCCAAGCGAAAGCGAGCCCGGCACGAGTAAAAGCGAAAGCCAACGAAATAATATAAAGAAGAGAGATAGACAGAGAGAGAGAGAGAGAGAGAGAGAGAGAGAGAGAGCAAGAGAAAAAAAATGAGGTACCGGATTTTAAGGGGGTAGATGGGGTAGGAGCTGCTGCTGTTGCTGCTGCTGCTCCTGCTGATCCTGCTGCACCCTTGTATAAAATAGCGAGCGGCCTATTGAGTCGCGCGTCGCCGCCGTAGCCGTCGCCGCTGTTTCTCTGCCCCTTGTATAAAATTGCGTGAACGTGAGTTGACAGAATACGGGACGGGGCCCTGTAAAATAAAGGAGCGACGGAGAAGGATAAAAACGATCCCGAGCAAAGAGTCCCTGAGCTGCGAGTGAGAGAGAGAGAGAGAGAGAGAGAGAGAGAGAGAGAGAGAGAGAGAGCAGAGGGAGAGAGCGATGCAGAGTCGGGAACACGGGCGCACCGAACCATCGCCTCCTTCTCTCTCTCTCTCTCTCTCTCTCTCTCTATCTCTCGCGCGCGCAGCTCAACGTATAGGAACGAGTGAGAGGGAAGGGGATACGAACGGGGAAAAATCGTAAAACTCGCGCGCCGCTGCGGCTCTTCTCTAGTGTTATAACAGATGTTTAATGCGCGACGATGAGCCTCGAGCATCGAACGCTTTCGATAATTGTGAAATTCCGATTTTGCGCCCGACATGGAAAAAACGTAGGAAACTCCCGCAGGAACAAAAGCTCTGGCTAAGCTGACGCTTAACCTTACATTGTTCCGTTGATTGATGCTACTCGCTTTATTTCCCTTAAGAGAGCATTTTTTAAATCTCGATCTAACGCCCGGAGAAAGTTCTCGATTTCCTCGATATACTCGGCCTCCTTTTATTTTATTCATTAACTTTTTACATTTTACCGATGTCAAAGAAATGGCTCCCTTTAACGGTTTCATCCTCCTCTATCGTTTGATTTTATTCCACTCTCTCTCTCTCTCTCTCTCTATCTGTCTCCTTTCTGCTTTTTCTCTGCGTTTTTATGCTTTTTTTTCATCAATTCCGTTCACATTGTGTTACATAATTAATGTTTCACGCTTCGGGCACATCAAATAATAACCACAATATTTCCATTAAATTATAAATTTTTACACGTATTTCAATGAAACTTTAAAAGCTCAATGCATTTTCCATTTACGAGGAAAACTATTCTCTACACAATAACGTAGATTATTTCATCAATTCGGGGAGTTACTTTAATCGCATCTCAAATATATAAATAATAGGAAAGCAGACCCCTCCCCACCCGCCTCACCCCACCCCACCCCCATTATACACAGAAAAACCAGGTATAACTTGGAGATTATATACTTTTATTTACTTTTAATAAAACAACGCTGTTAAAAAGGATTCTAATTAAAGAAATAATTAGCAGCGCATGCCAGGATTAGGCCATCATTAGCATTAAAACTATTGGAGCGTCAAATTTCGTTAAACAAGACTATTTGAACATTTGCATATACGAATTAACTATCGGTTGTCATAATAAATATAAATGTATTTTAAAATAAGCCTATAAAATATTCAATTTAGCCGATTGTTTGAGAAATAATGAAACGATAATTTATTCCTATAACCCGAAAGAAGCCATAAAATAAATTTACTTTTACAATTTTATTACTTAATTTTATACATTTTTTATTATACTTTAATTTAGAATAAGGGCTAGCGTTTATTAATTCTTTTGTAGTTGTAAACATTTATAAAATCACTCTCTATAACGGAACAATGCTAAATGAAGTTTGCAACTTTTACGTTACTTCATATATTTTGAGTTAATATATATATATATATATATCTTGCTTAAGAATATCATATAGATAATACAAAGTGCGCAATGTCAACGATTAATTATTAGTGATACGACGTACGCATTTTTTGTTAAATTAGCTCGTCAGGCATCCAATCAAAAAATCAAAATAACCAAATAAAAATGATTATAAATTTTTATAAAAAGTGTACTTCAAGCAATTCTTTTTATATTCATTAAGTTTTTTACAATCAATATATATATATATACATATATATATATATATATATATACGTGTAAAGATAGTTTTAAGACGTCTTAAATATTCGGTTGGATAATAATGGAAGCAATTGCAATTTACGTAACGTTTGTTAAGTAATTGAGTCGATAATATCAGCAATGTTAACAAAGAAAAATGAATATTAATTAAAATGACAATAATTGACGTGTAAAGAGGCGTAATTGCAACATGAAATTATGTTCTTTACATTAAATAGTAACGTATTAATTTGTTAATACTTGTCATTGCGTTTGGGGTTTACTTAGAAATTCTACTATAATTATTGTGCACAAGTCTTTTTTGGCCCGCGAACATTTGACGTAGTTAGAGATTATTTATTTATCGGCAAAGCTTAATCAAGCGCGAATAAAAAAATCATTTATTTAGGTTAGCTCCGGGGAGCAAAATAAAGTACGTGTTCATTGAGAATAATGAGTTGTGAGTAGAACAAGTCTATTTAGAAAAAGGAGGAAGAACGGAAGAAGAAAAGAAAAAAAAATAAATAAAGAGGAGAAAAAAATGAACAAACTAATGTAAGGATTAAGAGTGGCGCTTGTCGTTAGCGTATGACAGGCGTACAAAGAACCGAAAAAATTAGCAGAATTTGAAGACGCCATTTTGGGGAAAAACTCGGACGACTCCCATTGAAAGGCGAGCTTCGATCACCATCTCTCCGAGTAGCCGAGTAGCCGAGGGGGTTTGGGCTGGACAATGTGACACACTGCTATCGCTTCCCCCACATTAGTTGCGCGTGCGTTAGACAGGGACGGACCTACGCCCCGAGGGGTGGGGACTCCACCAGCACACAAATATCCACCCTAAAAGGAGAGAGTGAGAATGGGTGAACTAGTAAGGGCGGGAGTGACCGCGCGCGCGAGAGAGAGAGAGACAGAGAGACAGAGAGACAGAGAGAGAGAGAGAGTGAGTATGGCGGGGAGTGAGGGAGGGGGGACGCGAATGATGATGTTATAGGATGGAGAAGCTAAGAAGTGCCTGCTCGCGGATTGACTGAGGGGGGAGGGGGGATTCGTGGAGACGCCTGGAAAATCTCACACTTGCCACAGGTAAATACCTGAATTAATGGATGTAAAATGTGAGAATGATGATGGGAGAGAGGAATGAGAAGCGAGGGTGAAGAAGAGAGGGCGCGAAGAGCAGGATGTGCTGGATGTCATAATAAAGTAGACGTCGGCGAAACGGAAAGAAGAATGCTATAACAAATATTTAAAAATAAGACCATTATTTTTCATTTAAAAGTAAACTAGTTTTAATTATTCTCATAGACAATATGGTGCGGAAGCGGACAGGCAATAAGTGCATGGCGATGCCACGTCCGTTGACCTTTGCTATGCGATATCCATCACAACTTGTTGTAACCAATGAGTTTATTTATTGTTCGAATCCCGTGTCCGGCATTTATTCATTCCCCGGTTATTTAATCGGGATTCCCGTCGTCTTTTTATGACGTACCGTTTCAAAATAAATACATCCGTAACATGAAAGCGATCGAGCCATCGATAATCCGACCAACGGCAATGATAAGAAAATCTATTTAATACCACGTCGAATTGAGACTTGAGACGATGCTGCTTTGAGAAATTTTTTACGAAACGAGCCAGTGCCTGAGCATTCTCTGAACAAAGTTGGATCATTTGTTTAAATCGACGCTCTCTCTCTCTCTCTCTCTCTCTCTCTCGCTCTCTGTGTCGCAGCCCCACTCCCGTTGCCGCTCGGACTCCCACTCGGATAACATTCGCGTGCTCGACATTCCTTGCATAACCGTAATTCTTTTAAAAACTATTAAGTAAGCCTTTTATTTCGGCGGCTTTAATCGCTCGGTCATTTAATCCATAAATAATTAAGAAGAATTTGAGATTAATGAATCCGAGGGCACTCGATGCTTCAGCTATTTCACATATTAAGTCCTTCCTAAATCATTATTATATAATAATGAACTGTACAAATGTTCTTAATTAATGACATTTCTTTAAACGGATAATAAGTCTGCGTGCATGCGGTGAACAATTTTTCCCCTTCTGTTGTTGTTTTTTAAATTTATTTATAGGTCCAGGACACGGCCGGAGGCATTTAATTATAACAAATTGCCACACGGAAGTCGATTGCGTTATGTGCGAGAAAGTGAAAGTTACCTTAAGAATGGATAAATAGCTGAATATTTGTAAATATATACAGTTCTGTGTGTTAAGCACACTCGCTTAATTATGAGACTAAATACCTTCCAAATATAAGAAATTTCTTCTTTTTTCTTTTACATCATTAATCCTTTAGTAAATTGCTATTGAGAATCCGCTGCACTTCTACAACCGATAATTATAAACTTAGATTAATTCGTACGCGGGCGTGTGGAGGAAGAGGTGGTGAAACGTTTTTGTGAACGAAGACACGCAGACACGCGCGCACGTAAGAGTAATAACAATGGAAGTCGGAGTTTACAGATTTCGGGATGATCGTGAAACGAGTACCGATTGGTCAGAAATTTGGCCCAGACTCTCGTTTCTCTTCTTTCGCTCTCCTTAGTATCGATTATATTCCCAATCAATTGGCTCCATTGCTCCACTAACTGACGTCTTTTGGAGTTGGGGGTGTGGTTTACGCGTGTTATAATAGTCTCTCTCTCACTCTCTCTCTCTCACTCTCTCTCTCACTCTCTCTCTCTCTCTGTCTCTCCCCCCCCTCTCTCTCAGACGCACGCGAGCAGTCACGCACGCATGCACCCACACGCGCACGTACACGGGGTCTGAATCTGTCCCTTCCATCACCACCGACCTTTCCCCTCTGCCTTTTCTTTTGTGTTTGACAGTTTTTCCCTCCCATGTAAATTAGCTCGACTTATTAGTCGACATAAGCTGCCGCAATTTATAAATCATCTTTTTCCTCGTTAATCTACGACTTTATGGTACCTTAATGTCTACACGTGCCCTTCACTACTTATTAGTATACTCGCAGATTATTATTATCGCATATAAATCGAAAGCCAAGCAAATGCTTATTCCGCTTTACGCGCTCGATCTATTTGAGCGGACATTCAAAGAAGCTTGAAATATATATATATATATATATATATACATACATATATACACACATATATATATTTTATGCATAATTTAGACCAACTTAATTGCCGTGTGCAAATTTATAGAGAAGGAGATTATAAAGACCGAATACGAATGCCGTGTAAATACTTAATAATTTACTGAAAATGATTATTTTCAAGCATCTCTAATCGTGTTCGTTGGCTTTGCCCTGAATAAGGACATACCTATATGTATATGCGTATGTGTATATATATATATATATATATATATATATATTATATATATGTACATATATATGTACACCCACGCGCGCTCGTACGTGTATGAGCGAGGATAGGTGTATTTGTTTAAAGTAAGATAGAGATCGCAGATAATGAGAATGAAAAAGAAAGAAGGAAAAGATAAACGGTGAAGCTCGTGTTTTCAAACAAGTACTAAAGACAAAGAGGCGTTCAATTAAAGACTAGAAAATAATTATTATTGCAGTTGGTGTCTTCCTAGACGTTGGCTATAGCTGACATCTATGCTTCTTCATTGAGTGAGTTTCCTCGAATAATTTGAGCAATACGATTGTGCTCGTGTGTAGGTGCACCTCCAGGAATGTAAGTCGCGGAGAAGAGATCGGGTCTCTGATCTCGCGAATGAAACTTAGCGGCCCGGAGTGTCATTGGAGAGATTAGAGCGCGCGGAGTCCTCGGGGCCGCGGCCGTGGTATACGGGAAGGAAGCCACAGGTCGATCCGGGAGGAAAGTGAGAAAAGTCGAAAGTACACGGGAGTGGAGACGGAGTCTCGTCTCGGGCTCTTCGTACCATAAGAAAGAGGGTCATCCGGGCTGCGCGGGTGGGGTCTCCGGCAGTAGGCGCGGGGACGAATGGAAAAGGCTGACGTGCGATTGGTGCGTTGAAAGAAAAGGCGACAGGGCAGCGAGTGGGAGTGAGAGAGCCAAGGGCCTCGGGCTCCGAGGCAGAGGAAAACGAGTCGTAGCGTAGCCAAGACACGTACACTACGTCCCGGGCGTCCGAGTGAGCAAGACGTAGAGCCTCCTCCTACTCCTTCACGCACGCCCCCGCTCTCGCCTCCCCCGTTACCGCCGCCGTCACCGCCGCCGTCACCGCCACCTCTCGACCCGCAGCCGCTACGGGCTTATTAAGGATCGTGTGGAGGGCCGCGTTATCGTTTTGCCGACTCGCCGACTCGCCGACTCGCCGATCGAGACGTCGACGCGCGAGATTCTCGGGACCGGCCAGGAAGCTTCGATCGGACACTCGACCGTGAGACGCGCTGCGCATGCCCGACCGGAGGTTTCAAGGATTCGCAGACTCGCAGACTTTTAACGGGAGCCACCGCCACTGCCATCGCCGTCGCCGTCGCCGTCGCCGGATCGAGGATGCCTCCTGCCAATAGATCAACCGGGATCACCGGCCAAAGGTAATCATCATCTATCGGCCCTTGGCCTCGGCTCTCTATGCGTCTCCTCTGCCCCACCCCCTCGCTCACACTCTATCTCTCTCTCTCTCTCGCGCGCGCGCGAGCGCGCGGGCGCGCTCTATCCAGTCCCTCTCCCCCTTACCTCCGTCCCACTCACCCGCTCTCGATCGCCCTCCTCCCCCCCTTTTCCTCTCTCTCGCTATCCTCGGCCCCGACCTCTGCCCCCGACCCCCTCCATTGCCCGCTCTCTCCCTCTATCTCTGTCTCTATCTCTCTCAGTCACCGACTCGTTCACCCATGTACCGACACCCACCGACGCAGACCCACCTACACTCGCTGTTCCCGCTAGGCTTTATTAGCCTACGCTCACCCAAGAGAGCGCGTACCCGCTCTCTATCAACTAAACCTTATTCCAATTATTTTCTACCCGCTCTGATCAGCTCCTTCAATCTTTATATTTTACACACCTGCCTCGTATCGATGACCAGACCTTTTTCCCTTCATTCTCATGCACTCCCAACA
This sequence comes from Ceratosolen fusciceps, assembly GCA_018883505.1. Lineage (NCBI taxonomy): Eukaryota > Metazoa > Arthropoda > Insecta > Hymenoptera > Agaonidae > Ceratosolen > Ceratosolen fusciceps. The sequence continues at coordinate 4,713,644 of RCIC01000013.1, read as the reverse complement.
CTTGCGTAACGAAACCTCCACAGAAAAACGCTTCTAATACGCGCCCAACAACACAGGCTCGGATTTTTTTATCTCGACAATCATTGTCCTGTACAAAAAGAAAAAAAAAAAAAAAAAAAAAAAAAAACAAGAATGAGGATGAGAATGCGATTGAGAAAAAGAGTAAGAAACCATTATGAACCATCGAAAGGTGTGAAATGTTTTTCTAATAACCTCATTCCTGTTAGTCTATTTATTTAGTAAATATGCAGCTGCCATTGCCATTAAGTAACGCGTTTGCGGAAAGATTCAATTAAAAATCCAAGTCGACAACGAGTTCTCTGCCCCTTTTGGTCACACTCGATATATTAAGAAATTCAACTAGTAACTGTAACACATTCATGCTTTCGCCTTTAAACTAAATTCGTTTAAACGTAATTACTTGAAATTAAAGTAAATTTATAAAATTTTCACCAGATTCCATTAGATGAGTGAGGCCATATTGCTGACCTTAAATTGCCGAATAAAATATCGGGCCCGCGACGTTCGCCAAATGTATTATTATGTGAAATAACGTACTCTCCTCGCGTTGATTTCTAATACCTGTAAATCTAATAAAATATAAGTAATGTTAATTAATTAGATCTCATTCGGGCTAAAATGCTCGTTATTCTCATTGCCGGTATTTTCAAGATTAATTTTACGGCTATTAGCGAGCCAAAACAACTAACTGCGTCTAATTTAACTTTACTCCTCATTCTTGATATAGTTTTCCTTTAAATCGAAACAATGAAAAAACGAAGACGAGAGGCAGGAAGAGAGTGAGTGACTGAGAGAGAGAGAGAGAGAGAGAGAGACTAATTATTTTCTAACTTTCTATAAAAGCCGTTAAAATATTGTCTTGGTATTCGTGAGCAACGTCGATCTCCATTTACCTCAAAACAATAATTACTTCTTATTACAAGTCCGGTACTTTTCATTATCAGAGAACCTCTGGGAATCCCAATAGAGCGAGGAATCCGAAAATTCTGGATCGGGGAGACCTATACGTTGGCTTGCAGCTCCGACCCTGAATGCAAATAACAATATTAGCCCGTAGATAAGCGACATATAAGGGCAATAATTTTGACGAGACATTAGAATGACTAATTAAATTTTGGTATGGGGGAGGGGGGTAGATCGCTAAAAAAAAAGGACAGATAACGAGAAGGGCTTGAGCTTGAGAAGAAGGGGAGGATTAGGGAGGAGAAACGAAGGAGCGAGGGACAGAGAGAAAAAAGTCAGAAATTCTTCCGTAACATTCGAAGAAAATTGCGGCATCTCCGGCGGAAGGGAGGCACCAAAAAATGTTTAAAAAAGGGCAAAAACGATGGTACAGAGAACGAGCTACGATTAACGCCGCCGCCGCCGTCGCGTCAATCGCCGGTGAGTTAAAGGGAGTAAAGGCTGGCCTCCCGTCCCTCCACCCCCCTCCTCCTCTCCTCCCCTTCCTACTCCTCATCAACTCTCTCGCTTACGTTCTGTCTCTCTCGCTCGTGTAGTAACGAAATCTCAAGTAAATCCAGATATTTTATCGCTCTCTATCTTTGTCCTATCTTCGATAAATATATTTGTCTCACTCTTATTCTCTTTTGCGCTCGCGGTCGTTCGGCTGTCGTTACGGTTCACTTACGGCACGTAGTACATACCGCGTAACGGAACGGCTTTTTCTTTTAAGATCTTGCCTCCTCGGGATGAATTTTCTTCGGGGAGAGTCAGGGAGTGAAGGACTCTCTCTCTCTCTCTCTCTCTCTCTCTCTCTCTCTCTCTCTCTCTCTCTCTCTCTCTCTCTCTCTCTCTCTCTCTCTCTCTCTCTCTCTCTCTCTCTCTCTCTCTCTCTCTCTCTCTCTCTCTCTCTCTCTCTCATTCGCCTACTCTTTGTGCGAGAAGAGAGGGAGCGAGAAACCGCGAGAGATCGAAAGTACGTGTATATGTATATGCATGTATATAGAGGAAAGTCAGTGCCCTCTTCACTTTGTGCAGCTTGACCATCATTTTTTTTGCCATTCGGTTGTTGCGTTGTTTCTGCGCTGCTCCGTTGCTTTTATTGTCGAGGTAGAGGCCCCATTTTTACGGTGCGCCGATCGCTCTGTCCTTCTTTTTCTGGCTTCGCCTGTGGCTCCACATCATCCTGAGCTCTGCTCCCGCGACCGTGAACATTTTGTCCGATTTACGATCGGCGAATTTTTATTGTTTCACTGACGAGAGCGCGGGGAGCGCGCGGGGGAGAGAGGCATGGGCGGGGGATGGGGGGGAGGGGCTGTGAGAAAGGATAAGGGAAGAAAAAAGCAAGCCGGGGCCGGAGAGGACGATCATAATTAAAGTGCCCGAAATAAACGCATCGACGCGGCATATTTTATTGAATTCTCAACGACCCCGGCAAGCCGCGATAACGCTCGCGCGGACCCTTTCAACCCTAGACGATCCTAGACGATCCTAGACAAACCCTTGTAAATGTTTAATGGCCCGAGGCAGACGTCAGTTTAATTGTAATGTTTTTTAACGTTTGGGGAGCTCGCGTAACTAACCAATTAATTGGAAAAAGGGGGGCGAGTGGCGGGGGGGGGGCGTATTGATTTGAAGGTTAATCAAGCAAAATATCGAAATAAACATATTAGTCTTGATCCTATTTTTAAGATCTCTAAAGAATTCTATATGAAATATAGAATCAGAGGCCGAAATAATTGAAAGAGCGTGACAATAGGCATCGGAATAGCTCTGAATTACGACAAGTAGGCAGAGTAAATAAATCGATCGATAATATTGTTCCTATGCACAGTAATAATGCTCGTGCAGCACTTGATCGTAAACGGCTTTAAAGAAAGAATATTTTAAAGCGGGAGCAGCTTAAGGATGATATGGCGAAAAGTAGGTTTGCCGAATAGGCGCTGAAAAATCAATAAGTTATTCAACATAAATATTTGAGAATACGATGAGGCATCGCCTCCTCCTCGTAAAATGCCAACTAAGACTGTGCCAACTATTATACAAGCGTGCGCGTATTTACCGATAATAGGGTAGAGGCTCGATCAGTCCCGTCCACGCGACCTTTCCTTAAAACTGCTCCACTAGGACGCCGCGGCACCGTTCGAACGAGCGACTCGGCCACTCTCTCTCTCCTTTCTCTCTCTCTCTCTCTCTCTCTCTCTCTCTCTCTCTCTCTATCTCTTCTCACGTACACTAAGGGAGGGTGAGGGGGGGGGCTGTTCATCATCCCTTTCGTATGCGCCTTATTTCAAAATGGTTCCCCTACCCCTGATTCGACTATCCCGGCCGGTGAAGCTTTATTCGGCTCATCGACTTTCACCCCCTCGCCTTCTCTTTCTCACTCAAAGGCGAGCCTTCTAGTTTAGAACGACGACAACGACGCCGAGGACGATGATGAGGACGTGGACGAGAAGGAAGGAGGAGGCGAAGGAGGAGTCGCCATGGCGACCACGCATATGTGGGATCCTGTTGCCCTTGTGGCATCGGTTGATCCCTTCTGCTACACGTGCCTGCCACCGAGCCAGGGAGGTACTCTCCTCTCCTCTCTTCTCCCCGCCCCCACAACGCGATTCCTTGCTCCTACGACTTGAGCGGCACCCAGTCTTTATGGAATTTTTACTTTTAATAAGGGCTGCGGCTAGGAGAGCCCCGCCGACCCTCCTACGCCGCCCCTCACACCCCTTATTCGCAGACCCAAGTCGAGGAAAGCGAGCAACTCTATCTCCCTCTATCGTCCTACTCTCCCGCTTTCACGACTTTTCTCCTTCCCAGGCCGATCGCGATCGTCCATCTTTGCATCTCTACTCTAAGCTCGTGCACATCCTGCTCGGCGGATAAACGAAAATATCCTCCTTCGATCGCTTGGAAATTAGTTGAGGCTCCCGGCAGGAAGTCGAAGTCCCACCAAGGATTCTCCCAGCAGTGTGCATCACGCCCCCTCCCCCCCTCGCCCTCTACAACTCTCCTCACGAAAGTCCGTGCGCAAAAAATAAAATGAGTATTTATTCTACGAGGTAGGAAAACAATGTGCTTTTTACCTTTCATTTTCTTTTTCTTTTTCCTCATTTTACCTTTTTTCTTTACTTCTCTCTCTCTCTCTCTCTCTCTCTCAACTTTTTAACAAATTATTCCTATAGCCTGATCATTACCGTTACATTACCGCTCGAACAATGTGCTGGCCTTAACAATAAGGCGTCTTTTTCACTACTGTTTTAACCCTGTTATTTATTTATTTATCAAAAACTGCCGAATTGCGCAACCGCTAATAAGTAATAGGGAGATAAATGTGAGAAAGAACAATGGACAAACATTCATCGAGTCGGTTCTATTATCGTGAGTACGTTGGGCCTTACGGAAAGAAAGCCATTAGTCAGGCGCAATTAAAGATGTTCCCTATCCAAATTATCATCGCCAGTATTATTATTATTATTATTGTTATTGCTATTATTATTGCTGTTGTTGTTATTGTTGTTGTTATTGTTATTATTTCAATTAAGATTACTGTTTTTAAGTACACTCTATTCTCATGATTACAGGTTTTCCTTTTCATGGATGAAAACACGAATAATTCTCACTCCTTCATACTTGATAAAGAAAAGTAAAAATAAAAAAAAAAAATAAATAAATAAAAAACATAAAATAGTCGATTTCGTTTGAGTTCAATGCTCTAGATAAGAATTCTCGCTTGACCAGAGCAATGTCTAATCATATTATCAAAGAAGTAATTTTCAATGCACTTTATTTATTTAGAGCATTTAAAAAAATTTTTTCCCGCTAATAATTTTTAATTGTTATTACTTTCTAACCGAACTAATCACTAGTAGCAATATTTATTATTATAAATTAATATTTTTTAATTTTTTTTTTGTTTTTGCCAATCAATGTAACTCTTGAATTTCTTAGAATATGAATTTCAACGAAATAAAAAATTTATTTTAGATAAAATAAATGGATCATTTCTTGATTTTTTTTTTTTTGTTATAATAATACGTACGGGTATACGCATAACCTGTATACCGAGAAACATACTTTTCATGAAATGGACTTGGTGTTATATGGAGATCACGAGTAGGTACGTAAATTTTAAAAAATGTTTGAAAACCTGATAAAGAACAGGAATCTTATAATCTAGTCATTAGAGTAATTTCTAATAATAAGCTACATTGAAAAAATGAAAAAGGTAATGGAAATCATGTCTATCGGGTAATAATTAATAATTCCTCCAACTTTTTCTCCACTAACAAGAATATTTCTCGTTACTAATAATAATATATTAATAATAACAAGGGCGGTAATAAAAGTCGATAAAATTTCAATAATTATGAAAGCTTAGTGTAGTAATGTAGTAATGGAAAGCAGTGCGTATCTTTTATTGATTTTAAAGTAAAGAAATAATGTAACCTTTTGCGATGCGTTGGTCGCTACGGAGGTTGAGATGAGGAATAATAAAATGCGAGGGTCGATTACGGACACGTAAGCATATATTTCTTCGGCTGGCCTCAACGTTAGAGAAAACAAAGTGAATATAAATTTATTAACGGATACGGGGGAGGGAAATAATAGTTATAAGATGTAATAGGATGTTGGTGCTCGGTACTCTCGTACGCAATCGCGTCGTGTGTTATTTGAAAGTGATCTTCGACGGCGGGAAGGGGCGGAGGGGAAGGTTCAGTGAATCGAATCGATTGAAAAAAAAAAAAAAAAAAAAAAAAAAAAAAAAATGTCGCTAATACGGCGGGAAGAGGGTAGGGTGTCCCTAATCCCGTACGTATTATACGTTAAAGTTTTAGGTTAGTCGATGCACGTATTAGGTGGTGCATTGGCTCGAGGCGACGGTCGGCTTCGCGCAAGCTAAAGCTGCTCATCGGCGTCAAAAGCTAATCGCTGGTCCATTTGGGGAAGGATCGCAACGACCCTCCCGTCCAAGCGAAAACGGCAAGGGAGTCGCGCGCACCATCTCCCGGCTTTGTTTACCTTTTCCCGAGGGTTAAAGCGATTATTCGCTCGCGCCCGGTCGGATCCACCTGCCCGCGGATCTCCGGGACCCGTAGCCTCCCGGTAGACGCTCCGTCGGGCAGATGCTCCGCTCCGGCAGAAGGGTCTGCTAGCCGGCGTCCGGGGCCGGGCGACGGCGAGCGGGCGAGCGCCGGAGGGAGAGGAGATATAAAAGCTCGGCTCGAAGGAAAACAAAATTATGCAGCTCTCGAGAGGAGGCCCGGAGGATAACGAAAGTGCTGCGAGGAGAGGCAACTCGCGCACTCGAGTTCATTGCTCGGCTTCTTTCATTACCGTAGCTTCTCGGAAATGCATGACTCATCGCGGCTGTTACGACTCCGCCGCTCCTCCCCCCACTCTCCCCACCCTCGCCCCTGCCCTCCTCCCCTCGACCATCCATCCACCCACCCACCGACCCACCCATCCTCTTCCGTTTTTTACCTTTACCACCACGGCCCCCCACTCCGCCAAGATTTATTATCTACTCTCCCTTTGGTTATGGAGAAAATCTGCACTCGATCATCCTCCTTCCACTTCGACCGACGACGACGACGACGACGATGTCTTCTGTCGAGAGCGTGCAGCTCACATCCAGCTGTCCCCCGACCCAATTCCCCTTGGTTGAGAATTGTTTTTTTTTTTTTTTTAATATTTTTATTTCACGGCCTCCCACTCTTTGAACTCCGCAACTCTCCCGCCATCTCCATCTCCATATAGATCTCCATCTCCATCTGGATCTCTATCTCGATCTCGGTCTCGGACTCCGTCTCTCATTGACACCCACATCCCGACACTCTTTTCCACCAATTGACCAATATAAAGCCGTCGCGTAAATAGTGAGCTTACGTCGAGTCGGCGCCATATTTACAATTCGTCATTATAGAGTGAAAAGTTTTCCGGAAAACCTTAAGGGTAATGAGTTGGCGCGTTACGCGAGGCCGACTACTCCTGCTTATGAATTTTACGAATTCCTAGTAAAATAATCGCAGAAAAGTATCGGTGCCCCGATTTTATTAGCCTTTTACTGAAACTCGCGCTTAATTCCGTTGCGCTCGCGACCACTGACCGGCCATCACCCCCTCCCCCACTCGTCTCACCGCCACCCCCCTTCCCGCCCCTAGACCCCTTTCCGGCCACTTGACCGTCCACTAGCCTTAGCACCCAAACGCCGAAACCCATACGTCGGCCCATAGCGAGGCTCGCTCGCGTTGACTCCTTTGGCGCGAAACACCAGGCTGCACTCGAGCGGAATTTTTATAACCCTTTCTCTCATTGTGTTTTACAGGTCCGCGCGAGCGCGGACTTGCACTAAAACGGCCTGGCGCGATTCTACTCGGCCGATCTCCTAAATTGCTCCCCCCACCCACCCACCCCTCACCCAGCCCGCTCCATAATTTTTCACGCTATCCGCTGTAATCGCGTGTCCGAGAGCATCGGCTCGAGTCGATTTTAACAAATTTCTTCTTTTAATTAATACACACTCATGCATGTGCAATTCTTCGTATCGGCCGACTAGTAAGTTACATAGTATACAGTATAATAATGCACTTGGTAACTGCAATAGTCGCATGACTACTTGGCTTAAGAATAATACGCGAGAATGCGAGAAAACTCGAGGGCTTGTTTGCTAACACCTTGCAATTGTTATTTCTCGTTAAAAATCGAGCCGAGAATGAAGGAAGGGCGGAAGGGAGGAGACAGGGCGGGATAATGGAAAGAAAAAAACAGACAAACGACGCGGGAGTCGTAAGTAAAAAAGTAAATGGGTCAGTTAATTTCATCGTGCGATTGAGAATTAAAGAGTTAATAGTAAAAATAAATTGCAAGTAGATTAAGCCTTCTTCCGGTAGCATGAAGACCTTATCGTAGGAATCGATGGACGCGTACCCGCGTAACCCGATTACAGCGTAACTCGCTCGCGTCAGGAGATTAAGATGAGGAGTTGCTCGTTTCGCGGGTGAAAATCAAGGCTTGTCTATTCTAATGGCCAATTAAGAGCTGCATGTAGTCTGTAATTAGATAGCCTGGAGTCTCGTTTGAAAAGGTGAGCCGGGGAGGATGGAGGAGGGGTGGTAAAATTAAATTTAGAGTGGAAATGGTCCGTGTGGGTGGAAAGTTTTCTATTATTACTCGAGGCAATACCGTAATGACTTTCGAAAAACAGAGGCGCCGGGCTCCGGAGAAATAAAACCGCAAGCTGGCCGGCATTAAATGTTCAAAGGGAAATCCCGTAGATGATGTGGAATTTTCTAAAGGATCGCCGTGCTCGCCGGCCCCTCGAGTCTAGTCGAGTTCAATAGAGTAAAAAAGCCTCGGTGAAGGAGGAGGAGGAGGAGGAGGACGTGGCCGAGACTCGGGCCATGATTTTGACGTTCTTTACGACTGGATCGGATCGTCCTGTAAAACTCGATGGGTAACCTGGTTATGATGTTCAGCCGAGCGCGAGGTCCGAATGTGGTGGGTGCGGGGAGGGGCGAGGGAGGCAGGATCCGATCGCAGCCGATCGATTGTCATTTATCGCGCGTGGGCCGCGGGGAGAACAATATTACGTTAAAGTTCAATAACTGGAATTGGAATAGTGCTCGCCCCGGCGATTCATCATCCGGGTTGGCCGGCTACGGGCTCGTCAATAATAATTTCCACGGGATAGATCGGCCCCGCGGAAACTTTCCCGCTCCGGACGTCAAAAGGAAGAAAAACTCGGGCGGACGTCCGACAACTCTGGCCGTCCGGCGAATTAACCTGTGACGCACATATAGAATACATAAGCCGAAGATGAAGTGCAACGTGTCCGTGTCTTCCTCCTACGATTGACTTCCGCTTCGAGGGCGATCCATCGCCTTTCCCTCGCGGCCGTCTCAGAGAGCCAATCTCATCCCAACGACTCAATCCGCCTGTAACTGCATATCTCTATATATTTTTAATTGTTTCCTTTGCTCCTCCTCGGCTTCGGCTCACCCGCGACCAGCGGAACCGTCCGCTCCTCCGCTTCCATCTGGACCTGGACAATTCCGCAATTCACTGGAAGACCTCCTCATTATAAATATTATCCTTCCTGTTGCTTAACTCCTCCAACCACTTGGCATTATCATTCTTATTGTTCTTGTTGCTATTATTATTATTATTACTGCTATTAGCTTCGGGAGCATTATTTCCTTATAATATACGGATTTCATAACGCGCACAAGTGTCGGTCCTCCTCGCGCACTCCCCCCCTCCCTCCCTCCCTCGCCCCTCACCCCTCCCGTTCGAATATTTAATTACTATGTTGTAAGTACGTATATAAGTCCTGTTATAGTCAAAGATAAATGAATTTATATATATTTTCGACAACCACGTGGTTGATAATTAATAATAATTTACATGTAAAATCATACCGTATTATTAATTATCCGTAAGGACGACTTTACAAGAATTTAGCTTCAGGCGGCACCGATTACACCGATTCAAGATTACTTGAAATGCGTATGATTAATTAATAATGTTTATGAATAAATAGAACAAAAGATTCATTATTGATTTCCTTGAAGAGAAGGTAGAGGAACGATTGAGGAGCGATTGACATTGATTTCGGGAAGCGCTCTTATTCGTAATAGTAATCGCGGTACTAGAAATAAATAATGAAATATTATTAGTAAGTAGATTGTAAGGGGATAGGAATAATCGGCCGAGATTCGGATAAAACGTTGGAGCCTGTATTCTCAGGCGTCGATTCGGGGCTGGATTTTGATAAATTTGGTTAGCAGACGGAAAACAAGAGGTGCGGAGGCTCCCGCTCGACCGTTGAAAGGGACAAAAGATAGTTGTGGACATGGCGGTGGCGGCGAGGCCTGAAGAGGGGGAGCGGGGGGAGAGAGAACTTTCGGGAGAAAGGTAAACGCGAGAAAAATGGAGGAAGAGGTAATAAGAGTCGGGCCGGGAGGATGAAAAAACCCGAAGAAAAAATGATCAGGGAATAAAGGATCGAGAAGTGGGATAGAGAGAGAGAGAGAGAGAGAGCGAGAGAGAGAGAGAGAGAGAGAGAGAGAGAGAAAGAAATCAAAGTAAAACCTGCCGCCTTGATCGAGGGAGCGAAACTTGGAGAAGTCGATCGGGCCAATTGTTGTCTCGAGCGTGTCAAATGGCTTGCGGAGCCCGTTTTATAAATCTGAGCAATAGTGGTAGAAGTAGTAGTAGTAGTAGTAGTGAGTAGCAGTAGTAGCAGTAGCAGTAGCAGTAGTAGCAGTAGTAGCGGTAGTAGCAGCAGCAGCAGCAGCAGCAGCAGCAGCAGTAGTAGTAGTAGTAGCAGTAGTAGTAGTAGTAGTAGTAGTAGTAGTAGTAGTAGTAGTAGTAGTAGTAGTAGTAGTAGTAGTAGTAGTAGTAGTAGTAGTAGTAGTAGGAACAGCAGCAGCAGACGCAGCCACGGTAGTAGTAGTGGCTGCAGCACTTTCACCGGACCTTTGTATGACGGCCGAGACCCTTCGAGCGCCCCGTCTCTTCGCTCTAATTTTTTTTTTTTTTTTTTTTTGATGCCCCTCGTCTCGGCCTTTTCTACCGGGACATTCCGTGGGCCGAGAGAAATCAACATTCTCAGGAGATGTGACAGCGGGCTCCCTTTCTATTTTAATTAAAAGCTCCTTCCACGCACAACCTCCTCGTTTATTTTATTTTTATTCCACCTCCCCCTCGCGCTGCCGCATCCCAATGCTCGTAATTACCGTTATTAAATTCTTGGATTATTGAGCTTTGCACCTGTAAATTACCGGCAAAATAACAACGATACGACTGCCTCCCCTACTGACAATGTCATTCCACGAGTGTGATGTCACCGACGCACGCACATGCGGACAGAAGCACCCCCAGTCCCGTAGAGCATATCCTTGTGTAAGGTGTGACGAGCGCGTGTGAGAAATAGATAGATAGATAGATAGATAGATAGATAGATAGACAGATAGGTAGAGAGAGGAGGGGGAGGCGGTATCGGCTTTTTTCATCTTTTTCGTTGGTAATGAGAGCGCGGGTTCGTAGATTTGCCTTTTATAAATTTCATTAGGAAAGGCTCCGACGCGAAGACGAGCCCTGACGAGAAGGGGGAAAAAAAATTAATGAAATCGCCGATGCTCTGGCTGTAAAAGTATATAATTCAGCATTAAAATCATTATAGTTAAATATTTAGTCGATATATTTTGATCGATAGAGATCGTAAAACGTGATCGGCGAGATAAGCGAACGCCGCCTCTTTATTGAAATATTAATTGGGGAAAAGCCTTTTTACGGCTTTGGCGTTGTAATAAACAAAGCTCTGATTACGCGAAAGGCATTATGCTGGGATGACAGGGGCGGGGGAGCGGAGTTAAGGAACGCATCCTCTGGCGGTAAAGTTGCCGGGCGTGCAAGATCAACGCCAGGACGGTTCGGGCGAGTGCACCGAGATCCTGCAAAAGGGTGACTCGCCTGCAAAGTATGGCAGAGCATGAAAGAAAAGGGCCGTGGCTGCGTTCGGGTGAAGGGAGTGGGCAAAGGAAGGGGGGTGGGCTGGGTATCGACGGGGCGAGCGAGGGAACAAATGTAAAAAGCCGGGAGAAGAAGCCGGGCGACGGGATCACCGAATTATATCGATAGCGCTTCCTTTATGTCGGCCGGGAGCTCCGATAGCCCCCCGGCTGCGATCGGCACCTCCTGCCGCCCACCCTCGCCTCTCCCACGCCGCCACCGCCGAGCCCTCGTTACGATTGTTCTTCGAAATCACTTTCCAGCGTCTCATTTCATGCTTCGCGTCGCGGCGATGTGAAAGCCGCGGCCACATTCTCCTCCCCTCCTCTCTCGCCCCTTCTTCCCATGTTCACCGCTTACTCTACTCTATCCCTCATTTAGGGGCGGACTTTAATATTACACCGCTATGTTTTAGTTATAACACCGTTGAGCGGATTGAATTTAGCTCCGGGCTTCTTCTTCTTCTTCTTCTTCTTCTTCTTCTTCTTCTTCTTCCTTCTTGGCTATGTCTTCGACAAATTTATTGAGCCTCACTCGATATCTCGTTCGTATTTTTTATCTCCTCGCTCTCCCTTCTCCTCCCTCCCTAATTAGCTGATTTTGCATCGCGTACTCTCTCTCACTTTCTCTCTCTCTCTCTCTCTCTCTCTCTCTCTCTCTCTCTCTCTCTCTAACGATTACAAAAGGAGCGCATAACGAGAAACGCTTTTATCGCATGGAATTGTATCTTAATACGCAATAGCCCAAAGAAACTTATAACTTCGAGAAAAGACAAGTGGGCTCTTCTGAAAATAAATTTTAACCGAATGGGCTAAGGATTTATTCTGAACTTATAAGGCTATGAAAACGAAAGTACATTTTGTGGAAACAATGCCGATACATAAAACTGACGCTTTCGTCGTTATTTCCTTAAAAAGTGCAATTTTATTTTATTTTATTTTATTTTATTTTATTTTATTTTATATTACATTATACAATGTCCTAGGACTCTCTTTCGTGGCTATTCCATCCGAGAAATAGAAAGTTCCACAATTATTATTATCTTCCATAATTTTTGAAAGTATTTGAAATACCTCGAGCTTACATAATCCTTAACTCGTAATTATAATTTTAGTGGCTAATTCAGGCGCTTTTCCTCTTTTGCAATTCATCAAACTATCCTTTCACACAATAATCATTATATTATTATTTGCTACTTCGTGGCGTTAAATTTAAGCGACATGACTATTTCATAAATATTAATAACCTCAATTCCCCTAATAATCTATTCTGTATTAGCCAAACCTATATTACGTGTCTGTGTATGTGCGCGCGTGTGTGTGTGCATACTAAATTTTGTTATTTAATTAGGTGCCAAGTTTTTTGTTTTGTTTTCAACCGAGTATTAGTATTTTCTAGGAGTAACAAAAAACATTTAGCTTTCCAACTCGGATGGAATATATAATAATATTCTTTGTACACAATGTCCATGACAATAAATAAAATTCGAAAATACCAAACTATCGTCATTTAAAATAGAGCTTTACGTCGATGATGCAGAACTGCAGCATGAAATATATATATATATATATGTATATATATATATATGTGTAGAGGAAGAAAATAGTTCAAAAACCTTTATTTCAGCGAAACTTATTAATTTGTGATTTTAAATTATAATTTTTTTATTGCCGCAGATTGTTATCGAACTAGATCTAGTTTTTATGTTTATGTACTATTTTACTTAGACCCAAATGTATGTGTAAGTAGACGGCTTTTGAGAGATTTTTATAGTCTCGTGCAAACGAGGATGGAATCACTTAATTATGAAAAATTATTTCCTTAATATAAGGACAATGAGATTACGTCTGAATAAAAAGGAGGCAATAATAATGTAAGGTTATTGCGGTTATAGCAATAATATAGCTGTTTGCATCCTTTCAGGATAAGGAGGGAGTGACATGAGGCGGCGATTATCGCGGCGGCGGGGCAGTGGTTGGAGAGTGGGGGGTGGGGAGATGGAGTAAGGAGTCTATAAGGAAATTAGTGATGGTAAGATAGTCGGTAGGTGCCTCGGTATGAAATGAAAAGAAATGGGTAATGAGGAATCAGGAGGGTCTCGACTATCTCCAACTCCGCCCCCCCCACCCGCACCCCCTTTCACTCCCATATTCTCGATAAACGATTTTTCGTTAATTGCAAGAACTCGTAGCCGCGGTCGCGTCAATTATTGTAATTTTCTGCTCTCGTCTTTCAATTCCGATGTTAATAATTCGAGGGCGCCTGCCCCGTCCCGTAATCCCCCCCCCTCACGGCCCGTACTCCGCGTCGGTGCCGCATCCAGCGAGTCAATGTGCACGCACGCGTACTCGGGTGCAACGAACCCCGCGGTCTGTCGCTAAAATTATTGAAAAATCAATTAGCGCCGGATTAGCGATTCTGGAAACTTGATTTGGCAATCGGAGCTGCATCCTGCCGGTTCCGCCGAGCCGCCTGAATGATTGACGCGGCGCACGTATCCTTAGGTCGGTGCCGTGGTAACGGGGGAACGGCGACGGCCGAGGGCGGAGAGGGGCTGGAATAGAATTTTGAAATTAGCCGCAGAAGACGCGAAGGACGTCGCCGGCACTGATGTGTGCATATCCAGCCAATGAGCTATGCATGAGCCTCATCCGCTCTAGGGCTGGGGGAGGAGGGGGCGGGGAGGGGAGCCGGCTCGGGCTCGAAGCGTCGGGGCGGCAGCGGCGACGGTTGGCAAACCGGGACGAGGAGCAGGAGGAGACACGATGATATTCTTGTTCGTTGTCACTGGAATTGGAATCCGATTGTCGAGTAACCGAGCCCGCGCTCCTTCTCTACGTCACGGCATTATCAGGGCGGGAAGGGGCGGCCGTCAGCTCGACCCCTAATTTTTAATTGAATGAGTGGAGGATCCTGTTTGAGATAAACTAGTCAATTGTCCGAATATTTTGATTTTATCGCCCAGCTCGATTTATATATACATACGCGCACGCACGCGCGCGCGCGCACACACACACACACACACACATATATATATATATATGTATACATATATATAATCTCGGCTTTTAACCCATTACCTCCGGCATTTTTCAACCCAACGCTTCCCTCTCTATTGCATACTAACCGCCATGACGGCCCCTCTACCCATAACCCTATTACAATATCGTCTCTACCCCCGCCGCCCTGATGAGCTTTACTCTTAATTCGAGGAAATGATCAATTACGCAACAACACTATTATTATAATTTTATTGCCGCGGAGTTTGCTGCCTATTTTTACATGCTATAGCTTAACCCGTTTAATTTTCAAGGGAAATCAATTTATTAACAATTTTCCTTGGAATTACCGACTAGGCTAAGGCCGATAAATAATAAAGGTATTTAACGTGGAAGATGAATGTTTCCCTTACCTTCATTACTAATCCGAATGCCAACGGTATATTTTAAATTGAATGTTGTTATAATCCATTCGGATTTCTCATTTCATAGAAATGCAGCTCGCGCATTTTCTCCTTCGCATTCGTTCGTTCGGCTTTTTCCCCGAGTCCGTAATTAGATTTACGCTCGCTCACTCGCTCACTCCCCAAGTACTTAGTCACACGTAATTTTCTCTCTTCCTTGTTAATCTGTTAAATGACGTTGTCTTTGATCCCTAATCAATTGAGGTAGCAGAGGCTCATCGTAAATATCAATAATCGACGGGTTTCTTCATACATGCACTCCATGTGCACCGCACAATTTATGCAAATAAATAGTTGCTTAATGCCCGTTCTTAGCGTATTCTCTCTATTAATTAAATAAGCTCAAGTCAAGGGATATTAATGACGAAAGAAAAAACTATTTCTTTAAAAAACACTATATCTTGGCATGGCGGCCGTACTTTAACGGTACACCGTAGCATTATTTTCAGGCATAAAAAGAAGGAAGGCCATTCTTCCTTTCCTTTTTCTTCTTCTCCTTCTCCTTCTTCTTCTTCTTCTTCTTCTTTCTCGTATTTTAGATAAGTTAAATTGTCTTATTCAGGCGTTAAATGACGCTCTATTTATCTTAAGATACATATAGCCTGATAGATAATCAGTTGTTTTTTTTTTTTTTAGTTTACTTGTATAAAATATAGAGTCTCGGTTACCTTCATTATCGGCTATTTAAATGCCCGTTCAGTTTTCAAATCGAATTCAATCGAATACAAGTGGCTCCGAACGGCTTTTTCTTTGAAATGTTTCTAATATAATCGTAATGGGACATTAAACGTGGAGAATAAAATGTAGCGGCCGTACAAATGGCAAAAAGCCGAATGACTTTCTTCGGCTGGATGTCCGAATGGAAAAAAGTGTTATTCGACAGCACCGAGTGCTCATCGAGATCTCGGTAAATAAAATTTTTTAATATTATTGCATGTCGGATATATTTTCCTTTTTTTGCGGACCCTCTAATTGCATTGGAATGAGGAAGTTGACCGGAATCGAAAGAGTCGGTACTTAAAAATTTAGACTGAGAGGGCGGTGGTTGACTCGAAGGAAGAAGGAAGGAAGAAGGAAGGAAGGAAGGAAGGAAGGAAGAACAGACGGTGGAGAGGAAGAAGGGAAGGAAGGAAGGATGGATGGATGGATGGATGGATGGATGGATGGATGGATGGATGGCTGGTGGGAGGGCTAAAAAGCGCAAACGGTAAGTGTAACCACGGTTAGAGAGTGGAAGGGGGCAGATCGACGCGGGCGACGCTTTAATGGACGTTTCGAATGATTAGCCGGGATTGACAATATAGCGAGTGGCAAGTAAGGCAGAAGGATGAGTAGGATGAGTAGTAGGAGTAGGAGGAGCAGTGAGAGGAGTGAGAGGAGCGAGAGAAGTGGGGAGGGGGGCTCCGATAGAATCGATCCCTGGATCGGCCCCGTTCCACACAAGCCCCTGTCCTCGCACCGCCACGACATCGCGAGGCGCGCGCTCACCCTCCCTCCGTTACGCCCCCTCACCGCCGCCACGGCTTACTTATTCATGCCTCCATGTATACACTTTTGCATGCAAGCCTTTTGCATTTCGGCGGCTGTTAACCCTTGACAGTTCGCAATTAGACGGACTTACGCACTCGCGACGCCCCGATGCACTTTACTCCCGTCGCAGGCCTACCCCTTCAGCCTTTTATTACCCCCGCCGAACGGGATACATCTGCTCTCTCTCGCTCTCTCTCTCTCTCTCTCTCTGTCGCTGTTCCCGCTGCTCCTGCTACTGCTGCTGTTGCTACTTCGGATTATCTTTATCCTCCCGCACGCCCGTGCGCCTCGTTCACGAGGTATTTTAATCCAAACGCGACTTCTCCACTTATCGACGATGCGAAATTAAAAAATTATTCTTATCTGTCGAGCTCAAGTCGTTATTACGATTCTTTATTGGCCATTATCACTATATCTTTATACACTGGAGACACACTATACGAGTGCTCGACTACGCTCCTTGTATACTTCCTCGGCCTTGACTTCCTCATCTACTTGACTTTTTCTTTCTTTTTATATAAATATATGTATGTATATGTATATGTATATATGTATATATATATATATATATATATTATAATAATAATAAACCATCGCTTTCAATGCTTGGTGGTAGTCTACGCATTCGGTGCATCATTGTAATTCAAGCGAATTGATTTCAACTTCAATATGTCCTTGTAGTTAGTATAAAAGCATTTATCAGCCGTATGTAAATTACGGATAAAACATTGTAAAATCGGCTTTATCCTATCGAATTATTGTAAATTATTTGACGCATCAGGCTCATGCATTCGAGTTGTGTTCTTCCATTACCCGATGTGCATGTAAAACAACGCAGCTGAGTGCCATCACATTGCGTACCTCCGATTCTGAATTTTGCGGTTGGTTCCTGGAAATTACTACTGCCAAAGGAAACAGTTTAAAATTATTGGAATAACTGCTTAAAATGATGTTATAATTATTGTCATTGGCGGCAAATGAAAAAAGAAGAACATAAAAGGTACGCAGTTGTTAGGTGTACATTTCCTTGGTTATCGGTACAATTATCGCTACAGAAAATTATATGACGCAATGTATTTGAAAACATTGGAATTCCGATGGTTTATAATGTTCGTTGTGGAAATAGGAAATAATCATGTTACTCTTGTTTCGGGAGATGAAATCCAAAATCGAACCCTTTGACAGATCTGGACAGATAATATACAATAGGGGTAACGGCAATAACGTAAGAATTTAAAATAGAAAAATAGAAAAATAGAAAAATAGAAAAATAGAGGAGAGCAGCGAGGGCATTCGTGTCTGGATAATTGAATGTAATAATACGAAGGAGAAAATAGGCTAATGACAATATTGTAAGCTAATGATTTACGTTATGCTTTTACGACGTCTTACGTCATCGACTCATTTTATTTTGAAAATACCTGGAAGGTAGAGAGAAAAAAGAAACAACAATAACAATGATAATGATTGCGTTTTTGCAAGAATAGGTTTTGCGGGGGAGTCGCGAGTTGGCAAGAGATTCGACTGAGGATAAGGGGGGGGGGCAATCGCTATGAGGAGATATCCGAGGGCGTTGAGGTGGGAAGAGAGCCGAAGTCGGTAAGATCAGCGGAAATTGGTTTAGCCGTTAAGCCGTGTGGTTAATGTGAGTGCCGTCGCGGCCGGCCGGTGTATCAGGTCGATCGCGCGCACCTCCCCGATCCCTCCGATGTCAAGGGTCCTCCTCCCCCCTCCTCCTCCTCCTCCTCCTCGATCTCCTCGACCGACCTCCTCGACAGACCTCCTCGAACCGCGTAATCTGGCTTTCCCGAGACGCGCGCACCGCTCACGGGCTTTTCCGCGGCCTTGGAACGCATGCGCCTCCGTCGGTCTCCCACCTCCGCGGAACCGCGCCGACCTCGTGGTCCGCGGGAGATCGCTCGAGCCCCGTGGCCGTGTCATTCGGTCGCGCGAGTCCGCGCCCGGCGGACGCGCCTCCTCCTCGGCAGAGAGCGACCGCAGCACGCGGCCAGTCCTATCCCAGATGGCACCTGGACACGCGGGCCCGAGGTCCTCGACCCCGCGCGGGCTTTTCATCGGCGTACGTTAGTAATTGCGCGGTCGATTGCGGCGACGTAGAAACGGGAGGCGGCAGGACTTCCTCTTTCTCCGAGGAGGAGACGGACGGCTGGGCTTAGAAGCCAACCGGCCGCAAATCATCCTTCATCCCGCTACCGAACGACTCCGGGAGCGACGATTCGGCACATCGACAGGGAAACGGACACCTTGGATATCGGTAAGGACCGCCGAGGGCGCTCTTCTGCCACTAGACTTCCGCCTCTTATCTAACGTCTAGCGTTCGCGGGCCACGTGCGCCACCGGAGCTTCGAGCTACGTTGCTCCGTTCGCTTCGCCATTACCTCCTCCTCCTCCTCCTCCTCCTCCTCATCCTCCTCCTACTACTACTCATTCGCCTCTACCTTCGCCCCTCGATTTTCATCGACTGCTTATCTTTACAACTAATCGGGCTCGTTTCATCCCAATGGCCCTTGTCTATCACTCGCGCAACCTCCTATCTATATCTCTATGTAGATTATAAAAAATTCTACCTTACGTCCCCCGAATCCCCCACACTCTCTTCCTCACTCCCTCTCTCCCTCTCTACCCTCCCCCCCCCGCATTCATTCCTAGCCCGTACTTCTGCTCGACTACTTAACTTGGCCTATACGCAAGCTTTTCTCAAACTCGTAACTTCTACTCCCGAGCTTCCAAATTATTATTTAGCAAATCCATTACGTCCGAGGCCTTTAAATTTCCTATCTAAACGCGTTTTTCCCTCTCTTATCGGCCCCATCAGCATTATTATTATTATTATTATTATTATTATTATTGTTATTGTTATTGTTATTGTTATTACTGTTGTTATTACTGTTGTTATTGTTGTTATTACTGTTGTTATTGTTATTACCGCTGCCGTCGTCGTCGCCGTTGTTGTTGTTGTTGCTGTGTTTGTTTCATTACGTAATAATAATTATCTAAAAATTATTTTCTCTCTTCTTATTTTTTTTTTTTTTTTTTTTTTTTTTTTTTTTTTACTCTTACTAAATCATTACTAAATTGACGTTTTAAGGCCATCAGTAAAATGTAAGATAAATTTTACCAAAGGCCGGTTTTATGCACTTGTAACATCTAGAAATATAAAAGCTTATACGTATACAAAGAGGATGTTATTATCTAATCTACACTATCTGCTCTGGCCAATGAGAAGCAATATTTCTTCTTTTTCTTCTATTTCTTCGTCTATTCTAACGCAATAAATCAATTTCATTAGCAGGACTAAACGTAATTCTCCCCCTGCCACTATCGGTGCGCACGGTAAGCCTGATATCCTATAAACAAACAACAAAAGAAAACAAAAACATTAAAGAAAATATTCATCTTGTATTGGATCATGATCTGGAGTGAAAACCTCACCGACACCGTGTGCAACGAACACCTAACATCGTCGGCGTAAGGTAATAAAGATTTCAGAAGAAAAGCTTTAGTATAAAAATCTTTATAATTTGTCGGGACGTAGTATTTTATTACCGATATCATCATCATTCGATATATTTCAGCATTGGACCGAATTCCGCTCCTAAGCTATAAACAAAAACATTTCTCCTTGCCCTAGAACCGTTACACTTTTACATTTTACATCGCTTTTCTCGTCATTAAGATCTTCATTGGGATTTTTTTTTTCTTTTTTCTTTTTTCTTTTTCTTTCTTTTTATTTGCTTTACCGCAAAGGTTGTTACAGTTGTTACTGATAATGATTTAAGTACTGAATTTCTAAGAATTTTGCATTTAAAATGTTTCTTATAGCTTGCCTCGGTCTTCCACGATTCCGCCTTATTGTTTTTATGAGTTAAGTTATTATATTGAGAATGCAAGAAGAAGCCTAGCTTCGTTATTTTTTTTTTTTTTTTCTTTTCCTCCTCAACTTTATAGTTTTTAGTGAAGAGCATTGAGGCTACATCGGTTACAAGTACAAAGACAGCGTTGAAAATTATCCGACTGGAGTTGTCTGTAAAGAAGCATTACTCAAACGAACGGAGTTAATTCTCGACAATAAGGATAAGTATGCCACGACAATAAGTATGATCGTATTATCAAGTATCTAGCGTCGGTCGTATCTCGATTAGGGATAAAGACGTTCTTACAGGTTAAATATATTGACGGCGAAGATCGAGGGTTGTCGGGAGGTATAATTGAGGGGCCACGTAAACGGCCAAGTTCATTAGAAATTGACTATTATTGTAATTGGCCTAATATAATGTGGGGAGGGGCGGGGGGCAGCAGCAGCCGGTGTAAAATAAACGCAGGTGTATAATAAAATTAATGAATAAAGCTTATTGGAAATGAATATCGAGCGATCGACGCGGCAATTAGGTGGTGAGCTTTCTTTTTTCGCCTAGACGATAATAAGCAAATAATTGTAAACAGTAGCCGCAGCGTGACGTTAAATGCCTTTGTCTGGCCGCAGATCAACGACGATTAGCGTCCCTTGCAATTCCTCGATAAATAAGTGAGCTACCGCGTTAAGTACTGTAGGGACACGTGAGCTTGGTATTTGTAGAGTAGAAAATGGCGGGAAAGTGCCGGGAACGACTCGTCGTCTCGCGTGACCTTCGACCGTGACCTGCAGCAGCACAGCCTTACTAATTATCGTTAAAGAGTACCCCCCCCCCTCTCTCTCTCTCTCTGCTCGAATTTAGCGGTTGAAACGAGTTTGAAACGAGAGTCGGCGAATAAATGACCACGACATTGGGTTAAATAAATTTTTCGTGGACATGTGTTAGGCAGGGATTGAATTGTATTTATCGATTCGACTATCAATAACATGGATAATGTTTTTGCATTTCAGGTGACCGATCGAGCGACGCGCTACTAGTCAGTATTCCTAGATCAAGCAGCGGATCCCTTGGTGCTCTTTATGCTTTTGATTGTTGCTCAGAAAGCCTTGAACATGATACTGGCTTTCGGGCAATAATCATAATCACAGGAGAGTAAAAATTCGACGCAGAACTGTATATATTTTTTCTTTATGGCTCCAAGGAATTACTGTATTTCCTCGAACTCGATTGCCATTGCGATTGCGACTGGTCTCGTAAACTTTTTACAAGTTAATACTGCGTATTGGCTACATCGGCGCTATATTACCGTTTATATGGAGCTAATGCGCCGGCTTTCAAAGACTTTTCAATTGCATTCGATTCCACTGGGCATATCGAGCCGCAAAATCTGTCCGAACTTCTTCCTCCAACGTACCTTACATTCTCACGTCTATGTAAATAACATCGGCTTAACGTCCGATTAAGCAATTTATTACGAAATGTACAATTCGAGATTGGTAATACCCATTGATACTCTATTTCGACTGCTTAATCAAATCAAATACTATATTACCTGTAATTTTTAACGAATTCATTACCCTATTATACCATTTGATCGACATTATGCCGCGAGAATTTTCCATAATAAGCTAACCAGTGGGCTTTTATACAAAAATATTATGTCAAATAAGTCCATCTTTTGTCTCTTCTTCCCTAACATTGTCGTCCAACTACTCTATTTACATAAGTTATTGACTACGTTTCGAAGCCTTACCTTCTCGCATGTAAATCAAAATAAACAAATAAAAAGCATTAAAATAAACAAAGTGTATTTTTCTTAGCCTGAGCTGAATATTTTCGAAGAAGCGCATAACGTATACAGATTACCTACAGTATGCTGTGCCCCTATACTATTAATATAGTATATCGAGTTATTTGAAATTACGTATATATGTGTAAAAATTAATACGGAATAATAATCATAAAAGAGACTGAGTCGGACGAAAACGATGAAAAGCGTATAGCGCTGGCCTCTAAGCAAAGATAAAATTACATGCTTTTCATTGTATTGAAGTTGCCAATAAATAGTTTTTCCTTAAATACGTAATTGGAGATTTCGATTGAAAGCTTTCCGCTAAAAGTCACTGCGGACATGTGCAGCAGACCTTTTTCCGAAGAATTAATTGATTAATTTGCCACTGCCAACTGTAAGTATTGCAGGCTCACTGGTTAAAAATAAAATCTCTGCTTAATAAATGAGAGGGAAATTTTTGAATGAATCAGTAGTAGTACCTCGGCGGGGCGGGCTCGGCTGATCAATATCACAAAAACAATAACAGACGGATCAAAAGGAGGAGGAGGAGGAGCAGGAGGAGGAGGAGGAGGAGGGAAAAAAGCGGTAAAGTTCGTGGTAGGAAATCATTAGAATCGAGGGAATCCCGCTTGAGAGTCTACATTTTTTTTTTTTTTTTTTTTTTTTTTTTCTTATTTTTACCAACTTTTTTCTCCTTCTTAATTTTTCTTTTCATTTGGCCGGAGTGCGCATCGCCGCAGAACTGGAAAATGCAGCTTCCTGTCAACCGCACGGCCAAAGAAGTAGATGAGCTCTAGGATTAGGCGAATAATTGCTTCAAGTGCAGCGACATTTCCTACTTGAATCAGCGACGAGTCCGACGAACCTACGTCCGTCCGCCTTCTTGGCTTCCTTGCCACGAACATTTTTCATCGTCATCGTCGTCGTCGTCGTCATCGTCGGCATCGTCTCCGTTTAAAACTATTTTGGCCATCTCCCTCCTTCACTCCTTGTCGTAATATCCGCGCTCGACAGTTCTCGAAAAGTTCTCTTGAATTTCTCTGGTTTCCAAAGCCTCCGCGGAGGCACGGAAAATCCTTTCGCCTCCCTCGGTATTAAACTTCGGCCCCGATAGCTGAAGCGGCTAAAAGGTAACAAGCAGCTTCTCCTCGGCGGCATTTAACCCATTGGCGTTGAAATAATTTCTCAAATGCGGCGTAATTTTTCTGAATTTCGCAGGATGCGGCTAATGGTCGGCTTCCGTTACTCTTACACGTATCTTACAGATACGAGCTGCCGATTAAAGGAATGCTTATTTCATATTTATAATTTGAGGAGTAATCCGAGCGAGGCTTAACGTCTTTATAAGATCGGTGTGAACTTGTAAATATCGTTCGGTCTTTTATGAAAGCGGGCGACAGAAAAGGAAAAGTTGCCTATACTGTCCATGCGATTGTAAAACGAATGCCGAGGGAAAGAGAAAAAGTTCGTAATTTATTATTTTACATTGAGCAATGTGGGCATAAAATGCAGGAGTCGGGGAGGGGGAGCTGTGGTGGCCGCGTGTTAGCTGGTAGGAGCGGGGGGCGAGGCGGGATTGGGGGGTGACGAGAGGCGCCCGAGAAAAAGAAGGGAAAGGGCCATTAAGCTCGGGAGATTATGAAAAACACGTGTTGACTTTTTGCTTATCCTCCCTTCTCTGGCTAAGCAGTTGTTAAGGATTGAGATTTTCATGATTTATCATATTTAATAAAATGTCAATAAAATTGTTATAAACGCCATATCCGTATAATTGTAAAATTAATGACGCATCGGAATTATATGCTTTATTTCTTTATTTATTTATTTATTTATTTATTTATTTATTTATTTATTTATTTATTTATTTATTTATTTATTTATTTATTTATTTATTTAAACGTCGGAAATACGAGGGCGATATTTTAATTACAGATTCTTGTCAGTTTTATTTAGAAGTTGCGTTTAGAAATCCGTCAGGTCGGGCAATTGCTTCGGCAGTTCAAACGTAGTTATTGTTAATATATAATTCAAGAGTAGCGGTAGGTACCGAATGCGCTCTCGATCTGCCCGACAAATTCTTCAGGAATATGGGTAAGACCGGACACGAATCCTCGTCGATCCTTGGCTTGTCGAGCGGGATGACAATTACGGGAAGGCGTTGCTGGATTAATCCAATGGAGCGATGAATTAAGTCTGAATAGTTTGGGGGGGTGGGGAGGAGCGGCTAACGGTGAACGGAATCGAAGGAATGCATCCTGATGACGAAAGCGCTCTGCTCTGGCTTCTTTTCCTTCTCAGGTTTTCCGTTCCCCGCCCCGACCCTACCCCCCTACTCCCACCCACCGTCCACCCGGGTGCCCCACCCTCGTCCCAGGACGACGGGGGCCGATGTTCCGTGAAGTTCCGCGACGTCGTTTATTGTTACCGGGCATCGATTGTAAAGCCAGCCAGCCAGCCAGGAGGCCAGGACGGGACCTGCGCTCCTGGACAGCGGCGCCCTGCCGTAAAATCCTTTAAACGTTATTTTTTTGCCGAGCCCAGTCGGCTCGCCGTTCCCCGTGACTCCTGTCCACCAAAAAATCCAACGCTCACAATAAGTAAATGAAAAAAACAATTTTTTTTTTTAAATGACGAGAGACGGTGCATCTGTCTGCCCGCCACATCCCCTCTACACTCCTCTCCGTGGACTAGTTGCTCGCCAGTGCCCAATTTGTCTCTTTTGTTTAGACCTTTTTCTATCCCAGAGTTATTATTACCATTACTGTTACTATTTCTATTTCAGCTGCAATTAAAATTATCACATTCTCGGTACAGCGAAGAAAGGATTCGAAGGTAATTTCTTACCTTTATTTTTCCCCATCGCTCCTACTATAAATAACTCCTTTTCGAGGAAATCCTCCTAGCTTTCGCTCAACTACTTTCAATACAATCACGAAACTTTCCCATCCACATTTATTAATAGCATAAACAACCGAATAGCTGTATAAAGCTTTAGAAAATTATCGCATTAACAATAGCCAATGGAATATTACTTTTTTTTTTTTTCAGCACCTCATCCTGCCTCCTCCGAATGCCACTTTATACCATACTCCATTTATTTGCAATAAACCTTTGATCGGGAACCTTCTCTTACTAACTGTACATACTTTTTTCTTCTATTGACTTACGGTGGCCGTTGTTTTAACCAAGGTTTTTTTTTATTATTATTATTATTACTATTATTATTATTTAGTCCTCCTCGAACGACGGGGAATAAAATGAATTGCATATTTCAAAAATTTATTTCTTATTCTCGATTACAAATGTCAATTACAAGCCTCTGCTACTCAAGATAGCCAACATCTATAAAATTTATATTCTAACGGCTTTGTATTACAAAAACGATTGCATCGACGTCGATATTATAAACGACGAAATTGGATTATTAACACGGACTATCGAACCGATGTCATTTACCGAAGAATATATATATATATATATATATATGAAGAAACTCAATGTAAAAACATTGGAGATCCGGAATCTTAATGCACTGGTTGTAGGTGACGCGTAGGAGATCGAGCGATTCGGTGTGGCCGCCGTAGACAAAATAATTGATGCCCTACGAGTAAAGAATTGCAGCTAATAAAAGCTTCATAAAGTATTGAGCGCTTATTGAAATGTCTCGGATCTAGGACTGGGTTGGAAAACGCTTATAAGCCCGGCGTAGCTGTCGATGCGCCGAGATATCTACCTCCTGATGTATTAAATAGAAAAAGAGCCGAGCTCGTCCCCGAATCTCGTCCCCGTTTGCATAATGCATGGGCACGGGCAGCGGCATCGGGCGTAACGGAGGGCCCAACTCCGCGGACGTCCCGAAATAGAGACTCGGAAGGCTCGGAAGGCTCGGAAGGCTCGACAGGTCGGAAGTTTTCCGCTTGCCACTGATGAATAAAGAATACCGGAATTGGCGGCCAGCCTCCACCCGCCGTCCGCCACCTATCAGCCACGACCCAGCTGGAAAAAGGCCAGAAACATAAGGTTAAGCTGGAAAAATCGGCCCCTGGCTGGTGGCTGTCTTTCGCCCCTAGACGCCATCAGGAATAAACGAAACGAAGGCTCAAGTGGTGTGAGGTCGATGTGGATCAGACGCGCGTTTATGGAAAATTTAAAAGCCTTTCCGAGTTCCCTATTTGCGCCCGGCCGTCTAATTGGTCAGCGATGGACGAGGGAGGAGAAGTGGGGGTGGGGAAGGAGGCCTTTCCCGTCCAAGACCAATTCAAATTATTATTCTTCCGGCCTGGATGAGGATGTCCAATGCCGAATTACGCGACCGCTCCTAACAAGCATCAAGCTTTTAGCTTATCCCGTCTCCAGACTCCCATTCGACCCCCTCCACCCTCACTCCCGTTCGTCTGCAACTCGATACAACGTTATCGCGAGCTAAGCATTCGAGATCTCCGAGACTCGAGTCCAAGCCCTATTACTGGCAGCACCGATGGAGTCGACTATGGGGTTGCGCTTCCCATGGCTGATCGGTGCTTATCGTCGAGGGAAAGAGGTTTTTGAAATTCCAGAACGCGAGTTCGTAGCGCGGGAGGAGTAGGAGTAGGAGGAGTAGGAGGAGGAGGAGGAGGGGGAGGAGGAGGAGGAAAGGTACATATACGTGCCGGCACATTGCGCTTAGAGCGCAGAGACCTACGGGCGAGAGGGGCAAGGGCATCGATAGTCGATCGATACAGACAAGACATGTATTATTGAAATTTTAAAAGCATTTCAAAGTTCGCTTAATTCAGTCGCCACGCATCCACGGGAAACACCGGCTCAACCGCATACATTTATGCTCGCGTCTGATTACACCTGACACCGCAAACGCAACTCTGACGGTTTAACTTCCGCCAATGTCGCCGGAATTATGGGCTCCGGCAATAATATACGTGTAACGCCCATTAACTCATATTAAATCCTCGGGTAAATGGCAGCCCACCGAATCGACGACGACCGCGTAAGCGTTAACCCGAGCCATTATTCCTTTTCCCGTTCCCCTTCGTTCCGCTCTCTCTCTCTCTCTCTCTCTCTCTCTCTCTCCCTCCTCTGTCTCTCTGCCCCCCCCTCTGTCTGTCATCCTCTTTCTTTCTCTTTCGTACGGGAGAAATGCCGCTGCCCATGGATTTTTCATTGCAATTATCAAATCCCACTCGTGTCTTTTTCGTCGTCGTCGTCTTCTTCTTCTTCTTCTTCTTCTTCTTCTTCGTCCCCTCTCATCTTTTAAAATATTCCTAATGACATTCAAGCTTTCCAATCCCAATCGACCCCCTATTCTATTACAGACGTTTTGTTTGTCCTAACAAACCTTATTTAAATATAAATATTGTCTTCGGGAAAAAGAGAAACAAATAGTACTTAAACGCTCTTTTTATTGCCTTCCGATTGCCCATGAGAATCTATAAATTTTATGCTTTCAATACATTATAAGCTCTATTGTTCGGCTCAACTTGCACGCACCTCTGCATGTACATATCAATAAATGGATTCCGACTCGATACTTGAGTACTTGATTTTCATCGAATGACTTACGATTGGCGCTCTTTATTTGCTTCGAACGATGAAATTCTTTATATACTTTCAGCAGATTAGGTCTTCTTTACTCTTGTTCTATAAGAGAGTAAGCTGATCGATAATTTACATAAGAGTCCTAAATCTTGGTCGAAATTCCCTCGAAACCTCTGCTCTGTGCATTTCCCGTGACCTTTACCTCTTTCCTCGACTCTCCGGCAAAACGGTAATTTTATTTCTTTATTTCTTTATTTCTTTATTTTCTTCTTCTTTGTTTTTTTTTTTTTTTTCTGTTTTCTTTTCAAAGCAGCAATGAAACTGAAAATATCCTTAAACCGATCGTTTATCATTCCTCTACACTCTCGAAAAGAGTCTTATAAATAAGCCGTAATAGGTTCGAAACAATAATTTTACGACTAACGATACTTGTACAAGTAAAAGAAACTACTTTTTCATTATACGGCGAGCGTAACTTGGCACTGACTGTCTGAGATGAAGGACTCGCGCGCTGTTAATTAATGAGCTTCCGAAAATAATAATAATTTCTCGCTCTTTCGATAATTTTTACTATACGAGAGTAGAGTCAGAGTTGTATTAATTAGGGAGGCGAGACAATAAGGAGCGCGAATGTGTTTGTAAATAAAACGGTGATCGGATATTTAGAGGCTAGAGGCTAGGGTAAAAGGACGCTCAGGAGACTTGATGGGATAAAAGGGAAAAGGCTCGGAAGGGTGTACGCGAGTAGCGGGGCCGAGGAGAAGGAGGTTGAGGAGGTTGAGGAGGTTGAAGCTCCGAGGTCGGACGAGGAGATGAGGGATAGAGTGGGAAGGATGGAGAGAGTGTGAACTGGAAACGCGGAGCTCGGTTGACAGATTGACATCCAGTCGCGCGAATCCTCCTGAATATTTCATCTCGTTTCACCTGTCAGGACAGGCGAAATTCTATGTTTAGAATGCCCTGGCGAACTTTCGACCTGTAGTAACCCCGCACTCGACGGGCTACGTAAACGTCATGAATTGATCCCCCCCCCATCCACCCCCATCCCAATAACCCCCATCCCAGATTCCCTCATCCATAACTTTGTATAAAAATTATATCTATCCTCTATCATTCGCGGATCAAATAAACATTCGATATTCTCAACGTCGTCGCCTATCCGCTCGCCGCTGCACTACCGTGTATCCCTCGTGCCATTGGCAAGTCCACTGCGTTTATATACGTAATTTTATGGCATTCTCGGCTCTAATCTTTCCTTCGAATGACCAACTCGCAACTCCGAGGCATTTCGATGATAGTAACGATGCAAATGTTCTATCAAGGCGACGAGATTTTTTCCTTAGCGTCGAAGGAGCAAAATTTTTTAAAAAAAAATTATACATTTTCAAGAATTATATCTATTTACGGTGCTTCAAAATTTTATCAAAATCCACACATTGAAAGCTGCCCTTTCTCATTTACAATGACGATTTGCATTACTATTTTTAGAAATCTAAATTATTCCTTTAAAATTGCCGGAAACTATAATATCCCCTCACTTTTTCCTTTCCCGTGGCTTAATCAAATTCCCGATCGACCTATCGATTATCGGAAATTAGAAAATTAAAGAATAAAAGCAACGCTGATTGTAGAAAAATCGATTCCATGTAATTGAAATTATATAAATGGAAGCTGCTATTCTTTTAAACGATAATCCGGCTTAATTGCTGTAAAAGATACGTTATACGAATTATAAAATAGCCTTTGCTTCGAAGATTCGAAATAATAGAAAAACAATAATAACAGTAATTACAAAACTTGGAAAAACAAATATGGAAACATTAATTTTCCATTATTACAGCTTCGTTGAAATAAGTAAATTCATAGGAAGTTTTTTCAATTATTTTTATTAAAATTATTTGGAATATCGAATGATCTTATGCTAATTGACGTAGTGAAAAGTCTATATATAAAAAAAAAAAAAAAGAAACACAAAGAATTTGACAGTTTTGGTAAATAGAGAAAAAAAGTATTTCTATTCAAATTTCTTTTACACTTTAGCATCCTCGCTTTTTTTTTTTTTTTTTTTTTTTTTTTTTACCGTTATGCCAATATTTTATATTTTATATTTTATACTTTGTCTTAAATTTCAAATTTATTCGAAAATTTATATACGATTGGTGAAAATGAATAAAGTTGTAATTAATCATTTGTAATGCTTACATTACGAGGTTCCGCTTCGTAAGGAAATAAAATTAAATGTAAAAATGAATGTTAGTTTTACCTTCAATTAACTCGTACTATCCTTGGCTCTCGTAAACCGTTTTCAATTAATATTTATTCGCAATATAAAAAACATAATTTTTAATTAGAGCAATTTGGAAATTCATATGTAAAATTTTTATAGTGGTTGTATTAAATATTAAATTATTATTGAAGAAGAAAAAATCTTATTATTAGTTAATCATAGCTGAGCTTATCTGCGATGCCGAATAATATCAAGGAAATTTGTTCATTTATCGTATGAAGACAATTTTAAGATATCTGTATCATTAATACATCGCTGTCAAAGATAATAAATGTACCATTAGACTTGAGCATGTTTTTATTAAGCTTTAAACTGTTTAATATTAATTTCCCAGTTATAATGTAGTACTGTAATTTGAAAAAGATATATAATATTATAAAAGAATCAATGAGCTTTACATTATATTGTAAGAACATTTTATCATCAATATATGATTTTTTATAATAAAATGGAAGCGTTATAATACCTAAAATAATACCTAAATAAATATTTTGTCTCGGATCAGTAATATTTAATAACTGTGGAATGACTGATAGATAAATGTAAATTAATTTTATGATTACCTTCTATACAATTAATAATCTTGAACATCAAGGTCTTCAATAATAATTAAAAATGTTATAAATGACGTAGCTCGAATATAATGATTTTAAAAGATTTTCAATTGACAATTAGTAAAATTAATTAAATTCAAAATTTAAATTAAATTCTCAAAATGAATTCTCCTCTTCGAATATATTTACACGATTATTACAATGTTGGCTTTGCGCTAGAAAACATGATTTAATTGTACTGTTACAGATTCGTTCATTTACATATTATCGAAATTTTAATTCTAATAATGATTATAAATAATCGCCAGGATAGGAAAAAGAAAATCAAGGGATTTTCCAGACAAAGTCGCCGATGGTAATGAATCCACGGAGTACAAGTAATTCTTAGAATACCTAGTAAATATTGTTTTTAAAAATACCTCTCTCGGGCGGGGGAGCCGAGACTTGCTTGTGACAGCCCATCACAAAGTAAAGCTTTGTGATGCTCGCCCCGTTTAACCTCTTTCCTTTCACAAGCAAGACATTTCCCTACTACGGAGACCCTAACCTACAATATTGCGCAGCAGTCAACACGTTTTAGCCGTTGTCATTTGGTTCGATAACAACAATGTTTTAAAGGTAACAGCAACAATATACGTAGAAATTAGATAATCGCGTATAATTTTCACACCCGTTCGAACAGTAATTCAAAATTGTTTTTTTTTATTTATGCAGGGGTGCCTGACCAGTTGACTGGTCGAACGAACTAATACAGTATATAACAATACAAATTACATTGTAATGTTGTTTTATACGTCCATAAAAAAATGAGCTGTCAAAAAGGTAATGCAAGTCGCACGCGGCCACAAAAGTACAAAAACCATTTTGCATTTAAGAACAGCTTGCATGACACTTCTAAGAAAACGAAGCTCATCAATAGTCTGCAAATAGTCAATGTTTGTGAAAGGTGCAAAAAAATAATAGAATGGAAAATAAAATACAAAAAGTACAAAGCATTAAAGGCACCTGCAAAGTGCAACAAATGCGAAAAGAAGACTGTTAAACATGCGTATCATACCATGTGCCATGCTTGTGCAAGGGAGCGCAAAGTGTGTCCAAAATGTGGTACCAATTCGGAAACACTAGTACTGAATCCCACTAAAGAGGAGCAAATTAAATTAGATGCAGAGATGCAAGAAATGCTGAAATCCTTGACAGAAAGAAAAAGAAGAACCTTCATAAGATATATGAATAAACAAAGTTAGTGAAACTATTTAATATTATTTTAAATATTTTTGTTTAACTAAAGAGAAAGATACGTAAGACTTTCTACCTCAATAGATTAATTATTTTTCAATAGCTTAATGAAGTAAGTGCATTTGAAATTTAGTTTGAAAAGATAAAATTAATAATTATTTCTTTATTTTTAAAATTAATATACTGTACTTATTTGTGCATAAAATTTTTATAAAAATATATACAAAATATTATTTATGTTTAATTTTTATTAACTTTTTAAATAGCGTATTAAAATAAATTTATTTTATATTAATTACTATAATTTGAATTTATTCACTGTAGCAAAGACGAACGAGTGCAAAAAAAATACTGATGCAAAGGATGAAGAAGAGAATGAAGAAAATGAATCTTCAGAAAAGAAAAATGAACATTTACTTAATAAATTAAAATCTTTAATGATTGATGATGATTTTGATAGTTATGATGAAGAAGGTAGTGTTGATGAAAGTAATGGTGAAGAAAGTAGCGATATTGATTCTAATAGTGATATTTCTGATGAAAATTGAAATATAAAATACTATTATAAATTAATAAACTGTTATTGTTTTTAACCTTTTATCAATTTATTTATTACCAGTGTTAATTATATGAAATTAGTTGCACACAACCTTCTATTTTTTTTTCAATGTAAATTCTTTAATTCAAAAAAACATATTGCTCTCATAACATATTTTTAGCTGTAAATTTTAATATTTATTAATAATGGATTCTGAAAAAAAACATACACCCACGCTACAGTGCATGATGAAAGGTATAAACAATATTATTTTGAAAATTTTTCTGTCTAACCGTAAAACATTTGTAATAGAATTAGTTGCTAAAAATAACTTGTATTTTTATATTGAATGTAGGGCCGGGTCCTCAGTATATGCTAAAAACATTAATTGGATTTGATGATCATGACCCATCTAAGAATCGGTGTCCAGCTTACACAATGAAATTTCTGCCTAAAACCAAAATACATAGTACCGTTCCAGGACCTTATCCCATTAAAAAAAATATGACCAATCGTGGCTTGGATCGGCCACCAGCTTACACTATAGTATTTAAGCCCCATGAAAAACGTAGATATAATCAAAAGAATTAAGTTATCCATGAAATACCTGTGCCCGCTCTGATTTATTATGTGTAAACTTTTAGAGATGGACAGAGTTCCTGGACCTGGTGCTTATGCACCAGAAAAAACGAAACCTATGAATCATCATCGTAGAGCTGCAGCTTATACAATGCGCTTTAAACACTATAAGAACCCACCTAACCTTGGGCCCGGTCCTAGTTATATGATACCAAGTTGCATCGGTCCAGAAATACCAGACATTCGTTCTGAAGCAGCTTATACGATGTAATTTTATTTTACAATTTATGACTAATACTGATTTGTAAGATATGAATGTGCTATAAAACTATTCAATCATTATAAAAAAAAAAAAAAAGAACTTAAGCACTTGGTAATTTTACCTCTCATTTGGAATGAACTACTTCGCAGGAGTTTCAGACACGATCATCTGAAACCAGGTATTGGCCCTGGACCGGCAGCCTACTTTATAGAAACCAATTCATTTAAGCGAAAGAGCCCCGCATATTCTATAAAACTAAAGCACGAGCTTTCTGATCTATCAAGATATTTACCTGGCCCTAAATACAATTATAAGCTAGAAGCTTTCAAGAAACGAATGCCCAAGTACTCATTTGGAGTTCGATACAGCCCATGTACCACTGTTCCAATTTTAGAAGATGATAAAGATTAAATTAAATTGTTCTATTACCCATCAGGTTTATTATTTCGAGGATAATAAAATTTAAGTGTAATTATCGTACATTTTCGTAATTGTAAATTAAATAATAAATTAAAATTAAATGATTATTAGATGTATAACGAGACATTGTGTATAATTTATTGGCCTATTACCTAAATACCCAAACCGTATCGACATCGTAAAGACAACAACCGATAGTTCGTGTCCATAACGTGAATTACATTAATTTTTTATTTCACTTTTCAATATATAAGCAATGAACTTTGTTATAAGATGACTGTCACGTATTTTCATTTTCATTTTTTTTTTTTTTTTTTATTCAAATGTAAAGCAGCAGACATGATGAAATCCTGACATTCATCATCAGATCCTTTCGGTCAACACATCAAAAATTTCTATTCAAAATTCTTTGTGATCTATCATTAATTAATAAAAAAAAAAAAAAAAAAAAAAAAAAAAAAAAAAACAAAAAAAAAAGCGCAAAATGGAAGATGAAAAAAATAAGAAAAATAATCATTCGCATTGCAACAAAGGGATAATTTGTGGCGTAGTTTGTAAGTAATCCAATTGAGGAAAATGCCTCGTTATCATTGTTAACTAAAAGTAAGCGAGTGGTTAATGGCGAAATAACCGTTTATGAAGCTCCCGGACCGAAGTATCAATTGAAAACAGTGACCGGATATAAAAACCATTGCTTGTCAAAGGTTCTGAATCCGGCATACACGGTACCGAAGAGCAAAAGGAGGGACCCACCTTGTACCGGACCTGGTCCAAAGTATTACTATAAGCTACCTGGTATTCCCGGATATACCTTCCCACGCTCTGTTTACCGACCAAGTAAATATCATTAACCACGCATAATAATCTTGCGCAATAATAGCCATTTACCATTTAATACTTTTCAATGCAATCGACCTTGCTCGCCCCCAATCCCTTTAGAGCCAGCCTGCACTCCAGGGCCGAAGTACACGTTGCCGGGCTTTTGGTCCCCGGCGTACACGTTCGTAGGAAGGGGCAAGCCGTACCTGCCGCAGTGCACCCCGGGACCCTACCCGCCGCCAAAGTACACGCCGACGCCGGCCTATACATTGTAAAGTATCCAAAATACGTATTCGTAGAACCGAAAGAAATCTTTTAACTGAACACGCGTTAACGCAGCACAATTGAGCAATCAAGTAATTTAAGTGTCCTTATGTGTGAATTATTAGCGGATTGAAGTTTAAATCGGGAGGATGCCCAATGGATGCGGCGATAAGGAATGTTGGAAGTATCGAGCTTATCAGGCCGCACATGCCAGCGTTTTTCTTTACTCCCCGACGGCCTACAAAGGTACCCTGCTTCGGCCCTGGACCGAAATACACCTTGCCAAGCGAAAAGGGCGAAATGCACAGCTTTGGCGTGAAACACCACAAGTGCACGCTGATACCGAGAACCGAGTGCGACGAATTATGCTGAGCCATGCAAACGAAACTAAGAAAACGCGAATTTACTTATGAATTATAAAACCCTTTACAAAAAAAAAAAAAAAAAAAAATAAAAATTGAAATATAATATATATATATGTATATAAATAAAGGTTAATAAAAAAAGGGGAAAAATGGGGAAAAAAAAGGGGAAAAAAAAAAGAAAAAACACAAAACAGTGCTCGTCTGTTCTTTTTAATCCTACCTTTCGTTTAATTTATATTGCGGTAATTAGACGAGGGGGCTCGAGGGGCTCGAGGATATCGACATCTATTTGACATTATAATTAATCTTTTTTTGCCGTTCAGTATTTATTTATACCTCGGAACAGTGCCGGCCGGCCATCGTTCAAATAAGATTTTATAAGATTTTATAATAGTAATATAATTGGAAGAAGCCAGCCATTCGAGGCTTTACATTCATAAATGTTATTCCTTCTTACGTTCGATCTCAATTAACACCCTAATGAAATTTCAATTACAGAACCGGAGAATACGGATTATACGATTCGACGGCTGCCCTCCAACTCTGTGTGTAAATAACTGAATCCTGCCAAAATGGGAGGGATGGAGGGGTGGGGGGAGAGAGCAAAACCTCTTTATCCTCTTTTATGGATAATTATGACAATCCTGTAAAAGCTATTGCTCATCAGTTGTTATTATATACATTACAACCGAACTCATTAGGGTATCAAGTCCTGACCGAGAGCCCTTCTCCTTCTCATTCTTTAACGCTGCATTAATCTTCTTATTTTATTTAGGATTTATCTTAATTAAGTGCAAGGATACTTTTTAATTACCTATAATTATATAATAATAGCCTCGAAATTATTACAAGTCGGAATTTCTTTTAAAACGCCGTCCTTCTCCGCTTCCGCGATCAATGAAAAATTATGAGTACTCGATTCATATTAATAATACGTAGGCGTTTAAAATAAAAGAGAAGATAAATACGTAAAAAAAGAGAAAAAAAAAAAGAAAAAAAACTTAATTAAACTAACGACTTAATGGGATAACTCGTTCGCACCCCGCCGACTTCTCGTTCCCATACTATGCGCGCAAACTGTTAGTTACAAAAGGCTATTCCGATCGTCCATTAAAGTTCCATCGGTGAATAATAATGAATTGGCCGGCCTGTGTGGGAGGGGAGGGGTGGCGGTGGGGTGGGGCGCGAGTCACACGGCTTGGCAAAATCTATTTTAAATTAAACGAATGAAATGAATAGGGAAAAACATGGAAGAAATTCTTATTTAACGACGAGCGGACAGTTCTGTCGATAAAGCAACAACGTCAAATATGTATTTCTCTACTACGGACTCCATGCTCTTTAATTGCTAATATATTACATATTGAGTGAAAACATTCGTGCATTTTTCCTGCCTCCGCTTTTAAAAGCTATTTAATGTCGTTTTTTGTTTTTTTTTTTGTTTTTATTGAATTAGCGATGATTAATATAAAGAGGGGATGCACGCGGGCCTATAATTTATTCGGAATGGGATACCGAATAAAAATGCTTATTCAATCTCTTTACATAATAAAACGAAACTCGCCACGTTTTCCACGTGGGCATCTAAAATATCGATTATTTACGAGACTAAGGCGGAAAACGCCTGTCCCGAGATATTATGCAAATCTTATTTTTATACGTTTATGCGCTGTTTATTCGAGATCGATAACACGATCGTTCAAATCCGATTCTGGCTTCTCAACACTATTATCAAGATTACAAGCAAATTCTTAAATATTTAACACATCCTATGCTGAAATTTATTATTATAAATATGCATTTGAAGAGGTTTATCAAGCAACATTATTATTATTATTACTCGTTATCATAAACATTAAATTAAAGTTTCTTGTAAAGAAAATTTAAGAACACTTATATTATATAAAGCTGTTTAATATTATTTAAACATAACTCTGAAGCATATTCTCAGATTTTTACATCATGATAGCGGTTTAATAAAATATACTCATTATAAATGAAACATTCTTGAAGATATTTTGTTAAATGCGACAATAAGAATTTTTTTGTCCTGTTTTCTGTTGAATCCTAACTTATGGTAGTAAATAAAAAAATAAATAATTAAAATTTAGATAATTTACTAATTATAGACATACTTCCATTCTAATAATATATATAAATTTTATTTTTGTCAAATTTAAATAGCTCATTCATATACTAAATTTAGCCAAGTGAAATTGTTTTAACAATTATTACAAAAACCTTGCTCGTTAAAAGTCTTCTATATCTGTATAACAACAATGCCATTGCCTAATAAGCAATCATAAACAATTAGTTCGTCTATAATCGTCGACTAATTTATGTACAATACCTATAAAATAAAATGATGTAAAATTACTTTCATTTTATCAAGAAAGTATATATATTGTCTTTTATTTTACTTTATTGTAATATATTATTTCGAGTAGCTATTTTAATTTTACTCACTAGTTAAATTATAATTTCTGTAATCAACAATTATTAAGAAAGTTCTTTATTTTCAGGATTTGGTCTTTCATTGTTTATTTTATAATATTCATCGTAAGCTGGCTTCCAAATATAAATACCACCAATACTACCTATCAAACAGGCTAAAATCATTTCATACTTTCGAATTCTAAACATTTTGTGAAATCACTGTTTTTAATTAACTGGAAAATAATTTTTATCACAATATAAGATTCGTTTACTTAACCCTCCCCTTTAATTTTAAATACAAATACTGCAAGCAATGTATTTCATTAAAAATATCTAATACATCCTGTATGGGAATGAATTAAAAGTACTTTATTTTATAAGCAATTATGCGAAAGTTTATTATATAAACAAAACCCTGTTACAATATACCTTTGTCGTCATGCACTCACTATACGAGAGACGAAACTGAGATAAAGAAATTTAGTAGAGCACTCTGTAGTGGTTTCAAGGCACTTTTCCTCCGTATTCAAAACAAAATAATTGTGCTAAATTATCTTCCATGCTTCCCACTATGAATTTCAACTTTTTTAAATACTAATCAAGACAGCAACGCCTAACAATTGTATATAGATAAGAAAAAAAATCAATTGTATAAAGAAATCATTTTGACTTGTCCAAGAATCGAATTTCAATTCGATTAACAAACATTTTGTACCTAAAAATGTTATTCTCAAAGTAATAATTACAAATAATCACTAATATCACTCACTAGCGTCTTATATTATTTAACATATCCTATTCGTTGTTTGGATAAATCGATTCCAATGACTTGGTATCAGTAATACAAGTGCAAGTGAATTTAAGGTGAATCCCCTACTCGTATATATAGCGTTTATTTCTTGGAAATGGCGCAATTCTACATTTTCTTCTTACACGTTCCAACAATTTGTTTAAATAACGGTCGCCTAAATGCCACGGCCACGTAAAATTATAGTAATTCTAATGGCATTTCCAAAGTATTCTTAAGCTCTGCGTAAATACATTGATTAATTTATTCGAATGAAGTTTTTTATAATTAAACAGCCCGGAACCAATTTTATTTACAAGAAGGTTATTTAAGATTTTATTTGTCGGTCAAGCGAGACAGATAAAAATCCTTCATTAAATGTCTTTTATTTTATTATCATTGTTGCGAAAGACGCAGCAGATTAAAACGTTGAATGATTTTTGAAAAAGTTTTTGAAGGAAATTATATCTTCAATATTATTTATAATATTATTATAAAATCATTGATTTTTAAAGGAAAAGTACAGTCTTTCGATAAATTATCGTGAATCATTAATTGTTGAGTGTAATCGTGTATTTTATTGAAAATTCATATGAAATTTATAGCTTCATCTGCTTGTTGACAAATTTATTTGCCAGCGTGCGTGACTGTGTAAGAGAGTGAGAGAGAGAGAGAGAGAGAGAGAGAGAGAGAGAGTGAGAGCACGGAACAGAGTTTAATCACGGACACTTCGGCCGTTAGATGGCGCGATGAAATATGCATTATGTTTACGGATTCGTTGAAATTCCAAAAAGTTTTTTACTTAAATGCATATAATTAAATTTTATAAAGTTACATTTCATTTTGTAAAACTACGCCAGATATAACGAACAACGATAATTAATGGCAATGGCTTTAGCTGGCCATCTAATATGACAGATTTTATATCATATAACTCGCTCTCCTTACTTTTCTCGACAGTCACTTTAAAGATTTAATTTAGTGATTCGGCATGCATGCCATTCGAATCAATGCAAAAAATGTCTTCTATATTATTTTAGCAATTCTTTTAACAAGTATAAAGCAATCTCATACGGGCCATGGCGGTATGTTAAGTTATTATTGTTTTATATTTGTAACCTCATACGTTTCTCTGATAATGTTATCTATTCATTACTGACTCTTGGAACAGGACTTATATGCCAAAAAATTTTATTATATAAGGCGAATAACTTTTTATAAGCACGGTTTTAACACATTTATATTTTTTTATATTTATTACAGAGAGTATGTTAAACTATGCAATTAGTAGTAACTCGACACCAGCACTTGGAAACAAAAAGGTAAAACTTCTATTCCCAAAATAATTATAAAAAATTTGTTATAATTATTTATAGGATTTTTAATAATTTTTTATAGGATGAAGTCTTACTTGCCTTATGCGAGGCTGGGTCATTATGTTCTGAACTAAGTATGGAATGTCTTACTTGTACATTAAATCATAATTGTGTCTATGGTTCTGTATATACTGCTAATTGTACAGTTAAGAGCCAAGTGGATTGTGTGGTTAGTAAATTTAGTTTTAATTTAAATATTTTTAAATCTTTTTTTTATATAAATTTTATGTTTATTTAAATTCAATTGTTATCTGTACTTTTTGTTATCCATTGCTACATTTAATAATGTTATATTTGCCTTTCCACATAAAAAGTTATCTATGTGTTTACATATATATTATATGCTTTAATATAAATATTTTATAAAAATAATTTTTAAACTTTTCTCAATTTTAGGGTAAAACTAATTTTGTGAAAACTTACATATGTCGTTATTGTTACCAAACCGAGATCTGGGAGCATAATTGTCATCAGAAGAATTCATGTAGTTCTGTTTCATCTCCGCAACAATACTATCGGTTAGATTTTAAATAATTTCTTATATGTATATATATATATATATATATGTACCTATAATTTTGATTTAAGATTTTAATTTTATTTTGTAATTGCTTGAAAATTTATAGTACGAACTGTACAGTAAATAGTAATATTTTGTGCTTGGGAAGAAGAAGATTTTTAAAAAATTTGCCTTGCAATTGGACAGGAGGTTACAAATGGTCTACAGCTCTTATTTTGAGCATAACATTAGGAGGTTTTGGAGCTGATAGGTAAAATTTTTTTAAATCTTAAGATTTATGATAGATAAAATATCAATTATTAATATAATATGAATAATATACAGTTAAATAAGTTATAACTATTTTAATTTTATAATATTTATTAAATATATTATTTATTTGAAATAATTAATATAATTTTTGTGAACGATCAGGTTTTACTTGGGTCATTGGGAAGAAGGCATTGGAAAGTTGTTCAGTTTTGGAGGATTAGGAGTATGGACTTTAATAGACGTTATGCTCATTTCTATGAGATACTTAGGACCAGCTGACGGTTCATTGTACATTTAATTATGTGTTGTTTTAAATGTAAAATACGAAAAGAAATCTTAACATTGTTATCATAGTTTTTGATATATGTAAAAATAATTAAAGAACTGTACATTATATTTGATCATTTATAAATGTTTTTGATTTTTGACAAATTAAAATCTTACCTAAATAAAAATGTTGCGATAGGTGATGTACACCAACATACACAAATGAAAACAGTTAAAAAGTGAAAACAATATTTTATAATTAATTTATAATACTATAAATATGTAAATTCTAAATATTTGTTCAATATCAATTATTGCTTAAATTATGTAAAAAAGTAACATGCTTTGACATTCTTTAAATGGATTTTATTTCCAAAGTAAGACATTACAGAGGTAAATATATAAATCAATTAATTATAATATTACTGCAAGACCTTATTAAGGCAAATATAATTGATATTCAAACGTTTACGAAATTTTATTGTAAAATGAATAGTGTTATCTAGTAACTAATGTTTATATATATATATATATATATATATATAGATTAGAATAGTTGATAATATCCTTGAGTTATTCATATTAATCTGATTTAAATTTTATAAATATGAATTATGAAATGTTTACTGAGTAGATGCACATGAACTTATATACGTACATATACATATACATATAAATAAATTTTTTTTTTAATATTTGTAAATAATGATTTGTGTAAATAAAGGTAAATAATGAAATTGAAAACCGACCTTTTTCTCAGCCCGATATAAAATCCGAATTGCGTTTATAAATAGTGGAATTTTTATGATTAGCGCCAAGTCGAAAGTCCGAGATACGGAGTCTCTTTGAATAAAGTAATAAATAATAAAT
Organism: Ceratosolen fusciceps; assembly: GCA_018883505.1. Classification (NCBI taxonomy): domain Eukaryota; kingdom Metazoa; phylum Arthropoda; class Insecta; order Hymenoptera; family Agaonidae; genus Ceratosolen; species Ceratosolen fusciceps. The sequence continues at coordinate 4,672,148 of RCIC01000013.1, read as the reverse complement.
AGAATAAGTTTTGAGCAGCTCGAGCGTACTTTTCACAAGAAAGAAACGAAATATCGGTTCGCTTAATTAATTAATCGAACGCGAGCAATAAAAAATGGCAAAATGTGTCGATGTTCATTTACTCAGGCGTAGTCTTGCAGTTAAAAAATTTCAGATATCTAACCCCACGCGTTAAATTCCTGAAGAGATTAAGAGGCAGTAAAAAAAAAAAAAAAAAGAAAGAAAAGAAAAGAAAAATCGGTCAATTCTTATAAATTATTGGGCATTACAATGAAGAGGCGTAGTTTGAATATTCGAGTGGACATTTAAAGAGCCAATGGAGTGAGCTCCGGCTGATCACATGATCGTTTAACGTTCTTTTCGAATTGTTGCCGGACGTTAACAAACCATGACGCCTACTGTATAAAACATAAGGGATGTACGGCTTTCTCCTTTTTAATTTTAAAGTCAAATATTTAAGTGATAACTATTAAAAATCATTAAATCATGAAGTCTAAAGACTTAGACGATCTACCGGTTACGTGTAACGGTGGTAAGTTCAATTCATCATGAGCAATTTCATCGTCCGGCAATCGCGCCTTGCATCACTTTTATTTAACCTTATTACCCCCAAAACAATCATTGTTAACTTGTTTAAAATTACCTCCATTGCGATTTTGTAAAGCCCGATGCTAAAATCGAGAACTTTATCGATAAACGGCCCTTTCAAATACGCTTTCAAGGCGTTTTCAATACGAGATAATCCACGACCATTCCTCTAACATTAAGTACACTCTTTGTTTATAGAAAATGATGCGAGAAAGACTGCCGAAGAAATGGATGAAATTAGACAAAAAACATTAGCTTACGAATATCTGTGTCGTTTGGAAGAAGCGAAAAAGTAAGTAATGCTTTCAAAACATTGTTATTTAAAGGTAGGTTCTCTCTAGCAGTACTTGTTTTATCTGATACCAACTGAGATATTACTATGCAATTAACTTAATTCATAGTCACAATAGCTCCTCATTATAAATAAGAAGCTCAGCATTTTCGATTGCTTTTTCTTTTTTTTAATTTTCATAATTTTTTAAAGAAATACCTTTGGTAAAAGTTAATACAAGTATAGAAAGATAATAAGAGTTTGTAAGCAATTGTATTAGAGTTTATTCTGTGCAACTATTCTTTCTTTTCATGTAAAATGTCGTATTTTTAATTTGAATTAAGAATTGAATTTTAAAAGATAGTTTTCGCAAAGTTACAAATAAATTACAATGATAATCACAATATTTTAGATGGTTGGAAGCTTGCTTAAGAGAAAAACTGCCTCCTACAACAGTATTAGAAGAAAATCTACGCAACGGTGTGTATTTAGCAAAGCTTGGACATTTTATAGCTCCAGAAATTATGCCTTTAAATAAGATATATGATGCTGAACAAAAAAGGTATGCTGTTGCTGGAATACAATTTCGTCATACTGATAATATAAATTATTTTTTGAAGTGCCTTAAGTCAATGCAATTGCCTTTTGTAAGTATTCTCGTTATAAATTTTAATTTTTATTTTAATATTTTTATATTTTAATTAATTTATAAAATATAATTTATTGTTCTAGACATTTCAACCCGAGACAACAGACATTTATGATAAAAAGAATATGCCACGCCTTATTTATTGTATTCATGCACTTAGTACTCATTTATTTAAAATGGGAAAAGCTCCACAAATTCAAGATCTGTATGGGAAAATTAATTTTACTGGTATAATTTTCTTAACGTTTAATCATATTATATTATATTATATTATGCATTATATTTATCAACAAACATTAACATTGATAATAATAATAAAATTCTGAACAATTACAAGTTAATTTATTTAAAAAGTTACTTAATTCAGTATTAATCGCTTATTACAGATGAAGAAATTAATGCTGTTAGTCAAGAATTAAAAAAAATGGGCATTGAAATGCCTCCTTTTCAAAAAATTGGTGGCCTTTTAACAAATAGTTTGGCAGGTGATACTGCTGCTCTGCATGCTGCTGTAATAGCAATCAATCAGTCCTTAACTTCTAAGGTAATTGATAATTTACAATTTCTGGATCTATATATATATATATATATATTTGTATAATCCAAAGCAACAAATATAATTTATTGTTTGGTTAAATTAATTAGCCTTTCTTTTCAATAATTTTAATTTACTATTTTCAAGGACTATAATGGAATTTTGACACAACTTCAAAATTCTGCTGCACGTTTGAAAAACATCACTTCAGATTATATAAATTTATATTTTGAGACTTTAATAGATGCGAAAGAAAGGAAGACGCAAACTGCTTTGAATAGAGTAACAAAAATATTTATTTTTTTATTTATACATACTCTATTTGATTAAAAAAATAAACATTTTAATTGTTTTTTACAGTCACTCAATGATAGTTATGTACCTGATGCATATGATGAACTTTTAACACAAGCAGAAATACAGGGTCATATTAATAATGTCAACAGTAAGTCATGAGTAGAGCAACAGTTCGAATAATTAACATTTTTAAAATTGAATTTATTAATTTAAAAAATATATTTTCGTTCTAGTGCAATGTGCCTTTGAAATTTTGACTGATTGTGTTCAACAAGAAACGAAACGCATTGCTTCGGCCTTAAAGAACCCCGCTTTAGGATTACAAAGAGTATTATATGACCATAATAATTTGTATGGAAAAGAATTAAAACAATTAATAAGAAGTAATGAATGGGATGAACGCTCTTTAGATAACTGTCAGTATTGGCACAATAAATTACAATCAATTATTGATAAAACTAATGAATTAGCCATTAATTCAAAAAATCGTGAGTTTCGGTAAATTTATTTATTTATTTTGAAAATTTCATGTTTGTATAATAAATTACATTTTTGTAGGGGATGAAACTGTAAGATACCTGAATAAAACTTTACAAAATGATTCGCAAACAGAATTTTATGAAGCTCTGATAAATCCTCAACTAGGCATTTCACAATTAATTGATAATTTTGCAATTCCACTTTATTTTGAAGAGATGAAAATTGATCGAAATGAATCCAACGTAAGTTAAAAAACGATATTTTCAAATTTTAATTAAACAAATTTTTTCATTCAAGATTCGAGATTAAAGGACTTTACTTAAACAAATTTATTCTTACCGTGTAGTTTAAAAACAAAATAATTCCCTGCCAATTTGTTTATAAAAATATTATATTCGCAGGCTGACTTGAATCACAGTGATATTGTTGTTAGTATTCGAGTGCTATCTGCAATTGCAAACATTACTAAAAGTATTGATACAAGTAATCCTAATTACGTTTATGAAGCTTTAAATCACGAAGATGCGCACATTGCTGTAAGTAACGTTATTATTATTCTACAAAATTAAAAACGTGCAGATTAATTAAAGTACTTAAATACTTTATTTAGAATCTCGAAGAAGAACACAAAGTAAAATACTGCAGAGCATTAGCAGCAGTTCGCCATGAGAAGCAAATGACAAAGGAACCATGTCCTTTACTTACATACATTGATATACAAGAATGTATCGATCTTGTCAATGAACAATGCTTAGAAGATAATAAGGGTAATGTTAAAATTGAAATTACAATTTAAAAACATTAATTCGAACGATTAAAATTATTCTATCGATCCGATAATTTATTTCAAATTTTCTAAAAACAGTGATAAATATATTGAAAAATTTGAACGAAGCTGTGAAAAAGGGCAGTCGATCTAACATGATGGATACTTTAAAACAGATTTCTTTAAAATTACAAAAAATTACATCTCCGGACGATGCATCATTATACTTAAAATTATTTAAGAAATGTTTAGCGGAAAAGCACTCGGACGGATCGGAATTGTGGTTGGAAGATGTTGAACAGATAACTCAAATTGTGATATCTGAAGCAGAAAGTGTTCAATTAGGTATGTTGCATTGATTTGATATTTTGTATTTACATTATTATTATACAAGACATTATTAAATTGTTTCCCCATAATAATAAATCCCCATAAATAATTGTTTTATTATAGTCTGTACCGTGCTATCGCAGATCAATATGGGATTGGAACAAGATGATTTTATCTTCACAATTGATTGTTTATTGTCGGGTAAATTAAAATTAACGGAGAAGCATAAAGTTCAATGCTTTAAGGCTTTATGTGAACTTAAACAAACTAAGGTAAATTGTTTTTAATAAAAGTATATGCTTTCTTCGACGTCGTATTAATTTAGAATTATAATTGCAGCAAGACAAGTATTCGTGTCCATTTATACGCTACATAACGCCAAATGGTTACGAATCGTTCATTGATCTTGAAAAATGTAGTTACACATGGGACGTTCCGAAAAATATAAGCGAGTCCTGCTACATTACAAAAGATGACATTGAAGTAAGTCGTTTATTCTTGAACTTAATGCTAATTATCCCTGTTTTTTTCTATTACAAAACCTAGTCCTTGACTATAATTTCAAGATAGTAGATAGAATTTTTTCTTTCAATATTCTTGACGCTAAAAAATACTTACAGAATATAATAAAAGAAGTGACAATCGATGAAATATCGCAAGATACCAGCAAGGATTTTGAAAAATTAATAATTAACTTTCAAGCTCTTGCGAGAGGCTGTTTGTTGCGTAAAAGAATTACTGATTATCTCGGAAAAGTAGTGAAAATTCAATCCTGCTGGCGCGGATATTTGCAGAGGAAAAAATACGCGCGGCTACTGGAAATTAGAATAAAGAGTCAGGCTGCAGAGGCTTGCAGATTTGCGAAAGTTAAAGCCAAGTATAGACTCGCCATGGATCATTACAGAGAGCACGTACGTTATTATTAGTCGTAAAATTGACGTAGTATACTATTACTATTAATAACAACATCCTTTGATAATGGTGAGATGGAGAAAAGTGAATTGTATGTTATTTGTAGGAAGACAAAATAACGAAAATCCAAGCACTTTGGCGCGGACGAGCGGCAAGACGAGCCTTTCATTCCCTTTTACGTTTAGACAAGCCTCCGTTCTCTATTGTCAGGCACTTTTCTGGTATTCTTAATTTTAATGCCGAAGATTACGATAAAGATTTACAGCTCCAGGTACGGATACATTGTAAAATGCAATTTATTTTAAATGCGAATGATTAGAAGTACAAAGGGCAGGTACGGATGGTTGCATGGATCAATAAATAATGATTAAAAAAAAAACAAAAAAAAAACATTAATTTCAGCAATTGAAAAACGAAGTAGTCCAGCTGATCAAACACAATCAGAATTTGTCTCAACAGCTAGATAGTATGGATATTAAAATAGGCCTCCTAATACAAAATCGCATTACGCTTCAGGTAAAATGTCAGCTACGTTTACGCGAGCTAAAGAAAAATAATTCCTATTACTTATTATTCTACGACGCTTATAGGATGTGGTAGCTCATGGAAAGAATTTAGAGAATTTAACAAAGGATAAGGTATCTAATAACAGGCCGCGGAAAAATTCGTTCATATCCGACGGCCATAGCTGTCAAAAAGGATTAAAATCGCTAACGAAGGAGGGCCGTAGAATGTTAGAGGGATACCAGCACCTGTTTTACACGCTTCAGACAAATCCAATTTACCTGTCGAAGCTCCTGTTCTTATTGCCACAAAGTACGTCGAATAAATTTTTACACAACGTCATATTAACGCTCTTCAATTTCGGCTCGAATTCCAGAGAGGAATACTTGTTACTGAAGCTTCTAGGAACTGCTCTCAGAGAAGAGATAAGGTTGTATATTGAAATATACAGAGGGACGATGTCCTCCTGACTAAGACGAGTACTCTGATAAGTTGAATGTTTACTATATATAAGTTGAAAACGTGCAGGTGCAAGTTTCAAAAGCCTTCGGAAGTCGTGACCGGGAATCCTCTGGTTTTGAAGATGGCCGTAAATTATGCAAGGCAGCTGAATGGCCAAAGAGCGTTGCGAGAGATCTTGGGGCCAAAAATTGAAAAAATACTTGCCGACAAGACTATAACGATCGAAACTAATCCCGTGGACATATACAAGTGTTGGAGAAACCAGCTCGAGATGGAAACCGGAGAAACATTGTAAGTATATAGAAAAGAGCTTGCATTTTAACTCGCTGCTGCTACTGCTTCTGTTGCCGCCGCTGCTGCTGCTCTTGACGATAACGATCACTTATACAACAATAATAATGATGATGTTTATAGAACGCCTAGCGCGACTCAAAGCTAACGACTAACCTTGGCCCGTGACTCGAAAATTTATAATATTTTTCAGAGATTTACCTTATTCTGTGACAGAGAAACAAGCTCTGCAGTACGAACAAGTACGAGTAAGACTGAGAAATGGCATAAGATTATTGCAAACGACGGTCTTGGAATTGTTAGACAGAATAAGGACGTCTAGAGACCTGATCCCCTACGGAATGCTGTATATGGCCAAGGTGCTCAACGACTCGTTGAGCGAGAAGTTCCCCGAGGCCCTCGAGAAGGACATTCTCAAGGTCGTCGGCAATTTGATATATTATCATTTCATAAATGCGGCGATCGTTGCCCCCGATGCCTTCGACATAGTCACTTTACCGGTCGAGCAATCCCTATCCAACGATCAAAGGAGAAACTTGGCGAGCGTCGCAAAGATCCTTCAGTTCGCCGCCTCGAAGAAGGGGGTAAGGACGACGACGTTTCGCTTTCAGTCCAGCTGCTCTGCGTCCTCTTATACAAATATTTAAATACAAATATTATTATTCTGTGCCGTAGTTCGGCGAGGAGGCGACGCACCTCGTATGCCTGAATCCCTTTATAATCGAGTGCCACGAGAAGTTCAAGACCTTCTTCCGCTACTGCTGCCAGATCGAGGAGCTCGACGAGCACTTTAGAATACACGAGTACACGGAGGCGACCCTCATCCAGAAGCCCGAGATCTCTATATCGCTCCAGGAAATCTGCGACACGCACTGCCTGCTCCTCGAGTACCAGGACCAAATAGCCTCCGATCCCCTGGACTCTCTCCACGAATTGCTCGATGATCTGGGAGCAGCGCCGACGGTCGGGACACTTCTCGGCCTGAGTACGTACCCTTTATTAGTCCATTGAGATCTATCGGCACTATTGTCGCTCGACGAAATTATTATTATTTCCTTATTTATATGCAGCCGATAGCGTGAACGAGGCGACGATCGCTCGCCTCGGCAAGACCGAAGTCTGCCTCGTCCTCAGTAACAAATTCGAGGTCCCCGAAAACGACGATACCAACCTGAGCAGATTATTTATAAAGACGAAGGAACTGTTGGTCTCGGTCCTCCAATTCTTGAAGGGCGAGACCTTGGTCGAGGCTTTGGAAACGTCCTCATCGCCGGTCCAGGAAAAGCTATACAATGTCAAAAATTTATCATTGGCGCCATTAGTCATGCTGCACAAAAGGTAATCGATGTAATTCCTGAAGCGACGGCTTAATCCAACGAGCTCGATCAATTGTTATTTATGAATTTTACGCACCCCAGTATATTTAATTCCTCGCTGAACGACTGCAAGCACCAGTTGCGCTCGTATTTAAACAAACTGGAGCTGGGCGGATGGGTTTGGCGAGAGGACGGCTACCAGTCGATAGTCACCGCTGTCGCCAAGGATCTGTGCAACAAGGGCCGTTACAGGGTTCTGCGCAATAAGGAATTGCTGATGCTCCGCGTGACGAAGCAGCGACTCGAAGAGAAATCGAATTATTACAAGGAACAAGTCGAGTATTACAACGAGTATATCAAGCGATGCCTGGAAAACCTAAGTGCCGGGAAGGGGTAAGTTATTAGGCGCTTTCACGTACAGGCAGATTCTTATGGAAAACGCGTAACGTTGTTAATGCAGGTCCCTGCGCAGCCTCAAGGGCACTCAGAAGAGCGGCCACGGTAAGCTCAAGTCCAAGATAACTCTCAAGTACTCGGCAGCCAAGCTCCAGGAGAAGGGTATACTGCTTGAGATTGACGGGCTTCCGCAGTCCCAGTTTAAGAACGTCATTTTCGAAATATCGCCGAGCGAGCGGAACGGCTCCTTTATGGTCCGGGGTAAGTTCATGGGAGTCGAGATGGAGAAGGTCGACGTGGACGTGCAGAAGCTCCTCGAGCTGCAGTTCGAGGGCTCGCCCATCATGGATATGTTTGGCAAGGCCAAGATCAACGTCAATCTCCTGCTTTACTTGTTGAATCGCAAATTTTATGGTAAAAAGTAAGGTGGATCCGATCCAGCACCAGGAACGCTCGACAACGCGGAGAAAAGTAATTCTCATAAACGTGACACTTTTTTTTATTTATTTATTTATTTATTTACCTGTCGTATGTGTATCGTGACACGTGTCAGAATACTTTAATATTGAAATTCGTGGACTTGAATTCATTTCCTTTTATATAATTATTCTTACTTTGGCGCACGTCAAGCGCAACGAGTGACTTGAAACAATGCATGCATACCAGCTTGAGTATTAAATTGTCTTCGAACATTATTATCCCACTTTCGTATTTATTTTTCGTATTACTCATTTTAGACTAGAATATAAAAAAAAAAAATTATTTTATGTAGATAAACGCGTTATATATATATATATATTATACACATAGATTACTTTTTGTTTTAAGACGTTTTTAGCGATTCTTGAAATTATTGAACTTATATGAGCTTCATTTAAATGTTTTAGTCTCGACACGAAGCTGAAACGTGAATAGTTTAACAGAATTGTAATTACAAGATTTGAACGAATCGCTTTAGAGGCTCAAAATTAAATGTCGCAAAATCATGTCGAACTATTCCTCTCACTGTCGCCGTGCGGTCCAAGAGCTCATTTAACATATTTTTACGCCACATTGACTCAATACTTTTTTTAGTAGTTTACTACTTGAGTAGCAAGTTAAAAAAAAAAAAAAAAAAAAATTATATTTTTGTATAAAAGTTAAAAATATAACGATTATAAAACGACGACGATGACGACGAGTAAGAAAGAAATTTTATTTTTAATGGCCTGCCTGCCGCTTTTGTGATTGTATTTAGATAAATAAATTAATTTGTAAATAAAGAGTAAAGGTCGCTTGGTGGTTTAAGCGAATGAAAGAAACAAAATGATAGAGGAAGTAAGAGCAGAGCAGTAGCTGCTGATGCATTAAAGAGTTTGACGGGGGACGGAAAAGGCTGATTTACTGAGGCTATGAAACAAAAGCTCTGCCAATAAATATTAAGCGAAATCTTATTGTCCTGTAAGATGTATTATTTATAGAATTTTTAAAAAAGAAAAATAAAAATAAAAACAAAACAAAAGAACAAAAGATGAAAGAAGAAAGAAAAAAGAAAAGGTAATCGTGACCGCATGTGACTGTATATTACACTTTTATTATAATATAATGCGCTCTTAATTTTTATATTGAATTACCTAATTTTAAAAATAAAATATACATTTTACTAAATATTATTTTGTGTTTAAGCAGTTGAATAATCTCACATTGATTTATTTTAAAAAATAAAGAGGATTTATTTATTCAAAAGTTTCTTCAAACATTTATATTATTAAGACTCTTAATAATTCTGATAATACAAGGACTTAATAATCCGTCAGCTCTGCCGATAAATCATTTTTATTCCAATAGTTTTAACGGCAAGACGACAATGTGCCTTTCGTTTTACGTGATTAAGTCTTAAAAAGGTACAAAATTCGAAGTTTTACAGGCGTTGTTGGTTAGTAAAGCCTTTGCGTCGTTGATCGCGCTTTCGCGTGTACATGATACTTATGGGAAAAGAGGCTTCATTTAATTAAAAAGATATCGTCTCTGTGAGGATTGTGGATTGTGCGCACGTATATCCGTGTGTGTAAGGTAAGTAATGTTGGTCCATGTTACTATTCCATTTGAAAGTTCGGCCGAAGGGGCTGGAATATTAATTAGAAATTACGTAGCCTGCGTGAAACAATAACCGAGCACCCAGTACCGAGCAATAATAACTTTTATTATTATTATTATTATTGTTGTTATTGTTGTTGTTGTTGTTGTTGTTCAATTGTGAGATTCTTGAAGAAAGAAAGAAAAAGCAAATGAAAACGAACGTATTGCGTGCGATGCCTCTCTTCTTTCTCCGTTTCATTATAGAAAAACATATAATTTCTTATCGTTTATTCTTCTCCTTAAATAAAGACTTTGTTGTATGCAATCAATACTTTATCGCCCTTAATTAATTAAGCTGTGAAATAGACGGGTAGGGAGGGGGGGGAGGCCGGAAAGCGGCGCTCGGATTCGATATAAGAATTTACATTGTAAAATCCCTGTCACTTGCCGCGTGTTCATTCGAACGTCCCATCGAGACTCGCGTCCACGTTTTCTCATCCTTCCGTCGCTCCTTACTTGCTTCTTCCATTAATCCATATTAACAATAATTAATAATAATAATAATAATAATAATAATAATAATAATAATAATCATCATCATCGTGTTTCAGTCCCTTACGTCGCATCGTCGCAAGTAAGGCAAAGTCGTACATATTTGATTGGCAATCAAAGTGAAGATCAAAGTAGCGTACATGGTCTACACGGATAGCTGTTGTCGTTGTCGTTGTTGTCGTTGTGTTGTTGTCAATACATCATCTTGGCTTGCTCGTTTATTCGTTATATGCAGAAATAATACAATTGTCGTTATAATAATTATAATCTGATTGTGATTTGTGAGATTTAATTTAAGAAGAGGAACATTGTCGTAGCCCGATCGAATTCACAATAATAATATTATAATAATAGTAATAGTAATAGTAATAGTAATAGTGATATAGAATAACTTTATGTAGTAGTTGTACTTTAGGTACTTTGTTCGAACCTGGCAAGCCTTGCTATGTAACGTAATTTACTTACACAAGTACCAAAGAGTTTACTTTGTATGATGATGACTTGATTCGACAAATGACGATTGGGACGCGCGATCGGGGCGAGTTATGGATCACGAAGCTTACTTGCGGATGTTCCCTTTCCGGGCGCGAGCATCCCCGTCGCTCAGCTCTCCTCTTAACTTAACGCACTACTTTTAAGCTTCGCGAGGGAGGGAGGGGGTGGGAGGGCTGCAGAAGGTTCTCACAGTGCGGGCGCGCCACCCAAACTCTCTCGTACAATACCTGTACAACGCCGTCTCTACGTCGTCCGCATTGTCATCCCGCGCCTCGGGCAATGGTAAATGGGTTAAAACGGTTCCAATGATATGACGATGGCCAACAAGGGCGCCGGGCTCGCTCCAGCTCCCTTCTACCCTCTCGCTTGTAAAAATGTATCGCTAATAAGGACTCCGGTGAGCTGTGAGCTGTGACCTGGACAGCGGACGCGTTCCCGTGGCCTTTCTCCTCCTCTTTTTTTTTTCCTCCACCAGCCAGCGACCCCCATCCCCCAACCCCCCACTCCCCCCTACTCCCTATCACTCAATATAAATATTATATTTATTTATATATACGCACGCGCACATGTATAAGTATAAAGTTAATGTAAATAATCGTTATCGTTAATATTAATGCTACTATTATCGTTATCGTTATCGTTATCGATGTCATTAATATTTATTACACGGCCTAATATTTTGCAGCTTTTTATAAAATCTAACAATACATCGTCCCAACGAGTGAATGAAATCTTTGTCCATGTCTCTTATTAGTATTTCTCTTCTCTCCTTAGCTCCCTAACATTACTTTTATTTTTATTTATCTATATTTACGACAGATCAACCTGCTCTCCTATGCTTTTGCTTCTATCAAACTTCAACATAGATCGCACTTTTTACATCAGAATTGCCCCCGAACCGCCCCCTTCCTAATCACTTTTACCTAGTCGTCGAACTTAGAACGGTAACAACAAAATATAATAAATAATATATGTATATGTGCTTAAAGACATTTATGAGATATTCTACTCTTGTACTTTTTTTTTTGTTTTTTGTTCTTTTTGTTTTTTAATATTATATAACAAGAAAGAAAAGGAAATGTTGGAAGTTTTCAACGTCGTTTTATAATGAAATTCAAATTATGTTAAAGTTTGAGAGAGAAAAGCACGCTGATAAGAGAAAGCAAGTCAAAAATTCTAATTAAGATTTTTTAGGTAATATTTAATCGCAAACCATGTTCATATTCATAATAAATAGCACAGTACAATTATTTTCGCTTGGAGCATTCGCTTGCCCTCTCACTTTGTTTCTCACTTTTTTTTCATACTTTTTCGTTCATTTCGTCCGGTTGTTCATTGCTTTCATAATCAACATATTGTATAGTAGGAAACTGTCATATATTTCCATTTCAACTTACAAATATATTTTCACTTTACTCTATTAATAATAATAATAATAATAATAATAATAATAATAATAATAATAGTAATAGTAATAAGAATTAAGAATTAAGAATTAATTATTAATAATAATTAGTTGACAAATTGTTTAAACGTGATATTCTTCCCTTCGTTACCGTGTATCTAAAATAACAGTGATTAAGAAAAAGGTATTATAGTAAGTTCATTTGAAACTTTAATATTATTATTATAGAGAGAGAGAGAGAGAGAGAGAGAGAGAGAGAGAGAGAGAGAGAGAGAGAGAGATAGAAGGGGGGGGAGAAAAATGTAATTAAGAGTTAGGTTGGGTGATTTACAAAAGGAAAAACTAAAACAATTATTGCTACCTTAATAGTTCGATTGTAATAATAATAATAATAATAATAATAATGATGATGATGTAGAGAAGGACAAAGGAGTGCAGTTTTCTCCGACGAAGAATAAGAAGATGATGATGATGATGATGATGATGGGAGTGGAGGAAGAGGAAGAGGAGGAGGAGGAAGAGAAATAGAAGAGAATATAAAGAGAAGAAGGCGCCGTTGCGCTCGGATGTGCTTCGTTAATGAATGACTCGTAAATAACAATGGCTTGGAGTAAGCGTTATCGACGGTTGAGGACGTTGGAAAATTGTCGTAATTTGGATTGTAGTTCCGGCATTTGTGCCAGCCCCTCCTCCATTAAATTCCGCAGCTTTGCCAAATCCGGCAATTTATCACACGACTCGATGTTCAATAACTCCGTGAAGTACTTTTCCCAAACGACTATTTTGGCGTACCTGAGGACGAAAGGAATCGACGTTAATTTGAGACGTTGGGGACACGGTGGCCAATTGAGAGAGATGACAGAGAGATGAGAGAGAGATGGGGGAGGGAGGGCATATATATATATATATTAATATTATTATTCATTACCTTGGCAATTTAGAATTGATGTACCATTTCTTTCCACTCATCGAGACTTTCATGTAGTTCCCAAAAAGGAGACAATGACTAGAAGCTGCGAGACAGTAGAGGTCCGTCTGGTAGGTCCAGGGCTTCCCGGTTTGCATCTCGATGCACGTGAACTCCTCCGTCTTTATAATCTGGGTAAATTTGGTATTTTCCGGAAAGAGGCTCATGTCTATACTGCAGCCAAAGTCTATCAATTGAATCGTCGGTCTCACGTCGTCGGAGGGCCTACGGCAAAACAATTCACCGGATCAAGGGTTATTATTGGGATTATTGGGGTTATTGGGGTTACGTCGATTGAATAACCCGTTAAATTAATTGTACGCCGCGGGGTAGGGCAAGCTATAGAGCTATAGAGGATTACATGTGCATTAGGAGGAAATTGTCCGGCTTGATGTCCGCGTGTATGATCTGGCACTTGTGCAAGTACTCGACGATCTGCAGCATTTCGATGGTGAAGAATATCGCCAGGGGCTCGCCGAGGGGCTTCCCCGTAGAGATCTTTATCTTGTTCGTGACCTCGAGAAGCGTGCCGTACTTGGAGAACTCGGACACGAGGACACTGCCGTTCTCGGCGATGTAGGAGATCTGCACGTCCATGAAACCGCGGAGCTGCAAAGGTCGTCGGCCGATAATAATACATTGACGGGGTTATTGGGGTGGGGAGAAAAGGAAAAACATCGTTTAGGATGGTGGAAGGTAGGAAGTACGCGACGGTACGAACCATGTGCGGATTCGTGAGCCGGGACTTGATTTCCCTGGCTATGTAGAATTCCCAGACCCAGGCTTGCTTTTGCGTCTTCAGGGCGACGACTTTTCCCGTCCGCGCGTCCATGCCCTTGAACACGGTCCCGAAGGTCCCTCTACCAAGGCACTTGTCCAGATTGTACACGTCGTTTCCTATATAGGAGACGTAGTAAAAACAAAACCGTCCCGTTACCTCCTTACTCATCGAAGAATACGATTGGTGGACGCGAGCCGACCGACTTACCCAGGGTGACAGTACTCGATGAGCCAAACTTGATTAGATTGCTAGTGCACTTGACATAGCCTTCGGCGTGGTGGGCTTTCGGGAACTTCATCCTCCTGAGAAGACCGGCGATGAGGTTCTTGTCGAAGGGGTTAATGTCGCCCTCCGGCAATTCGAACGGCGGCTCCTCTTCCTTAACTTCCACCGCCTTCTGCTCGTCCTCGAGCATACGTTCCATCGGCTCCTGGTACTCGTAATCCATGGAGCTGTCGAGCCGCTGCCTTTGCTGTGCCGAGGGCGAGGTCGAGGCAGAAGCTGGCTGCTGCTCTTGCTTCACGTCGCTCTCGTCGTGGACGGGGGTGACCGGCGGCCGATCCGGGGTCGCCGGGCTCTCGGACAGCGTACCGTTGAAGCTGATGGACTTGCGCAGGTCGCAGTTTATCTTTATGTCCGTGGTTATCTGGTCGACGTTCCTCTGGATCGTCCGCGGACTTTGGGCATGTACCGCCTGAATTTGGGCTCGCATCTTCTGCTCGTACGCCGCTTGCTGCTGCTGCTGCTGCTGCTGTTGCTGCTGTTGTTGTTGCTGCTGCTGCTCGTAACTCCCGGCACCGACCACACTCGCCATGTAATGCTCACTCGCCCCGGACTCTGTAAGACGCATTCGAGGAATAAATTCGCCGCCCGAGGGGTGGGAGGACGGACATTATTTACCATTGACGGTTGATTGTTCTTTAATTGTCGGGAGGTCGTCTCGGGTTATGAATCCAGTGCGAATGGTCCCACTGCTAGTCGAGCTACTCGAGACGTATTCTCTCGTCGACTCCATTATTACGCTTAATTTCTCAGCCAATTCACCAGGAACCGGCATTGCTTGCCCGCTAAAAGTAAAAAACGCTCACGCTTAATTGCCACTAATTCTTATTCTACTCGATCGATCCCTTCATTAAAAAATTCATTATAATCTACTGGTAGTTTCTCTCTCTCTCTCTCTCTCTCTCTCTCTCTCTCTCTCTCTCTCTCTCTCTCTCTTTCATAACTAAACCACTCGGATAGAATAGAATCCGGCATAACTTACGGTTGTGGAGATACAACGGGTTGATTAGAATACTGTTGTTGATGGTGCAGATGATGCTGTTGTTGTTGTTGTTGTTGTTGTTGTTGTTGTTGCTGCTGCTGTTGATGCTGGGCCTGGATCTGTTGCTGCTGTTCATGTTGATGATGAGGATGATGGTGATGATGAAGTTGCTGCTGTTGCTGCGGTGACGGCGGCGGTGGCTGTTGCTGCTGCTGTTGTTGTTCTTGTTGCTGCACATCTTTTGGGGACTTGAAGGCCTTGAAGTGATTGGACATAGGAGTCGAAGCGATGAGAGGGCGATTGAACGTCTCGGTGTAACAAGTCTCGTTTACACCCGGGAGCGATGCAATCCCCAGACTCACGTCAATATACAAGTTATTTTCATCATGGTGCGCATTATGGTGATGCTGTTGCTGGTGTTGTTGCTGTTGCTGATGCTGGTGATGCTGTTGCTGCTGGTGATGCTGCTGCTGCTGCTGGTGCTGGTGATGCTTAATGACACTATCCTCAATAGAGGTATTGTAGTCCGGGCCTACTACCGCTGCGTTTTCCTTGTCCTCGGCATTCTCGAGGTACTTGAGATCCCGTCGATTCATACCCGGTGATTTTATGTGAGGCAACTCGGTAGGCATCCGATAAGGCGAAGACTTGTTGCTGCCGCTCCCTTCGGTATTCGGATCCACATACGGCGAAAAGTGCATCTGCGTTCGTAACAAATCAAAAATCGTCAAAACAAGTGTTACCTAAGACTTAGATATAAATGTCTATGGCATTGCGATACAACGGACGGCACGTTTAATCAAATCAGATGATTTTAAGTGATAACAAATGTGCATAGCAATTTAAAAGAATATTTTCATTATAAAATAATTCCGCCTTTGCGAGGGCAGCCATTCTCTATCAATAAATCCGTTTTATATCTTAAGATACGAGACTCTTATTGCGTTTTATTGCAATTTTCAACTACTCGCTTCTTAATTATGAATAATCTGGAAGATATAAAAACTTTGCGCAAGTATATGTGGATGAACATTAATCGGTTAAAGTTAATGTACGCAATCGGTAAAATTTCCAATGAATTTGACAAATTCTGTGTGTACATACGCTGAGAAGCTTGATATTAATAGCAATACCATTAAGCCATTTATTGATGAAAAAAAAAGAAGAAGAAATGACATTGTTAATTACATTGCGTTTAAATGGGAAAAAAAGCCAATAACCCCTTGAAAAGACGTGGTTTTTCTCGATATAAATTCTCTTCAACGCAAAAGAGAAATTCAACGCAATTAGAATGGCATAATTAGTTTTTCGTTGTATTTTAGTTTCGCAAGCCTCCGGTAAAACTTTATTGATTATAATATTTGTTTGAGGAAATAATATGTAAATTTGTCCCTCTTGAAGAGAATATCTTACCTGCTTTTGTGGTTGTTCGATACTGGAATGAGCTGATTGAAGGGGAGAAGAATACGGTTGCGGATAGCCCATGTTGTTTGGCACAACATTATTGTACATATGATGCTGCTGATGCTGAGGGTGTTGAGAGTGCTGCGGGTGTTGGGGATGTTGAGGGTGCTGAGAGTGCTGTGGGTGTTGGGGATGTTGAGGGTGCTGAGGATGCTGACCGAGCTGAGGGTGCTGCTGATGAGGATTATGGGGATGATGTTGGAGGTGCTGGGATGAGTTTAAATGTGGCGAGGGGCTCAAGTGCTGAGATGTATTCATATGTGGAGAGGAATTGAGATGCTGCTGCTGCTGCTGCTGAGTGAGCTGAGGATGCTGCATGTGTTGTTGCTGCATATGCTGAACGGGTAACTGCATATGCTGTTGATAATGATGCTGCGGAGGCGACTGATGGTGCATCCCGTGTGGTGATGTCTGATGCTGAGGAGCCATATGCGGCGACAGTTGCTGCTGTTGCTGCTGCTGCTGCTGCTGATGATGATGATGATGGTGATGCTGTTGATGCTGCTGCTGAAGCAGTGCTTGATGGTGATGGGGAGACTGGAGATGTTGTTGGTGGTGTTGAGCCTGATGGTGATGCGGCTGCTGTTGTGGAACCGGTTGATGTTGCTCGCGATGAGGCTGCTGAAATATTTTATTATGATCCGTGAGCTTATGCATCAGACAATTATGACTTGGTGAGGCGGGGGAGGGGGGATAGCTTACCTGCATCGGATAATGGTAAGAATTTGGCATCACTAAATGGTTGCCAAAGGAATTCTGATGCTCATGATTCGAATAAGAATTATGAAAGTGATGATTCTCTTGGTCGTTATAAGCTTGCACTGAGCCATAATTCGGCTGTTGTTGTTGCTGCTGCTGCTGTTGCTGTTGCTGATGCAGTTTACTGTTTACCGCGACGTTCTGCGTCATCGAACTGTCCATGTGAATGTCGAATGAAAGTTTGGCTCTGCTGTCACTTCGCATTCTCAGCGCGATCGAGTTGGTCATTAAGCGATCGGTATTCCCTGTAGGCGACTGCCAAAGATCTTGTACAGCACTAATAGCTTCCTTCGTGTTCACGGTCATACTTTGACCAAGTAGATGCTGCTCATCCGTTGTCGACGAATGATGCTGACTCAAAAACCCTGAGCTCTGAAGGCTTTGTTGCTGCTGTTGTTGCTGTTGCTGCTGAAGGCGTTTCATCTCATTTTGCTCCGCTTCGAATAGCATTTGACGCTTAAGATCGGCTTCACGAAGACGCTGCTGTCGTTCAAGCTCCAATTCATTCTGCAATCGCTGCTGTCGCTGTCTCTCTGAATACATGGAAAACCCATCAGTCAAAAATAACGTTCTTCTCAGAAATTTGACTACGTATCAACTTGAAATGAAATTATTAGAAAATTTTTTATGAAATCCTTACCGATTTCGGCTTCTCGTTGCTGTTGTTCAATTTGCCTTTGCCTTTCCATCTCCGCCTCCCTCTGCTGTTGCTCTAATATCCTCTGTCTTTCTAACTCGGCTTCCCTCTGCTGCTGATCGATTCTTTGTCTTTCTGCATTTTGGCGTTCTAGCTCCTCTAAATGATTCCCATGCTGTATCTGATTTCGCAAATCATTTAATTTCGGTATGGAATGTTGGTCAACGTTATTTGCTTCTTCCATTTGCCCATTCATGGGCGAATTCTTCTGCCGCCTGTTAAGATATTTATAATTTTTCGAGTTTAAACGGGTCAATTGTACTTGTAAAAAACAAAAAACAAAAAATCCAACGGATCAATAAAATACCTTTCTAGATATCTTTGTGCTCTGATTTCTTCCATGCTCTTGTCCATGTGATCGAAATAAACTAAATCTTTGGGATAATGAGGTTTTAATGTAATATTTAAATTAGGCACATCCGGAACAAATACAGGCACTACGAAGTGCTTATTGTATTTACTGTCGTCAAAGAATGCTGTATGCTTTGGAAATAGTCTCAGCTTGTCCATATTAATCTCTTCTGTATCTTCGTGTACTAAATAAACGGGCGATCGTATAACATGAGATGCATAATGTAAGTTAAACTAGAATAGCTAGACGAAAATAATATTAGGAAATATTATTGTATACCTTTAAATGACGGTTTGACGGCAGATGATATTAATGGGGACTTTCTTGAATTACTATTCCAAGGTCCAGGCTTAATAGAGTTTTCTTTATGAACATTATCTTGAATCGGAACGTAATCTAATATACTAGAGCCTCTTATTTCACTAGGCGTTTCATCCTAAATAATAAAATTTCAGTTGAAAATGTATGTTTTCAAAGGCAGACGGCGGCGATGATTAGAGCAATTAGCAATTCGAAAGGGTTATTGGGCGAATAAGGGGAAGAGGGTAGAAGGTCGTTTTGAAAAATCACGAGTCTCAAGGGCGTGCGTGTACTAATTAATCGCCGTATATTAATAGTCTTAAAGAGTAAGAAATTATCGTGTATTGAATAGTAACGAGAGCCAGGGAAAATAAAAACATGCGACTATACTATGATTCGACCACCAATGCTTCAGCCAAGAATCAGCTACTCCGCCCGGGGGCCAACTCCCTTACCTGATAAACTTGAATGACGTTATTTGGCTTTTGTGCATGGTTCGCTGAGCTCATCTGCTGTGGGACCGCCCCTGGCATGTAATCGCGCACCCGATGTCCCGTCCTTACGCTGCCCACTCTTTTCCCGGCCTTGATAGCCTTCAAGGAACTGAAAGCCTGCCGCTGCTCGGCCAAGGAAACCTCGTTTCTGTCGTCATTGCGGCCGAGCATTTTCCGGGCAACGGCCAATTGAAAGTTCCTTAAATTAAAGGTCGGAAATTATATATTTTGGAAAGGGGCGGGCCAATAACCCCAATAACCGAACAAAGGACAGAAGTAATGGGTACTTGTGGGCGTAATCCAGCTCCTCCCTCGGCTCGGCCCGACAGCTCATGCCGATCATGTAGACTTCGTCCGCCCTTTTGAAATCCTCGACCAGCTCCAATTCGAATGACCACGCGCGGTACAAGTCCGCGACCATTGTCCCGATCCCGTTATTATAAAGAAGCTGG
The DNA here is from genome assembly GCA_018883505.1 of Ceratosolen fusciceps. Classification (NCBI taxonomy): domain Eukaryota; kingdom Metazoa; phylum Arthropoda; class Insecta; order Hymenoptera; family Agaonidae; genus Ceratosolen; species Ceratosolen fusciceps. Next base: position 4,652,311 of record RCIC01000013.1, on the reverse strand, counting down.
TACATCTCCAAAGGGTTCGTCTGCATACTTATCTAAAAGTTTCAAAAGGCCCATTAATGCTGGCGTGCAGCTTGCTTCTCCGTGCCTCCCTGATAATCCATCCACTTACGTAGTTTATCCACAGGCGAACGAACCTCCGGTCTTGGTGGTACTTCGTTTCCTTCTCAAAAGTCGATAAGCACTGCTGCAGAAGCCTCCCCAATGGACTTTCGTGGCCGCTCTTCGGATAACTTTGCTCCACCCACGAAATGTAATCGTACCAATTCTCTAATGGATCCTCCCCGACGTAGTTTTTTATCGTCTCTTCGAAAGTTCTGCGACATCATTTTAACTTTAAATGTATTACATGCATGTTATTTACCTTTTTTTTTTTTTTTTTTTTTGAGAAATATTTCCCTCCTTATTTAAAGAAACGGTCTTTCTTTTACACCCTACTTCTCCTCTAATTGCGATCCCTTTCAAACTAAAACATCCACAAATTGATCAATATTAATTCCATTGATTTTATTCATTTTATAAAATATCCATCCTCTTTATACGCTGGCACATAAAGCCTGTAATTCATCGCAATCCTAATCGACACGTAAATCAAATGTCAATGCCGAGGAATCCTTAAGCTCCACGTACAAAACTATTGTTATACTATATATAAATGTTGGACGAAATTATAATCGCGTACTCGTTAGAAGCGAACGAATGAATGGCTTGAGGAACGAGTACGTTTTCTTTTTAACGAAAAATGAATAAATTCATTTTGCAGCTCGGGAACAGTTGACAGAAAGAAACAGAAAGGAGGAGAAAAAACATGCGAGTCGTACGATTGTCAAGGCTTCCTTGTTATTGGAACGGGAGAGCTCGTGTGATATTATGTGAAAAGCCGCGTTAATGGGTAAGCGGGATATGCCGAAACAATCGGAAACAATAAGCCTTGTGACGAGAGGTTATTTACAATTGCCTTCTACAACTCGATGATTAATATTTCTCTACTCGGCCAATAGCTGCCGGTAGGGGGGGGGGAGAGAGAAGGAAAAATAATTATGCGTTACGTGGCGTAGCTCGTCTGTGGGTTCGGTCGAGGCCGAATGATCTGCTACCCGGACAGTGAGCGGGGTAAACGAAATGAGAATGTCGACGATCGACTCTTGGCCTACGTGACGATGGATCCTACCTCTGATCGAGGCGCAGTCGAGAGATCATCCGATTACGCGCTTCTCCGTCACTATGCATCGCTTCACCAGAATAGCCTCACAGAACTTTTTCATGGGATTGTTAAGCGAACAAGGAAGTCGAGCCCTTTAATATTCGATGCAAAATACAGGAACAGGAGACACAAACTTAAGGACACTCATGACTCGTTAGAACATTATTGATGGAAACCACTTGGATTGTTCTATAAATATACTAAGAGACGCACTGCAGAACTAGCCCAGCAACCATCTGAACCTTCCAATGCATTTTTCTTTTGTAAAAACTATTTCATAGCACAGGTAATTTGGCTTAAAAGGACACTCACTGTCTTTCTTGTTGGAGTAACTGTTGAGCTTCTATGTCTTCTTGGGCACGAAGGGCAGTGCCAAGTTGAGTTGCGTTTCTTCCATGCCTTAAAGGTTGGATGTTCTCCTTGTAAAGAGCAATAACGGTAGCTGGATCCATCTTTCTATTTTATAGCTTTCCTTACACATCCTAAAAATACCAAAAACAATATTTATTAACAATTATTTGTGCATTTTCATACTTTTTCATCGGCTATACTCCATCAAAATTTATTAAAACTTATTATACTGCTGCTTAAGCGATTAAAATTTAGTATACGATTCAAGCAATAATTGTTCCTATCTATAAATATTTGAAAATCAAGAGAGAAATTTTATAATTCTAAGCATTTTCATTAAATTTGCCTTTAATGAAAATGTACAGCCATTTCTTCGAATAAATACCACATTATACAGTATTTCAATGTCTCATCAGTTATCAGTAATATTCGTTTTGGTTTATAAAAGCTTTTACAAATAACAACTAACTTGTTGATCTAAAGCCATTTCTTCAACACTTTATTATATAATCATTGTTTGCCTTTCATACACAATGTACCAATATTATATTGCTTTAAGCAGTTGAACTATTATAAAAAAAAGAGTAATAAAGAAACTTCAATACACTTTATCAAACGAGTGTGGTTTTAAATTAACTTTCAAATATTTATTAATAGTTCAATTTTGCATTCATTGTTGTAATAAAAACTATGTAATAAATTTGTAGTTAATTGAAATGCTTGTATTTCCAATTATTTGCAGACTAGTATTAAAATAAGTAATCATCACTAATTAAAAAAATACTTTATTGCAAACAAGAACTTTTTAATGATATGTAAATCACGCATTTTTTATATAATGTATGAATTATTATTAATATTTTAATACCTTACAATAATGTTATAAATATTAAATAACTGCTATTTAAAGATATAAGAGCAATATAAATAATTTATTCAATATTAATATGTTAATACTTTGAAAAGCAATTTCAACTGTAGCGGTTTCAAATTAATTGCCTTTTAAAAGTTTAAATTCAATAAAGATATTGATTGATGATAAGAATATATTCGCTAGGATGTATTTCAGGAAACTGTTTCATACAAACACATGTGCTTATACATATTAAAAAATTTGAATCAAAGATGAAAACAAGATATAATGCCATACTCTTATTCTATTTCAGATTAATCATTGCTTCGGTACAGATTTATTGGCTTACTAGGCTTAGCCAAGCTTGTTACTATTATCTTTACATTAGTATAAACAGCAATGACAACAATAATGTTGAATAATAAAGCGAACGTATGCAATCACATTCAAAGTTCAAAATGACTTTGTATGTCTAAAAAAAGATCTAAGAAGTCGTTTCGAATTTTAAATAGGACTGCGCGCGCTTGTGCGCACGTAAGTCCGTGCAGATTTATGAATATTACAAATACGGACATACACACGCATACGCATGTTCGAGCATTTACATACAGTTAAGGTAGCAGACAGATATGTAAAATGGTCTTGATAGAAAAAAAAAAAAAAAAAAAAATGGTAAGGATAATGAAAGTTTAAATTTTCCACCGAGTGTTACGGTGTGAGGGTGGGGTGGGGTTGGGGGTGGGGGTGGGGGGGCGTAAGTAAGGAGGACGAATAAATAATTGTGGAGTGCAACGAATGCAGAGAAAGCACCTGCCAGTTGAACGAGAAAAAAAAAAGAAAAGAAAAAGGTTTCACGCTATTGCCAATGACACTGAATTTAACGGCATATGCAAGCATCGTCAAGATCAAAGTCCTTTACAAGCGCAAGACTGACTTTAAAGGCAAAACAACTCGCTTGCTGCGATGCAGGCAGAGCAGCGGGTGCCAAGAGAGAACAAAAAATAAAAATAAAAATAAATAAATAAATAAATAAATAAATAAATAAATAAGAAACATATGAATTAATTTATAAGAAATTACGAGCTTATTGTAAATTATATGCGGTACATGTCGACCTGGCGCAGTCGACGCAGACGACGCAGACGACGCAGACGACGACGACGACGACGACGACGTTTGAATGTTTGACACGGGCATAAAAAAAAGGTACTGATAGGCCCTGGGAACCCTTTTACGCTAAGCGTTAAATAATCACTGGGAGTATTGATGGAGCCGAGGTACCGAAGGGCCAAGCTTGACCGAGCAGGGCGAAATTAATTACCGAGAGTAAAAAAAAAAGTCTTACTCTAAGCAAAAGAGTCAAGCTTTACGTTAACCGTGGCGCGGGTCTTTCCCTTTAAAAATTAAAGGCTCGAGTGATCGGGGACGGGAAAAGCGTGTAAAGGTCGAGCGCGATCGAGCGAGAGAGAGAGAGAGAGAGAGAGAGAGACGAATAGTAGAGTAGCAGCTAACTAAGTTCATAGTATTTACGTACAGCAAGCGAGCGATGCAAATAAAATGCTGATAATGATAAGAGAGGTGGAGGTGGAGGTGGAGGTGGAGTGCCGACGTCCAGTCAAAGCTTGCGGGCAGAGCGACCGAGGACTTCCGAGGATAAAAGAAAAGAAAGGGCAGAGAGAATTCGGCATAAGCTGAGCCAGAGGGCACAGCCGCGTACGTACGCACATTCCCACCCACACGCACGCACATGCACGCACACGCCCGGAGCGAGGAGGGGGGGGGAGAGACAGACAGGGAGAGAGAGAGAGAGAGAGAATGAGCGAGAGATGCACAAACACCCACACCCACACCCACACGATAAGCACAATAAACCATTCGGAGCGAGCCTCTGGTTAGCTCTGACTCACCGCCTTTCCTGGCATAATAATACCCAGCGCAGCACAGTTTTGTTATTTGGTTCCTCGCGTATCGACGGCCGACGACGACGACGACGACGACGACGACGACGATGACGACGACGACTGCGACTGTGACGACTACGACAACGACGAAGACGACGACGAAAACGACGACGAAGACGACGGCCACGAAGAGGACGAGAATGAGGACGAGGACGTGGACGAGGATGTGGACAAGGACGAGGACGAGGATGAGGATGAGGTCGACGCTGAGGAGGACTGGGCCCACGGCGGGGGGGAGAGACGCTACGGGGACTAGGTTAGGATTCGCGCTCTCACTTCACCCCACGCACACGTCTCGGCAACACTGACGATCCGCTCCTCTCGCGCGTGTCGGCCCCTGCGCCTGCGCCGCTCTTCCGTCTCTCCTCAAGCTCCAACGGCCATCGCGGCAATAGCCAACACCAGGCCTACCTCCGACGCTCTCCCGATTCTTTTCTGCTAGGCCGCGGGGACTCCTGACCGACTCCCGGGCGCCCCGACTCCTGACACCAGCCCACGACCGTACACCCACCGTCTACTCATCAAACCCCCCCACCTACCCCCTCCCGACGTCACTACACCCCTACGCCTCCGCCCACATACAGCCATTAACCGGGTTCTGCATTTATTTTACCCGCTCCTAGCTTTTCCCGACCATTCCATTTCGCCCTGCACCACGTCCACGTCCACGACTCTCTCTCTCTCTCTCTCTCTCTCTCTCTCTCTCTCGGTCTCTTCCACCCACGAATTAGCGAAATGAATTGACCCATAATTAACCTTCGAACCTACGCTCCATCGCCCTGCATATTTTTCATTCAATGGTTATGACGTCAGAACACGTGGCAGCCGTGATGGGCGTATATTGCCCTAGACGATCGCCAAGACGATCGCGGTGCTCCCTCCTCCCGTCACTGTACAATATACCCCATTTGTCCTAGTTCCTCTTCATGCTCTACGCCGTGCACCTATATCCCCATGTGTGCGCGCATGTGTATATATATATATATATATATAGAGAGAGAGAGAGAGAGACTTTGATGCTTCGAGCTAGCTCTGCTAGTAAATCGTCAACTCGGCATTGCTTTTCCTTCCGTTATTAACAAAAGCTCATCGCTCTTGACGATTTACGATTTACGATTTATTTAAGGGGAAAAAGTAACGGCGACGCATTGTAACACGTGACACAAGTATTTCGCCTCTGTCACCCTCCCCTTTCCCCGATCCAGCAAGTTCGTTTCTTTTTAAATCTTTATGCATCTCTAAATAAAAGTAAATAAAGGATTCGAATATGAAATTGGCTTTTATTTACCCCATTATTTCCTCATTTTGGTTATTCCCAAGAGCCGACGGGGAAGGGTCAAGAAATGGAAAGGAAAAAGAAAACGAATCGTTCTATTGTGGTTCGAAATAAAATAGCAACGGATTCTCTATTAACGAAGAAAAGAGGGAGATTCCTCCCTCCCTCGGCGCTTTTTTCAATTCAAACACCTGAAGCTCTTAAAAAGCGTGCTCGTTCTCCGCACCCCCCCGCCCCGTCCTACCTCCTTAGCCGAGTAATTAAACGCACTCAACGTATCGTTGTCGTATCTTTATAGACTCTAACTGTGAAAATGCCCCTGCTCGGGGCCGTAACGCGATTATTCCTCGGCAAGCTAACCAACGGCCCCCGATGAGGTCACCAGCCACCTACATACAGGTGTTCGACATCTCTAGTAGCGCCTCTGTGTCTTTATGAGCAAGAGTGAGACATAGAGAGTGAAAGAGAGAGACATAGAGAGTGAAAGAGAGAGAGAGAGAGAGAGAGTGGTACCAAATACCTTGCGGACGGATCGGCTCGATTCTTATCTCATCCAACTACACGTATTCAGTTACCAGTTTACCCGTCGAAATTACCTTAACTGACAGTGATTCTCACTCTTACTTACCTCTAATACAAAATACCTAACCTCTTCTCCACTGTTTCACCGGCTATTACGTTATTATTACACCAACGTGTATGTACCTCTCATCATTTCTTTCTCTAATGATTAAATAAAAAACGATTTTACGAATTATAAACTATTTTTACTCAATTTATTCGTGTTTTCTTTGCACAGGCCATCTTCAAAACGAAATACAAACATTTTCCTACCAGAAGAATGATCTATTATTACTGTTATAAAAAATGCAATCGATAAGGGATGTAATTAGCTTGTTAATCACTCTGACTAGATTAACCAAACATTGTAATTTAAGATCAGCGTATTATCTATTTTTAGCTTACTATATTCTTTTAAAGTTAGAACAGTTGTTAAAGGTGCAATTAAAGTTACGCTGCATTCCAGATGAAATATTTTCCTTCTTAATTATGAAGCATGTCAAATGCATCGATTCTTCCGTAGATAAGAATTTATATGTATTATGTAATTGTAATTCTATTGACAAAGCAAAGGATTGGCATTATTTGTGCTCTAAAAAATCCAGAAAAGGATATAAAGTTTTGGTCATATTTACAAATGATGTACAAGAAGGTCATATTTATGTATCTGAGAATATGAGATTCAATATAAATAAACATCTCAACTTAGAAAATTTAGAAGATCCTTTATATTTTTTAAGTAAGTTTTTATACATAAAATAATGATGAGCATTGAGTAAATATGTTTTAGATATTCTTAAAATATTTTTAACTCCTTAGTACCGACATTGGAAGAGCCTGTTACATACGCTAGACAAGTCAAAATATCATTGGTTTCGAATCCCCATGATTGTAAGAATGAGTTAATTAATGATTTATTGAAAAAATTTTTCTCTTCTCCAAGATACCTTCGTTTGAATGATATTTTTAGCATCAACGTAAAAAAATGTATGCCAGAAACGCAATACTTTGCAGAATTACTAAAGTTAGAAACTTTATTTTTTAAAGTATGTAATGTATGTATAAAAAATGAGCAGACTCAAAGCACTGGTGGTTTTATTATGTACGGTAAAACTACTTTAATTCAAAAAGCCAATGTAAATAGTTATATACCGTATAAATGTTTGTGTGACATTCCTTTTCACATAGAAAAAAGTTTTCCTTCTAAATGGCCACCTGTCTTTAAAAAATCACTAAATCAATTGCTATTGTGTATTGCTCCATTTCTGCAAAAAGGTACAATTTTAATAAGTAACTATTTTTTTTTAAAAAGGATAATTGCATGCACGTATATGTGTAAATTCTTTACCATGTACTAAGTAGTTTGTATTTATTTGCTGAAAAACTTAACTTGCAAATAAACTCATTATAAAATCTGTACAATAGATATCTGCTTCAATATAAAACCAGTTTTCCTTGTGGAGGGTCCGTCAGGTAGTGGAAAATCTCATCTAATCAAGGCTTCTGCCGAAATAGTAGGTCTTCATTTATTGGTCGCTGATTTTACTGATATACAGTGCTTGACATCGGCTCAAACTGAAGCAAAATTAAAGATAATTTTTAAAAATGCTGAGAATTGCATTCCTTGCATATTAACTCTTCGGAATATTCAAGTAATGGGATTTTAAAGTAATATTATCTTATTTTCATAATATAAACGATCTTAATAACGCATAAATATTATTTTTCAATGTAAAATACAGATATTTGGTATTAATTCTGAAGGCCAAAAAGACGAAAGAGTTCTTTCAAGTTTTATAAATGAAATTCAAAAATTGTACAGCGTAAAAAGAGAATATCCAGTCATTATAATTGCGACATCTAATGACTCTGAAATTCCCATTCATTCGGAAAAGACATTTATTGAGAAAATTACCATTGGTCATTTAGATGAAAGCGAAAGACGTAAAATGCTATCGTGGTTTATAGAAAGTAAGGGCTTAAAGCATCAGGTAGATTTACAAAAAATTAGCCAAATGTGCTCAGACTTTACCTTAGCCGATCTCAATGCTCTTGTATTGCAAGCCATAAGGATTCGTTATAAAATCCATGAATCGTCAAACGAACAGCACATGGAATTACTTAACGATGATTTTATTTCTGCATTCGGTAACGACGAGTCTTTCATTGTTTCATTTTTTCCTACCTCTCGATCATGAATATTATATATTATGCTATATTTTATGTAAGAAACAACACGCGTGAAAATTTCCTTTCAGAATATATGAAATCATTGTTTTCTGATGAAATTGGTGCGCCCCATGTCCCAAAAGTCTATTGGGAAGATATTGGAGGATTGGCCGACATAAAGCATGAAATCACACGTAGAATAAAAATGTCATTGCTAAATATTCCAGGCTTGAACAAATCTGGTCTGCTTTTGTATGGACCGCCAGGAACCGGCAAGACCTTGCTAGCCAAGGCCGTTGCGACCGAATGTCAACTTCATTTCTTATCCGTTAAAGGTCCCGAATTATTGAATATGTACGTTGGACAGAGCGAAAAAAACATACGTCAAGGTAAGAATTTCGTATAAAATTTCCTATAATTTAACTTATTCTCCATTAGTAGTAGTAGTAGTAGTAGTGAGTAGTAGTAAGTAGTAGTAGCAGTAGTAGCAGTAGTAGCAGTATTAGCAGTAGCAGTAGTAGTAGTAGTAGTAGTAGTAGCAGTCGTAGTAGTCTCGAGTTTACTTTCTTTTCTAAGCTCACTTTATCTTTATTAATAAGAAGGAAGTCTGTTCCATTTGTATATATATATATATATTTTTTTTTGATTCATTTAGACAGATTACAATGTAAATATACTTTGATTGTCTTATTGGCGTTATAAGTTTGAGTTTTATTGTAAAGAAGACACTTTTAGTTTTGCGCGTACAAGACATGTTGAACGCGTTACAATAGTAGGCAAACGATAATTCGAATACGTATAAAAGAAAATTTGAAGCTTCATATAGAGAGCAAGTGGGATTATTAGTTATTATTTGTATAAAAATATGGCGAGGCTAAATAAAATAAATTATTGATCGCAACAATTGTGTAGAGAAATAATAATGTAATCTATGCTTGGCTGCTTGCGTTCGTTAGTGTTCGAGCGAGCGAGGTCAGCTTCCCCCTGCATAATCTTCTTCGATGAGCTCGACTCACTGGCACCGAATCGCGGTCAAAGTGGCGACAGCGGCGGGGTCATGGACCGCGTGGTCTCGCAGCTGCTCGCCGAGCTTGACGGTCTCGAGAGCGTCGGCAGCGTCTTCGTAATAGCAGCAACGAACCGCCCGGACCTTGTTGACCCGGCTCTACTGAGGCCCGGACGCTTCGACAAGATGCTCTACGTCGGGATCTGCTCGGATCCGGACTCTCGGCTCAGCGTCCTCAAAGCCCTTACCCGTAAGTTTCACCTCGAGGACGCGGGCCGAGAGCTCGAGCTCCTTGTTCACGAACTGCCGAACAACCTGACTGGGGCCGACCTCTACTCGGTGTGCTCCAACGCCTGGTTGATGGCCGTCCGCAAGATCTTGACTAACGCATCCTCCGAGGAGTCTCTCAGCAGCGAGGATGTCGTTGTCACGTTACAAGACTTCAAGGAAGCCGCTAAGAATCTGGTTCCGTCCATAAGCAAAGAGGAACTGCTGCGTTACGAAAGACTGAGGGATCAGTTATCCTTCGGGTGAGCCTCTTTCGTAGAATCGATTATACTTTTACAAGACAAGGATATGCGTATTATTTTGAGGTTCGTACTTGTAAATTACTTCTATTGTAATAAATAATAATGTAAACAATTTAATAAATGAATTTAATATATATTTAAGTTCATAAACGTGTTCTTTTATTTTCCAGAAATACATAAAATAACTTTTACAGGTGGCAATTAAATCGGGCATTTTAAAATTATGTATTGCACAATATACGTAATAATAATTGTTATTATTGTTGGTTGTCCTTTTATTAATAAATTACAGTAGACTTGACTGCTTAAGATGTAAGAAAATGATAAATAATAGCCTTTCTATTTAGAAGCCATAACTTCCCGAAAGTCGTCGTGTTTCGTTATAATTTTATTATTTCCTTCATTTTAACACTATGTAACGTACTTGCACATGAACAACACATTACGGAATACGATATAACGGTAATATTCAATGTAGAAAAATAGGACGTTACATTCACTAGCTGGTACGTCGACCAGAAATTTAAAGTATCTAATACGAAAGTATTATTTTTTTATTCGCATATTATTTAACATACTCACAAATTTAAAGGTCTATGCTATCAAATATAACAATATCTACTAATTTCATATAAATCGTAATTTTCATAAAAGAATATATGGATAAGTAAGTGTGTCTGTCAAGAAATGCACGTAAAGTATCGACGAAGCAAATTTACACAAGACTGTTATCATCATCATCATCATCATCATCATCATTATCATTATCATTATCTTTATTATTATTATTATTATTATTATTATTTCGTTCAAGATTCAATATTTAAGTAGATGTATAATACTCTTGAAATAAAAGCTTCCTGTAATGTAGTCATTATAGACACGAGCAGCTCAAAATACCTCAAATACAATGCTGTATTATCTGGTATAAAGTAAATTACATGGTATACTTATTTGATCGATGATTTATGTCGATGAATGTTAATTAAAATCTTAATTTGACATCCTTGATGATATTTATGGAGAACAAAGCCCTTGATGGATTCAAGCACTTAATCCATAATTTATATAATTATATTGAAATAAAGAAGACTATAAGAATGTGCGTGCGTGTGTGCGTGCGTGTATATTTTTAATGACTACATAGCTACCGCTAATGCTCTGAATAAATAAAACGTCATTATTATTTTAACTATGAGTAAATAGATTTCGTTCTCATTATCATTACAATTAATTATATTTTCATAAATGTTTTGTTTGCATAATTATCCTTTAATATTTACATTTGTAAAAAGTATATATATATATATATATATGGTTATTGTAATCGTTAAATAAAGATGAAGAAATGAGGAAATCCGAAAATTTAAAGGAACCAAAGTTGTCCATGTCTGACTAGAAGTTTCGTAATTGTGTATCCTACATCGACATATCGACTCGTGCGTTGTTACGCGTAAGAATATTATTATCTTTTGAATCAATAGCTTTCGCAAATGCTTAATGATATTTGTTTTCAAACAGTTTTGAGGCAATGTTCGTTTACCCCGGGCCGGCATTTATATATAAATTAAATGCAAGGGCAAATTTTAACGAGAGAGAAGTCGAGAGATAAAGTTTCGATAAGGTTTTTAGAAGAAGATAATTAATTATCTTACTTTGCGTGAGACAAAGATTACTCTTTATTGTCAAACAAAGATAACTCGTACCAAGAAATTTTTTAATACAATTACCTACAGTATATGATTATTATTACATTCAAAGATTCTTCCAAGTTATAGCCTCGGCACGACCAGTGAATTGTTATTAACTTTTATTTAAACTGTACATTGTTTCCATGTAATGGCATTTTCTCTAATACCTTCTCATCTTTATGTTCCAAAAATATACATTCATTTCTCCATGAAATCAGAATTATTTGTATTTATCAGTTTCTCTTTTCTTTTCTTTTCTTTTCTTTTCTTTTACTTGTTCTAATGCTTAGACGAAATAATTTAATAAGTTGCATACATTATTTATTATTATTTATTATTACTCATTATTATTATTCATTGTTATTATTATTATTTATATTATTTATATTATTAATCGATACACATTTCTTCCAAATTATTTTATTGAAACAAAATGCCTGAAAAATATGATGTTAACTTTTTAAAGGCAAAAGTAGTATATTTCGCATAAGTCTCAACTAAAATGAAAAATCTACACGATGATTTTACGTGTCATTATATATTTTCGAGCTACTAACCTACTTGTACGCAATCTTCTAGTACAATTTGTATTAATGGCATTTCCGTATCACGCAACGAATCCATTAATGACCCGATAGACTTCTATGCCTAGTAGAAAAATATCTAACTCTGCCTATGAATTCTTTTAACTATTAATATAGATAGATGACTATGGCTTTTCGACACAAGTCACGGCTACATATTTTCTTCTATTCAAGTAAACATTTACTTTAATTTTCTTTTAGAACATAAAAAATGTTTGTACTCGGATTTTAATGCACAATTTTGTTAATCGGAGGTCAATTTAATATTACGATTCCTCAGCGAGTATTTGCAAATTAAATGTTTACTTCTTAATCAATTTAGAAATACCATTGGAAGTCGAAAAACAAAATATAATAACCCTATCATTATTTAAATATCACAATATTTTATTTAGTACAATAAAAATAAATGTACTGACAAAGCCCTTAATTATTTGAAAAGAAGGAAGAAATGTCTATGTGGTTACGTCAATCCACTTTTATGGTGTATATGTATATTGTAAATAGATGGAAATTAACGAATGTTTGCTAGAATTATCTGTATTTACAAATTACCATTATTTTTAGATGTCATAAATCCTGATTTGCCCGTGATAAAGAACGTAAATTAAAGTATTGCATTGGCATAAGGAGAATTCGCGTATCGATCGATCATGATCGTTCCTTCGTTTCTTCCTTCGTTCGTTCGTTCGTTCTATAATCAAATATATCAATGAGCCAGATAATTTTTTATTTTTGCAATATAAAATGTAAAATATCAACGATTTATAGGTAAAGACCTTGAAAGAATCAAGTTTAAGCTTAAGATTTAACAAAGGACATTTAATAGCGAAGCGACGATAAGAGAATAATTTCAGACATCGAGTATTCAATACTAGTAACAGAGTCGAAAAGTTTATTGTTCCTTGAAGATTCATTAAAATATTGTAAAGAAGAAATCGTAACCGAAATAGCATCTATTTAATATTACTTGACAGAAAAAAAAGAAGAAAAAAAAAAGAGAGGAAAATGACATATGACATATGGACAAAAACATTAAGGAGTAAAAACTTTGTTGAGCTCTGTCGGTAAAGTGGATCCTTATATATTTCCTGATTGATTCTGATTGACCAACGAAAACTGAGACTAAAAGTAAAGAAGGAATTTGAAAAATAAATATGTCAACGCTGTAATTGTATTTGCCTTGACGTATCGACGTATCGACGTCTCTTAGATAGAAGGTGTCACGAGTATACCCATTAAACTGGACTTACAACATCTAGTTCTTCGTCACATTGTTTTTTTTTCTTCATTTAAAAGTTTTTTTTCGTTTTTTGTTATTCTTCGTGTTATACTATAATACTAAGTCTACGATCACCATATATCAGTGGATTCAAGTAACGCAAATGTAAAACGTAATGATTTCGAGGAGACGGCTCGAAGACAACGACCCGAGGCAATCATTGGCTGTACGTACTTTCCACACCAATCTCACACGCACACAGACACAGACCCGTGCATACGCATACAAACGTAAATATCACAATGCGTCCAATCAAACAATCAAAAGAAAACAAGTATTAATAATCCAAGCCGTTCCCTTTACGAACAAATCTTTAGTCAGATGGCCTTTAATTAATTAAGTATTTGGTAAGGAATTGGTTATTTACCTAGAGATTCGGAAAGATCGGCTTGCTGAATCATTTAAGATTTCGATTTAAATGAAAATGACAAATCTTCTTCTCGTAGATTTAATTAATCGCACAGATTTTTTTTGTTTTTTCACCTACAATTTACGCTTTGCCTTGTAATACATTTCAATGTTCGGCTTACTACGACGTTTAATTACATACTAAAACCAGAGACATTTAATAAAAACGTGCTCCACGCTTAATCATTTACAAATAAATAATACGAATAAATAAGGAAAGACAGGAAATAATTCAATAATTCGATAATTCTTATTCTTTCGTATCCTAAATCCAATAAATGAATTGTGCCATTGCGCATTTATTTGCTTTCCGACGTTGGCTTCGAATCGTTATTTATTTATTTATTTATTCATTATTATATTTTCTTTTCTCGCACGGTTCAATTTGATGGTAATACTTTCTTTCTTTCTTTCTTTCTTACGAGCGAAACGACCTCGAGGAATGAGAAATTCTTGAAAGGTAGATTTTGTACTGTTTAGCTAGTATTTAATATACAGCAATGGAGAGGCAAGAAAAATAAGGGCAAAATAGCGTTAATTATGTATAATCATGTCATTGATTTTCTTTGAGTTTTGAAACTCAAGCGAGTCGGGCCGATGATGCCCGACGTGAGATACGGGGAACGAATCAATACGCAATTAATCGCATGGTTGGGTAAAAATCGCGAGCGCACAGAGCTCGGGCTATGGAAAGCCCAGCGTATCCGGGAAAAGCACTTCTTCGGTTTTCAATCAGCAGATCGCGATCGACGCTTAGATCTCGTCGTCGGGTCAGGTATTATCTGCTGCTTTTTCGTCATCGACGCCAAAAGCCTTCGGAGCAACGAGGAGGAATGTCAGCGAGGATGATGCAACGCTGGATCAACAAGCACCAGCGGCTGACACGATACGGGCGATCTATCGCGTTTGCTCTTGGCCACGGAGGTGGCAGACTAGCCGGGTCCGAGGTCTAATGGTCCGCTTGCGTCGGCGGTACGAAGTGCCGGTTCTTCCGGATACGACTTCCCCGTCAGAAATACCTTCTCGCGGGCAAAGGCGGCCGTGAGTTCTCGCCGTTCGCTTCTGAAACACAAACATTGAATATTAAAAATTCCGTCCCCCCTACTTCGCCTCGATAACCTAAGCCAACAGCAATGAGCGTCGGGATTGTTGAAACAACTTAGAACTTACTTTACTTTCCCCATCATCATTACGCCCAAATACCACCGAATATTATAATATGACAACAACATTAATATTAATATTATTGTTATTGGGGTTATTATTATTATTAGCTTAGACATTGATAGATTTATTCTTAGGGTGAATTTTTATGTATCGATTATCCTGGGCTTTCGACAATACGCGTCCTATAAATTTACTCGATCTTATATATTCATGTAATCCTTTCGAATGAAAAATAGTTGAATTATTTAATTAAACATCAAGAGGTAACGACGTTGCTATTGGCCGTTATTCCTTGAAGGTTATTATTATTATTATCATTGTTGTTGTTGTTGTTGTTGTCGTTGTAATGCAACAGATTTCTACACTGGTGTATCGCCGTTGGATAATTGCAGTCTCTCAGGGGCCGAAAGAGTGTGGTTGGGGAGGAGGGGGGGGCAAGCATAATAAAGATACAAGGATACCGTGAATTGAGCTTTTTACTTGAAAAAATTGATAAATTGTGTCGAATATACGACAAGAGTTCTTCTACTGGTGAACCGATAAGTTGGCTACGAGTAATTATTTAGCTTAATGGTCTGTTAATGTTAATGTATGTAGATGGATGGGCTTCGAATAGGTGCGGTAGGTTCAAATGCGGTAGGCGAAATCATAGTAGTATTTGGATAAGGTGAAGTGGTTCCAATGTCGTATTTACCTTGTCAAGAGGACTTCTGGGCGAATTCATGAAGAATATCACAGGCCATCTCGAGGTCGTTCCTCGTTATGCCGAGGGCGCGTATCACGGCGTCCTGGGCGAACCCCAGGGCCATGAGCCTTGAGATGTGCTCGACGTTGATGTTCTCGTAGGGTGCTCCGGTGACGGGGGTCGTCGCGGTGGCGGCTCCCGTCCCCGATACGGGACACTCCCCCGTCGTCTTCGCTCCCGGCTGCCTATTACTTCCGCCTCCCTCCTCCAACTTATCATTATTATTATTATTGTTATTGTTATTGCCTCCTCTCATGAGTGCCGTCAAGCGCGCCTTCTTCATCTGACAACACATTATCCCCGCCTATTATTACGTATTGTAGCACAGTACCTCGTGTCGCAAATTATCTCAAAACGGACGATTTTCACTGTTTTTTTTTTTTTTTCGTTACGTATTTTCATTTGAAGCAAGCCATGAACGTAAAAATGAAACCGTACCATGTCCGTATTTTTATTATTTTTTTTTTTTTAAATCTTTTTCAAGGCCTTCTATTTTTTTATTTTCTTTTTCTTTATTATGGATATAAAACAACGAGCCCAAATTTATCTGCTCGTTTGTTTTAACAGTCAAAAAAAAAAAAAAAAAAGAAAAAACAGAGAGGAAAATGGATTTACAATAAATAAAGTAAAGGACTGACCTCGGCGTTGATGTTCTTGACGACGTGCTGTTTAGTCCCGGGGATGTTGACGGTGTTCTCGTAAAGGTGATCGGCCCTCGAGCCGCTACTGGTCTCCTTCGAGCCCTTGGGCGGCCTCGGAGCCAATACGGGGGGCGGTAACGAGGGTATGGATGGTACCGACGGTACCGACGGCATTGAACTCGACGAGCTCATGCGTCCAGAGGACTTTTCCGGCAGAGCCGGAGGTAATCGGTGAGTTCTCGAACTCTGGGACCGCGAGACCGTCGGCGGGGCTGCCGGGGCTGTGGTGGAGCTACGGTGCAGCATATCGTACCTTCCCTCCGTGTTCCCTGCCAAGTCCAAAGTTGCATCATCGGCGATAAGCATTGATCGTTATATTTTTTTTTGTATTTGTTTCTTTTTTTTTTGTTTAAAAATTAAATTCTTTTTCAGAATTATTTTGAGACTCCTTTTTTAAATTGAGAATTTTTATTTCACTCGATTCGCTGCGTATATTTACCTACTTGTATAACAAAATTTATTTCTCGCCCCCCCCTCCCCTCACTGGGCTTATCAATGCGTCCAATGTTGGAGAGAAAAAAAAGCTATTAAAGTATATTTACGTGATTCATTAAACTATATCGGAAAGATATAGTTTTCGCGATAGAGAAAGCTTTAGCCTGTACTTTGATATAAATAATAAATATTCCTTTTGGAGGAGCGTCACTCGTGGCTATTCCGATAAAAATCTGTCGATTTTTAGTGACCAAGAACCGAACTGAGAACTCGTAGTTGTTAATTTAGACGCGAAACGCATGAGCATTCGTAGGAGTCTCGTGACCGGGTTCGTCATAGGGTATTGGTGAAATACCAATACCTGAGCGGGTAGTCGGCAGTTAGTTACCTATGCCGTTGTTGGCTACGTTATCGATGGCCGAAAGCACGACGAGACTGGGACTAGTGACCGTAGTCGGGGCCGCCGTCATCGTCGTCGGGGTCGCAGCCGGGCTCGTGGCGCTCGAGGTCGGGGGTGTCGTAGGCGGTAGCGGGGGCGGTGGCGGCGGAGGTGGCGGCGGCGGGGGCGCGTTCTCCTTGGGCACGACGAGGTGTCGGCCGTTGCGTAGCTGACCGTTGCTCGAGGTCGGCGAGGGCGAGGAACGTCGGGGTGGTAGGGGCGGGCTCGGTACAATACGCCGGGCGGGGGGTGGCGAGCTCGTCGGCGACGAGTCTTCCTCCTCGTCGGTGTCGTTCGACAGGGAGCCGCTATTCCCGTTTATCAACTCCATTATCGCCTGTGAACAGCATTGCCCTCTTATTCCACTCCTTTTCCTTTTTCATTTAGCACCCTATCACGTCACATTATTTCTCTCTTTCTCTCTCTCTCTCTCTCTCTCTCTCTCTCTCTCTCTCTCTTTTCTCGATCCTCGTTCGCGAATCGAGTGCCAAAACTTAATTTAAAAACTCCTTTGTTCTCCCGAGACTCGAATTTACTTTATTCCGTCCGACGAATGCGACGAATGCGACGAATGCACAGAGCATTAGCGAATTTATTCTTATTACTCTACTTATCCCTCTACTTTTTAAAGCAGAGTATTACAAAGTTCTTTAAGCTATATTTATCAATCGACGCTAGTATGGTCGACTTGATTGCATTCTTGAGATTTAGATCAATAAAACGTCTTGAGCCGCGTTGAAGTAATTACACAATCTTATCTTCCGTCGTATTGAATTCGATAAAGTAATAATATTATCGGCTACGTGTACTTGAAATTTTGCTTAAAAACTTTCATATTTGCCTCGAAAATTTTATTCAAAACAGAAGATCATACAGTTATAAGAAATTCTGTAAGAAATAATTACTATAATAAATTACTTATTTATAACACATTGGAAAGGGGGGGGGGAAAGTAATTATTCCTATTTAGTAGAATTTTATAATTTAAAAATAGTCATAAAATATTGTAATCGGAGCTGTTAATTGTTATTAAGTATGAAGTAAATTGAAAATTAGTTATCGTATATAAGCGAAATGATAATTGTAATGATATTATTGATTTGCATTAGAAGTGAATAAATAATCTTACGAGAGCAGCGCGAATTACTTCCTAAGCAATAATGGCTCAAGAACAAGTTTGATAATAAATCGGTGACACACTGTTTGTACGAATAACATTTTAAACAGACAAAAACGAAGAATTATAAGAGAAAACTCAAACGGAATAGAAAATATTTTAATAAAGCTTAAAGCGTAATAGAAAAGAAAAAATTGCGTATCAATCAGCTCATTACTTACCTCCAGTTGGAGCAATTAAGTCCGCCGCTGACACTCGGCACTACGTGCGCTTTTCGTTCAATTAGTTCATGCAATCGAGCAGATGACACGTTGATTCATCCAACTCAGACAACCAGATGAAATAAACATATTATGCAAAGAAAAGTGAAAAAAAAAAAAATCATGCAGAAAGGCTAAAAATAGAATTGGGCCTCGTTGTATAAAAATGCTTATGAAATTAAACAAAAAAAATTCTGAATTATATCTAAAATAACGTTAATCTCTCTCTCTCTCTCTCTCTCTCTCTCTCTCTCTCTCTCTCTTGTCTTCTTTTCTTTTTTTTTGTTATTTACTTACTTACGATTCTCTAAATATGTAAAACAAATCGGTGCTGAAGCATTAATTTTTGGCACGTGTTTTTCATTCATCAACAAACAAATATAAAAACTTCGCAAATGATTTTGAAAAACTACACTTAAAATATCTACGACACTTTTTCACACACATAAACAGGCAGGTAAAAACTTTTCCAACTTCTGCTATCTTTATTGTATGCTACGATTACTTTAATATCTTTAACAAGTATAACTATATTTATAGAAATAAAAGGGGGGTAAACGAAAAACATAAAAAACTCAAAGAGACTGTTAACATAAGTTTTATTTAAAAAAAAAATTGCTTTCTAGGTCTCTAATATTTTACAGTAAATAAAAATGTATTAACGTTGGACATTCATTAGATTCCGCTTTTTAAAATTCGTCTAAATTCACGCGTCGTTTCCGGTATACATGGCAAGGAATAACCTAAGTCGAGCTTTACACTTTATTCATTGCACAAATAACAAACGATTATCCTTATTGGGGTGCAGGTTTTTTGTTTTTGTATTTTTTTTTTTTTTTCTTATCGCCTTAAAAAAGAATTACGCTTCCTCTCTACGGTATATATATGTATATATACCATACAGGAGATGATAAAATTCTTTTTACCATACATACGTTTTGAACCTTAAAATTACAGCGAATTGATAATGGATAAGAATTATTTTTTATAACAGCCAATGAAATGCTCACTATCATCGATCAATACAAAAAAAGAATAATTTTGTACTGGTTACGTAATATAATAAAATATACAAAGGACGTGAAAACGAAATCGCCATACGGATATGAATTCGATCTAAAAATCAAAAATCTTCGTTCGTATTTACAAATTTCCCGTGTTCCGCGGCTTAAGACTACGACGTAACTTTTTCCCTTATTCACTGTTCTTTACTGTTATTTGTGCAAAAGAAGAAGAGAAAGGATAATAAAAGACAATCTCGTACAACTTTACTGGCGCAAAACAAAATATAAATAGTTTCACAGGAGTTGAACCCCTTGGTTAAAAAGCCTTTCCTTCTCTTGTTTATATAATATGTATGTATTATTAATACTTATTGAGTTTACGTGGACATTTTAATGGACGATACTTTTAGTCATGTTATTGTGAACGCTAGAAATTAGTTGTTTTTTTCTTTCTTTCTTTCTTTCTTTCTTCTAAATACATTGGCATCATAACTTTGAAGCTGTTGGGGACTCGAATGGAAGAGCATTTTTTCTCGTTAGAAAACGTATTACTGACAATGGCCCAATGTTGTGTGCATTGATCTACAAAATGTGCTCATAAACATTATTCCGACAAGGCTATTTACTTTTATGAAGAAACTTTTGCATACACGATTTTAATGATTTCAAGCTTTTCGTACAATACGAAAAGCCTACCTCCATTTACTTACAAACCGAAGAATGCAAAAATAATTCGTTTGCAAAATAAAATAATGCAATGATGCGTACAATTAATATTATATATAAATTACGATTGAATATTATAATTATTGTAATATATTATTGCTTCGATAAAATCATGTATGCCTTAGAATGTTAAAGTGTAAGTAAAAAAAAAAAAAAAAAAGAAGAAAAACTTTACTTTATTACAAAAGGGTAAAAAAGAAAAAGAAGAAGAAGAAGTCACACACACATATTGTAAACAATTACAAACGATGACAAAAATATAAAATCGTCTTGTTAATAAAAATATCGTAAAGTGAATGATTGTTTATTTTCGAAAAAAAAAAAAAAAAAAAAAAAACAAATTAATGTATTTGGAACTTAATTTTCATGAAATAAAGAGAATAAAATGCCGTGTCTATAAAGAATTCCATTAAAAAGTAATAATACGATATACATAAGCGTTTATTATGTTCGTTTATACCTCCAATGATTTTAGAATTTTTTTCATAACGGATCCGCGTAATCGCATTCATTTTTTTATTATTTACAGGACAGCTCTTATTTTTTTCAAAGTTCAAGTCCATTGCACGACTTTCGATGGCTCTTTCCTATCTTTACAGTTTATGATCAATTTATGATTCGCTTTGATTCTTATCGTTGGAGCATAATCTTACTTTTTCATTAGGCGTGTACGGCGGCGATACTGGAGCGATACTGGACCGATACTGGATCGATACTGGATCGATACCAGAGCTATACTAGAACGATACTAGAGCGATACTACAGATAAGGTCTGGGCTTCACATAATGAATTCTTTTTTCTTTTTTTCTTTTTTTACTAAGCTTTACTTGTCAGATTAATTATTTCACAAACAATCAAATATTAATAACTACGGATATGGCTGTCGTATTAGATCGGCGAATTGGAGTTAAGATTTATATATATATATATATTTTTAACAAGACTTTTAACATAAATATGATTTCATCAGAGGAGCAATCAAATAAACTTCACTTTATTCTGAATAATATCTAAACGGACACGTAGGCTCGAAATAATTTTAATAGAATATCAATTAAACAGAATTGATAGTTTTTATCGACTATATGATTATTACATAAAAAAGTAAAAGAAAAGAAAGTCAATAAAATAACGGCAACATGTAAATGATATTTTCGAAACAGTTTGTAAAAGCTTACGTTTTCATAAATATTCTGCATAGGCATTAAAATAAATAAATATTTTATTAACAAATAATCGTGTCAATTTTAACATGCACAATCAAGTAATATCACTCAAGTAAGCACTTTATTATAATCTTTCAATAAACATTTGACTGTTTGCAAAAATAAATAATAATTATTATAATAAATGCACGACGTAAGCAAGGAAAGACAAGTTGTCGCATATTTGGCAGTGATTGTTCCACTACGATCAAAGAGTAGAAAAAAAAATAATAATAAAAAAAATAAAATAAAATAGATAATATTATAATAACTTAAAAAACAAAATAGCGATGATAAATATTTTATTTAACAAAATGATTTTTATAGGAAACCTACCTTGGTACGTCTCCGATATTACAACGATATTGAAATACCTATTATCACATAAATCATTAAAGAATAATGAAAAATATTGTTCTCTAAATTTAAATTTAATCTTGTTTATTATTTTCTAGATTTTTTCCTATTCTTGGCCTATATATAAATACATACATACATACATACACACATATATATATATATATATATATATATTTATATATAAGAAATAAATAATATCGCTTCTGTAAAAGCACTTTTTCTTCTTTCAAAAGTTTACGAAAATTAAAAGAAATGGAAGAAAAAAAAACAATTGCCAACTCGCATTTCATAAAAAAATTTCATAAAAAATAGCATTGTCACGTGAACATTGAATTTATCTCTCTATTGCTTTTTTCCGTGTATTTAAATGACTGCGACAATGTATTTTATTAATTTAAGACTCAATGATTTGACGTGAAGAAATAAGAGTGATTTTTCGTTTCTCGTTTTATTATTCTTATTTGGAAAATGCCAGTAATGATTGCAATATCTGAGTTGTATTCTAGTGGATTTGAGTATTGATCATTTCTGTTCACTCGTGCCTTTCATTGATTAGTCTGACGGCGTTTGAGCAGCAAATAATATTTCCTGTCCTTTTTTTTCGTTAGCGCGAAAGCGGATATTTAAATATTTCCGTAGGTCTATTACCTCGACAGGAGTGTGCGCGAGACAAAATTGTTATTGCGATGCCAGAATGAGTACTTTCTGAATACTTTTGAGGCGATAATAATAATTTACTTAATGCATTCCTAACGGATTAATCACAAGATTCTCAACGATATTTGACGTACAAGAAGATGGTGGTAAAAGTAGAAAAAAAAAACAAAAACAAAAATTATATATATATATATATATAATAAAATAAATAACTACAAAAAAGGTAATGTAAAGAAAGATTATAATTGTCCGAATACGTATTTCCTTCTTTAAGAAGAGAATGTGCAAATTTCTATTTCCGCTAATGCAAATACGAATCAGATAATAAAGCAATCCTTTCGAATAAGAAAAATCGACACTCCTTTTTTATTGACTGTCGAATCATCGTTTGCAATAAGAACGGGAGATAAAAGTAATCTTAAATGCGAATATTTAGGAAATCGTGGCCCGCAAAAAATAAACCGCTAATTATTTTACAAAAACAACCAACTGTGTTGCAGTGTGCAGAAAAAGCGCTTTTCTAATAAGTACGGCTAAAATCTCGAACATGTGTTGTGTATTACATACATAATCACGTATCTACAAGGGATTAGATTTAGGATAAAATTAAAAATAAAAATAATTGAGGAAGAAAATATACACATCCGTATTACAGGCAAATACAGGCGCACGCACGCGTAAACAGCACGTTACACACACACGCGCAGCCCGGCGCAACGCGTACAGGTGTCCTCGTCTCGCACAAGTACGTATGCATTTGGAAGAATTGTTTATTTGCGAGTGTTAGACACTTTATTTTCAGAAAGTACCCATACGTATTTGGATTAATACAAGCGTTGCACAGAAAGAATAAAAAAAACAAAACAAAACAAAACAAACAAAAAAAAAACAGAAACAAATACAAATGCTATGTAGCAAAGTAGGAGAACGCATAAAGAGACGACGATGTTTTTTTTTTCATTTTGAAGGATGTGTGATAGCTGTGAATGAAATTGCCTTATTCAAACAGCCGTGCCTGTCTGCTGTGTGCATGACTGGGTTATTGGGGTGGGTGAGGGCTGGCGCACTCACTCATTCATTCCACCCCGTTAGACAGACAGACAGACAGACAGACAGACAGACAGACAGGCAGGCATACAGGCACTTAAACAAACAACAGACGAACAGCAGACAAACTAACATACAAACATACGGAGAGCAGACAGGCAGACAGAAACGCAAATATATTTATGCACATGCACATACACGATATGGGGAAAGGCGAGGGCGGGCGCGCATGTGTAGAGGGGTGCTCGCAGTCACGTAAGCGTGCTTGGCTTGGCCTCTTCGTTATTATCAATTTGTTCGTTCACTATTACTATTATTACTATAAATATTATTATTCTTATATAATTATCATTAACATTATAATTAATATTAATATTGTTATTAATATTATCATATTTATCATCTATTATTGCTATTGTTGTTGCTGTTGTTGTTGTCGTTATTGTTTATAATAATTATAGTTTTTGAATGTTTATTTGTTTGTTTGTTTGTTTTGTTTGTTTGTTTGTTTGTATTGTGTCCTAGTCGGATACCTCGGTGTCGGGATCGAGGTCCCTCGTGGGGGTGGAGGCGTTGCTCGCGGAGGCCGATTGAGCGCCAGGTCGATGCGTCCTCCGGGGGTCGAAGGGATCGACGACTATTTGCTCGGTGCCCTTGATTTCCGCCCGACAGAATGGACAGCCCTGGCCCTCGGAATCCTAAAGATTTAACATAAGAAAAAAAGTCGATGATTAAACATGAGCTCATCTCCTGTTTCGCCCAAGCATTTCATCCCTTTGTATTCTACATTAATTTCCGAAATACTTTCAGACCAATCGCGTGCACATTTTAATTGGCCGAGATAATCCTTCTATCCATTACGTGGAATTTATTATGTATTCTGTAAGTAACGCGCCGTAAGCCGCAAGTCGTAATAATAATTGTAATGTAACAGCATTTCTTTGCACCGTCAGCCTTTTTTTTTCTTTCTTTCTTTTTTCTTTTATTTGACCTGCGAGGTATAAGCAGAGTTAGGGCGAGGGCGAGGTGGGAGGAGGAGGGGGAGGAGGAGGAGGAGGAGGAGGAGCTATTTACTTATAGCATTCTAGTAATTATAAAGAAAATTGCTTTATAACGCATCAGTAATTGGTCGTAAACTTCAATTTATATTTATTTGCATTTAGGTCGGGTCTATGCAATTGACATGAATACGTTGCATAATCGCGAATCTCAGAGTTATTAGAATTGGTATAAAAGAAAAGAACAAAAAAAAAAAAAAAAAGAAAAAAAAGGCTCGTTCGAGCGAGTGACTTGTGGGTAAATTTTTTGGTAAGTAAGTCGGGATACTTAAACATTTAAGCACTTGTCCTGGTCCTGGTCAAGTGCGTACGTACAAGAGTGGAAGGTAGCGAGAGAGTCAGAGAGAGCGAGAGAGAGAGAGAGAGAGAGAGAGAGAGAGAGTCGTGGATTAGCTGTCGAGTACCTGCCAGGCGGTGAGGCAGGGGGTGCAGAGCAAGTGGCCGCAAGGCTCTATTCTGACGTCCTTGTCGTGCTCAGCGCAGATCTTGCACAGCTGGAAGGTGCTACCCATCTCGCAATAAAGCTCGTACTGCTCGGCGGTGACTTTGATGTGCTCCTCCGGGGTAGGCTGGACCGCCCAGGTCAGGTCCGGATTTATGTTCCGCCCGTCCGGATAGAGGTAGCTGGGGCACGAGGGGCAAAGCAATACGTGATTTCATGTATACATATACAATTTAATTGGGGGGGGGGTGGGAGCGGAAGGCGGGCAGGAGGAGTCGAGTGCTGGGGGCCGCGCTCTCTATGCTAAATAAATGGCCTTTCGTTTGAAATACAAAAATACAACTCGAGCTCGAATAATTTATAAAGTTTCCGCGCGCACGCGGCCGTTAATTATTCAAGCTCAATTGTAGAAACGTTATTGCAAAACGTTCGATGTCGGTATGACCCAAAGTATAGGACAGCATAGTATGGTCGATAGTAGATATTTGGAGCGCGCGCTCGAGGAAATGACCGTCTCCCATGACGATGGTGCTCCCGCTAATGCTCGCTAAAGGGTCACTAAGAAAGAGAGGGTAAGTAAGCTGATTGGATGGACTTACAAGCCTTCCCGGTAGCCGTCGAGAAGGGCCTGGCAGAGGCTCTTGTTGTGGGGTATTGTCTGGAGTATTTGACCGTCGGAGGTGACGTAGCCGATGGCCCACTGTCCGAGCCTGGTGCAGCTCAACCGGAAGACGTAGCTCCCGGGCTTCTTGCCGCTGTACTTCTCCAGCCGGACCTTGACTTCGTCGTAGGTGAGGAAGGCCACGTATCCGGGATGCGTCACCGCGAGAATCTTCCAGTTACGCAGTAGCGTCGACCACGGCTGGAACAACCTGTCGCAACCCACAAACCAAATCTCGTCAACATCCCTCCGAAGTATCCCCATCGCTGCATCCACTCAATACCTACTTTGCGCCGCGATCATTTCTCTGAGCCTTACGTTTTAGCTCCTCGTTATTCCCTCTCACCTCAGGCGAACGTAAAAAAAAAATAACTCTTAGTCTAACTAACGAACCAATCCCTCATCTATACATATATATATATATACACACGAATCCACATACGTTAATAAAAAATTTTGTAATTTTCAAAAAACACGGAGAGTTTTAAATTCTTATAATAAATGCTAATTACACTCGGTTTAGGCATTACTCACTTGAACATTAGACTTTCATCGAGATATTAATATGTATATATGTAAATAATCCTTTCTGACGTCACTCTCAAACGTATTGAGATCTTAATTTAAAGCTTTTCACTTTTGTTCATGTAATTTCAAAAAACTTGTTCGCAAAAGTCGAATCTCTTCAATAAAATTTCGTAAGTCGATGAGCTCGTTGAACGAGCTGCCCTTGTTCGACATTTAACATTAATTAATATACGCGCATCTCTTACTAATGTATGAATATTTTAATCAGGCTTATAACTTCAATATTAAAGCTCATCTAAAATTCTGCACGATTAAAAGCTTAAAGTTTAAAGGTGAATATAGAACAATTGCTTATGCTAATAACTTTCAGGGATTTATATTAACTTAAATATTAATTGCTTTCTTCTTTTTTTTTATACGCGATATATATATATATATATATAAATGTAATATATACCCGTGTTAATTATTCATAATCCGGGGGAAAAGAAAGCATTATTAAGGATAATTCAATACTTTATTGAAAATAATACGGACATTGAATGAATTATTTACGTAGCCTAGAAGGTGAAATGATGCGCAAAGTAATAAAAAATTTAAAAGACTTAAAAATGTCTGACGCGAGAGGGAGGGAGGGAGAGAGAGAGAATTTTATAGACGTAACGCGTGCGTATGAGCGATGCTTTCTTGGGGGGGGGGGGGGGAGGAGGTTCTTAAACGTTGCCCAAGTACCTTGTGAAGACGTCGAATTCAAAATTCGATATGTAACCATTGCACGTGAGGTCTATCGTCGACTTTAAGGCCATTGCCTGTAATCCCGAGCTGATTGGATGAACTTGATTAAGCTCGTGCCTGAATACTTTCCACGGTACCAGTGTGCTGCAATCAAAAATAACAAATACGATTTTTTTTTTTATTTTTATTATAACGACATGGAAAGAAGAGTAACAAATAATAAAAGGCAATAGTTAATTGCTTAAAATACGTAAGAAGTAAAGCGGAGAGGTTTCCGGCATTAAGTAAATAATTCAAGCTCTATCATAGAGCAAAACCTATCATACTATCATCTCGAGCCTATTAATCGAGACATCGAGTTGAGCAGCTCGACACAAATCAATTAATGCGCCTTGAATTTAAAAGAAAAAAAAAATAAACAAAAAAATAGTTATAAGAATAATAATGAAAAAAAAGTGTTTAAGCTGCGGGGGACTTTTCAAGGGCCGCGCATGATGCGCGCCGGTAATTACAATTTATTATTATATGCTATCGGAGCGCAATGATGTAAAGCCGTTTATAGGAAGATTAATTATGTGAACGATAATGACGGCAACGGCGGCGGGGAGGGTTCGCCCGGACACGTGAGCCAGGCATGATAGGTGAGTCGGTGGCCTTGGCGGGGGTGGGGGTGGAGGAGTAAAGGGCTTGCCAAGCGCTTAGAAAGCGCTTGTTGTAGCGCCGTCGATAATGAATTATAACAGCGTAGGGTGGGACAAGGCAATGAGGTCGCCGGCAACGATAATTAAGACGATGAAGAATCGTTTAAAAGTACCGGGGTTTCCGGCACAGAGTCGACGGGGATCTACTGCGTCGCTCGCGGGCAGTCGTCGCCTATCCCTTCCATCGAGTAAAATAAGAAATGGAGTCGCTGACGTAACCGACTGGTGGTTGGCCCGCGGAGCCGGCGTCTCATTCCAGTCGACGAGTGCGAGCCACAGCGAAAGGACGGGATCACGAGGCCGTGCCGTCCGCCCCTCCACAGGATTCCCGATATACGATATCGAGGCTGTCAAGGTCATCTCGAGGCATCATAAGTGGGAGCTCGAACGGAGCACTAAGGAGCGCAGGTGAGCACCGGCCCTTTTCATTCGTTTTTCTTCCTCGTTATTAAATCCAGCCGAAGCTTCCGTTCTACACGCAATGGCTTTTTGCGAGCTCGCGACTAACTCGCCGGTGGCTCACTAAGGCGAACGTGGTACGGAGACGCCGTTGTTCCGACATTGGCCGACGCAGGGAGCCCTGCTTTATCGGCTCATTGCTGCCCAGCCGGGGCAGATGGCGCCACCGTCCCTCCCCGATGGCATTTCCCTCTGCATCCCAATTTATCCCATCAATTTATCGCCTCGATTGGCATTTTCAATGTATCGCTTATCGTTCGTCCAGACCTGCTCGTCCCCCGAGCTCGCCTATTTTCATCCATCCAGTCGGCACTTCTTATCCGGGCCCCCCCCCCCATTGTACCCCCACGCGTGCTCGACTCACAACGCCAACTGCGTTCAAACAATAACTTCGCCGACCATTGTCATAAATACTGTCCTTCGTACTCTTATAGGTAAGCAAGCTTTATCGACTTGTACTCAATAATCATCGTGAATTCAGGAATTTATGAATAAACTAGGTTTTACAATTATACGTAATTTCAGCTTACATAACAGCTTATCCCTTCATACTTTCACCCCTGCTCGATTGTCAATTTAATTGTTGTTATGCTAAAATCATCATCCTCTCTTGGAGATTGAATTTAAACATAAAATCTCCACAGAATACTTAATCCTAAGAAAAGTTTGGTCATGTCCATTGCAAAAAGGAGACTTTTATAAACTTAATTTCTAATTATTGATTTCTACAGCTTTTTATAATGATAATACTTCAAATGAACCAACTATTTCAGGATTGTCATCTTGTACTTTTCAAAAATATTAAATAAAAGGAAATGAATTTTTTAAAAATCACAGCAAGATCGCTTGGAGCACCGCATATAATACGAAGTTTTTCAGGCATGTACATGTTCTCAACCATTAGTGCTTGCCAAAACATATGTGAAATACAATATAAACATTACAAGTCATTTTCCATCCATATTCATTAATATCTAGATGTATATGTATATATAAAATAGCTAATTGAAATTTTCTTAATCTTTTAACTTCTTAAATATTCTAAGTAACATCACTTTTACTTCCAAATATTTTAAAACATTAAATCATAAATATAAGACATTTAAATATTTTCCATTTGTTTTCATTGCATTTATAATTATTTACTTCACTTACAAAACTTTTAATTGACATATTATTATTGTACATGAAACTAATATAATTTATTTATTTGAATTTTTTTTTTTTGCATATTTCTATTTTATTTTAGATTATTTTTTTTAATTTTTTATAAATGTATTTTGTATTGTTTTCAGTAATCATGAACAAGAATGATGATTATAAGTCTGCAAACTCAGTATATGACTTTGTAGTAAAAACTATCAAAGGAGAGGAAGTTTCATTGGAAAAGTGAGTATTTCATCATATAAAACAATACTAAACTAAACTGTCATTACGTGGAAATTATTTAAGAACAAATTTTTAATAATTTTCAGAACAGTAATTCTTATATTTTTCACTACTTGCAATTTATTTATTTCAAAGTGCATAAGAGAATTTTTTTTGTTTATAAATATTATTCAATCAAATTTAAAAAAAAAACCAAATCAAAAGATATTTATATACCATGTGCTTGTTTATAAATATTATCTAAACTGTTAAAATACAGCTAATAATGTTTTTAACGTAAATAATTGTTTTAGATACAAAGGACATGTATTATTAATCGTAAATGTTGCTTCGGAATGTGGTCTTACAGAAGTAAATTATAAGGAATTAAATGAAGTTTATGATCGTTATTCAGAATCTCAAGGTTCGTCTATACCATATACTTTAGATAAATACTCAGAAAATTAGACAATTAATATGGATTTGAATTATAATAATAATGATTGTAATTTATTAGGCTTAAGAATCTTGGCATTTCCTTGTAATCAATTTATTGGACAAGAACCTGGTAATTCTGAACAAATCTGTCAATTTGTTAGTAAGAAAAACGTAAGTTGAAAATTGTTTCATTCTCAAGAACTTTACTGGATGTAATTATAAGAAAATCATAAATTGGATATTTAAAATGATAGTAATTGAAATATTTGATATGATCTACAGAACTGCAAATACATTGTCTATGTGATTAAAACATAGTTTCAATGGAAATATTATTTGAGAAAAAAACAAAAACAAAATTGTAGACAAGCTTTATATAATTAAATATTTTATTTATATTTCTAGGTAAAATTTGATCTATTCGAGAAAATTAACGTTAATGGTAGTGATGCACATCCACTCTGGAAATATTTGAAAATGAAGAAAGGCGGTGCTTTTGGCGATTTTATTAAATGGAACTTTACAAAGTTTATTGTCGATAAAGAAGGACAAGTCGTCGAGCGATGTGGGTCTGATGTAAATCCTAGTAAAGTTGCAGTACTTCTTGAGAAGTACTTCTAAATATTCAATAGAATTATTTACTATTTTATATGAGTTAGGTTAAGATTTCTTAGAGAAAAGAGGCGTGAATCGCAAATTGTTAATATATACAAATGCTATTTATATTTACACCCAAACCTAATCAGAGTAAAAGAACATTTTTTATAATTTAAATGTATCAGGAAATTTCGAATATAATTTTATGATAAATCCCTATAATTTTTAAGCCTTTTTTTTTCAATGAAACAAATTAATATAATTGTTATGAATTTTTTTTAATTTTAGTATATTGATAAATAATATTTTTATACACAAAACCTTAATAAGTAATAATAAAGCTGATATTAAATATAATTAATAATATTTTCAAGAATTAAGTATATAATATAATTATAAATAATTGTATATTCAATACAATTTTTTTATGATGAAAATAATATATGCGACAAATGTGTTAAAATACGTCAAAAGAATAAAACATTTTTAAAATTAATTGTAAATAAAACAAATTCAAATATGAAATAAATATATTTTATAAATGAAAGGCAATCTATAGTATAACTTTATCTTTTTTTTTTTTACCTAATGTAATAATATATATTTAAAAGTAATTTTGAATTTCGTATTATTAACATTTCTTAAGCATATAGTATTATGTTATTTTTAATCATAAAATTATTCCTCAGAGTCTTAGTCGAAATTAAATTTTTTTACACATAACAAGATTCATTTCACTGATTTAACGTAATTGTCAAAGTGTAACTGTAAGAACAATGACATTACAAAAAACAGATATAAGCCTAGAAATTATCTGTAACTTAATATTATAATATAAGAATGGTAGAGTGCTGAATCACCTTTGTTAATGCCTTCGTATTCTTTCGAAAATGAAAGAAATGGAAGATAACTGAGAGAAAGGAACGTAGCTCGTTTTCTTTTAATATTTATTTTCGAGAATAAAATTTTCCAATTCAAACTAACATTATTTTTATACACCAAGAGCTAAATATTTTTTATGTAAACGATTAAAGCTACGAAAGTTTTAAAAAAGTGAATCACATTCTTATTGGAAAAATGTATTAATAGTCAATACGTGATTAATATTGTTTTGTAATTGCTATTACTTTTACAAGCATAAAATACATTAAAAGAATACGATTAGTGTTATTTATTTAAGTACTATATATTATTATAGGAGTTTGTTACCCATACTGAATACGAATAAAAAATATCGAATACGAACAAATTGTTTATATAAGTCATATTAAAAGTTATTAAATTCTGTCATTAAATTAAATCGTTCGCTAATGTGTTATATTACGTTTGCACCTATAAGAAACAGTTAAAGCTTATGCCGTACTTGATAAAATTTACATACTATTTTTCTTAATGCAAAGGCGAGAATAC
The DNA here is from genome assembly GCA_018883505.1 of Ceratosolen fusciceps. Classification (NCBI taxonomy): domain Eukaryota; kingdom Metazoa; phylum Arthropoda; class Insecta; order Hymenoptera; family Agaonidae; genus Ceratosolen; species Ceratosolen fusciceps. Next base: position 4,620,177 of record RCIC01000013.1, on the reverse strand, counting down.
GTTATATTTGACATGGTCATGCAATATAATCTTTCGAATTAACGTTCATTTTGTCTTTGTTAACGAAATATGAAAATTGAACTATTTTCTTTAGATAACTTATTAAAATACTTAGCTATAGACATTTTCATTTATAATTTAGAACGAGTTTACAAAATATAGAAAAAAAAACTAATGCTTTAAAGCTTTCATTACGAATGACTACTTTTTTTTTTTTTGTAATTTTAACCAATATTTGAATAAAAAATTTTAAATATTATGACCACAGAAGTTCTCGTGCTTAGAAAAAATTTATTTTTTAGGTTTTATTACGTACTTTAATGTAGAAACGAATGATTAGCGAATGAAAGGGGATAATTTTTAAAAGCCTTTTTTCATATTTTTAAATATTAATGAATTATTTATTTACTGGAAGGCACAGTTTCTCATGTTTGAGCTTATTAAAATTGCTTTTATTACAACAACGTTTTTGTAACGAATACAATGCATAGGCTAATATCTAGAATATCATACAATGAATTGGCGAAACGTGATCGTCGTCCTCTAAATCTGAAGAAGTCGTGAAAATATCTGATCCGGATGCGTTATGAATGCAGGGCACGTTTAGCCTCATCAAGATCTTAAAAATGTTAAACCTGCGCGAGCTTTAAAAATAATGTAAATTTGCATATCCAGTAATAGCTATTTCCCCCTCAGTGTGTAGATACACATATCGTAAATTAAAATTTTATGTAAAATGTTTATTTCTCAATATTTTTAAATATTAATTTACAAACACTTTGTTTTTTATTTTAAATTTTTATAATCTTAAGAAATGCTTCAATCCCTATTGTATAGAAAATATTTAAAAATTTTATAACTTCCAAAGATACATTTGCAGAGCATCGGTATTAGAGAAATTCTTGAAGATATCCCGTATTAATATAAAATTATATTGATAAAGCAAACGTTTTATGCACATTGTCTTTTATTATTATTGTGATTTTTTAAAGCATATAATATAAACGAATGGTGAAACAAATAGTTCCTTAAGTCTTTTTGATTGTTAAAAATTGATAACATTATTTATTTTAATACTTAAATGAATATTTAACGAGCTGACGTTTTATGAAAAAGTCTGGCGTTCTTTATATCATCATAGACGTATATAATATTTTTATAATTATTATACAGAGTAATTGTGTTACATGTTTATCTTTTGTACAATCGACATGCATCTCCAACGCTTTTAGATAATATTGTCGTACGAGCTGTAGGTCAATTGAACTAGCCCTAACCTTCCCACGCCGCATAATACGTGCAATATATCAATCGCTATAATGAATAATAAAAAGACGCGCACAACACATTAATGAACTTTCGTTTTAAAATAAATAATAAATTTATTTAACTACTTCTTATGCAAATTGTCTTCATTCGCATTCTCCCCTCGCTTGTAATGATAAAACGAAAAAAGGAGGATATTACAGTCATTTCATAAAAAAAAATTGAAATTAGAATTATTTTATGTATTTTTTTGTACATAAATATAATTTAAAATAATAAACTTATTACTTAGTAAAACTTAAAAAAAAAAAAAAAAAAAAATCATTAAGTATTATAAACATGAGCGAGTAGCCATTCGAATTACATTAGTCCCAGCTGAATTTTATTAGTTTCACATGGAAGGTAAAAAAAGGCTGGCAAGTTAATGGCAGTAGCGGATAATCTTTAGGCGATAAAAATTTTGGCTGTTCACGAAACCTATCGATTTTTATATTACAGCTCTATCTTTATGTGTTTGGTAGACTGATGTGCGAATACAGGTGCATGCCTGGGGGGCACGGATGGCAATATAATCCTAAAAGATAGATGAAGATGTATTGATGATAAAGAGCTCCGGCTCGCTCGTCATCTAACTGCCACTGATATATTTTATCTATTCTAGGAAAATCCAGCGGAGTACAAGAAACAATTGTACTTTCAATTACTTTGAACAATTATTTTCTTCGCCCGTCGCTACAGGAAATATAAGAATGAAATTGAAACCGACCTTTACGTATTCGATGTGCAATTATTTTAAGAATCCGATAGTTTAACAAGAACTCTTATTTTTTTTTTTTTTTTTTTTTTTTTTTTTTTAACACGTCTGTAAACAATTGCTTGACTTATTAAAATGGTAAGACGAAATGCGTTCGTTTTATGCCCGACCAAGTGGAAAATCGACAGACTATAAAGTTTTTCATTCTTTAATCTGATCGCTATTAAAACCATCGAATAAACTTTCATTTCAAAGAGGAATATAAAACTCCATTTATTCTCTGTTTTCCTTGCCTATTAAATTATCATCTGTAGCATATAAACAGTGGCTCGAACTACTCCATTACTCATATCGAGGCGTTTACGTCATTTACTTTGCATTAGAATCTTTATCGAAGATCATAATTTATGACTATTTTTATAATATGTTGATAGGTGGCGGCTTTTACATTAAACCAAACGAAGAAAATACTTTAAAAAAAAAATTCGATTTAAATTAATTTAAGGAAACTAATTTTGTTTTTCGTCTGTTATTCTGCAAGTAGCAATCTGTAGGATAATTTAATTTCCACCTTACGGATACGTTACGTGCAATATGGTAGGAAAAACCGAGGGAACATGGAGCAGCTTTTGTGCTGAATTTACTCTTCGGAGGCTAAAGAAAAAAGTCTTATATGCTGCTCAATAAAGCAGAGAAAGAAGCGTTAAGAAGATTGGAAAAGGGTGATTTGTTATTGGAGAAACAGATCCAATAGTTATAAAAGATAAAAAAAAATTGTCGTTCAAAAGCAATGGATTTTAAAGGGCAATAATATTTATTGTGCGCGCTAAATATTATTAACAATTAATATTCGAATGGATTAAAATTAAATGGGATCGTCAAATCTGTTGCAATAGTAGTTCAAAGTTTGTGAAATATTTAGCACAGACCAAGCACACATATCTAAACACACATATGTATACACATAGAACTTTATTTGGTAATTAATACTGTAATAAGACGGACGTGATGGGATGTTCAATTTCGTTAAGCGATCGGCATGCGGAGCCTTATGCAGACCTTTGATCTTTAGGTCAATGATTCAGAAACGAGGACAAGTTAGAAACATTCGATCGTGAAATGTAGTTTGAAAACGATGATCAAAGTCAAGAGTAATTCTTCGCATAAATCGATGCGAGCTGATCTCATTAGATTTAATACACGATAAAATTTCGAATATAAATGCCTGTACAACACATCAATCGAAGAGTATGGAGGGAGTGTAGGCAATTGCAGGGCAATTGCAATTTATTCCACGTGATTCCTAACACTTTGTAATTTAATTCCAAAGTAAGAAGAAATAAATTATCGCATCGACGAGCATCTTAAAACCAAAATTAAAACGGTACAAAGAATTTTCAGAATCCAATTGTAGAGATAGTTATTTTAACAATAATATATATTGTCATTAATAAAATCAATGTTTATATTAATATTTTTATTACAAATCCTTTATTCCTGTGATAATATTAAACTTTCCGATTGCTTCGTGAAAAAATTAAATACATTTGAAATTAAAATTGAATTTTAGCAACACGAGGATGTCAGTGTCAATCAAACCATTCATAAAGTAATTCAGTTACTCAAACACGCCTGCATACCTTTTGCACTTTTTCTTATGTATAAATAGTATTAAGAAGTAAAAAAGAAATGAGAGAGAGAGAGAGAGAGAGAAAATTAAATTCATGCGATCCAGCCCCTTCTATTCGCACTAATGTACTAAACGTAAACTTGTATTATAAAAATATCGAAGCACGTATTTATAGAATTTACAAATCCACTATTTAAAATATATATTATAAATTAATTGTGTCTTTAATCGGTAATTATTTAAAGGAAGAAGAAGGTTATTGAGCTTAAAGAAATAGAAAAAAAAAAAATGTTTCTGAGAAGAGTATAAGTAATTGTCAACTTCCCCAGGCTCTAACGTTACTTGATTTTCATTGATACCAAAAGTACAATGGACATGTAAGAGTGACAGCGGTCTAATGGCAGAGTGTGCGCTTCCTGTTTAGGACTTGAGGCTATTACTGCTTTTCCATACGCACGTGACGAGCAATTACACCGGACTAAGAGCGAGTTGGAGGCTAACCGAGCACAAGTATTAACTCAATCAACGAATCCATCGCTAAAATGTCGACGTGAATAAAGTTTTATAACGTTCTTCTTTTGTTTTTGTTTTTGTTTTGTTTTTGTTTTTAATCGTGGATTAATAATCATTAGGACAGTAGACCCGGGCGGCCATCGGCCCCTTTTATCTGCATGAATTAATGAACGCATGTCTTTGATTGTGTCTTTATTATGGGGTGCCGATTTTGAGCAATTACCGTCATACGATTTTCATTGTCGCCTTGGAGGGAGAGAAAATTGCGCGTCTACGTCACGCGAGTCATTGGCGCTCAATAATTGCGATTCGACAATTGCCGACACCAATGCTAATCGGCCTTTTAACCTATAAAATTATTACTTTTATTGCATCGCGCGATTCTTAGAGACTTCGACGATACACTTTTATGCTTTTTGACCTCAAAAGGGCCGACATATATTTTCACTTGATTATCATTTCCCTTACACCGCGCCCTACAATTTCGAAAATAATTCAAGAAGTCAAAAAATCGCTTTTCACTATACTGTACAGATATAGTGCATTGGTAAGAAAGACCGGGAGCATATTAAGGAAAAGATGCGTATGTAGGGCTGAAAGTTATATAACTCGCCTAGCACGTTAAGGATTATCGTTAAATTCTAATCTGAAGCTTCGGACTGTTTTATAAACTGGTTCGACATCGACATCGTTAATTCCCTAAATTTCATATTGCTTGAAAAACTGAATGAAACAGCGAATAGAAACTTGGGGGTACTCGTTACGTTTGTAAAATGTCAACGAGTCGTGCGCGTGCAATGCGTAATTGTAATAAATGCATTTCAAGTGCCGGCTGATCACTGCTACAGGGAAGCAAATGGAAGATAAGCGATCCAGTTTAACTTCTTCGCGGAAGTTGAACTTTAGACATTTTGTTTTTCATAAAAAAAGCTCTTTCCAGCTAAGCTATTAACGATGCGCGTGTCACTTTCTTCTTTGAATTATTCTCAAATAATAATAATCGGAGCTTGAACTAGTTATCTGCATTCATACCACGAACGATCAATAAAGCCAATAACAATTATTTTTATTACTTAGTTTCTTGTGATTTCATTTTTAACTTCCGTTTATTTATATTCTTATAAATTTCCAAGTCCTTCGCTAAAGTCACATAATTCTTATTAGTGATAAAGCATAAAAGGTTTGCGTCTATTCTGAAATTTGCAATTATTCAAAAACACACAAAAAAGAAAGAAAGAAAAAAAAAACCTGCGTTGAATCGATTTTGCGTCACTTGAGGTAAACGCGTATGCAAAGCAAATACATAAATATCCCTTACATCATTTTTCATGCTGTTGAGATGCAAAGAATTTATTTTTATATACACTTTGGCCATGATAAATAGCTTGGTTTTCATGACATTGTACAACAATTATCCAATTATTAAAGCTCACAGTAATTCTGCAGTCCTTAACGTTCGCATGAAAACACAAGTAATCATAATAGAAGGATAAAAGTATAAAGTACAACAAATTCATAATATTATTAATAATTTAGCGGTTGAAGGCATTTTATTACGCGGTTAGACCTTACGTCTGTCTAGTCACTGATCATAATTTTTTCAGTGCGTCGCAGCAGGGTTTTCTTTTTTTTTTTTTTTCCAGTTCATTGCTCCAGATGAATCATCGAGAAAATTTGGCATCGAGAGCCGTATGAATTTCCGATATCGTACTTTACGTCTCTCTCTCTCTCTCTCTCTCTCTCTCTCTCTCTCTCTCTCTCTCTCTCTCTCTCCCTCTCTCTCTCCTTTTTTTTTGTCACGAACTTATGTAGGACGCTTTTTATCTGCAAAGTACGACTGCCAAATCTTCTCGATACTTTACAGAGTCTTTCGTGCTTAAAAGATTAGATGAATTATGTATTACTCGACAGTGATGCCGACAATAATCGAGTTTGGCTGATACGCGACGACAAGTTTCAACTCATTGTTTATTAATTTAAGACCGATTTCCATTAAGCGAGCAATTACCCCGATAATAAATAATTTTTAATGGAAGGGTAAAAAGAAAATTTCAACGTTTAAAATTACGGGACGACGCGTCGAATAGTATTTCCATACGCGCGTGCACGCATGGCAGGCTAAAGGTTTTATGAAATGGTCAACGCAAGCGCTGGTCCCTGAGCTCGTTTTCAACAATTGAACGATATCGACGCACGGCACAGAACGGCACAGAATAGACAACAAGACGTTGCTTCGTATGCGAGTGTTCGACCGATGTCAAATTTATCGGACGTCGGCGGGCTCAGCGCTTCGCCATTATAATGGATGATCGAACGTGTATGGGCATTTATAGGGCAAACATGTGAGAAAGCTCTTTTGTTTCGGCGACCCGTCACACGCTAATAGAATTTCCCTTTTTTTCTTCCTATACATTTACGTATTTGAAGGTATTCGTTTCTTCGCTTGCAACGGTTATGGCTATTAATTAATGATTGGCTGAAATGAAAGCCAGAACTATACCATGAAGAATTAAAAATACACGTATGTATACTTGAAATACTTGCTCTTATCCTTGCAAAATAATACTCCGAAGTAATATTGCGCATTAGCGCTAAACATTCATTTATCCGATATCAATATTATGACAATGTTGATGTCACGACAAATAATCTCTTAACGTATAATGGTTTTTCTCATAACCCGTCGTTCAATTTAGCACGCGACTTTCTTTGCTCACTTTAAGCATTAAAGAACTTGTTATGAAAATTGCATTTTTTTTTTTTTAAATTTGCGTACACATAAGTAGGATAAAAATAACATTTTTACTCGAAAAATTTTAGAGAGAAAAAATAATTACCAGTCGGATAGTAATATAATATACTTTCAACGATTAAAAATGCCATTACCAATTTTGATGAATACTTCGGTGCAATTCTATTAAAAGTAGTACTCGTCTGACCTATATTCTTAAAGGTACAGTAGCGAAATTCTCATTACAGGATGAAAACAATACATGTATTTTTTAATCTGGAATTTTACACTCTGATACAGTTGAACTTGAAGAAGATACTAAATACTGCTTTAGGGTATCAAATTAATGGAAGCGTCTTTCGACCTATAGCTTCCACTCTTTTACAAGAACATAATATTAAGGCATAATATTAAGAAATTCTGAAGAAAATGAAAAGGTCGGTAATAATTGAGATAGGGGAAGAAAAAAAAAACAAAAAATTACGATTCAATTTAGATTTTTTATGTTTTCTTTCAAAAATTTATCTCGAGTCCTGCATACACAACCAATCAGAGTTAGATTGATTTTTCTACTTCTGTTCGAATAAGTTGATTTGAAAATTCCGCCTTGCATTTTTTCAAACAATTTCAACAATTTTCCTACGTATTTATTAAATTTCCAGATGTTGGAGTATTGTTATCTTTAAAAAAAATTTGATAATGGAATGCAATGCGCGAATGCATTTTTATTATTTTCACATAACAACTTTCAAAGTACTAAGAAGTTCTTTTATTTTTATTTTTATTTTTGTAACGATAAAGTGAAACAAGCTTTTAATTAGCTTCCTTATTTCTTGTTTTATAAAATTTAACATCTTTTTCTAAGCCCATTTCTAAATTACACGCAGCGGTCCATTAACTAAATCAATCTAACTTATAGGAATGGTTTTTCGCTTAAGACAGGATTTCGAAAACATCTGTTCTGCATTTAAAATATGAATAATTTAACTTTTTATTATAGTATCTTGGAAAGATATTAAATCCCCGACGCCGTCGCATTTATTATTACATCCACTACTTACGTATATTTATAAGTGAGCATATTATGAAGCTGCTCGTTTAATAATAAGTTCGTTTTTTAAAGGTATAAATTAATTTAATAATTTATGTAATTTTTGTGTTCGTAATGCGTAACTTTAAAAAACATATTAATCCTAATTACAGAAAATCAATTTTAATTTTTCTAATTAAGCGTTAAAGGAGGGACCAGACAGACCAGACCAGCAAGTTGATAGAGTACGAATTAAGTGTTTTCTTTTACTCAAGGTCAGTTAAGGTCGGGCGTAAAGATGACATATCAATGTTTTCTCCTTTAGCATCTGACCGAGTTCTCAACAAATATTTTTATTCATTTATTCACACAACGCGAGTTAAATTAAATTTGTCGAATTAAATTAAATATCAATAATTTATTATATTCGTATATGCTATTTCTCGATCGGGCTCAAGTGCTCTTGTAAATTTATAAACAATGTGCTTTCTAAGCTGTGAAAGCTACAAATCCATCAATTCATAAAGAGATTATGGTCGGAGGTCGGATTTAAAATAAAGATATGGAAGGCGATGAAATTAAAATAAAAGGAGCGAGCAGATAGTGGATGTGAAAATTGGTGCTAAGGGGGACTACTAAAGCTACAATTACTTGTTCATACTTGTAGACTAATCCAATGATGCTCTTATTTACAGATCATACTGTTGTGCCGCGCATGCGCTTTGTCAAAACGAAATCGTTCTAAATTTTATACGTTATTGCGCTTCTTTATTACATTTCTTTATATATATATAAAGAAAAAAATTTATTATTGCTGTTAAATACAATTAGCATTAATCGATTTTAACATGTACTGCGTATTTTGAGGTAAAATCTTTATAAATTTCAAGACGCTTGCTATATACTCACTATAAAAAATCACTTTCAATTCGCCAAATCCTTATTATTATTATTATTATTATTATTATTATTATTATTATTATCAGCTTCTTTACTTATATTTTATTTAAGATTGTTTTTTATTTCATGTAAATATCGGCGGTAGAACTTATTTTATATATTTTTATTAATAAATAATAAAAAGATTTTCGTTTAGTCAATTTAAGGTAACAAAGATTGAAGAACACAATTCAACAAAAAATTACAATAATCGTGAACGTTAATTTTTAATTCTTTTATAAGGCTTCATTATCTCTGTCATCAAATCTCTTCAACATTGCAAGTAAGTAATATATTTTTTATTATTTTTATTATAATTTTTTTCATTTATGCACAAAATGCAAATATTACTTCTTTGTAGAAATATTCGCGTAGAACTCCCTTAGAAAATTACAAATTGTCAATTTGATTACATGCTCGAAATGTTTATATTACTTTGACTTTGGAACGAATCAAAACAAGTTTATGTAACTGCTTGAGATATAGTTTACTTATACCTATTTTCATGCTCTTGTTCTATCTATAATTTTTTTCTTAATTGTATTTTTTTATGCATTCGTTTATATGTAGCCAGAATAAGATTTAAAATTTCGTTAAAAGAAAACTCACTCTGCATTATTCACTTAAAAAACAACGTAGAAAAGCTTTTTTCAATTTAATTACAATATATACTAAACAAAAAAAAAAAAAAAAAATCTAGATGAATCTTAATTTAAATCATTGCATTATAAGATAAAAATTTCCTTTTACTATAATTTTACTATTGTAAGAACTTAGTAAAAAGAAATTTATATTTCTGGTTAAAGTTAATAATTTAATATAACGAAAAAAGAAAAGAAAAAAAAAACCGAACGTCAAACTATATAAAAGAGCAAAAATATTATTTATGTAATTTAATATTTTCTCTGACCCAATTGCGGATTAATAAAATTTATGAACGTAGCTTTTAAACTTTCGATATTAATGCACTATTAAGATATATATATATATATATATATATATATATATATTACACAATAGAAAAAATACATCAATTGAAATTTGTACTAAATAATTACATAATTATTACATATATATATAATTGTTATTTATTAAAATAGATGTTAATAACAATAATATTATGACGCTGTAATGATCAAACCAATGAAAAACTGAAAAATTGGTATAAACTCGGTCAATTATAGATTAATTGTTTACGTTACAGTTGGCATCAATGAGAGCTGCACCAAGATTGTAATTGCTCTCACCAAATTTCGTAAATACCGAAATTTAATACGAGCGTTCAAGTAATTGGTAGGGGTAAGCAAAATTGATTGTAACTTTTACAAATCGATATAAGGTAAGCAAATAATAATTAATTATGAATTTTTGATAATACGTAGTAGTGCTGCGTTCTATATAAAACAATTGAAGTCGATAAAAATACATAATCTTAACGGCAAGACTGTTTTTAATTATTTCAAAAACTAAAAAAAATACATTATCTTAATGGCAAGATTGTTTTTATTTAGCTTTCCATTGAATTACAAAAATTATGCTGTAATATAAATCAATTCATTTAATTTATATTACACGGATTTGATATATTTACAAGCATTCCTTACTAATTGTCAAAGATAAACTATTTATTAGGATTTAAGAATTTATTTTATAGTATATCACACTCCAATGAAAGTAAAAATGCCTGAAAATGACGAATATAATTTTCTTATTTTAGTTTTCTTGACTGACAATTAATGAAACTTGTATTATTTATAAAATGCATTACTAGTAATTTTTTATATACATCAATAAAAAAATATGTTAGTAACTTACGTGGGTTACACGTAACTGTAGCATAATATAGTAAATATGACTCGTTTACAATACCTGTAAAAAAAAGAATCAATTATTAATTTCGTTTCATAATTAATAAAAAAAAAAAAAAAAACAAAAACAAAGATTTCAGTATCCATTTAATGAATTATAAAATAGTTCTAATAAAAGCGACCAGTAGATTTTATAATTTATTCAGAAATTTATACGATTTTATTTATAATTTTAATATCATGAACACATCAAAGTTAATTTCTTTTCTGTAAAATAATAAAAATCTGAAATACTTTTTTCAATTAAGTATAAAAATACATAATATTAATATTACAATAATACAATATAACAATATTGACAATAGTTTTTAAATATTTTCGGAATAATTTCCAATCTTTCAATTATTTTGATTCTGGGTACTATAAATATAATATTTATAATTTCTTAATAATACTTTCCTTCTATTTATACTAAGTATCTTAAAATACTTGATCGATCAATAAAATAGATAATTGAATTTATGTCGTCTCTGGTTTCAAGGTAAACAATACTGTAATTAACTTTTTAATAATAACGACATAATCTTAATATTACAAATATCGTATTTTATATAAAATGTTAGAATAATATAGAAACAATATTAAACTATTAAAAAACTATAATAAAATTATATTAAACTATAAGTTTCGTGTTAATGTTTTATAAAATTTTCAAATTTAAATATGTTCAATACATTGAACTCCGTAACATTTGATTATATAGTATAAGAAAAATAATTACTATTGTAATAAAGAAAAGAAATAAAGACTAAATAAGATCGAATGATATATATTCTATGTTTATTATCTTATTGTTATATTACTAAATATTTTTCGTTATATCTTAAAGTTCTTACAAATAGTATTTTTTTTATCAAATAAATATATTTCTAGCATTAGATTATTACTATCAATATATCCGATTTAACGGCTAACGTCCGTTCAAATAAAATGTTTGTTGTATTTTAACCCGTTACAATTTACGAATAATAATTTACATACTTTATCGAATACATTTTTTCTATTAAAAAAAACTCGATTTTTCTGCTTTTTTTTCATATAAAAATATTTTTTTTGTGTTAAATAATAAAGAATTAATAAGTTAATAAGTAATAAAATTAATTAGAAATAATGTATGAATCACATAAAAAATTATCTTTAAATAATTAATTTATATTAAATTATAAAAATTTGTCGAATGTATCGGTAACTGAATACTTAATCTTTAATATAAAGTCACTTGGTCGTAAATAAATTTCGCTTATTTAAAAAGTCAGTCGGTAATAAATGATCATTACCAAAAATGAGAAATGCAATATAATTTTATAGGAATTTTATATTAGCGCTAATTTGCATGTACTATTAGTTTCGCTATTTGCATTTAGGAAAAAGAAAGCATTACAAATACTATTGCAAACGAAACTATTACAAATGAAATATTAGCGATACCATGTCCTTCATGTTCTAATAGTCTAAAAGCCTTTTTAGTGTAATGTGTAGCTGCATCTGTTAGAATGAAATTCTTAAAGTAGTAAAAAGAATGTAGATAAACTAGTTTTTTTTGCAAATCCATCAAATATTATAAATATTTAATTTTTTAATAGTGTTTATAATATTCACTATCAATAGGAGCATTTTTTATTTGCAATATTATGATTATTCATATTATTAATATTAAAAATATTATAGATTTATAAATTCGAATATTGGAGTTGTTCAATAAAATTTAGTTGCAAAAGATAAGTCAGGCCTACGATTATTTTTTGGATTGTAAAAATATGTGTTAAAAGTCAGGGATGAAATACTAAATTTTTACGAATAATATAGGGCGTGTATTCATAAGTAATGGTTAAATTTCATTTTGAAAAGGTGAAGGTTTAGCAGGAATGATTTTTCTTTTCTTTTTTTTTTTAATACGAAATGAATGTAACAAATCGTAAAAGAAATTTACTTAATCAAAAAAGATTTGGTGTGAATCGTTTAACTGTATTCTCTCTCTTTAAGAAATTTGCGCCAGTTTCACCCTCTGTCCCCACCCCCGCCTTGCCCGTCTCAACATATAGTGTCGAGTTGGTTTTCCGAAGCTGCGAGGCTGCTTCGGCAGAGCTAAGAAGAAACGAGGTCAAGTAATTCGACGAGCCCTGGACTGTTCCTCAGGGCTCCCACACAAAGGCGCTTGCGCGCACAGATGCACACGTACAGGAGCTTTAGGAAGGGTATATCGCTAATGCTGTTGGCTATGCGCGCGATATCTGAGAAAGAAAGAAAGCAAGAAAGAAAGAAAGAAAGAAAGAAAGAAAGAAAGAAAGAAAGAAATAAAGAAAGAAAGAAAAAGGAAGGTAGACACCTTGGCGCGGTCCGACTTTTATACCCTATATTTTTATGCCCTGGCGAGATGCATATAATGCCGAGTAATGTGCGACCGAGCGAAAAAGGAAAACTCATTGCACCCGATCAAAGAACAATATACTTTTTTTCATTGCCGGCGAATTAATACGTATTCGTATTAATAAGTGTCAGTCAACGCTTTTGGCGGGTCAACCCTTTGCAACCTCCATTATCGAGGCTATATTCAGATATTATCTCAACACTGGTCCGCTCAGATTAATCATTACTTCCAATTGACACAAACATTTGCAATGGCAATTGGTAAACCCCCCCTCTCCCTCCCTCTTAAGTCCTTAAACGTTTTTTTCTCCTCTACATCGACGAAAAAAAGGTCGAAAAGTCGAAAGTCTTGAAATAAAAAGCTGGCGACATTTTTTCCCATTCCCGTTATCAATATAGTACGAGATATTTTATAGATCTTTAGAAGGTTGCTTTATTTTTCCAACATACCGAGAGTGGCCTTATGTCTCAACGGATATATGGAGCGACTTTGCTCTTTATTTCGTGATAGATTGCGATGGAGGAGTATCTATTGTTTACCTCCTTTATAATCGATCGAATGTAAATAAAGTCCCTAGATTATTTATCATTTCAAGGCCCGTCAGCCTGCACTTTACTTACGTCATTTTTTTCTTTTTTTTTTTCTATCTTTTCTTCTTTATTCTTTTTTACTCAGTTAACGAGATTTCGCAATCGGTATAAGGAATATTCAAAGTTATTGCATTTTCTACTTAAATTAATTAAGTCTTTTCGTAATGTAATAGTCGTGCGAAAGTTTTAATGAGCAATGGCGGAACATGTCATTTTATGAAAACACGCTTCCATTATACATGTCTATTTAGTAACGCTAAAACTTTACTTCTTTATATGCGAGTCTCGTTTACGTGTATGACAAACAACGTAGACATATTTGTACTGCGGCTTTCATAAATTACAATTTATTTCGTACATTAAGAAAGTATAGATTGCTGCTTGTGCTCATGGGCTACAATCCGTTAAAAAAAAAAAATAATAGAGATATTTTATTTATTTTTTTTTTTTTTTCATTTAAAAGTCGGTAATTTTTTATCTTTTTAATTTCAAACGGATATTATGTTTGGACTGTACTTTCGATCAACTCTATTAATAAACAGGAGAGAGAGAAAGAGAGAGAGAGAGAGAGAGAGAGAGAGAGAGAGAGAGAAACAACCAGAATATAAAACCCAAGCAAATTCTTCTTTTCTTTTCTTTTCTTTTTTTTTTTTTTTTTTTAAAATTAAAAGCGAATATTCTTACCACCTTATTTAACTTGAATATTTGAATTGAATATGAAAAAGATTTTAATATACGTCAAGAAAGTATTTTGCGTAAGGAGAATAATACTTCAAGGAACATTCATAACATTTGTTTTAGAACGTTTGATTTAAAGAATACGAGAAGTGGTGAATAGTCCGTCACAACAAAACCTCTTTTCGGTTTTAATTAAATTCGCACATAGGAAATTCGCATGAAATTTCCTTGAGTAATAAAGCCGTCTCTCTTTCATCTCCTCGACTAAAGAAGCCAGAACTTTATATTAAATAAAACTTAGCCGAGTAAAGGTAAAAAAAGAAAGAAAAAAAAGAAAGAAAAAAAAGAAAGAAAAAAAAAAGGAGCCTCAGCATAGAAAACCTAATCTATGCATGTCATGACCGGTCGCGACGTCTTCTCCCCCACTCATGCAACGTCGTCTACATCACCAAAGATAAAACCTAACTTTGTATCACTTTTATCTGGAGCTGAAGCAGTGGGAGGGTCGAGCGGATGAAACCCCTTTATTGTCCCGCCCTTATTTTCCAATCGCCCTATCCTCTATCGTAAATGAAGAATCGCAAATTCGCAAATTGCTAAGCAGACATTTTTTTCACGAAATTTAACAAAATTATTAACAATTTGCTTTTTCACTTTTTTTTTCACATGCTATACGCCTGTGTTACGTTAACGGCAAGAAGGTCAGATAAATTTTCATAAGTATTTCGATATTTTAAACATTTTGCATTCGTCATAAATTAGAAAGTACTTTTAGCTTAATAATCAAAGGCTTCTTGTGTAGCTCCTAATAAGAATTTCTATGCTTTAACTGAATACATTTGAATTCCGATTTCTTATGACGCGTTGATGCCACAGGCGCTCCTTTAAATAACAAATATTTTTTATCGTTATCTAACGGTGATTTTGTTAATTAGATAATTAGGTAACGAGACATGGAAAGCACTTAATTCCTGATTGCCAAAAAATTGAAATCAATGTCGATCAAGTACGTTGTTAGGAAAAGGGCTGCGTGAAAGGTTTGGCCAAGAATGTATTTCAATTTGTCACCTAGTGATTAACGGAACTTGTTCGTAACTTGAGGTACACAATCGCCGAAATAACAGTTGAAACGGAAGCCTCTTAATTGAATCGGAAATGAGATTGGGCATGTAAGACAAAACGCCGATCGCATTTTGGTCAATTGTACACCTACGTACATTATAAAAGTAAACCGTGTATTTTTAGTTCTTTCATTACGAATAAAATGGTTAGATTTTAATTATTCAACCTTTCCGGTTTTTATCCCGCTAGCATGGATCATCATTAAACGTAAATAATCATACGACGGGCATTATTTTAACAATTTCATTTCGATTCCCGTACGAAGATAGTTAAATTAGAGTTACGTAGTTAGAAAGTCCATAAAAATGGATTTATAAGTAATTGGAATGTCAAATTCTCAATTTCACGTAAACATACAAGCGGAAATTGCATGCCGGCACATGGCTCGTTAGTATTAATATGACGAGCTGTTTAAAACAGGAGGACAAAGAAGTGGAATGAAACGAAAAAAGAACTAAAACCCGTGTATTTAAAAGACGCGCTGCTTTTAAGCTGTAGGAGGGCTAAAAATAATTTTTATTCATTCTCAAAGATTAAACATTTAAATCATATGGTCAAAAATAAGGTATATTTTATTCTATTTTATTTTATTTTAATTCATTTTATTTCAATTACTTTATCCTTATTCAACAAAATGAATATATTTTATCGTTATTTGTCATTCTTTATTGCTCTTTATTCTTTATTAAATTAATATTTTACAACAATGTAGCCTAAGGGGCCAAATTTCTTCGCAAAATTGAAAAGAGGTATAATATATCGGCGTAAAATTTAATAGGCATTTTATGCCTATTCTTTAAGAATTTAAAGGATGGGATAAAATTTTTTTTAATTAGTTAACCAATTCAAGGTGGTAATAATTCTGCGGATCTAATCTTTTAATATAAGCTAACAACGTTATAATTGCAACAGACATAGTTTCAGATAATAGGAAAGTGCCAAGGATATATTACTTTTTTTTTCGGAAAGCCAAAATCTATATATAAAGTAATCTCTGTATTATCCGTTCCAATTCGATTGAGCAAATTAATTGAATTGATTTTAAAGATTGGATACCGAATTCTTTTAAGTTTCATGAATTTTTTTTCTTCTTTTTTTTCTTTTTTTCACGATAATCAATATTATTACTAGGTTATCGATTATATATAGCCATTATATTTATAAGAAAACAAAGGATTTGGATATAATAGAAAGCGTATTCGAAAGCTATAACAAATGAAGGACTTGTTCACGCATTAATCGCTTAATCCCATTCAAATTGGGAGTTAAAATTAAAGATGCATTTTCGTACGTAAATACAAGGCTCTGACTCAGTAAGCAAATGACTGAGAGAAAAATATATTCATGCAGATAAAGCGTGTCAATGGAAGCAGGAAGGCTACGAAGAGAATCAGAAAAAATGCTTATAATTGTACTTGTTTGTGTACAAAAGAATAAAAATGTTTACTTTTGGCGACATTATGTATGAGCCAATATGATAAATCGTAAAGTCAATGTTTTATAATATAATACGAGTCGCATTGATAATATCGTATTACCTTGAAATGGAAATGGTTTGAAATTTCACGTTAAATATATTTTCATTATATGGAAAAGGAATGGCCAAGCAGGATAGTTTATATGAAATTGCAAACGCATTAGTACCTTGTATTGGTCTATTATAGCATAATCAGTGGAAAATGTGCTTTTCTTATTATTTGATATTATTGCTTTTGTTATTGTATATATATATATATATATATTCCATATTACGTAAAGAGCTGTTAAGGAGAAAAAAATAAAGAAAATAAGAAAGAAATGGTTAGCGGATTTTTACTAGTGCACAGGGGACGAAAAGAGGAGTGGAAAAATGAGAGCGAATTCCCTTCGTCTGGTGTCTCTCCAGTAGGTCAGATCGCTATATGCCAAGAGTTTCCAAATGCGTCACTAACATCAAGTCGAGGGCGAACAAATCCGTGTCTGCTCTGCGTGCGCGCCTCTACACGAGCTCGGTGCACTCGGTGTGGGTGTGTTTATCGGTACGCGAGCAGAAACAAGCGACGGCAGGAATAGGAGGAGGAGGAGGAGGAGGAGGAGGAGGAGGAGGGGGATGGATCATTGCAAATTTCGCTTCGTTCTACGGTAAAGAAATAATTTTTGTCTCCGAATGCCAGTGGATTTTACTTGTTTTCGACTATATTTAGACAAATGTTTTTGACTCATTCGTCTTATAAATATAGAAGAAGTGGGGAAAAAAAAAAAAGGAAGAAAAAGAAAAGAAGAAAACATTGAGAAATGTGCATCGTATACTCATGACCTGAAAATGATGCTCCATTTCGTACGCATCCCGCGGAAATTTAGGATATTAAAATAATATTAAAATCTTTTCCTCTCTTTTCCTTTCCTTTCATCTACCAATGAATATTATTAAAATCCAATGAATTCTTTGAACCGAGTAATGGTAGACATCGATATTTATTTATTGCACTTCATTAATTCCTAACGTCTCTTATGATCCCGTGTTATTTTCTTTTCATTACTAGCGCTTACTAATACGTAATTAATAAGGTAAATGATATTGCATGCAAGACTAGTATGGTTTGATTTCACGTTAATTTGTATAAACATTCAATAATCGTTATTGATATTGCATTAGGCAGATCTTACGTTACGAAATGCTCGATGCGTTATGACTACACCCAATGAAAATGTATTATTTAAAAAAATTTTTTAATCATTATACCATTATTTCACGCATGCTTTACGTCATAAATACTCGTATTCGTATTAATACGTAAAACTAAATAAATTATATTTTATGTAAATAAAATTTTACAAATTGTAAGTAACATTAAAAGGAATAAAAGAAGCGCCAAATTATTTTTTAAAATTAATTTATAATATAAATTAAGTCGCGATTACGTATCGGTAACTAAATACGGTACGTTTTATTTAAATGAGAAGCTATTTTTCTCTACACAAATTCACACATGTGCTGTGATACAAGATTTAATAAAGTTCTGATTCTGACATACTTTTTCTTTATCCCATTGTATATGTATATATATATATATATATATATATGTACACTTTACTATCAGGTACTTTTCAAGAAAATCTCTTGGTTCACCGTACGCTTTTATTGGATAGTAGTTTTCTCATTGATTATTTTGAGTTTTATCATGACAAATGCTATCCTCTTATTTACGTTAAGCAACGTAGCAAATAGATTGTTTCATTTAAACGATTACTGATAAATGCTTGGAAAATTGTAAAATTTATGAAATTGATTTTGTTCGCAGGTTATAATAGTCATAGTTTGCAATCGCACTCAATTGAATAATACGGATTTTAAATTTTACACGAAATCCTAAGATATTTATTCGAAGTACTGTCAAGAGACTAACAGAATGGGACATTGTTATTTAATTTTGTAGATATTGCGAACGAGTACGATATTAAATAAGAAAAACTTGTTAACTGTATGTTCTGTACTTGTTTTGTATACGTGCAACTCTTATCAATGATCATATGTATATACATACGTATACATATATATATTTACATTAAAAAGTAAAATAAAAGAAATACCTTTGTAATAAAAATGAAATAAGAATTGAAAATTGAGCGAAATTTTGAGAGATTGATAGATTTGTATATTAACTTTTTAATTGCCACTATTTGTTAAATGTAAGGGATTTACATAAAGTGATAAATTAATTATTATCCGTGATTAGCCAAATAGTGGGTATTTTGTTATTTTTCGTTTTGTAGTGTGGATAGTTCGTCCATATTAAGAGAAATTTTGCAAGTCAGGCGGTCTTGATGGAAATTATTTGAAAAGCATTTATAATTGGTCATGTCACACTGAATATTCTAATAGACTGGGTAATCTCGGAGGAAGGCATGGCATTAAAAGGACAGGTGTGTCCGTTGAAGCGATAAATTTCACCACCAACCTGTTCGGTATTTCTTAAACCAATCTGCCACGAAGAACAAAGGCAAGCCTTCAAGTGCCGACACCTACTTCTTCACTGTATTACACGTTGCAACGAGTTCGAGCTTCTTCATTCCATATTAATCATCACGTGCCGCATGTTTAAATGTCTGCCATTGGCAAGGAGCATTCATTACCAAACTCTATATATTTACTTATATCACGACTAACGCTATAACCACCATTTATTTTCATATTAGATAAAAAAAAATGTACTCAGTACATGGAGTTGAATCCTCAAAACTCGTAATATAAGTAATAATTTAACAGTGCGCAAAAAAAAAAAAACAAATATTAAAATTGATGGCTCCTTAGTCCAATATAATAATTGCAGTCGCTCAGCGAAAGTACTATTATTATCTTTTTCGTAGTTACGTCTTAATTGTAAAATTACTATTTTTGTATAATAAATATAATTCCTTAACAATTGAGCATAGAAGTTGTGGCATTGTTTTAATAGATAACAGATTATAATCGATTGGAATTTAATGGATTCACTATTGAATTTACGCTTTGACCGCTATAGTAATAATAATATTAATAATAATGTTACACAGTAATTTTCTGTCAATCGGAATATATAATTTTCAGATGAGCAGTCAATATAGGTTGCGGAAAGCACATTTTGTCTTAAAACTGAAATCCACCGAATGACTTGCTAACGGTCAACTTCTTATTCCGAGAACATTCGATTGGTATTCTCATAAAAAGA